>OY992882.1:78760943-78883443 GCA_963921405.1 Cepaea hortensis | reverse complement strand
TCGCTAAAATAAATCCTTTATGCTTTCAGACATTTCACATTTACAACAATAATAGAAGCGAAGACACCTTGTGCAGAAATACACATGCTAATCTTCCATGTCAGTTGGCCATCAACATTTGTTTGCATCTAATGCAACATTTGTTATACACTTTGCTTCTATTTAAGAAAGTGCAATTTGCAAGTTTTCGCTCAGCGTTCCTCAATCCATAACTAATTATGAATAGGCGTGGGGTGTTTTCACCACATTCCTTAGCTGTTTATAATCCCGTTCAACAGTTTCATCACCGTGTGGTCATGTGTTCTGTGTCATATTGAGGCCTGGATGTTTTATTTAACTGGTCTGGACTACCAAGATGACCCAACCTAAAACGTAAACTTAGAAAAGTTCTGGGAAGTAAAAGCGGGCGACATGATATTGTCCACATCACCCAACCAGTGCCTATTGGTATATAAACACATGGGGCAGTACCATCTATCTAAACCCACTGACGGGTGTAAGTTTCCTTTAATTTACTCCACCGTGTACTCAACACGAGTCCAAGGAGTGGAAAGTGGCCCTTACGTCACCTTACGGAACATTGTTTTTTCTCATTTGCTTATTGTGTTTCCGTACGTGTATAATATGACTTTTGTTGAAACAGTCGACTGTACTAACACATGCCTCGCTGTCTGCCTGCCTGCCTGCCTGTCTGTCTGTCTGTCTGTCTGTCTGTCTGTCTGTCTGTGCGAGCGTTTGTGTGCATGTGCGTGAGCGAGGGGTTGTTTAATGCCTGCATGATTTCTGGGTCAGCATGATGTTTTATTTTTTTTTTTTTTTCAATGTTCATATATTGACACTGCTGTCAGGATGGTAATGATCACTCGACGAAATATACATATAGCCGACTCTGTGGCGAAGAAGTTACGGCCACAGTTCGCAATCTCGTATACCCGCGTTCGAAGCTGCGAGCGATCCTGCATACATGTACATTCATGCCTGATAGACCAGCAACATACTCTCATTTCATTGATAGACCTGCAACAACTTGCCCGCATATATGTACATTCATGCCTGATAGACCAGCAACATACTCTCATTTCATTGACAGACCTGCAACATACTAATATCCAGCTTGTTCCCGAGGTCTCTACGCGGGATATGCATGGCATCGGTTCTTGTAATATAGCACTGTCATGGAAAATTACTGTGTCTTTTGTAATTTCACAGAGTGTCAATTATGTGGTCCTGCTTTGTTACTGCAGAATTGTTCTTCTTTCCTCACTTGGATAGTCAGACTAATGTGTTTTTCGAGAGAAAATGAGGAAAATTCTTGGCCATCAAGATTCTGATCTGATGAATCACCAACTTTGCATCCTAACACTCTGAAGGTGAAATAATTACAGAAACTCTTGAGACATAATCACCATCACCACCGAGCAGCAAATCCGTTGCAGAAAGCCGCTGTTATCACAAATTCTAGAACATTTGTCAGTGTTCCTTCGTCATGCATTGTCATAGAATGTCTTCAATGCCCTGTGTCCACTATCGTTGAGGTAGATTCCTGCATCTTCTTTCAGGGAAAATGCCTTAAATGACTATTTATTCTGAATGACTGCAAGGAATGGGATACCATACACTAACTATATATGGTAAAGCTAATACTTGCTTGATAGAGATCGAGTTACAGGAGAAAATCCGGGACCGAGTGAGACAATGTATTACAACTGTTTCTTGGCAAAGGTGACAGAATACCCGAGGGATACGACGTTTCGCCTGTAGCTAGAGAAGACCGACTACATGATCAAGATTTGTATTCTAGTAATAAAGTCAACTTAAGGAGGAGCGGCTGGTCGAGTGGCTAGAATGCCGGATTCTCCTTTGGGCGACCCTGGTTCGAATACTCGGTAAGGTGTGGAGTTTTTTTTTTTTTTTTTGGGGGGGGGGGGGGAGAAAGAAAACTCTAACCTGCACAGTTCGCGACGATTGCACTAGCCAGGCGGCCTTAATTCCTCGGGGGGCTCAAGACCCCCCCCCCCCCCCAATCCCTTCCGCCCTACACCGCAAGGTACTATATTGGCAGTAAATGACAGTGACAGTCAACGTAAGAATATTAAATTTCTTCTACATCACGTGTTAGTGCATAGGGAGTCTATCCTTCTGAAAGCAGGCCGAAGAACTAGGAAACCGCTGCACAAGTAAACACCTCCTTGACAGCTGGCAATTATAAGGTCAATAGACGGTCATCTATGCTTACCTGTTTCCGTTATAGGACGTAGCAAGCAACAGAATGCACTAGCTATTTGTGATTTTCTGGGCATTATTACATTCAGTAGTTGGCCATTGTTTTTCTGGACAGCCGACGCAATCATTTTCTCCTTTGTCTTTATTCCATTTCTGATCTTTGCCCTCCTTGCAACACAAAGAAGTGCACCACTGAAAACCTTGACTGGAGAAATCATCACTGATAAGAAACAGCAGATGGATAGATGGGTAGAACACTATTTCGATCTTTACTCAAGTGAGACCAAACTAGCGGTTGATGTCCTCAGCATCACAGAGGCCCTGCCAACTCTTGACCACCTGGACACACTCCCCACCATAAGAGAGGTTAATGGTGCTATTAATGAACTTGCATCTGGCAATGCTCCAGGTAAGGATGGGAGTCCAAGAGAGGTTATCAGGAGTGGGCAAGACACACTCACTCTACAGATCAACCAGCTAATAGAGCTATGCTGGCGAGAAGGACAAATCCCACAGGATTTCAAAGATTCAAGCATCATAACGCTGTACAAGAACAAGAGGGATCAGAGTAACAACTACAGGGGCATCTCACTTTTGTGTATCGTTGAGAAAGTATTTGCCAGAATTTTTCTGCGCAGACTTCAAGTCCTGGGAGATCAAGTCTATTTCGAATCACAGTGTGGCTTTCGGCGGAACCGATCTATCATTGATATGATGTTCTCATTGCGATAAATACAAGAAAAATGATGTGAATAGAATCCAGCCATCCATCATGTGCCATAACGATAAGCCTGGGCGGTCATGTTCTGCCATCTCACTCGATCACCAGAGTCGTGGATCACCTCCGTGTTCCTGTCTTCACCATGCCACGTGGCCAAGTTATCCAGGTATTTACTTCTCGGTCTTCCCCTTGGTCTCTTCCCTTCGATCTTGCCAGTTGTCGCCAAGTTCTCCAAGTCATTTCTTATCGTAACATGCCCAACAAATTTTTACTGTCTACGTCTAATGACTCTAATCAGTTTACGATAATCAGCCACTGTTTATTGCCTTTGTCGAACTCACAAGGCATTTCATTTGGTCAGTCTGAGGGTCAGTTCAAGACATTAAAGAAGATCTGCTGCCCAACAACTCTTCTGCCCATTGTAGAATCATTCCACAACACCATGATCATACCGCGATCCAATAGTCGTTTGCACACTGCCTGGCAGACAGCACACCCTTCCTAGCTTGCTTCAGCTCACTGAGAATGTTACGCGTTGTTCTTTCCATGTTTCTTAAGAGAGCTCTCTTCATTTTATCAATCAAGAGCTACAGTGTCTGGCTGTTTGCTGCAAACCAATCCTACATCTTAAGATCCATGGTGCCATAAATCCTTGCTGCTGTTTTATAAAGAGTTTCCTTAAGTATACCCCCCATTTCACTTGCTGTACAATTTTCTGATGTTTCAGTGAAAGCGTCTTCAAGTTGCTGCTGGAACACAAAGCACTTATCAGGAGTTTTGCTATTAATAATATTAATCCTAGGGCTAGATTTATGTTTAACCGTGTAGACCCTCTTCGGTCTCAGTTTAACCCTAACAACAACTAAAGAATGACCGGTATCGTAATCAGCACTGTGGTAACTACGAGTTAATGATGTTTGATTCAAATGCTGTCTCCGTATGATGGTGAAGTCCAGCTGATGCCATTGGCCGGTTCTCTGGTGTTTCCATGTAACTTTATACCGCTCTTCTGTTTTAAAATAAAGAATGTGTGATACATAAGTCGTTTCTGGTGCAATGCTCCTGCAGCCTTTGCCCATTGTCATTCATGCGACTGATGTTGTATTTTCCAAGGCACACTTGGCCATGATCTCGAGTCTTTGCTCGAAGGAGCATTAAAATCACCGAGCATATACATGTAGTCAGATTATGGTACTGCCTTGATCACAGAGTCTAACTCCTCATAGAATCAATCATTCACAGCATCAGAGTAAGTGAATGTCGGTGCATATACAGTGACAGTGGTGGCATAACCGCAAGTGTTTGCCAAGCGCGGGGATAACAATCTTTCATTTCAGCCAGATGTAATTGCAATCATTCCCAGTAGTGAATACTTCATTGCAAAGCACACTCCATGTTGTATTTTTACTGCCTTCCCTATGCCTTTCATATATAATGTGTAATAGTTTTCCCTGGGTGATCTTTTCTCGGTGATGCAATGTACAAACTGCGATTCAGATTTTGACCTAGTCCCTAGCACCCATTGAAACAGGCAGGCTGAAGCGGATCAGCACCCAATTGGCTGGGGGGATACCTAACTTGAGGCGAGCGGTAGCTGATGAGTGACACCTGTAGGTGCCTCCCAGCGTCAGAGGCAACCCATTGCGCCCCGTTCTACACCAATTGACTAAGAATTATAACCAGTAACTGCCTATCTCGCTTTGATTCCGAGACCGCTTAAGACCATGGATTGAGTTATACCTCTCCATAACACAAAACCTGAGCTGAATTGTGGAGACCTTGTGTTGCCCATGCAGCATGATCCCTCTCTCGGCCTGCCTAGTTCACACCAGAGGAAAGGTAACACCAATACACCTGGAACAACACAAGCTGCAGAAGCTGCCGGATTAGCAAAGCAATGCTCTAACTGTCCGCTTGTCGGAGCTAGGAACTTAAATGCTCTAACTGTCCGCCTGTCAGAGCTTCGAACTTAGACCAGTCGCCAACCAAGGCTTAGGGCTTAGTTTGCCCTGCCATGACATTTATTCTTTAGGTTGCATTTCCTCACGCCAGGATAAGGCTTGCACCATTACAGTTGCGCTCCTCTGCCCAAAGCCGCTGGCAGAATGTGGGGTGCCGGGTTTGGTGATCGCCGCCCATCATTTGGTACTAACAGAAAGCAAATTGTCCCGTCTACTGTCATACAGTAGCTCAATCATAAACACTCAGTTATTACATAAACATTAGTCGCTTGTTACACGTGGAAACTAAATGAAACAACACAGTCAGGACCTACTAACGGCTGCTTGACAGGTCATAAGTTATTAAACCAATGTCGCCGACAGCAAACAGATAAAGCAGATAGAGACAGCGTTAGATCTTGGCTTTGGTATAGCTATAAGTTTTCCTACCACATTTGGGCGAAATCAGAGTCAAGTGGATGCACTGTTTTTATGCATATCACGTTTTGGAATGTAGTCTTAGACATGTGGAAGTGTCTTATTATCTTGTGGTAAGTTCTTGTTCTTGTTTGTTTGTCTGCTTCTCGGGGTGTATGGGTACGCGTTTCATGGCCGTCAAAACCGTATCGAAAAATGGGGGTTTACTGTTGCCGAGCGATTACTGGAGAAATACACAAAATATGAAAAACTAGAGGGATGGGAACATACACACAGAAACAGGCGTAAGGTACGATCGAAACCTGTATCAACAGAACAACACAAGAAAACAAATATTTATATAGTTCATGGAAGCCATTTATACGAATTCTGTTTCTGCCGCTATTGATGATGATTCTGTTACTGCTACTTCACCTCGTTCCTGTCACTAGACACTAGGCTTTTGGCGTCAAAAGAACTAAATTTGTACAAGAAGATACACGGTAATCATATTAAAATCATTTAATTCCCAATAAATGAATTGTAATACTTTCCATGTTTTTAAATTGTGCTTTCACGCGTGAGAGCGGAGATAATATTACTATATTATATTATGATGATTATACATTATAATGAACATTGATTATATATTATAATGAACATTGTAATGAATATACAACACATAGACATACATCATCATCATCATGTGCCATGCTGGTAAGCGTGGGCGATCATGTTTCGCCATCTCACTAGATCACCAGAGTCTTGAATCAGCTCAGTGTTCTTGTCTTAACCATACAACGGTATTTACTTATCTGCTCTCCTCGTGTTCTCTTCCCCTCGATCTTGCCAATTGTCACCAAGTTCTCCAATTTATTTCTTCCCATAATATGACCAAAAAATTGTGACTGCCTATGTCTAAATTCTCTAATCAGTTTACGATTTTCATTTTCTTCATGTAGGAATTGGTCATTGGCTTTTATGTATGTCCATGGGTTTCTTTGCATTTTCCTCAAAAACATTTCCACAGCCATCAGATGTTTTTTTCAGCTTGTCTGCTCATTGTCCACATTTCACATCCATACAAAAGCGCAGGTTCTATGTAGCACCTTAACACATTTTTTCTCGTTGCTAGTGACATCCTTTTATTGATCAGTATGTTTTTATCTTGCAAAAGGCTGCCTTCGCCATGGCGATTCTTCTTCTTCTTCTTCTTCTTCTTCTTCTTCTTCTTCTTCTTCTTCTTCTTCTTCTTCTTCTTCTTCTTCTTCTTTTTCTATTTCTTCTTTTTCTTCTGCGTTCATCCGGAGTGGTTTTTTTTCCCCAGACATAATTGAGTTGTGCTAACGTTTGCGCTTTTAGGCCGACACATCCGACTTCTGCGAGTATTTGTTGACCTGGTTAATCTTCCCGGGTGCTTCGAGGGAGATTCTACTCTCACTCGGGCGTTTTTTTGTTGTTGTTTTTTTTTTTTTGGCGTTGTGCCAAGTTTATTTATGCAGACAAGCATATGACTACTGGTAGGATCAACCAGGTATTTATCACACAGAAGGACTATTCACGCACACGCAAGCCAAGAGTAGCAATCGGTCAGCGCACTCCCTCGGTACCCGGTGATACATGCAAAAACACTGGACGCCTACCGACGAACTTTCAAGCTACGCCAGGCATGACTGACAGAAAAGCTACGCCTGCTTACTGACTGCAGGCCCACTACTCATCGAGAGAGAGAAGAGAGAGAGAGAGAGAGAGAGAGAGAGAGAGAGAGAGAGAGAGAGAGAGAGAGAGAGAGAGAGGTCGCTTATGGAAACTTTGTCGAACGGTCGTATAAAAATTGCTCTTTCGCACGCTCAAACCACGACTATGGCTTCACGCTGCGGTCACATTCTCGAAACGCCTGCCTCGCTAACTTGCGTCGGCTGGGAAGTTCCCGATTGGGTGCACCTCACACAGCCATCCGAGACAACAAACGCCAAACGCGGCACTGATCTTGCGAACCAGACCAGCCTTCGCGATTCTTGTTCTAATCTCTTCAAGGCATCTCCCATCAGATATTATGACTGCTCCGAAATAATTGTATTGATTCACTTGTTTTAGAATATTCCCATTTACTTGTATATTACATTGGGCATTTACTTCTTCTTAGTGACGACCATAAGCTATGTCTTCTTGCAATTAATTGTAACCCTAGTTGTTCACTCTGTGCAACAATCGCGCATACTAAATGTTGTAGATCCTGCTTATTGTCTGCAATAAATACTGAATGATCCGCATATCTAATGTTATTGATGTTATGTCCCCCTAAGATGAATCCTTTCATGTCGTCAACATTTCCGAAAATATGTTCACTGTACAGAAAAAAGAAGTTCTGGAGACATTACACATCCCTGTCTCACACCTCTCTTAATAGGCTAAATATTGACCTACTTCATTATAAACCTTTATGGCAGCTTGTTATTTTCAATATATGTTTTATACGAGTCTAAGTGTTTTCTCATCAATTTGTAGAACTGCAAACATCTCCATCATTTTGACATGTCGTACTTTATCAAAAGCCTTTGTGTTGTCAATAAAGCAGATATGTAAGTCTTTGTTTTCTTCTATAGAACGCCCAATTAATGTTCTCAGTATATACGCAGCATTTACTATAACCTTGCCGTCTACAAACCAACATTTTTCTTGTCCTATTTCGGGTTGTATTTTCTTCCTAACTCTTTGCATGATACTTCTTAACCAAATCTTTGTGATATGGCACATTATAATAATTGCTCGATGTTGATCACATTCTAAGATTAATGATGTCTTCGGGATTGCAATAAATATAGAATTACATAATTCAGAAGGTATATCGCCAGTATCATATATTGTGTTCTGCAGTCTGGTGACTTGGTCTGTTCCATATTCGTCTAAGATATAGATCATTTCTGTTGAGATGTTGTCTGGACATGGGATATGGCATATGGTTAAGAGCATTCTGAACTTCTATCTTCAAAATTTATGGTCCTTCATTATTACTCCGAATATCATACCGTTCTTCTCTTTGTATTATCATAAAGGTTTTTCACTTAATCTTACCATACGTGTAAAATCTCGTGTTTCTTTTTTCTGATTTTTTTCAATCTTTTGTTTTTAGGCACCCTGAGGATGTAGGTGTTCTTTTGTTAATAAGCTCCTGAATTCTTTTGTGCATTAATTTGTTATAATACTATTGTGTTGCTTTTACATTTTTATGCAATATTTTTCAAGCCATGCTTCTTTTGCTTCTTACATAATGTTTTCCCTTTCCTTTAAATGTCCTCATATTTGACAGGATTATTTTTATTGTATCCATCTTGTTTCCATTAGTCTGAAAATTTCTTCAGCCATCCATTTCTTACATGCCGGCTCCGTGGCCGAGGAGTTAGCAGCTTTCTTCGCTAACCCCGAATACTCTCGTCACGTGACGCGACGAGAATTAGCAGTGGTTCGAATCGCAAAAGTGACTTATGAGAGTATGGAGCCGGTCGCTCAGAAAGTCGTGGCGTGCTGATGAGCGTAATCTAGCCTAGGAATCAACATATAGCTGAAAGATGCTGGTGTTGACCGCAATATCCTGAAACAGGATGGAAACGCGGGGGGAAAAAATCCATTTCTTACGACCTACATTCTTTAATTTGGAGATAGTTGTTTCTGCAACTAAATTGATTAAATTATTCAACATTTCCCGATGATCATCTACCTCATGAAATAAGATCTCTAGATCAGACAATACACCATATCTGTCTTTTACTTCTATGTTAAAATTGTCTTATATTTCCTAGTCATTTTTAGATCATATTTAGTGTTTCTTGGTGTACACTTGACTTTCTTTAACTCTACCTTTACAGTGCCTGTAATCAATCTATGATCACTGTAACAGTCTGCATGTGGAACTGTTTTTGTGACTGCTAACGCAATTCTAAACCTTCTGCGAATCAGGATGTATTCGATCTGGTTTCTAATCCTGCTGTCAGGACATCTCCATGTACATAATCTTTTATGATGTTGCTTAAACCAGGTGTTTCCGACAAATCATTTCATTCTCTTTTACCAATTCTACGAGTCTGTATCCTCTCTCGTTTCGTTCTCCCAAACCACGTTTACCTACTGTGTATCTATTACCTTGATTTCCTACTTTCGTAATGAAGTCACCCATTATGATGTTTATTTCTGAATTGTTACATTTCTTCAAAGCATTCTCCGTGTCATTAAAAAATTCCTCTACACCAGTGGTTGTCAACCTTTTTTTGGCCCATGCACTCCTTCACCATATGTTCAGAATGTCATTTCCCCCTGTCGTATTTCCTCCCTATAATCCCCCCCCCCCTTTTTTTCCTACACAGTATACGTAAAAATTGAAGCTAAATTTAATACCACATACTAGAACAAGTCTAGATGTCTAAATAAAACGTGATTTGCAGGTCTACTTACGTTTTAAAACGAATTTCAGACAAGTGAGAAGTACAAAACGGCAAAGTGTAGATCGAAAAACAATGTCAAGTAATCGGTTCTTGTATTAACACGATCTTGAAATAATCTTGATTCCCCCTCCCCTGGAAATCCTAAAATTCCCCTCCCCCTATGGGGGGGAATTCCCCACCGGTTGAGAACCACTGCTCTACACTGTCTTCACTGAATTCTCCCGTTGGGGCATATATTAGAATGAGAGTTTATGTTAACAGGTCTGTCGACTAATTTTACCAAAAGAAACGTGTCTGATACTGCTCAATATCCTTTAACAGATTTTGATGTTTTCAGATCCAAGATAATTGCTACACCTCTTTCCTGTCCTCTCCTTCAAAATATATAATCTTTAAATCCTCCACTGTCTTAATCCATGTGCCTTTCCATCTCGTCTCACAAATTCCTAATATGTTAATAATCTCTTTTCCCATTTCTTGTTTGATGTTATCCAATTGTTCATATGCACTCATTGTTCTAACATTCTAAGTTCCTCTTTTCAATGATTGTAATCATTTGCACTCAACAGCCTGCTGACAGTCTGGAGTCACCTGGTGACTAATTACTCACTAGTGACTAGTGACTCACATAAAATTACCTGGGGATACGTCTTTATAGGAGCCTTGTTTATAATGAGCACATAGACCACGTGATAACAAAGGCCAAGCGGTGTTTAGCTGCGATGCGGATGATGGCGGCAGCAAACTGTGAGCAGCGCCCTCTATGCCTCCTGTATGAGGGGGCTGGTTATGTCTGTTTTTGAGTATGCGATGGCAATCCTGACTCTCAGCCTTAAGCAGATAGAAAGGATGGGAGGATACAAAACGAAGCTATGCGCATTATTCTTGGATGTACAAGAGATACAGCATGCAGGGCGATGCGCTACCTTCTTGATTTTCCAACCACTGAAGACAGACTACAAATTTGCAGAGCACGTGTCTACCTTGGAGTTAACGCAAACACACAACATCAACTGCATAGTGAAATTAGGAAGGTGAAGGGCAGCAAGTTAAAAAGTGGAAGGTCGTGGATGGGTCAAGCCGAAGACATTCTTCAACAGGTATGTGCACTTGAGGATTTGGAACCTGACGAGGAGTGGATACAAGTGCCACCAGATTTTTGTACGTCCATTTCTGTTTACAATGTCTACTAGACAGAAAATGCAGCCATGAAAATTCGGCTGCTGTGGAGGCGGAAGTACAAGCGTTGATTTTCGAGAATTCGTTAGACGGTGATGCTGTCATTTACACAGATGGGTCGGTCATCCGATATGTGAGAAGCTCATGGTTCTTTACTGCGCGGGCCGGGGGGAGAATTGTGAAGGAAGACTCTGATGCTTTTGTTGAGACCTCAAGTAGCCTGACTATGGAAGTCATGGCAGTAAGTAAAGCAATAACATGGCTTGAGACACAGACATTCACTAGGGCATGTTTCCTTAGCGAATCAATGAGCATGCTCAAGAGGATAGAGACGGGGTGGATCCGAAGAGAGTGGTTGCTGTCTCTGGAGCGGTCTCGGCTGACAAAGATTAGTTTCGTCTTCGTGCCAGGGCATGCGGGAGTACAAGGAAATGAGCGGGTTGACAAGCTCACAGGTAAGTCTAATGGAGGGCGGACACGCCATGGACCAGGCTGACATTCTGAATGCTCTACGAGAAGTAAGACTTTTGCGAGAACCAAGTGACGACTGCGAATCGACAACCATAGTCAGACGGCGAGAACAGCAAATTAAAAGAGGCTTAGCCAAACAAAAACAATACACGGGAAGCCAAAGAAGATTGATAAACCAACACAGAACTGGTGTCGTTAGCCGCTACACGCTGCGGGATTTGCTGAGGAGGAGATCCGAGCACTTATGTACTGAGTGGTTCGGTGTGCAATGAGGGTGATCTGTCGACTGACTGACTAACTAGCACAGAAAAACCGCTACCGGCCTAGGCTGCTCATATGGATCACCCATTCACGCCGTTTCTCTGATTTTCGATGAGATTGCAAAACAAATTTTCTGTGCATCTTTAAAGAAGGTAGTTTGCCATCGCTTTCCTTCTTAGCTGTGACCATACTGGTCAATGACCGTAACCAGTGTCTCCCCCCAAAAATAGGGCCTCTGTCTACCGTCGCGAAGCTGCAGACCATAACCTACACCTATCTGTCAGCTGCTCTTCAGCCTCATCCACCACCTGCACACATGGCTTCACGTAACCCTCCTTCCTTCTTCTTCTTCTTCTTCTTCTTCTTCTTCTTCTTCTTCTTCTTCTTCTTCTTCTTCTTCTTCTTCTTCTTCTTCTTCTTCTTTCGTTCGCTCGCGTGATTGCCTGGCATCCTGATTTTTGTGGTGCAACTCCTGGCTGGTTGCCTCCGTCTTCAGCACCTTTCCTTTGCTAGAGCAGACTGTGGTCTTACTCGAGTTTAGGTGTGTATGCACGCACACACGTGTCTGCGCATGCGTGTACAAGAGATACAGCATGCAGGGCGATGCGCTACCTTCTTGATTCTTCTTAGTGTTTCTTGGTGTACACTTTCTTTAACTCTACCTTTCATACACATCTAGTACGTTCATACACATCTAGAGCATTCTAGTTATTTCTCGGCACCAGTGACTCGCCGCCGCTCTTTCTCCTGTTAGTTAAAACAGTGTTACACACACACACACCCACCCACCCACCCACCCACCCACACACACACACACACACACACACACACACACACACACACACATATACTCATTGCCAGGTCTTAGTCAGATTTAACTGATCTACCTTATGACAGTAGATGATACTACCTGGTTTCTGTTAACGCCGAATGTTGGACGGCGATCAGCAAACCCGACACTCCACATTGTGACAACGGATTCAGGCTGAGATGTGCAATTTTTGATGGTACAAACATTATCCGAGAAAATACAACCTAATGGCTAAATATCAGGACAGGACAGATCAAGCTCTAAGCTTTGGTCAACAACTGGTCTAGGATTAGAGCTCCGACAGGCGGACAGTTAAGAGCATTGCTTTATTGATCCGATAGCTTCTGCAGCTTGCCTTGTTCCAGGTGTATTAGTGTTAATTTTCCTCTAGAGTAAACTAGGCAGACCGAGTGAAGGACCATGCTGCATGGGCAACACATGATCTACAATTCAGCCCATGCTTTGTGCTATGGAGTTATAATGTCATCCCTGGTTTAGTTATTATGCCTTTGTTTTTTTTAAGCACAACCTATCGTCTGTCAAAACTGCAAGGTGCCAGTTGTATTGAGTAATTAAACAGGGTGAGCATTTTTTTAAATTTAAATGTAATCATAAACATTACCTTTACAGCAATGAATACGTGAAGGGAGATGGATCAATAACGGGAGTTGTTTCTTGCCAGTACGTTCACTAATTCTTGGTTTCTGAGTCACACATAAACACACACATGCATGACTACAAACACATAAATACACCAACACATCCACACACACACACACACACACATACACACACTCACACACACACACACACACACACACACACACACACACATATCACATACGTGCTAATGGATCATCAAAAATAATTACAAGACTCAGGTTTCGAAAAAAAAAATATCATTAAATCTTAATAAATGTCCTTTTCTGGCAGGTAGTAAACATATGAAGTTAATGAATGTTTGCAAAAAAAAAATTATTAAAGATGATTATACGAGTCAACGCACGCACGCACGCACGCACGCACACATACACACACACACACACACACACACACACACATACACACATACATACACATACATAGATATATATAATTAGTTTGGTTTTTATGTTTCATGTCCTTCGCTATCAATCCCAACCCCAGAATGATTTTCGAGGGAGTTTTAAGTTAAATAATTTGCCACATCTTTCTAAACGAGAACTAAACATTTAAGTCCAACTGTCCGGTAAAGGGAATGAACCCTTTACGCTGCAATCAGCATATGGGAAGTTTAAGGGCCCGTGCTCTCATCAATTTGGCGATGCTGACCTCATATACATGTATAACATTCCTTACGACTGGCGAATTGAGAAGCAGCACACATACAAGTTAGAGAAATACGGTGACCTGGCCTCAAGTCTGAGACAGGAAGGGTAAACTGTCAGACTATTCGTCGAAGAGGCAGGCCATCCATCCATCATGTGTCATGTCGATAAGCGTGGGCGGTCATGTTTTGCCATCTCACTCGATCGCCAGAGTCGTGGATCAGCTCTGTGTTTCTGTCTCGACCATGCCACGTGGCAAAGCCATCCAGGTATTTAATTCTTGGTCTTCCTTTTGGTCTCCTCCCTTCTATCTTGCCACTTGCCAGTTGTCACCAAGTTCTCCAATTAATTTCTTCTCATAACATGCCCAAAATATTTTGACTGTCTACGTCTAATGTCTCTAATCAGTTTACGATCTTCATTTGTTTTGTTTTTTTGTTTTTTTGTAGGACTTGTTCATTGGTTCTTCTGTCTGTCCATAGTATTCTTTGTATTTTCCTCAGAAACCACATTTCCACAGCCATCAGATTTTTTTTCAGTTTGTCTGCTCATTGTTCAATCTTCACATCCATATAAAAGTATAGGTTCTATGTAGCACTTCAACACTCTTTTTTTTCTCGTTTCATTGATATCTTTTTATTGGTCAGTATGTTTTTCATCTTGCATCTTTCATCTTGTTTTTCATCTTGCAAAAGGCTACCTTCGCCATGGCAATTCTTGTTCTAATCTCTTCAAGGCATCTCCCATCAGATGTTATGGCTGTTCCGAGATAGCTGTACCGATTCACTTGTTTACAAATATGCCCATTCACCTGTATATTACATTGTGCTATTTCTTCCTTCCTAGTGACGACCATAAGCTGTGCCTTCTTACAATTCAGTTCTAACCCTAGTTGTTGACTGTGTGCAACAACCGCTTCTACTAAATTTTTCAGGTCCTGTTCATTGTCTGCAATCAAGACTGTATCATCTGCATATCTAATATTATTGATGTATCATGTTGATGTATCATATGTTGATTCCATTCATATCTTTTATATTTCTGAAATATTTTCACTGTACAGGGAAAAAAGTGATGGAGACATTACACATCCCCGTCTCACACAACTCGTTATAGGTTGATATTGACCTACTTAATTATCAATTCTTATAGCAGCTTGTTGTTTCCAAAATACGTTTTTTACAAGTCTAAGGTCTTTCCCATCAGTCTGTAGATCTTCAAACATCTTTATCATGTCGACATGTCTCACTTTATCGAAAGCCTTTGTGTAGTCAATAAAGCAGAGGTGTAGATCTTTGTTTACTTCTATAGAATGTTTAATTACTGTTCTCAATATGTACACAGCATTTACAGTACTCTTGCCTTCTACAAACCCACATTGTTCCTCTCCTATTTCAGGTTGTATTTTCTTCCTAACTCTTTGCATGATAATTCTAAGCAAAATCTTCGCGATGTGACTCATTATACTAGTTGTTGGATGTTGATCACATTCCAAGGCTCCTGATTTCTTTGGGATTGCAATAAATATAGAATTACATAATTCATGAGGTATATCTCCAGTATCATATATGGTATTCAGGAGTCTGGTAAATTTATCTATTCCGTATTCTTCTGAAGCAGTAATCATTTCTGTTGTGATGCTGTCTGAACCGGGGGTCTTGCCAGATTTCATTTGGTTAAGAGCATTCTGAACCTCCATCTTCAAAATTGATGGTCCTTCATTATTACTTTGAATATCATACTGTTCTTCTCTGTTATCATAATAAAAGTATTTCAAATAATCTGACCATACATGTAAATTCTTATCTTTTTCTGTTATGATTTTTCCATATTTTGTCTTTAGGCAGCCTGCTGATGTATGTGCTCTTTGATTAGTAAGCTCCTGAATTCTTTTGTGCATTAGATTGGAATTTTTACTGTTGTGTTGTTTTTCAATTTCTGTGCAATTTTTCTCCAGCCATGCTTCTTTTGCTTCCTTACACAATAATAAGGCAGGCGCATGAGGTTTAATATCTCACTTGTAGGACGTACTTAGGCAGGTGGGCATAAAGGGACAAGCGATAGTAGTGATGTAAGTTGTAAGTCCATATTATTTCAGGATTAATCCTGAATCCTGCTTCTTTGCGGCCATGTGACATCACGCAGTGATGTTTAAAAAACAAAGGCAATCCTGAATTTTCAAAATCTCGCGCGCAAAGGGCAGGTAACAGCTTCTGGTTTTCGCTACTACAGGGAGATAATTGTTTATCCTCAATAAAGGGAGCTAATATTGCCGATGGTTATGTGGGCGCCTAAAATTTGAGTACCATTGGTAAGTGTGCAAAAATCATTAAGTAACCAGACCGGATTGTAGCGTCGGTGGTGAGAGGAGTAATAACGGCACAATCTGCCGCCTTCGACGTTTTCTCCTTCCCCGTGTTTAGGGTTTGTGAGACAGCAGCAAGCCCTCCACGCTAGGGTGTTTACTATATGTGTTATAAAGACACACTCAAGCGCTCTCACATTCACAATGACAAAGAAATGTTGAAATTTAAGCAGTATGTATTTATTTATTCAACTATTCTCTGTCTCTCTATCATTTTCTCGCTGTCTTTCTCTAACCCCCATTGTTTCTTTCTCTATCTTTCTATCACTCTCTCACTGCCTTTCTCTTTGTCTCTCTCTGTATCTCTCTGTGTCTCTCTGTCTCTCTCTCGCTGTCTCTGTCTATCTTTCTGTGTCTCTCTATCACTCTCTCGCTGTCTTTCTCTAACCACTGTGTCGACTCCACGACCATCCCTCCAAATTATTGCAGTGCAGTGCAGTGCACTTTAGACTGGAATTATGCCATGTAGTCCAGTACCATGCGGAAGAATTTCTCAGTATGATGCAAGTCTTCGAAATGCCGCCCCTTACGTGTTTTTTTTTCTTTTAAAAATGCCGCCCCCTTATAAAGCCCCCTTACGGTGCCGCCTGATGCTCCATCTCTCTGTATCATAGCGCGGCACGGCACTGATATAGTCGAAATACCAACTTGGAGCAGTCACCGAGATCAAGGCATGTCGGCCAAACTCTATCCTCCGGTACAGTTGCTAACTGTGGTGTAAGTTGTCTTGCACACTGCGCAACAGAGACGATGTGAGGTTTGGGGCGCCCTAGCCCACAACCAAGAAACCCATAAAAAGTGCTGACGTCCTAGCGGGATAGCAGAAGTTCGGCGCGTTGATCCCTGACCGGGATACGAAGAAGGCAACATGGCGGCAACAACGTCTTCTGGTGCATAGCGAACCGTTAATGCGGGAAGAAGACAGAATCGAATTGCCCGGGAAGACGCTGGTTCTCACAGTCGAAGGTGCTAGGATATGTGTGAGGGCGCGAAGCACTGGGTGCATGATGTTCTCCTCCTCGAGGAATGCGCGTGTGCGTTGCACCAATAGAACAAGAAAAACGAACGTCTGGAAACGGTACAAACGCAGTCAGTAGAGGCACTAGGAGTCATGTCCCCCAGAGAGTGTCGGGAAGGTGAAGGGCCGAAACATTCGGGTAAGGGTACACTTCTTGCGATCAGAAGCCTCCTGTCGTGAGTGCTCTGCGGCAAGGCTTTTATTACTAACACTCAGACAGACAGGCAACGGTTATCTTCCATTTTGCCTTCCACCCTCAGGACATTGCGGTAGATTTTCTCAGTATGTTGCAAGTCTTCGAAATGCAGTCCCTGTCATGTTGTTGTTTTTTTATTGTACACACCGCCCCCCCCCCCCCTTTTTGAAACTGCCTTACGGTGTCTCCTGATGCGGCCGCCTCTCTGTATCTTAGCACGGCACGGCCCTGTTCATCATTTCCCATAATCTACTTCTCAGCAGTGTTGCGTCGTTCCATGTGGCCTATATACGAGGGAGCTTCACGTGAACACCTTACACGTGTACCAGAAATTACAATACTCATGTCATTGTCTTGTAAAATGTCAATATTGTTGTTAAGGATGTCAAGAGTGTTAAGCACTGGACATTAAGGAGCAGACGAACACGGTGACACCATAAGGACAGTTTAAAGATGGCCACCCCAATTTTGACGTGCACCAACCGTTTTTTGTTTTTTTTAAATCAGTGAAGCAATGAAACTTCTAAACATTTATCGGCAAATGAAGGTCCAGTATGGTGATGCATGCCAGTCAGTCTAGCAAATGTATGAGTGGATTGGGAAGTTTCACAACGACGTGACTTCTGTGACAGACGTTTCGGTCCGATAAAGAGATACAGTAAGTGGTGCACACGCCACCAAGAGAATTGTTTTCTACAGGAATCCGAGCACTTTATCGGCGCTGGAGGACTTGCATTGAATGTAGTGGTGACTACATCGAAAACTGATACTGTTATTCTATACTTTTTCAGAATGTATTCACATTCACACGTGCACAAGAAGAAAAAGAAAACATTTAAGGTTTACATTTGAAGCCCTCTCGTTTTTTTTATTTTATCTTTTATTTTTACATTCCTGTTTTGGTCACTTAAAACGTCATGAAAGTTTAGAGGGAACAATATTGGGTTGGTATATGCCCTGAAGAGAGGAAGAGAAATGCCAACGCGAAGATGGGTAAAGAAAGTGGCAGATGATCTCCACATGGGTGTATTGAAAGGACATCTTGGTTATGACCGATAAGTTTTCCGGAAGGTTATTATGGGACGAAATTCTGCAAAGAACATGCTGCTGAATGAATGAATGAATGAATGAATGAATGAGTGAATGAATGAATGAGACTTGTTATAATGTCTTAATCTGTCATTTTGATCTTCGTGATGTTCGCAGCATTTCCCCGTAAAAACAAATACAGTTGTTTAACTCTATATACCGAGTGTATGATCATACCTAATATATGATAATGGATATTACCGCATGCTTAACGATTCCGTGTTGTGCTACCGAGAAGTTAGCTGTAGGTGGCGAGTTGGTGTAATAGTTAAGAAGCTGTTCTGACATTGGCAAGAGAGCGGTCAGACGAGAGGATTTCTTGGCTCGTCGTTCGCTACGGAACGGATATATTTGACCACAAATTCCTCCGTGCACTCAGGCTTGAACACTGTCATAACCATAACACACACCCAACAGCAAGTTTCTGATAGGACTTTTTTTCTTTCTGAGCTAGTTGTCACAGTTGATAAATGTATCCAGCACGAATGAGTCTTATTTTTAAAACTAAGAAAAATACCAAGATGAATTTGACATCTGAAGAAATGCAACGAAATACGGATTGATGATATCAATAAATTAACTAAAAGTCGGTGAAGCAGACAGGCTTCTCTCCATGTTTCATGACATCGATGTACAGGTGAGGTTGCCTAACTGATGCGTCTGCCTGCAGGTAGGGCACATCTACTTTGAATAACAGAACATGAAAGGGCTTTAGTTTGATCATTCTTTATTTCAAAGCTTTTCCATTACTACGGTTGTTTGCTGTTGGCACACTGTTTCCTTGTTGTCTGTAGGGTTGCTTTAGCTAACGAGAACACATCCCATTAGAGATAGTTCTTTATAGCTCTTCCAATCGTCTATTTGATCCGTCTGGGCTACTTTAGTGTACAAGCACATACAACACCTATGTAAAGTTAAACATATTTACCTCGCTACGTGAAACTGTAACTAAAGATGTCAGATGTAAGACACGTATTAGAATTAGAAATGCGATGGCAAAGAAGGCATTAAGAGAACACAAAAAAACTGTCTCATTCAAAGAATATTAAATTCGATCTACGGAAAACAACTCATCGTGTGTAAATTTGATCAGTCGAATTAGACGGTTCTGAAATGATAGTTAGTTGGTCAATATTTTATTAGTCCGCAAGTACTCAAATTCTCTCCTCTTATCTCCCTCAGCGTAAAGCGACTGACGACACCAATTCCGTGTTTGACTACTCTTATTTGGCTTCGTGCATGTCACTCGTCTAGCTGGACCCCGTTTCGCATTGAGTTAATGCAATCTGAGTTGTATACTGTTAAAAAAAAAACATGCAACATTTTTGGTGTTACTTTTATAAAAGATATTCGCTGGGTGGACATCTGGTCATTAACTTCTCATGGTTACCTGAATTGTACTCACCTCATGATTCGTGAGGTCATGAAAGAGGTCAAAGTCAAAACAAATTGTTTGACAATAACTCGTGACAAGTTCATGATAATCCCGTGAAACTTTCTGAACACAAAACTCTCTAACCATATTATTGAATGCATATAAAAGATTGACGCTCCTCGAATAAATTCAATTGAAAATTTAATGTGCAAGTGTGGCTCATCTACTACAGAACAACGACTCTTCATCATTGGACGTTTACATGCTGGACAGTCACAAAGTGTAGTAGCCAGAGAATTTAATGTGGCTAAAAGCAGGATATGCCGGTTTCCCTGGCGAAGCGGTTAACGACATTGTTCGTAAACCCCTATATCCACGCGAGGAAAATAGCAGCTGCCAGAATCGGCAGCGGTTCCCGAAACGCTGGTAACTTACAGGGGTATGTGAGCCAGTCGTTCAGAAAGCAATGGCAAACTACTGAACGTAAAACTTGCATAGTACAACAACAGCAGCTAAAACATGATGGCGTTGACTGCAGCGTCCTGTAAGGGATATGCAACATAAAAATAAAAATAAAAAGAAGCACGATTAGTCGCCTTTGGAGGCGATTTCAAGAAACTCGCTCAGTGGCGGACCAGCCGCGCAGTGGAAGACCCAGAATCACAACTGCTGCCGAAGACCGCTTCATACGGCTGCGTCATCTTAGGAATCGATTTGCATCTGCGTCATCCACAACCCAGTCACTACCAGGAGCTCGTCGAATTTCAGTTCAAACGGTCAGGAACCGACTGCACGACGCTGGTCTTTGGGCTAGAAGACCCTACATAGGTCCTGTTCTTGCGGATCGGCATCGCCAGAACCGACTGCAGTGGGCGAATCAGCATCGTCAATGGACCGTTGGGTTTGATTTAGTTATGGATCGTGTGTGTGTGTGTGCGTGTGCGTGCGTGCGTGCGTGCGCTCCAGCGACACAATAGAAGGAGACAAGTTTACTGCAGTGTTCGTGAGCGATACACACCGAACAGCGTTGATGTGGCCCCTCCACATAGTGGTGGAAGTGTACTGGTGGGGGGGGGGGGGGGACCAACTTCATGGAAAGAAATGACCTGGTGCAAATTGAAGGGCTCCTGAATGTCCAACGATACGTCGCTTAAATTCTTCATCCTCACGCCCTTCCACTTCTGGCTGCACGAAGGTCAATTTTTCAGCAAGATAACGCTGGAGCTCATGTGGCACAACTCACCACCCAGTTCCTCGCTGACATCAATGTCCAGGCCATGCCGTGGCCAGCCATGTGGTCAGACAAGAACACTTATGGAAGTAACTCGACAGACGACACCTCCAGCGAGTGAAACAGCATAGAATTATATCCATTCCTTGAGTTATTTTCTCGCACTGCCTACCCTAGGGAGTTCAGGGTGCCAGTCAGGTTCATTGCTCGTTCGTTCCCCACAGCAGCCAAGTCGGTGAGCCTATCTGCCTATCGTTCGTTTCGTCTTAAAACCGCATGCGTGGTTCTGAAATATTGACAATTAATAAATGTTATTTAATAATAAATAATATTTTTTTTAAAAAAAACCTTATCGCTGCATTTGAGATGTGGTGTTAATGAATTCTGAAACAATTACATCATACGACACACGACTGACAACAAGGAAATATTAAACATTTATACACATGGGTATTCGATCTCCGTCACATTCACAAGAAAACTCTGTCTCTGAAGGAACATGTTGTTGCTATTTGAGTGATGTAAATCAGTGCTTGTGATTTCTCACATCATTTCAATGGCCGCTAACAACTGTTGTCGAGCGACCGATCTTTCTGTGTAACATTTATGATTTTGTTGATTGCGTGTGACGTTTATCAGGAACAAGTAGGCCCTATCCAGTCACATAGAAAAAAAAAAACAAACAACAAATTGGCATGGTCTCAGCTAGATAAGAGGGAACATACACACATTTTGTTGCATTTGTGCTGTATTCCTGAAGAAAAACGTAAGTAATATGTACACAATCATTTTATACGCCTTGATTCGCATTTGGGCATATGGTTCGAGACTCATAATTTGTATTGATCAATGGACACCCAGGGATGATGTGGTCAGCATCACGTGTTTTACCTTCCAACACATTTAGTGTGCCGATATAAGTATGGATTGACCTGTCATCCCATGTTAATTTAAAAGTCCGCGCCGATTCGGATTCACATGACCACAGGGACAGCAGTCGCGCGTCTGGCCACTAGGCTAACGTAGCTCTATCAAACATAGCTCGTCTAGCCACTAGGTTCCGTAGCTCTATCAAACATAGCTCGTCTAGCTACTAGGCTACCATAGCACCATAAAACATAGTTCGTCTAGCCACTAGGCTACCGTAGCTCTATCAAACATAGCTTGTCTAGCTACTAGGCTACTGTATCCAAATAAAACATAGCTCGTCTAGCTACTAGGCTACCATAGCTCCATCAAACATAGCTTGTCTAGCCACTAGGCTACCGTAGCTCTATCAAACATAGCTTGTCTAGCTACTAGGCTACTGTATCCAAATAAAACATAGCTCGTCTAGCTACTAGGCTACCATAGCTCCATCAAACATAGCTTGTCTAGCCTCTAGGCTACTGTAGCTCCATCAAACATAGCTCGTCTAGCTACTAAGCTACCATAGCACCATCAAACATAGCTCGTCTAGCTACTAGGCTACCATAGCACCATCAAACATAGCTCGTCTAGCTACTAGGCTACCGTAGCTCTATCAAGCATAGCTCGTCTAGCTACTAGGCTACTGTATCCAAATAAAACATAGCTCGTCTAGCTACTAGGCTACCATAGCTCCATCAAACATAGCTTGTCTAGCCTCTAGGCTACTGTAGCTCCATCAAACATAGCTCGTCTAGCTACTAGGCTACCATAGCACCATCAAACATAGCTCGTCTAGCTACTAGGCTACCATAGCACCATCAAACATAGCTCGTCTAGCCACTAGGCTACTGTAGCTCCATCAAACATAGCTCGTCTAGCTACTAGGCTACCATAGCACCATCAAACATAGCTTGTCTAGCTACTAGGCTACCATAGCTCCATCAAACATAGCTTGTCTAGCCTCTAGGCTACTGTAGCTCCATCAAACATAGCTCGTCTAGCTACTAGGCTACCATAGCTCCATCAAACATAGCTTGTCTAGCCTCTAGGCTACTGTATCCCCATGAAACATAGCTCGTCTAGCTACTAGGCTACCATAGCTCCATCAAACATAGCTTGTCTAGCCTCTAGGCTACTGTAGCTCCATCAAACATAGCTCGTCTAGCTACTAGGCTACCATAGCAATATCAAACATAGCTCGTCTAGCCACTAGGCTACTGTAGCCCCATCAAACATAGCTCGTCTAGCCACTAGGCTACTGTAGCACCATCAAACATAGCTCGTCTAGCTACTAGGCTACCATAGCACCATCAAATATAGCTCGTCTAACTACTAGGCTAACGTAGCTCCATCAAACACAGCTCGTCTAGCTACTAGGCTACTGTAGCTCCATCAAACATAGCTTGTCTAGCTACTAGGCTACCATAGCACCATCAAACATAGCTCGTCTAACTACTAGGCTACCGTAGCTCCATCAAACACAGCTCGTCTAGCTACTAGGCTACCATAGCACCATCAAACATAGCTCGTCTAGCTACTAGGCTACCGTAGCTCCATCAAACATAGCTCGTCTAGCTACTAGACTACTGTAGCTCCATCAAACATAGCTTGTCTAGCTACTAGGCTACCATAGCACCATCAAACATAGCTCGTCTAGCTACTAGGATACCGTAGCACCATCAAACACAGCTCGTCTAGCTACTAGGCTACCGTAGCTCCATCAAACACAGCTCGTCTAGCCACTAGGCTACCATAGCATCATCAAACATAGCTCGTCTAGCCTCTAGGCTACTGTAGCTCCATCAAACATAGCTCTTCTACCCACTAGGCTACTGTATCCCCATCAAACATAGCTCGTCTAGCCACTAGGCTACCATAGCACCATCAAACATAGCTCGTCTAGCCACTAGGCTACTGTATCCCCATCAAACATAGCTCGTCTAGCTACTAGACTACCATAACACCATCAAAGATAGCTCGTCTAGCTACTAGGCTACCATACCACCATCAAACATAGCTCGTCTAGCTACTAGGCTACTGTAGCTCCATCAAACATAGCTCGTCTAGCTACTAGGCTACCATAGCTCCATCAAACATAGCTCGTCTAGCTACTAGGCTACTGTAGCTCCATCAAACATAGCTCGTCTAGCTACTAGGCTACTGTATCCCCATCAAACATAGCTCGTCTAGCTACTACGCTACCGTAGCTCCATCAAACATAGCTCGTCTAGCTACTAGGCTACTGTAGCTCCATCAAACATAGCTTGTCTAGCTACTAGGCTACCATAGCACCATCAAACATAGCTCGTCTAGCTACTAGGCTACTGTAGCTCCATCAAACATAGCTCGTCTAGCTGCTAGGCTACTGTAGCTCCATCAAACATAGCTCGTCTAGCTACTAGTCTACCGTAGCATCATCAAACATAGCTCGTCTAGCTACTAGGCTACCATAGCACCATCAAACATAGCTCGTCTAGCTACTAGGCTACTGTATCCCCATCAAACATAGCTCGTCTACCTACTTGGCTACCGTAGCTAAATCAAACATAGCTCGTCTAGCTACTAGGCTACTGTAGCTCCATCAAACATAGCTTGTCTTGCTACTAGGCTGCCATAGCACCATCAATCATAGCTCGTCTAGCTACTAGGCTACTGTAGCTCCATCAAACATAGCTCGTCTAGCTACTAGGCTACTGTAGCTCCATCAAACATAGCTCGTCTAGCTACTAGGCTACCGTTGCACCATCAAACATAGCTCGTGTAGCTAGTAGGCTACTGTAGCTCCATCAAACATAGCTCGTGTAGCTACTAGGCTACTGTAGCTCCATCAAACATAGCTCGTCTAGCTACTAGGCTACTGTAGCTCCATCAAACATAGCTCGTCTAGCTACTAGGCTACCGTAGCATCATCAAACATAGCTCGTCTAGCTACTAGGCTACCACAGCACCATCAAACATAGCTCGTCTAGCTACTAGGCTACTGTAGCTCCATCAAACATACCTCGTCTAGCTACTAGGCTACTGTATTCCCATCAAACATAGCTCGTCTAGCTACTAGGCTACCGTAGCTCCGTCAAACATAGCTCGTCTAGCTACTAGGCTACTGTAGCTCCATCAAACATAGCTTGTCTAGCTACTAGGCTACCATAGCACCATCAAACATAGCTCGTCTAGCTACTAGGCTACTGTAGCTCCATCAAACATAGCTCGTCTAGCTACTAGGCTACTGTAGCTCCATCAAACATAGCTCGTCTAGCTACTAGGCTACCGTAGCATCATCAAACATAGCTCGTCTAGCTACTAAGCTACCACAGCACCATCAAACATAGCTCGTCTAGCTACTAGGCTACTGTATCCCCATCAAACATAGCTCGTCTAGCTACTAGGCTACCGTAGCTCCATCAAACATAGCTCGTCTAGCTACTAGGCTACTGTAGCTCCATCAAACATAGCTTGTCTAGCTACTAGGCTACCATAGCACCATCAAACATAGCTCGTCTAGCCACTATTCTACTGTATCCCCATCAAACATAGCTCGTCTAGCTACTATGCTACCATAGCACCATCAAACATAGCTCGTCTAGCTACTAGGCTACTGTAGCTCCATCAAACATACTTTGTCTAGCTACTAGGCTACCATAGCACCATCAAACATAGCTCGTCTAACTACTAGGCTACCGTAGCTCCATCAAACACAGCTCGTCTAGCTACTAGGCTACCATAGCACCATCAATCATAGCTCGTCTAGCTACTAGGCTACCGTAGCTCCATCAAACATAGCTCGTCTAGCTACTAGACTACTGTAGCACCATCAAACACAGCTCGTCTAGCTACTAGGCTACCGTAGCTCCATCAAACATAGCTCGTCTAGCCACTAGGCTACCATAGCACCATCAAACATAGCTCGTCTAGCCTCTAGGCTACTGTAGCTCCATCAAACATAGCTCTTCTTGCCACTAGGCTACTGTATCCCCATCAAACATAGCTCGTCTAGCCACTAGGCTACCATAGCACCATCAAACATAGCTCGTCTAGCCACTAGGCTACTGTATCCCCATCAAACATAGCTCGTCTAGCTACTAGACTACCATAACACCATCAAAGATAGCTCGTCTAGCTACTAGGCTACCATACCACCATCAAACATAGCTCGTCTAGCTACTAGGCTACTGTAGCTCCATCAAACATAGCTCGTCTAGCTACTAGGCTACCATAGCTCCATCAAACATAGCTCGTCTAGCTACTAGGCTACTGTAGCTCCATCAAACATAGCTCGTCTAGCTACTAGGCTACTGTATCCCCATCAAACATAGCTCGTCTAGCTACTACGCTACCGTAGCTCCATCAAACATAGCTCGTCTAGCTACTAGGCTACTGTAGCTCCATCAAACATAGCTTGTCTAGCTACTAGGCTACCATAGCACCATCAATCATAGCTCGTCTAGCTACTAGGCTACTGTAGCTCCATGAAACATAGCTCGTCTAGCTGCTAGGCTACTGTAACAGTGTAGGTATAATTGGGGTCTATTGGAAAACTCCGATACAGCACGATTGAGCATTGAGACTGAAAGGGGGGGGAGATGCTCAATCGTGACGGATTGGGTTGGTATGGGCAGTTAGAACCCAGCTTGAGTAGCGAATGGAGGTGTACATCGAAGCTTGGTTATATTAAGCCAATAAACGTTTTATCAACAAACAAACGACCGGCCTTCGTCTTATATTACACACTGTTATAAGAGGCGAAATGGAGCCGCTCGACCAGGATGCGAACCTGAGAATGAGAAAGATAAAACTATGCAAAGTCGGAGTTGAATAACGTCGTCGCGGAAAGATTCAAGCGGCACGTGAAAAAACAACTATTGAACCTGGTAACAGCCGCACCAAAAGATGGCCAGCAAGTTATAAGACGAGATAGTAATAATATCTGAATACAAAGGCCAAAAGCTCGACCAGGAGTGGTCCTTTGTAAGTCTTTTTTAAGACTTCAGATAAGAAGTTTGTTGTACCAGCCGTTTTGCAGAGGTCACGGTGAAGAAAGTTTGTATGGCCGCCCTTCTGCAGGTTGACTGTTAGCAAGAGCCATCAAAGCCGCTGCCTTACATCATTTTGATTGACCAGGAGTGATCCTGTCCTGAAAGTTTGGGCAAACCAGCAATTTAAGTTCCTCAAAGTTAAAGAGCTAATCAGGAGTTGTCAGGACAGCATGATCGTTGATCGGGCCATAAGTTCTTAAGACACGCCATTATCGTTGGGCCTTGGCTGATCCTGATCCATTTCTGGGCCTTGTTGATCCTACGACCCAAACACCTGATCCATCCTTGGGCCACGTTAATCCTACGACCCAAACACCTGATCCATCCTTGGGCCACGTTAATCCTATGACCCATTCCAAACGACGTTGAAGTACCCACCTGAGAGTCAAGGAAGGGACCCAACCAGGGGTTGAAGATTTTCCGGCAGCCCATGAGATGTGACCCAACCAGGGGTTGAAGAATTTTCTGGCAGCCCATGAGAAGGACGAGAGTACCTGAGGGAGGAGAAATGGTATCTGAACTCCACCACCTGAACTCTGAGACTGAGTTTCACCTAATGCGGGATCTGGTTGCTTGAACTGAACTGAAGGTAACAGAGTAATTTAGAAATAGAATCCCGTGAGGTTCCGAATTCATTTATTAGAGTGGAGTACAGAACATTATCTACAAGGAACCTTCTTCTGATTGCCACCAGTTTGAGTTTATTTTCGAGGACAGGGTTCATTATTCCTATGCTCAGACAGGACATCGTTGGTGCTTCTTCTGATTAATGTAACATCTTACAATATTATAACCAACTGAATTGTGCTGGTTGGGATTTGGGAAATTATAATTGTGTGATTGGTTGCTTGCTTGGTTTTGCTATTTTTTTTCAGCATGGCGGAACAGGACACCTTAGCACAAGTTCTGACAGGCGTAGGAACAGCAGTAGGCCGACTTAATATGGTGGTCAAACAACAGGGGATGGCAACAGAAATTGTGAAATTTAGTGGACAGGCTAAGGACTATAAGAAGTGGGTCACCTCTATAGAAAAATATGCCTATTTGATCTCGGCAACAGATGAAGAGAAAATGAGACTAGCGTATCAGACGGCAACAGAACCGGTCTCACATCATATAAGAAGAAAATTAGAGGCTGGGGTAGATGAGACATGGGAACAATTCAAAGAGGACCTAGCAAGAAAATATGCAGAAATTACGGATCCGCAACATGCATTTTCGGTGTTGAGGCAGGCTAAACAAAATAACGGAGAAACGGTGCAGTTGTTTAGCGATAGGTTGATTAACCTGGCTGAAGAGGCATTCTTAGGACAGAATGTGCGAGGGGAGGAGGTGGAAAGGATGTTGGTAGGGATTTTTGTGGATGGCATCAAATCTGATGGTTTGAAATTTAAGCTGATGAGGGATAACCCTGAGAGGTTATCACAAGCGGTGGATATTGCGGTGCAAGAGGAAAATTTGAGACGAAGGTTTAGATTAAGAACAGGACGAGAAGTGGGAAGTAATAGAGACGACAGAATTGAGGAACCCATGGAAATAGGACAAACAAGATTCGGATGGAATAGGAGAGGCGGTATACAAACCTTACAAGGTAGAAATAGGAGCGATTATGTTGAAAGAAGAAATGTGAGATACCCTACAAGTGAGGCAGTAAGAAACACAAATAACACAAACATTGTCTGTTGGGTTTGTGGTCAACGGGGACATGTTTCTCGTTTTTGTAATAACAGGCGTGTCCAGTCGAATACACAGGGTAGATATGATAATAATAGGGTGACTGGGAATGTTGTTGATGGACACAGGAATTTTACAGGTACAAGAACACAGGTAAATCGGCGCCCTACCTATTAGACAGGACCTATGATAGGAGGGTAAATAATAGGGTCCCAAGTATTAGAGAGTATGTTAATAACAAGTATAATAGATCGAACAGAGAATATTTTCAAATGGATGAAGTCAAGAAATTTATAGAAGAAAAAACAGATTATAGCTCGTGTATATTAGAAATAGGGAAGTATAGAGTTCGTACATTAATAGACTCAGGAGCTCAAGTTAGTGTAGTAAAAGAAAGTTTTTTATACAAAATAGTAAGAAATTGTAGAGTATTTAAGTGTAGTAATAATTTACACTCTGTTACTGGACAGAATTTACAAGTAGTTGGACAAACAATGATCAATTTTAAATTAGGAGGGATCAACATAAGACACCTTTTTCATGTAGTGAGGGGTTTAAATAGAAATATGTTGATAGGAAGAGATTTTTTGATAAAGAATGGGATAAGACTTTTTTATGATTTACATAAGTTAAAATTTAGAGACGTATATATAGATATGGAAGAGGATATGCATATAGCAGCACTAGTTAGGGTCAAAATGACAACGACATTAAAACCACAGTCGGTTAATTTAATACAAGCGAAGCTGAAGAGAAACCCATATTATGTGGAAGGAAACACAGTCAGAATCACTGAGTTACAAGAAGAAATAATTGATGAGCCTGGTTTGGAGGTTCCAGATGGAGTAATGAAGTTGGATAAACACTTAACCTTTCCAGTAATGATTATCAACAACACAGGGAGAGAAATCAAGTTATACAGAGGATGTGTGATAGCAAAGTTAGATCATAACATTAGTGAAATATTGGCAACGAATAGAACAGAAGTGTTGGGAACAAGTTATTTGGAAACTTCTAGTGAAAGGAGAAGTGACAGACGCGGATGCGGAAGAAGAGGGAAAATCAGAATGAATGAATTGATCCATCCATTCGGAGAAAATAAAGTACATATACATTCACTAGACAAAATAACAAGGGAACAAGAATTGCTGTCACAGTTAAAAGCTTCGCCAGAAAATAAGGAAGTGTTAGAACAGTTTATAAAGCAAAATCAAGATGTGTTTGCGGTTAGTGATTTGGAATTGGGTAAGACGCGGACGGTTACGATGGAGATAGACACGGGAGATCATCCACCAATTAGTCTAAAACCATACAGAACTCCATTAAGAAACAGAGAAATAATGGAAAAGGCAATAGAGGAGATGCTGAAAGCAGGAATAATAAAAAGGTCGAAGTCAGAATGGTCATCTCCGGTGGTCATCGTGGCCAAGCCTGATGGTTCGAGTCGTTTCTGTTGTGACTACAGGGCGTTGAACAAAATCACCAAGAATGTAGCATACCCACTGCCGGTAATTGATGACATTTTGGGGCTACTTAATGGCTCTACATATTTCACAACGTTGGACGCAAGGTCAGGGTTTTGGTGTATTCCGATGTCAGAGGACGCGCAACGGAAAAGTGCCTTTTGTACCCACATGGGCTCGTACGAATTCTTACGAATGCCTTTTGGAGTCAAGACAGCGCCCTCACACTATATGCTCTTAATAAATGAAGTTCTAGAGGGTATGCAAAGGTTCGCTCTTGCTTATATTGATGATATATTGGTCTATACCAAAGGAGATGTAGAAGATCATTTGAAACATATTAGACTAGTGTTTGACAGGTTAAGAAAGCATGATGTGAAGTTGAAGCTTAGTAAGTGCCAATTTTTAAAAACAGAAACAAAATATTTAGGGTATATTATAAATAGAGAGGGTATAAAACCAGACCAGAACAAAATAAAGATTATTAAAGAGTTACCTGCACCAACAAACGTTAAGGAAGTACGTGCTTTTATAGGAACGTGTGCGTATTATAGACGGTTTATTCCGGCATTTTCAAGGATAGCTGAACCAATTACAAATTTAACAGCCAAGTACGCCAGGTTTAAGTGGGATGATGAGTGTCAAAAAGCCTTCGACTATTTAAAAAACAGCTTAACATTGGTACCACTATTGACGCATCCAGACTTAAACAAACAGTTAATACTATACACAGATGCTTCAGACAGTGCAGTAGGAGCATGTTTAGTACAACCATATGAAGGAAAAGAATCTGGAATACCAGGGGTAAAAAATGAAAGACCTATCTACTTTTTGTCTCATAAGCTTAGTAAATCACAAAAAAAATGGAGTACTATCGAGAAGGAGGCTTACGCGATTCATTACGCTCTTCAAAAACTTAATTACTATTTACATAACGCAAGTTTTGTTATTAGAACTGACCACATGCCTTTAAAGTCTTTTTTAGAAGCTCCAGTGCAGAACAGGAAAATACAGACATGGGCATTGAATCTTCAGGGGTACGACGCGAAAATTGAATACATACCGGGTAAGATAAACACATGCGCTGATCTTTTGTCTAGAATTCCATATACACAGTCATCAGAGGATACAGAAGTGGAGGCAGCCGAACCAGAGATAGACGACAGGAATTGGCAGGTAAATATTCTGGATTCTGCTATAATAAATGGGGGAGAATTTGATAGCTTACCATCAGATCAAGAGTCTGAACATAGAGAAGAAGATCTACAGTTAGCACAATTCAATATGAAAGAAGAGCAGGATTTGGACCCAAGAATCATACAAATAAAGGAAAAGTTACGAGAAACAGAAGATAACAAATATAAAAGGAATTATTTGCTATTACAAGAGGATGGACAGTTATATTATATGTGTGAAAAGAACGAACAACTAAGGAAATATATTCCAAAGCATTTGGAAAATGAACTTTTAAAAGCATATCACGATGAAAATGGACATCTCGGTAGAGACAAACTAGTGAAAGCACTTACAAGTAAATATTATTGGCCAAACTTATTTAAATCTGCATGCAAATATGTAGATACGTGTGAAAAGTGCAGATTAAGGAACATGAAAACAATAAAGTCTCCATTACAGGACACAGATATTCCTCACTTCCCAATGCAAAAGATTAGTTTAGACATATCAGGTCCACACCCCAGAACATTGTCAGGAAATGTATATTTAATTCATATAGTAGACATCTACAGTCTTTGGCCAGAGGTTTATGCAATTCCAGATAAGAGCGCGGATACTGTCATTAATATTTTTTTACAGGAGTTCGTACCAAGGTTTAGTTGCCCACAAAGTATACTTACAGATAATGGTAGAGAATTTGTAAATAAAAAATTCGAAAAGTTATTAAAAGATTTAAACATAAGACATATAAAGACCTCATTTTATAGACCTTCGTCAAATGCGAAAAACGAGCGTCAACATCAGACGTTATACAACATTGTGGCAAAGATTATTGATGAACATGAAAAAGATTGGGATCTATTTTTGGGACCTGCTCTTAGCGCTATTCGTACAAATCAAAATGAGAGCACGGGTTTTTCGCCATTTTATTTAATACACGGGAGAGAACCAATATTACCTATAGATAATTTATTAAAACCTAGACGGAAATATATGGGTGAAGATTTTCAAGAGGTCATAATACAAGAAATGCATAAAGCACATATGAGATTAAGAAATAATATAATAAAAGCTAGGGAAAGACAGAAAAAGTACAAAAATGTAAATACAAAATTACAGGAGTTTAAAGTAGGTGATAGAGTTTATTACAAAAAGCATAGAAGAAACTCTAAGTTTGATTCTCGTTGGATTCCAGGTTATTACGTTTTGGAAAAACTGGGTAATGTATCGTATGTAATAAAGAACCAGGTCACAGCACACATAGCAAGGGCACATGTTGAACACTTAAGGAGAGATGAAGAAGAGATAGAATATAATAATAATAATAATTATTATTCAGACACAAGGTTTTTAGATGAACAACTCGTTAGAGGTGCTACAGTAACCCCAGGCGTTAGAAGAGATCCAGCACAAAATCGCTTATTAGCAACTCCAGGCTTTGATGATACTCAAGAACAGACGATACCGAAAACAATAGAAGAAGAAAAGTTGAATGAGACTCATTATGATAGTATGGAAGAGGAAATAAGTGCTCCGTTTAGGAACACTAGACAGGCAACGAAAAGGAGAATGGATAGACAAAGAGATAGAGAAGTGAAAAGACAGAGGAGAATTAGGGATTATTCAACGAGCGGGGAGGATATGCCGTTACTAGAAAGATCCTTGAGGAATAGTGATCGACAAATTAGATGGGATATTGAACAAAAGAGATTAGCGGCAGCTAAAGAGAGACATACAGACGAAGAAGAAGAAATGGATGAAAAGTCAGAGTCAAGTAGTAGTATGGAAGAGGCTAGTAGGTTGTACGAAGAAGAAGATGTTGATATAGAGTTAGCACTTATTCAGAGAAACTTAGAGTTGTTGAGGAAATGGAAACGTAAGAGGTAGATAAATCGAAAGTACTGTAGATAACAAGAAGAAGTATACGAAACGGTGGAAAAAGATAGAACAGATATGTTCATAATTGATCTGTAAATAACAGATATATAGATAGGAGGTTTAGTCTTCTCGGTCATATAAATACTGGATATGCGTCATTTATGAGAGCCTAATGCTGGTAGTAATTTTAAGAGAGTTAAAATTGTGTTGAAAACGGTGTTTATGAAATCTAAGTTTTATGAGTTATGAGTCATATAAGAAATGTTTTTATGCTTGAGTTACTACTAGAAAATGAGGGATGTTGTTTGGTTGTTTTATTGAGCCTAAGTTGTAATACCTCATTTTGTTTTCTTGATTTGGTCTTGAAATATGATTGTTATTGTTTGAGTAATTGGTTTAGAGTAGGGTGATTGTGTTCATAGCATTTGAGTTGACAAGAACTATTGGTCCGTAAAAGTGTCCAATAGTGATAGGTAGAATAGGATATTTTATTCTGATTTGATAACATGCATGTTATGTCATTTTAAAATGTGTTTTTTTTTCTTCTAGATTAATTTGGAGGTTGTGTTCATTTTATTTTGATTACATGAATGATTTGGTATATTGAGTTAAATGCTTGTAAAGTTAGTTAAGTAAATTTAAGTTTCAAATGAAGGAGGTTTTGCTAAAGGTTTTTCGTTAAGAAAAGAGTTGATAAAAACAAATTTGTCCAAGGTAAGGGGAAACTATGCATTCATTAACTAGTGGGAAACCATAGTTGGTGAACGTGTATGCACGAATGGATAGACGTATCCAGGGTCTGCACACACGTCACTTTATTTATAAAATAACAGGATGGGTTGTACGGGGGAAAGATATAGGTGCTGTGAAATACCAGCTTTAATTATATTTAAGTTGTTCATAAAATATGAACATGGGCTCATGGTAAAAGGTGAGATAACGGAAGAGGAACGGAATTGTGGTTGGCAATGTCAATGTGAAATATAAAAGGTTCATGAAAACTTATGCCAAATTGTTTTATAACAAACAATAATATATTTCTTAAAGGTGTTTTAAAAAATTATTTTACAAAAAATTTTTTTATTGGCAAGGGAGGTAAAGGGTGAATGTCTTAAATGTACATTTACAATATGTCCATGTGGTCATGTCGTGTATTCATTCTTCATGTTCTTTATTTGGTGCGCACCACTTCTTTACTTTTTCTAACTACATTGTTTTTGTACGTCCTGGGGTTTGAAAGAATGAGGAATTGTATAAGATCATAATTTTTGACACAGAATTTATGAGCTGTTCTTATGATATGTATATTTGATACAGATAACCAGAAAGAACCAGAAATGAAGAATTACGTAGTAGATAACTATGAAATGTTGGGGAAATAAAAAAGGAAAGAAGAAGTATATGGGGAGGTTATAGACAGATCATAGCATTGGGAGAAGAGTAAAAGATGTATGGGCGAAGGTTAAAAGACAAGTAGGGAATAGAGTATGGGGATTAGAAGTAAAGATTTTTCCTTTAAAAGGAAAATTCTTTAAGTAATATGGGGAGGTGTAACAGTGTAGGTATAATTGGGGTCTATTGGAAAACTCCGATACAGCACGATTGAGCATTGAGACTGAAAGGGGGGGGAGATGCTCAATCGTGACGGATTGGGTTGGTATGGGCAGTTAGAACCCAGCTTGAGTAGCGAATGGAGGTGTACATCGAAGCTTGGTTATATTAAGCCAATAAACGTTTTATCAACAAACAAACGACCGGCCTTCGTCTTATATTACACACTGTTATACTACTGTAGCTCCATCAAACATAGCTCGTCTAGCTACTAGGCTACCGTAGCATCATCAAACATAGCTCGTCTAGCTACTAGGCTACTATAGCACCATCAAACATAGCTCGTCTAGCTACTAGGCTACTGTATCACCATCAAATATAGCTCGTCTAGCTACTAGGCTACCGTAGCTCCATCAAACATAGCTCGTCTAGCTACTAGGCTACTGTAGCTCCATCAAACATAGCTTGTCTAACTACTAGGCTACCATAGCACCATCAAACATAGCTCGTCTAGCTACTAGGCTACTGTAGCTCCATCAAACATAGCTCGTCTAGCTACTAGGCTACTGTAGCTCCATCAAACATAGCTCGTCTAGCTACTAGGCTACCGTAGCACCATCAAACATAGCTCGTGTAGCTACTAGGCTACTGTAGCTCCATCAAACATAGCTCGTGTAGCTACTAGGCTAATGTATCTCCATCAAACATAGCTCGTCTAGCTACTAGGCTACTGTAGCTCGATCAAACATAGCTCGTCTAGCCACTAGGCTACCATAGCACCATCAAACATAGCTCGACTAGCCACTAGGCTACTGTTTCCTCATCAAACATAGCTCGTATAGCTACTAGGCTACCATAGCACCATCAAACATAGCTCGTCTAGCCACTAGGCTACTAAAGCTCCATCAAACATAGCTCGTCTAGCTACTAGGCTACCATTACACCATCAAACATAGCTCGTCTAGCCACTAGGCTACTGTATCCCCATCAAACATAGCTCGTCTAGCTACTAGGCTACCATAGCACCATCAAACATAGCGCGTCTAGCTACTAGGCTACCGTGGCTCCATCAAACATAGCTCGTCTAGCCACTAGGCTACCATAGCACCATCAAACATAGCTCGTCTAGCCACTAGGCTACCATAGCACCATCAAACATAGCTCGTCTAGCTACTAGGCTACTGTAGCTCCATCAAACATAGCTCGTGTAGCTACTAGGCTACTGTAGCTCCATCAAACATAGCTCGTCTAGCTACTAGGCTACTGTAGCTCCATCAAACATAGCTCGTCTAGCTACTAGGCTACCATAGCACCATCAAACATAGCTCGTCTAGCCACTAGGCTACTGTATCTCCATCAAACATAGCTCGTCTAGCCTCTAGGCTACTGTAGCTCCATCAAACATAGCTCGTCTAGCCTCTAGGCTACTGTAGCTCCATCAAACATAGCTCGTCTAGCCTCTAGGCTACTGTATCTCCATCAAACGTAGCTCGTCTAGCTACTAGGCTACCATAGCACCATCAAACATAGCTCGTCTAGCCACTAGGCTACTGTATCTCCATCAAACATAGCTCGTCTAGCTACTAGGCTACCATAACACCATCAAACATAGCTCGTCTAGCCACTAGGCTACTGTATCTCCATCAAACATAGCTCGTCTAGCTACTAGGCTACCATAGCACCATCAAACATAGCTCGTCTAGCCTCTAGGCTACTGTATCTCTATCAAACATAGCTCGTCTAGCTACTAGGCTACCATAGCACCATCAAACATAGCTCGTCTAGCCACTAGGCTACTGTATCTCCATCAAACATAGCTCGTCTAGCCTCTAGGCTACTGTAGCTCCATCAAACATAGCTCGTCTAGCCTCTAGGCTACTGTAGCACCATCAAACATAGCTCGTCTAGCCACTAGGCTACTCATCCCCATCAAACATAGCTCGTCTAGCCACTAGGCTACCATAGCACCATCAAACATAGCTCGTCTAGCCACTAGGCTACTGTATCCCCATCAAACATAGCTCGTCTAGCTACTAGACTACCATAACACCATCAAAGATAGCTCGTCTAGCTACTAGGCTACCATACCACCATCAAACTTAGCTCGTCTAGCTACTAGGCTACTGTAGCTCCATCAAACATAGCTCGTCTAGCTACTAGGCTACCATAGCTCCATCAAACATAGCTCGTCTAGCTACTAGGCTACAGTAGCTCCATCAAACATACCTCGTCTAGCTACTAGGCTACTGTATTCCCATCAAACATAGCTCGTCTAGCTACTAGGCTACCGTAGCTCCATCAAACATAGCTCGTCTAGCTACTAGGCTACTGTAGCTCCATCAAACATAGCTTGTCTAGCTACTAGGCTACCATAGCACCATCAAACATAGCTCGTCTAGCTACTAGGCTACTGTAGCTCCATCAAACATAGCTCGTCTAGCTACTAGGCTACTGTAGCTCCATCAAACATAGCTCGTCTAGCTACTAGGCTACCGTAGCATCATCAAACATAGCTCGTCTAACTACTAGGCTACCACAGCACCATCAAACATAGCTCGTCTAGCTACTAGGCTACCGTAGCACCATCAAACATAGCTAGTGTAGCTACTAGGCTACTGTAGCTCCATCAAACATAGCTCGTGTAGCTACTAGGCTACTGTATCTCCATCAAACATAGCTCGTCTAGCCACTAGGCTACCATAGCACCATCAAACATAGCTCGTCTAGCCACTAGGCTACTGTATCCTCATCAAACATAGCTCGTCTAGCTAATAGGCTACCATAGCACCATCAAACATAGCTCGTCTAGCCACTAGGCTACTGTAGCTCCATCAAACGTAGCTCGTCTAGCTACTAGGCTACCATAGCACCATCAAACATAGCTCGTCTAGCCACTATTCTACTGTATCCCCATCAAACATAGCTCGTCTAGCTACTATGCTACCATAGCACCATCAAACATAGCTCGTCTAGCTACTAGGCTACCGTAGCTCCATCAAACATAGCTCGTCTAGCCACTAGGCTACCATAGCACCATCAAACATAGCTCGTCTAGCCACTAGGCTACCATAGCACCATCAAACATAGCTCTTCTAGCTACTAGGCTACTGTAGCTCCATCAAACATAGCTTGTCTAGCTACTAGGCTACCGTAGCTCCATCAAATATAGCTCGTCTAGCTACTAGGCTACCATAGCACCATCAAACATAGCTCGTCTAGCCACTAGGCTACCATAGCACCATCAAACATAGCTCGTCTAGCTACTAGGCTACTGTAGCTCCATCAAACATAGCTCGTCTAGCTACTAGGCTACTGTAGCTCCATCAAACATAGCTCGTCTAGCTACTAGGCTACTGTAGCTCCATCAAACATAGCTCGTCTAGCTACTAGGCTACTGTATCCCCATCAAACATAGCTCGTCTAGCTACTAGGCTACTGTAGCTCCATCAAACATAGCTCGTCTAGCTACTAGGCTACTGTAGCTCCATCAAACATAGATCGTCTAGATACTAGGCTACTGTAGCTCCATCAAACATAGCTCGTCTAGCTACTAGGCTACCATAGCTCCATCAAACATAGCTCGTCTAGCTACTAGGCTACTGTAGCTCCATCAAACATAGCTCGTCTAGCTACTAGGCTACTGTAGCTTTATCAAACATAGCTCGTCTAGCTACTAGGCTACCATAGCACCATCAAACATAGCTCGTCTAGCCTCTAGGCTACTGTAGCTCCATCAAACATAGCTCGTCTAGCTACTAGGCTACTGTAGCTTTATCAAACATATCTCGTCTAGCTACTAGGCTACCATAGCACCATCAAACATAGCTCGTCTAGCCTCTAGGCTACTGTAGCTCCATCAAACATAGCTCGTCTAGCTACTAGGCTACTGTAGCTCCATCAAACATAGCTCGTCTAGCTACTAGGCTACTGTAGCTCCATCAAACATAGCTCGTCTAGCTACTAGGCTACTGTAGCTCCATCAAACATAGCTCGTCTAGCTACTAGGCTACTGTAGCTCCATCAAACATAGCTCGTCTAGCTACTAGGCTACCATAGCACCATCAACCATAGCTCGTCTAGCCACTAGGCTACCATAGCTCCATCAAACATAGCTCGTCTAGCTACTAGGCTACTGTAGCTCCATCAAACACAGCTCGTCTAGCTACTAGGCTACCATAGCTCCATCAAACACAGCTCGTCTAGCTACTAGGCTACCATAGCACCATCACACATAGCTCGTCTAGCTACTAGGCTACTGTAGCACCATCAAACATAGCTCGTCTAGCTACTAGGCTACCATAGCACCATCAAACATAGCTCGTCTAGCTACTAGGCTACTGTAGCTCCATCAAACATAGCTCGTCTAGCTACTAGGCTACCATAGCTCCATCAAACATAGCTCGTCTAGCTACTAGGCTACCATAGCTCCATCAAACATAGCTCGTCTAGCTACTAGGCTACTGTAGCTCCATCAAACATAGCTCGTCTAGCTACTAGGCTACCATAGCTCCATCAAACATAGCTCGTCTAGCTACTAGGCTACCATAGCTCCATCAAACATAGCTCGTCTAGCCACTAGGCTACTGTATCCCCATCAAACATAGCTCGTCTAGTCTCTATGTTACCACAGTTCCATCACACATAGCTCTTCTTGATCAAGTGTTTCAGTCCTTAAACTGGGGGTGAAGCCATTGACCTGTGACTCCCATAGCTGTCGGTCTTGTGGCGCTAAAGGTTTCTAGCACTTGGTTAATTTCATTATCAGCAACGAACTCCATTTCATAAGCAACAACAGTGGCACATAAATATGTATGTCATGTACTTGAAGAAAGGGATAAGACTGTCCTCAAAATGTAGTACATGGTCCTCTGAGCCATGTATCATATCCACCGGACTACCCAGGGGTCAGCAATTTCACCTGTGCTTGTCAATGTGTATACGAGCAAGACTGCACGCCTAGAACACCAGTGGCTGGACCTGTGCTTGTCAATGTGTATACGAGCAAGACTGCACGCCTAGAACACCAGTGGCTGGAAGGATACTAACATTTGCAGATGTTCTCGCATACAGGCTGGAGGGGAACAGAAATCAAACAGCTCAGGAACTGCAGGCGACACTGGACAAAGTGATGGATCGATATACGGACATAAATGCTGTCATTAACCCAGAAAAGGCATCTGTCTTGTGGTGCTCTCTGGACAATAAGATTGTTAAAGTTGTCCTCCCAAACCTCACAATAAATGGTAGAAATGGCAAAAGAGAAAGCAGACTAAAGTATCTGGGAATCACTTTTGAAAGAAGTCTGTCTTTTAGGAATCATGTTGAAGTGGTGGCTACAAACTGTAAGAAGAGGCTCAATGCACTGAAAGGGGTACGGCAGAAAGGGACATGGGGCAGAAAATGCTATTCACGCTTTGTTAGTACTTGATCATGTCAGTAGTAGAGTGTGGACTAGGAATATACACTGTCTCAAAGCTAGTTAAACTAGAGGGCATACAGAATGACGCCATGAGGTTGGTTCTAGGATGTACAAAGGACACCCCAATAGCGTGTATGCGATACATTCTGGCATTCAGACCATTACAGACAGACTCAAGGTTTTGCAGGCAAGGTCATACCTCAAGGTAGCTCCGGATAGGGAACACGTCCTGCATGATTCCCAAGATGTGGTCAAGGGCCACAGGATGTTAAGAGGAAGATCATGGATGGCTCAGGCAGAAGATACCATCAGAGAAGTGTGCACACTTGAGAATATTGGCAGAGGCAAGGAGTGTGTCAGAGTGACGAATAGAAATTAAGACTTCTTTGGAGCTATAATCACACAGGGCTGTGAGTCTAGGGAGTGGTAAGCAGAAGCTTTTTTTTTACATATCCTATTTACAGGACATCGCTGTCAACACCAGCATTTTACTGCTGTTGTTGATGTGTTGGAAAGTTTACGTGTAGTAGTTTGCCATTCAGCATGTGCTACGGAAGTAGAAATTAAGCAATTAATTCATGACTACACTCGTCCTGGCGATGTGATTATCTATACCGATGGCTCTGTGTTAATAGACAACAAAGTGCTGGGGATTCATAGCAACAGCAAATGGCCAATGTGTAGTAAAGAGAACGCTTGGCATATGATGCACCAACCTCAAGTCTGAGAATGGAGGTGGGGGTGATTACTGCAGCTTTCCGCTGCCTGGAGAACAAACTGTATACGCATGTTGTGATTGTGAGTGATTCACAAAGCATGCTGACAAAGGTGAAGACTGACATGCTTCGTGCTGAATAGCATGCATCGATTCTGAGGTGGCGGGTTGTGAGCATTCGCTGGATCTTTTCTCTAGGATAGACACTCTAGTGTTGTTGGAAATGAACAGGCTGAAAGATCGGCCGGTGCCGCATCATTAAGAGGGAATTTTATGCACGATAAGGCAATTCTTTATGCATGATAAGGCAATGTGGTGACGGCCCTATGGGAGCGTGTGAGAAATGCAGAAGAACAGATAGACTATGATGGTCTAAAGAGAATGTGGCAGCAAGGGGTGACCAGAGGATTTGATCGACAGTCGTCCCTCAGAGGTACAGTAAGACGGCCATATAATCAGATTGCAACGGGCACCATCAGTATTGGAACTCTTCGCTGGTTGTTTAGATGAGGACTGAGCGCTTAAGGGAATGCCCCGTGTGCAATTATGTCAATTCTTGACTTAACTCAACTCAGAACAAAACGTTAGTAACCTTTAATTTGTTTCAGGTGTCTGAATAGAATATCGTTCACCTGTGCAAATATTTAACGAATAATACGTTGAAAACATTCGCTGCCAAAAACAAAATTACATATGGCGCAGATTAATCACAATCTGGGACAATACACTGTTGCAATCTGACATTGTTTATCACTTGTCGGAGATTGGTTGGTACTTGACGCATCTTCATCGTTCCTATTTTCCCCTTAATAACAGCATGGTACCACCGGTCTCCGACCTCTATTTGCCTCAGTCAATATATTTCCTCTCAGATATCTGTGATGCATTACTATTTTCTCCACGATTCCCGAGAAGTGATTTCCTTCTGACAGCTGCTGAATATAACGCCTGCCGACCCCCGTTAGCCCGGCGAGAGCCCAGCAAAACCAAAAGTGTGAGATGACATCTTGGGCTGATCTTCAATTTACCAGCAATCACATACAAGGAGCGGGCCGGTGGGTGAGTGCCAAACAATGTACTGACGAGCATAAAAGAAGGGGAAGGGGAGGAATAACAAATGAACGTATATGGGGTTATTTATGGTAAGTGCGACACAATTCATTCATGATTAACAGATTAACAGAGTGTTTTAACTGCTTGATCAGTTGGACTGTAATGAGAATGTGTAGTCATTGGTTAAAAACAAATAATATATTTCAATCTTTATTTCACATATTACAGACAAAGTACACATTCTTTGATTGTGTGGTTAATGATTTAATGTTTTTAAACATACATTTCAACTTTTGTTTTTCAAATCACCCACATGTATGTATTCTTTAATTGTGTGGTAGACGATTAAAATAAATGAATACATTGGAACCTTTGTTTGACAATTTTTAGCGCAGAAAAATGTAGGGGTACGGTAGTCAAGTAGCAAATGTTTTAACATAAACAGAAAGAAAACAGAGGAAGAACTATTACAAATGGAGGAATACCTGGTAATAATCGAGGTGTAGGTGTTAAAAAATAAACAAAATCAGCAAGATCGGGTAGAGATGGTAAGAAAAACATACACCTCAACAAGACCGGGTCAAGCTGTAGGTTTTAACAAAATAAACAATTCAACAAGACAGAGTACAAGTCAAGTTGTAGGTTTTAACACAACAAACAATTCAACAAGACTAGGTACAAGTCAAGTTGTAGGTTTTAACAAAACAAACAATTCAACAAGACTAGGTACAAGTCAAGTTGTAGGTTTTAACACAATAAACAATTCAACAAGACAGAGTACAAGTCAAGTTGTAGGTTTTAACAAAACAAACAATTCAACAAGACAGAGTACAAGTCAAGTTGTAGGTTTTAACACAACAAACAACTCTTGTTAAAACTCAGCCTTCCAGAGTGTTCACAACTAACCAGCCTACCATACGCAAGGACAAGAAGCCCCACCTCGCGTATTGTAGAAGCAAAATGCATAGATATTAAAGTTGTGTATTTCACACCATGAACACAGTGAGAATAAACATTCGGCTAGCACTCAGCTTCCCAACCACGTTTAGCACTCTCATCTTCTTCTTCCTGGCCTGTATTCTGTAGTCCGACCAGTCAAAAATAGAAACATTAACAAAGCGGACGACTGGTCTGACGATCCTTCACGTCAGCCGATTGTGAACATTTCTCCTACGACTGATTTTCAAGGCATTCTTATTTGCTGTGCCGTACACTGTTTATGTTTCGCTTTGATTTCTAATGGGAAGCAAAATGTACTACGTGTGAATATTGATATTAACTATAGTTATTATTGTGGTATAAAAGCATGTGGCCAAACAGTTAGGGCAGCGCTGTCTCAATCTGGAGACTCGCGTTATAACAACCAGAACGGCAAAGAATTTGTAGCTTCTATTTTGCCTGAAACTGAAAAAAAATTCCTTTACCGTATTAGATATTAGAGTTGTGTGACTAGGCATTAGATAAACTTGTAATCGTACCGCTTGACAGGCCAGGGAGTTGTGCGTTAGGAAACAATTCGGAACTCTCTCTTTGTTTCGAACGGAACATCTGGGAATATGATAAGTCTCAGTTCTCGTGTTTAACAATAAACGTAATGGAATCTTGTATACATCTTAAGGCGCACTGGGCATACGGTGCTAGACACACGTGTGCATAGATCAATGGGCAGTAGTTTAATGACGTGCTCGATTGTTTTTCCCAAGATATTTTCTGAGGCCGGGTCGAGCTGCGAGCCCAAGACCATTTAAAAAATATATCCTCATGCGGGTTTGAACCCATGACAACACTCCGGCAGGCGAGTGTCCGGCCACTACGCTACTGCGGCTCCTAAGCTACCGCGGTTCTCGTCTGCAGCAGGTATTACCAGTTGGTCTCATGAGTTCCATGCCTCTTTCGTCGGCCGCCAACAGAGGGAAAAACTGACTACATCCATGCATTCAGACCTACATACGGTGATGACCTTATCTCATCACTGACTGATAGCATGTTCCTTCTTGGGGACTTTTGTTTTCCTATAATTTCACCCGGAATTATGTGTCTTCGCAGCTGCAGTAGCGCACTGGCTAGAACACTTGCCTGCCGTCCCCGTGGTCATGTTCTCAAATCCCAATACGAGTCGCGGATGTGTTTCCTGTTACCTAGGCGCCAAGGTCACCCCAAACTACAATAGGTATCAGGAAATATCATGGGAAGTACAAGCGGCCGGTGCGGTATTGATCATATTACCCCCCGAATGTCTGTTGGTCTAAAGCTATGGGGATGATCCATCACGCACAATACTTCTCATGGCGTAAACAACAAGGGTCATTACTCTCCTCGCGACTATCTCCCTCAATTCATTGTAATATACATTCTCTTCTGGGGGTGAATAGAGTAGGGGTAATGGTATTTTTTTTTTAAATGATCGCTAACTGATCCTCACGGTCAATGACTAGATTCATATGACTTGATTTGAACCCTGTAATCCAAATCCTACTGTAAAGGACGTACGTTGTCTGACATTCACATATCCTACATGAGGTCATAGTTAGGTCAGGATGGCAGTCTCTTTAGCCCCTTTTTTCCCTTCCTCCTTGCACAAATTTCTGATAGCTATTTTATGGTAGATGTGTTTTAAGTTATTCCATACACAAACTATTACTTCCTTTATCCTTCGTAGCACATGCTGTTTTATTACGCCTAGCTAACGATGTTAATTAAGGTTCCATTTGAATCGTTCGGTGGGGAGGATCATGTGCTACAGATGATAGATGATCGTCATTATGCTTTTTTCATATCCTATTTACAGAACATTGCAGTCAACACCAGCATTTTTCAGCTTCTGTTGATGTCTTGGCAAGTTTTACGTTCAGTATTTTGCTATTGCTTTCTGAACGAACGGTTCACATACCTTTCCGTAAGAAACCAACGAGACGCGATTCCCTGCCGAATCTCGCGCAGCTGTGTTTCTTATGTGGGTATACGGGATTACGAACAGCGTCCCTAACACCTTCGCCAGGGATACCGGCCGTAATTATGCTGCTGTACGCAAATTAAATGTTAAAACTAGCTGGTACATTTATAAAGTTACTCTCATGATACTATTAGAAAAAAACATTAAAGTAAAATTAGTTCTGTACTTATGCTCCGTAAACTACACGAAAGCGTTTGACACTGTGAAATATGAGAATATTTTAGGAATGAGACATTTGAGGAAAACAAAATCAAGCTTGCAGCTGTTTTGTGTGCATATATTCATGCTGACGTCTAAAGGTTTATAAATAAGAAGAATTAAACATTGATGGCAAAGATCTGCTAACAATAAAATACATATACTGGCAACAAACAACAGCCTAAGGTATTCCTCTTTAGGAATATTTCAGTGCATAAAAAGGTTTTCCGAAACGATATTCAGCGGAGCCTGATGTGCTTTCACTATACAGCAAGAATATTTGATATAATGTGACCTATAGGAAATATAACAGGGGTCGCGGTTCACAGTCATGATGTAAACTTAGTTTTGTTGATGTCATGGTCCTGATGGCAACAAGGAGAAGCCACTACAGAACATGACAGATACAGTGGTTTTAGAAATATAAAAATGCGCCTCAGCTTGAATAATATGAAGAGATAAGTAATAGTAATATCAAGGAAACGGATTATACCTAAATGTACAATGGTACTAATTTAGGACATGTACAGAAATGCAAGTACATAGGCACAAGGATAACATCAGATGGAAAATGTATAACAGAGATATAACCCAAAAAAACACATGATTGGACAAGTAGAGTCGGAATTTTATAAAATGAAGAACATTTTATGCAATAAATCCCTGTCTTTTCAGGTTACAAAAAATAATTCTGGCATGTTGCATAGAACCAGTTTTAACACACGGCTGGACAATTAATAAACAAGCAAAGAAATATCCCCTGAGGTATCAGTCTTGTGGTTTTGCAGACGAATGCTGACAACTGAACGGCCAAATTGAGTAATCTAACTGTTTTGAAAAGGGCTAAGACACAAAGTCAACTTATCAGAAAGAGACAGTGGTCAGGGTTGGTCATATTATAAGAAGAGAAACACTGGAACATTTCGTGAGAAGTGTCACAATGTATGTACAGATATAGGGAGGAAGACAGCAAACGGTGATACTTGATAACCTTTTATCATAGCGCGGACAAGTGTCGGCTCAAAAATTGATACGAGCTGTTGGAAATCGTAAGATGCGGGGCATCATAGTCACTCACGTCTGTCGAACCGGCTCTGTGGCGAAGGGGTTACTGAGGCATTTCATAATCCTGCATACAACGTTCAAAACACAGCTGCGGGCGATTTGGAAGCAGACCGCCTTAGCTTGATTTTAGTCAATGGTATGAATACCTGTCGTTCATAAAGCAGTCACAAATTACTGAAAGTAAACTTGTCAAGAAATGACAAACTGCCAGAAAATGGCAGGGTTGACTGCGGCGTCATGTAAAGGATATGCGACTAACATGCCTGTAAGCACAGGACATGGTGCTGGGGTGATTGACCACAGAACCGTACTTACAGATAAAGCTGTCCCACGGAATACGAAACAGGACCACAGATTTGGCAAGCTAGCTCACAAATACATGACTACAACTACATATGTTTTTGTAGTACAACTAAACAAGTTGTTGCCCGGAGCCTTATTAATAGTTCGTGGGCTGGGGATTACTAATGTTTGAGAAAGGGATTTGAGGATAAAGTAAACATCATTTGCATTCACAAGCTAACGGAGCCCCGCCAAGAAGTTGAAGGTTGACTTAGCAAGGACAGAATAAAGTTCGCTTGTAATGTCAGCAAGGTAGACAATGAAAGTTTAGTTTGCCTGCCATAACGTCACTAGTTCCTCCCACCTCGTCAGGTTCAGGTTTCAGGCAGAAATTGGATCCGCGATAGCACAGGAGCTAGGCGGCTTGCCTGCCGGCCCCGCGGTAACGTGTTTGAACCCACCGGAGGCGGGAATTTTTGTAACGATTTACCTGGGCTCACGTGTTGACCCAGACTAAAACCGATACTATGAAATATTCTGGGAAGTAAATTTGACCGGTGTGGTACTGATCATATCACCCACCGAGCTGCACTTGGTCAATTTAAATAACATGGGTTTGGTACTATTAACTCAGTATTTCCTCAAGACACGTAAAATTGTCCTTTACTTTATAATGACGTAAACACATGTATTGTTTATCCCACAAATAAACGTGACTACCAACAAACGTGAATCATATTGATCTGTATAGACACACATAGGACTTGGCCGTAAGCAATACAAGAAGATTTGAACTAATGTTAATTCTACGGAGGTGCATACATTACATATGGATTATATAAACAACGTATGTATTCAATTGTTTTCTGTCTTTGTTTTACATCTACAAGTCATCAAATAATCAAGACCCATCTTTGCAATGCAGTTGGACTGCAAAGGTTGTTCAACATTTTCTTCTCTGGCTTTGTTTGTACATTCTAACAATATTATGTTCGTTAATCTATAAATGTTACTTGTTTTATTGCCAAACATTTATTCGCCCGCTAAGATCTCTTACTCCATTGTGAATTTCATTAGATTGTCATGTCTTTGAATATGAACAAAACCTTTGATTTGTCTTTATTTTTGTGTTTTTCAATCATCTCTGTTTTTCTTTCTCATCAGTTTCCCGACATGATGCGGTAGTTTAGATGCCAATTTTCTTCAGTGTAGAATATCAGTAGTTTTCCTCTTCTTAGTCCACATATTTCTAAGAATGTTTCTTTAATATATAAGTTCACCATACAATTATGTTTATGTTATTAATTTAAGCCAAGATGGGTGTATACATTTATTTTAATCAACTGCCTCTTTCTTGGTTGGTCTCAGCAAGACCTCCATGTCAACACCTCCATGCCAAAGTCTCCATGTTAAATCCCCAAGTTAAATCCCCCATGTTAAATACCCCATGTTAAATCCCCCATGTTAAATACCTTGATGGTTTGCCAGCATGGCATGGTCGGGACAAGAACACAGACCTGATTCGAGACTGGTGACCGTCTGAGATGGCGCTATGACCGCCCACGCCCGTCGGAATGGCACTTGATGATGATTATGACAGTGTAATATATTACCCCAGTGTACGATACATACTGGGGAGTCTCCGTGGCGAAGCGGTTAAGCTGTTTGCTTCGCGCTCTGAAAGTCGTGGGTTTGTTCCCCAAACTGCGTCGTTCAAATCACGGCTGCAATTTGCCTTAAGACTCCTGGGGGTGATGGCTGAAGACACGTAGTTGCTGCTTTGTACGATGCTCTCTGCAGGTGGTTTGACGGTCTGCGGGGCAAAATCGCGCCAGCCGTGGATAAAACCCGGTGCAATGAAGTTGACTCTCTCGACTCTAGTACTTTATTGTACTATATTTTTATTGGAGTACAGTGTAGTATGTTGTACCAAAGTACACGGTGCTACATTGTACTAGAGTACAGTGTAGTTAGTATCTTTTGCCAGAGTGCACAGTAATATATTCGACTGGTGTTGGGGATAGTATAAGGTACTGAAGCACAGAATAGCATATTGTATTGAGTACAGTATATAATATTCTACTGGAATATAGTGGAATATATTGTACTGGCATACCGTATAGTTTAGTGTACTGGAGTAAATGTTGTAGTATATTGCACTGAAGTACAGTGTGGTACATTGTACAGAAGTACAATGTAGTATATTGTATAGGATTCCAGCGCAGTATACTGTACATGATTGCAGTGCAGTACGGGTATACTGTACAGGAGTACACTGTAGTATATTGTACAGGATTACAGCGCAGTATACTGTACAATACTGTACATGATTACAGTGTAGAATGAGTATATTGTACCGGATTACAGTGTAGTTTACTGTCCCGGAGTACAGTGTAGTATATTATACCGGAATACATTGTAGTATTTCGCTCCGGAGTTATATTTACAACTTCAGTAGGTTTGGACTAGTCTTACCGTGGTTCACCAAAGCTCGATGACTGTTGCATTGCATATGTAAATACAATACTGGCCTTTGCAAGAACCAGTCAAAACAATAGCACACAATCGATGACGCGACCATATGTACACATGTTTTAAGATTGATAAATCAGCCAAATGCACATGTGGATTGCAGACATCAGATCACAAAAGCCAAGACTGTGCAGAATACGACATATGTAGGCAGGCCTTCTGGCCGGACTAAACAACAGTGGAACATACATTTTATAAACCATTAAGTGAACTCAACAGACAGTGACGTTTATACAACAGACAATATTGCTGATATATACAGCTAAGAAAAGAAGAAGTAGTTACAGATATGTTTAGTGAATGTTCCGACTCTAGCTGTCAATCGTTCAAATCCGTTGCGAGATGGGGTTTTATTAGTCCCCCATGCAAGAGGGAGGGTGTGTTAGCGGAAGGCGGACGCAGGCGAGGAACCCACGTGCGACCGCGCTCAAGCCATTATCAACGTAACCTCCTACGATTGCACTAAATCGCTTGTGATTCTGGATAAATAGCTTTCTTCTTCTTCATCTTCTTCTGCCATCAGTATATGCTATATGTCGATTCCAGCATGGGTCACAAACAGGATGGCTCGCCTGTGGTCTTTACTGGTCACCTAGAGTTTGTCTCCAAGGGTAGCCACGATCGGCCAGATTTCTCCCCACGGATCGGTGAAGAGTACAGTCTTGTAGGACTTGCTTCACGGCTGGCTTGAGTGCTCCACACCTGCGAGAGCAGAGTCAGCGAAACCTATTCGGTAAAATAAACAGTATTAATACCACCCAACCCTCTTTCTCGCTAATTTATTCGCTTTGAACCTTGTTCTTTCCTGTTCGTACATTCATAGTTTGTTTTTCTTACTGTTTCTAAAGTTAACAATCATTTGTACACGAATATAAAGCTCATTCGGTTGGAATGTTAGAATAATGCAGAAAAGAAATAACACATCCGCCTTCATAAGTGAACCGAGTGCCGCCATTCGCACATCCGCACGCTATACAGGGTGTAATTTTAATGACTTTGCAGTGTTTGAAAATATTGCTGGTCCAAGTTTTGTATTTACCTATTATATTGCATGAACTTTACAGAGGGTGAAAACAAAACTTGGACCGGCAATATTTTCAAACACTGCATGCACAGTCAATAAAAATACACCCTATACTGTATTAGTCTGAGTTCAGACTTGTTTAAAAGGTTGATTTTCTCGGCAATTTTACGTTTAGTAGTTTGACATTGAATAACAAAGACACAAACCATGTATAGTATGATTTATTGCCTGGCACATTTCGCTACATCTCGTCAGGTACTTACTGCAGATGTCACACAACGTTTGACATTGCTTTCTTCTTCTTCTTCTTCTTTCGTTCGCCTGAAATATGTTTATAACTGAAATGTTGTCTCTTGTATGAATCTAACAGTCTTTTTTAGTTCACTCATCGGTCCATAGAGTTTATCTTCCACTGTTGTCTCTATAGGCCAGAAGGTTCGCCTGGATATGTTGTAGTTTGGGCAATCCTGGAGTATGTGCTCTGCTGTCTGCGACACCAAACCACATGTGCACATGGCTGAGTCATCAATCTTGAATTTTGTATACATGTGGTTGCGTAATCTATTGTGTCCTGTTCTGAGGCGAGGAAAAATGACCTGTTCTGGTCTGTCCATAACGTGGTAGTCGTCTTGAGTAAGGTTTGGTGGCCTTCTGACTGATTTGATCATACTTTTCTTTTGGTGGTATGTATTGGGCACATCAGGCTGTTCTTCTTTTGCTTCTTCCTTAGCCAATCGATCAGCTCTGTCGTTTCTGGGGACTCCACAGTGGGATGGTATCCACTGTATGGTGACCTTACGCCGACTGCTAAGTTCAGAAAATAGTGTCCTTAGAACTGACAATTTCCAGACCGGAGCGCCTCTATTACGGATTTTGCATCTGTCAATATCACCACAGGTTGTGTACCATGGCTGGTATTTTATAATTTCTCTGTGGCTATCTTGATTGCCTCAATTTCAGCATCATATTTATGGCAGTACTTTCCAGTTGGAACACTGGCCGTGTCTCTAGTATTATTTGGGTATTCTATGTACACTCCCGCTCATCAATTTCGAACAGCATTTTGTGCTGACCCATATGTGTAGACTCGGATCCAGAGATCCTGTGGGTATTCGTCATCAAGGAAGCTGAGGGTGGCTGTTCTGCGCTGTACACTCTTCTGTTCTTCCTTGTCAAATATTCCTCACACTTTTGTCTGGATTTGTAGCGATAGTGTATTTTCATCTTTCCGCGGGGTTCGCTCTGGAATAGTTGTCATTGCTTTCTAAATGAGACCTGGACACTGAAGTCCAACTGGCCTTTGAACCTCCTACCTCATGATCTCTGAACCGGAAATTTAAGACTGAAGAAGCTTATCATTTCGACCACGCAAACATTCATTACGATATCACCAGGTGGTTACTTAAAAGAGCACTAGGGTTATCAGAAACCAGGCAGTCTAGAAGCACAGACTGTGCCTGTTGTTAATAATCAAACGTTAACAGCTTAGCTGTGTGTCTGGTATATGTATGTGATCAAGAGCTGTTTTCTCCCGCTTAATTACATTCCGATAATCTGACTTTGCACTCCGATGATGTAAACATGAGGTGAACATTAAAAAAAAAAACTAGGAATATGTTCTCTTAAAGTGTAAATATATACATATATTCATATTCATTCACTCAGTAGCGTGTCCCTGCAGAACTTCGCTCCAATAAGAGCCGTCCGGAAAACTTATCGGTCATAAGCAAGATGTCCCGCGTCCGATACACCCATCTTGAGATCATCCGCCACATCCTGCACCCATCTTCTCTTTGGCTTTCCTCTTCCTCTCTTCTCGGGACTATACCCCTCTATGATTGTTCTCTCCAAAATTTCGTGACGTTTTAAGTGACCAAAATATTTCAATTTTCTTTGTTGTATCGTCTCTGTTGTATCATCGAAACATACAGAGGTAAATCACTCTTGAGCCATATAGTGAAAATGTATGCAAAACTATTGGAACAAAGAGCTAGACCAATAGTTGAACAACAGTTAAGAAAAGTACAATTCGGTTTTTTCGGAAAGGTAAAAGTTGCACTGATGTATTATTTACACTTAGACAAATATGTGAAAAAAATATCGAATATAGTGACCAGCAAAATATTGTGTTTGTAGATCAGGTAAAGGCTTTCGATAGAGTAGACAGATACAAATTATGGACCATCCTTGAAGACTATGGGATACAAGGGCAACTGCTAGAAAACATCATAGCCATGTTCCACTCGAGCCGAAGTGCAGTAAGAACACAAGAAGGTATATTAGATATGTTCACAGTCAATACAGGAGTGAGGCAGGGATGTGTGTTCTCTCCCCTGTTATTCAATATCTACATGGACAGAATTTCCAAAGAAGCAAGTCTCGACAGAACAGATTCGGAAAATTTAGAACTCTTTACTCCAGATGAAACAACTGATCCACAGGAAATAAATGAACTTCTATTTGCAGACGATCAATGCCTGTTTTATAGCGACGAGTAGCAGACTGCAAAATCATATTAATAATCTGAGTTCAGCATGCAGGAGATACAATATGAGTATAAATACAGCTAAAACCGAAGTAATGCGAGTTAGCAGATCGCCGGGCCCACTAAGTATACAGATAAATAGCACAACTCTGAAATAAGTTAAAGAATTGAAATATCTTGGAAGTATGATCACAGAAGATGGCAGATTGGAGAGAGAAATCGAAATCAGATGTCAAAAAGCTAGTGCACTTACATATCAACTATCATCCTTACTGAAACATCCAAATATACCCATGTCCGAAAAACGACAGATAATAAACAGCATATTCACACCAACCCTATGCTACCAATCTCAAACCTGGACTTTATCCAAATTACACCTTCGCAAAATCGACACCTGCGAAATGAGATGCCTGAGGAGAGCTGCCAACTTAACCATCAGAGACCGAGTAAGAAATAGTATTATCAGACAGACTGTGGGATCAACACCTTGTGCCATATTTATTGTATGACAGAAGATCAAGCGGTTTGGCCATGTCGTTAGAATCCAACACTAGCAACTACCATCACTGGCCTTACATCAAAGATCATCAGCGACAAGACCACGAGGACGTCCAAGAAGAAAATGGATTGACGACATCAAAGACATTGTACAACCACACGGAATGACACTATCTAGTGCCGCCCACCGGGCGCTGGAACGCAAATTATTCCTCTTGACGGCAGAAGTGGAAGATAATGATGATAATGATGTATCGTCTTTAGTAGCCATCCTTCTTCAATATTCAGCGCTTGTCGTATGGATTCATTTGTTAATTTGTGTATCCAAAACATTCTGACAACCCCTCTGTAACATTTATATTCTAAGGCATTTATGCGCTGTTCAGCTTGTTTAGTCCAGATCTCACAGGCACATGTTGCAATGGGAAAAATGCATGCTCTTAAACATTTAATTTTTGTCGTTCTATCTGTCCCACTCCACAATTTAGTCAATTGCTTTAGTTTTTGAAGAGCAATAGACATTCGTCTTTTAATTTCCTTCATTGTGTCACCATTGTTGGTAATTAATGACCTTACATATTCGAAATTTCCCGCCACCTCAAATGTTGCCTTATTAACACACACACACACACACACACACACACACACATATATATATATATATATATATATATATATATATATATATAGTGTGTGTGTGTCCTCCCCCCCCCCCCACCTCCCCCCCCCTCCCCCCGTTCGTCCATCCGTCTGTCCGTCTTAAGTATATCATTTCAAGTCTAACATCAAAGCTAACGACCAATTTTCCATCTGGGAGCTTAAACTTTTACTATTTTGTGCAGACCCCTGAGCCATCTCTCGAAATGGGTGCAGTGCACTAGAGACTGAGACTGTAAAATCTAGTGGAAACACTGTGTTATAGCGGTTACCCAGATAGAGGAATGCCGGCCACAATCCAACCTCCGGCAAGGCTGCTAATCTTGGTATACGTCGTCTTGCGTGGTCCGCGCTCTGCATCAGAGACGGGGTTGGAGTTTGAGAGCTTAAGCCCACAACCAAGTAGCACATATGAAGAGCTGGTTTTCTAGAGGGCGAACGGAAGTGCGACTCCATGAGTCATGAGCGGTGTACAAAGAAGGCAGCACGGTGGAAACGACGTCTGCTGGTACATATCAATCAATCAATCAACCAATCAGGTGCCGTCTCCACAATGAAGGTTGGCTACAATGGATCTCCGACACTGTCTCTCGCCTTGACTCTACATTCTGTCAGATTGATGATGGGGCATAGCGAACAACCAATTCGGAGGCGGCGATAGTATGGAACGGCCAAGGAAGAAGCTGGCTTTTCAGACCGAAAGTGCTAGGATATGTGTTATGGCACGAAGCATCGGGTGCACGCTGTTCTCCTCCCTGAGTGCGGAGTGGTTTGCGAGGAGTCACAATGCACATATGAGGGGAAAGTGTGAAACACGAATCGAACATCTCGAAACAGGGTAAGAACGCACAGCTGAAGAAAGCAACTGGAGTCTTTACCCGGGTGGGCTCACCCCCAGAAAGTGTAAGGAAGGTAAATGGCTGAAAAATGAGAGGTAGGGGGACGGCTTCTGACGATCGGAAACCTAATAGCCTGCTTACGCCGTAGCAGATTTTATGTTTGTTTATTTCTCTAATTCTCTCTCTCTCTCTCTCTCTCTCTCTCTCTCTCTCTCTCTCTCTCTCTCTCTCTCTATCTATCTCTCTCTCTCTACCTTTTCTCTCTCTCAGTCTCTGCCTTATACAATCACACACCACCTACACACACACATACATTCACACACAGATTAACGAAAATAGACGGAAACAGGTTCTAACGTCTGCGGTGAGAAGTATATTTCTCATTTATGTGAGAATGAGAGAAAAAGCGAGAAAGAGAGTAAGAAAGAGAAAGGGGATACACACACACACACACACACACACACACACACACACACACACACACGCACACACACACAGGCAGACAGAGAAATACAGTGAGTGAGACAGAGACGTACATAGAGAGAACACGAGAGGATGAGAAAAATTATGAGAAAGAGAGAGAGGGAGAATCAGAAGTAGAGAGAGAAAGAGAGCGATTGAGAGACTCTGAAAATGAGTGTATAGAGAAATAAAGAAGAGAGAATGAAAGTAAACAGAGAGAAAGAGAGCGATAGAGACTCTAAAAATGAAAACAAATATCATACAGCAAACGCCGTTAAACGTAATTTTTCACTGTGATCCCTGCATCAACGACGTACGTTGCATATCTGTGTTTACTTGCCCAGGCAGCTTCCTTCATTTGCTATTGTTACAGCATAGTCGTGTCAACATAGGATGTTTCTGTTGTGTCTTTATGTTATAATCAGCACTGTGACGTTCGCACAATGAACATACAATTACACTTATTACCATCTGTGTTACGGGGCTTGTGACGATTACAAGGTAACATTTGGAAACATCTATTCGTCTTAATTGTATATAATTGCTGCTAATGTGTGTGACATGCACCAACTATAATTAGTTAATGGCGGTGAATAGTTTCTTTACATAACCCTATTGATATTTGTTGGTTTTAGATAATGATTTTGACATTAATGAGGATGGTCTCGGACAATATAAATAGTAGACATTTACAACATACCGCTTAATGATAATTTATGGCGTTGTTCTGTGATTTGACGAATAGCATGAACAGACAGAAAAACCAATGACCAGGCCGTACAATAAATAAATTAAAATCGTAAATTGAGTAGAGAAAATAGACGTAGACAGTCACAATTTTTTAGGCACGTTATGAAAAGAAATAAATTGGAGAACTTTGTGACAACTGTCAAGATAAAGGGGAAGAGAACAAGCGGAAGACAGAGCAGTATTTATGAGAAGACAAAATCTGGAACATGTCGTGACATCCGACAGATTTACGCAAAGAAAGATAGAGGAAGACAGTGTGAGAAGATTATTGAGAGTCTTGTGTCATGGCACGGAACGGAATCAACACAAATTCATCCATGCCGTCGGAGATCGCAATTAGTGGATAGGCATGATCGCCCACGCCAGCCGGCAAAGCACTGGATGAGGATTATGATAGGTTAAATAGCTGCAGAACAACTAATCATATAAGCTACACCACCTTTACTAAAATATCTGATTACAGAGATAATTGGTGTATCATCGTCGCCAACGTCTGCTGCAGATCAGGCAACTAAGGAAGACACAGGAGGTAATAGAGATCTTGTACTCGCTGATTACCCAGTGAATGGTTAAATGGACTGTCCGCAAAACAGTTGTTTACGGAAATGAATGTGGCCGGTTGCAATATCTGTTCATCTCAACAACATTGTAGATTGTGGATTGATAGCTTTGACAGTTAAGACAACACAGGATTACCCCACTTTGGTTGAAAGATACTAGAGAAAACAACATGTTACGTTTAATATTGGCGGCTCCTCTTAAAATTCTTGCTGTTGCTAATCCCTCTGTTTTTGCTGTTGCTGACTCATCATTTCTTCATATTTCGTTCTCCTTTATTTTATCTTCCTTAAATATATATCTTACAGTCGCTGTTCTTCATTTATTTTTCTTCCTTTCTTCTTATGCCCAAGTTTGTATTTGAGTTATTTCTACTTCATTCATACTCTCTTCTTCCTTCTTCATTAATCTTTGTTTCAGTATTTTTGCCTCATCTTGCAGTCAGATATTCTTTTTTATTCTTCCCTCCCTTTCTCTACTTCTTGCTTTCACACTTCTTACTTTCTTCTTCTTCTTCTTCTTCTTCTTCTTCTTCTTCTTCTTCTTCTTCTTCTTCTTCTTCTTCTTCTTCTTCTTCTTCTTCTTCTTCTTTCTTCTTCTTCTTCTTCTTCTTCTTCTTCTTCTTCTTATTATTATTATTATTATTATTATTATTATTATTAGTAATATTATTTTATGACTACTATTATTATTTCTTTCTTTCTATCTTTCTTTATTTCTTCTTATTTCAATCATGTTGCTGCTTCTTCGCTTCCTTCTCCCCTCCTCCGCCTCTCCCTTTTTCCATTGGCCACTTCTCGCTTTCTCTGACACAAATATAACCACCACCAACACAACCACTGCCACCACCTCCATCACCACCAGGACTACTACTAACACAACCACTACTACCAGCCACTATAACGACATCAACTACTGATATTACTACTAGTACTACTGCTGCTGCTATTGCTACTATGGCCATCTCTGAGACCTACATATTTTGATGCCGGTGTAAATTTCTAATTTAAATTAGAAACGAAAATAAAAAGTTGAATAACATATGTTTATTGTTTTTTTCAAAAGGAAACAAAGCTTACAGTAAGACAAATAATTGTATGTTTCTATACTTCCACTTTATTTATATTTGTAAAGTTAATCAATCTTCAGGAATCCCCGTGCAGTGGACAGGTCATAAAACGTCGAAGCCGGACATCACGAAACATTTGCTTATTAGCAATCATAGAGTGAATAAACAAAACGCATGTCGTATATTGCATACGACGAACAATAATCGATTGCTCAAATATATCTCAACATTATCGATTAAGCGATTTCAGCCATGCTATGCAAACAGAAAGATTTCCTGGTAAATCTTACACGTCCATGGGGATAACTTACTCCTCATCCGCATAATATCAGTGAATATGCACTTAGTATTTCAGCCAAATTATTATACATTTATTTACTTCATATGATATATAACTCTGCAGTATGTACCGGAAGAGATTCATCGAAATATGCCAGACAAGAAAATCGTGCAATATTTTGTTTTTGGCGTCTGTGATTAAAATCTCCTACTTTTTCCAATTGTAAAGTTTTTACTCAGGTCCTCAAAACTAATCTGACCTAAAATATTCTCCAATACTTAGTCAAGATAAGTAGGCATCGGTGACACAGTCTGCATTGTTATATTGTTGTTCTGTTCGGAATTGTTAATATACATCAACTGAGAAAGTGAACGCTGGGCTAAGCAATTTGCAAACCATTAAAGTTAGAAATATACGAAAGCAAATGTCTACATTTAGAAAGACACACTCAGGATTGTCTTCTACACTTATTTTGTTTGTATGAAAAATATGTTGTTTGTACGAAGAATATGTTGCTTGTTTAAGGGAATCAGCATGGCCGAATGGATAAAAGCGCCCTTTCTTAAACATCCGGTGTGAGGATGCCGAGGTAGCGGGTTCAACCCCTACACCAGTCATTTGGGTTAAAATGTTGACTTCTCGTCCTTGACTTGGTGACCTAAATTACAAGTACCTCTGAAGTCGGAGTGGGTTAGCTTCATGGCGAGGGACACTGGTAATAGGGAAAGCTAATCCACACGCAAAAATCAATCGAGTGCACTTAAAGTAGTAGCACCTGAATGTACTACACTTTTGTTCAAAGGGAACTAACGTTACAAACAATATGTTGTTACGTTACAAACAACATATTGTTTGTATGTATGTATGTAACATTACAAACAATATATTGTTTGTATGCATATTATTTGGCAATCAGCACATGTACACATATCACAGTCATAAGCATACGAACAATGTAATTACTATCTTACAGTGGAATCTGGCGACTGCATGCTTGACTCACATCGTGACAATGATAGCACTGCGTTGCTGGCACGCCGGAAGCATGTATTGTGAATTGCGGCAGCTTCTGTTTAATGTACCTGATTTCAGCTGCTTCATGTGTGGTTTTTCACAGTACGGTCAATGAGAGAGCCCGCCATAGACAATTGTTGTGGCGACCCCCTTTTCTTTGATGTCCAAATGAGATGCGGTAGCATAGTGGCTAGAAGCTTGCCTCTCCGTCAGGTGGTTATTGGTTCAAATTCGCATCAGGAAGAATATCTAAACATTGTACCGAGTTCCCAGGTCGATTAAGTCTAAAATGGGTATCAGGAAATGTCTTGGGAAATGAAATATGTCAGCGTGATATCTACCAGATTAAACATAGAGTACTGATTATTCTATTTTAAAAAATATAGATCTAACACCATGTGCTTCATTCATTCATTCATTCATTCATTCATTCATTCATTCATTCAGTAGCATGTCCTTTGCAGACCCTCGCTCCCATAACAACCTTCCGGAAAACCTCTCGATCATAAGCAAGATGTCCCACATCCGATACACCCATCTGGAGATCATCCACCACATCCTGCACTCATCTTCTCTTTGGCCTTCCTCTTCCTCTCTTCCCAAGCATATACCCCTCCATTATTGTTCTCTCCAAACTTTCATGACGTTTCAAGTGACCAAAATGTATTAATTTTTTTTTTTTTTATCGTCTTTTAATAGCCAACCCTCTTGAATATTCAGCTCTTGAAGTATGGGTGCATTTGTTCTTTTCTTTACCCAAGATAATCTTAGAACTCGTCTATAACATTTATATTCAAAGGCATTTATGCGCTGTTCAGCTTGTTTAGTAAGTGCCCAGGTCTCACAGGCGTATGTAGCAATGGGAAAGATGCATGCTCTTAAAAATCTAATTTTTGTAGTTCTGTCTGTCCCATTCCATAATTTATTCAGTTGTTTTAGTCTTTGAAGAGCAATTGATAGTCGTCTTTTAATTGCTTTCATTGTGTCACCGTTGTTGGTAATCAATGACCCAAGATATTAAAAATTGTCCACCACCTCCAGTCTTTTCTCATTAACATATATTTCTTTCTCTATAGTGGAAATATCAGTATGCATTATCTTTGTTATTGCTATGTTAAGATAGAAGTTGTGATTTTCACTATTCAATTGGGTTGAGGCTATTAGGTTTTCTATACCATTCTGTGTTGTGAATAACAATACTGTATCATCAGCAAACCGAATCTCTGGTATGTCATGACCACCGATATTTAGGGCATCATATAGCTCCCTATTTATATCAACTCTTGCATTTCTTATTATATTTTCGGCGTACAGGTTAAAGAAACGAGGGGACAGCACACATCCCTGATGGACTCCTTGCTTGATGTCAAACCAGTCTATGTCTCGCCATCTATTCTTACCGCTGCTTGTTGGTCTAGATAGGCCATTCTTATGAGTTGTATTACATGTAGTGGAAAGCCTATATTCCTCATGATTTCCCAAAGTTGCTGATGTTGTACACTGTCAAGTGCTTTTGAATAATCCACAAAACACGAGAATAGATTTACAATAAATTCTCTGCACTTCTCTATTAGTGCGTCTTAATGCGTGTAACAGCGATCTTTATTTTGCTAGTATATGTTGCCTAAGCACGTGCTTATTCTGCTTAATGGTTAACCCAGGCCAGGCAATGGCTGCTGCTAAGGGCTCACACTGGGCAACTCTACGGAGGCATCCGTTATTAGTTACCTACACATTAGTTATTTTTTGTTTTTTTTATTATTTTTTGTTGTTGTTGATTATTTGGTTGTTTCGGGATTTGAAATTTGAATATTGAGCACAACCCACTACTGGCAACGCTGACCGTATTCTGGTATGAACCTAAGGCCTATCCACGTCAATATAGAAGCACTATACTCGAGTTTCGCTCTCGTTTGAGCTCGTCAGTAGTGCATATCCCTGACCGGATCCGGAGACGATCCGGTCAGGGATATGCACTACTGACGAGCTCAAACGAGAGCGAAACTCGAGTATTATTTTTCTTTGCATATCCTTTTTACAGGCCATCGCAGTTAACACTAGCATTACTGTCACTGTGATCTCTTGGCAAGTTTACGTTGAGTAGTTTGCCATTGCTTTCTGAACGACCGGCACTGATACCAATGCAGAACCAACGCAACGCGGTCTGTTGCCAAATCGCGTGCAGGTATGTTTCAAACGCGGGTATACGGGATTACGAACCGCGTCCGTAACACCTTCGCCATGGAGACGGCTTATTAACCAGAGTAATTGCGCAGTGTAGCATGCGACTGGACCAGCCGTGGCGTTGTGGTTAGTGCGCTGGCCTGTCGAGACAATGCTCTGTGTTCAATCCCCAGCAGAGATGCCGTTGTCTTTTCCAACCCAAACGTCTTTGATAGGCACAGTTTTATAGCAATGATATCCGGCCAATGTTTTAGAATTTTCCAGAAAATGTCTGACAAGAAAGGCAACGAGAAAGGGAACTGTCCACCCGTCTCATAAGTCGGGCCTAGTATATGTGAAGACTAATACCTCCCACCCCAACAGAAGTATCAGCTATGACTACCTGTGTGTTTTTGTGGTTTATTTTCAAAGCACTAGAATTATAAAATCAATAGGTTTTCATTCCTACCACGTTATTTACTTTCCACTGATTTACTATTTATCTCAGTGTCATTATGGTAATCGGCAGGATAATGAAAATGCTGACTGAACTACTTTTTCTCGAACTTACACAATATTGCTCGGCTCTTCAATCCAAATAATACTTCTAGACCAGTGGTTCTCAACCTTTGTTGAGAATGTCATTCCTCCCCTTTCGTATTTCCACCTTATACATCCCCCCACCCCACCCTGCCCCTTCGTAGTATACGTAAAGATGGAAGCTAACTTTAATAACACATACTAGAACAAGTTTAGACGTCTACATAAAACGTGATTTGTGGGTCTACTTACGTTATAAAACGAATTTCAGAAAGGCGAGGAGTACAGAATGGTAAAATATGGAGGGAAAAACAATATCAAGTAATCGGTTCTTGTATTAACGAGAACTTGAAATAATCTTCATTTCCCCCCCCCCCCCTGGAAACCCTAAAATTCCCCCGTAGGGGGAAATTCCCCACCGGCTGAGAACCACTGTTCTAGACAAACAACATACGGTCTCATGTAATATTTTTCTAGGAGATCACATTTTATTTGCACCTGGGAGTCGATGAATTACGTATTATGACAACTGGCATGTGTGTGTTTGTTTATTTGTTTGTTTGTTTGTTTGTAAGTGCGTGTGTATGTATATGCGTGCGCGCGTGTGTTTAATGAGGAGATGGTTGGTTGCCTCAGTCATGTTTGCACAACTCTGTCAATACTCGCAACCATTACCCAGCAATTTAGGGATAGTCCGAATTATGGAAAGTAAATGCACAAATGTGACTAATCAATAATTTACCTGATCACCTTCTTCTAGAGGAAAATGTAGCGCAAGGTGATTAAACAAGTAAACACTGGAGGAAACAGAAATAGAATGCTCTCAGATGACATGGGTGCGACTGGCAGAGGACAGGAAATTACACACAAGCTGTTTACGTGAGAAGAATTTAACATAACATGTCTCGAAACAGGAATCTGGTAAATGTCTGTGATATGTAGTAGACACCTTGCAGTCTTGACAGACCAAAGTATGTGAGTGGAATGTGGCCAATATTCCAACACAATGTCTGGGCAGAGCTTCAGAGATCATGTGATGCCCAAGCGACATGATTTCTCTCTCGGCCTAGTCTTGTGTATTCCAGAGGAATGGGTAACCAATACGTCTGGCACAAGGTAGGCTGCAGACGCTGGCGGCTCAGCGTCAATCCACCGAGACCTCACCACCACGAGCCGGTGGCGAGTTATGGCCAGACCCTGACACCCAAGGGACCCGGCTTAGGGGCGTTCAGCCATGTCCCACAGTTGAGGGCCTTGTACGAGCCCGGACCATGAGGGCGCGCACATCTGTCAATCACAAGTGTCCGGACCTGTGTAAAGCGTGCACTATCGTCAGACTCCCCACCTGACTTATAGCGGTCCCCGCGACCAGCGGGAATAGGCCCGCCATAGCTACCGAAGGAGATATTGCCTGTCTATTTGCAAGCAAATCTCCCATACTTCCACTGTGCGGATCTCGCGACCAGCGAGAATAGGCCCGCCGGAGATTATGCTCGTCTGCTGCGAACAAATCTCTACCGAGAGACTGAATAAGTAAAGAAACGATAAAAGTAGTGGTATTTCAATTGCGCTTGCGCTCCCACCTATGCTACACCCTTCATGTGTCTTCACAAAGTCGGACTCTTCTGTTAGCAGACGACGAACTCGGGCGTCTAACCTATCAGCATAGTTCCCTATCAACTACAATAAAGCGTCCACTGATAATAGTTTACATTGTATTAAAAATGTAAAGATTCTCACCTTCCTACACGACCGTCGCGGCGATGCTAACCCTACAAAAATTAAATTCTATAATATTTAATTTCTATATTCTGTTATGGTATGGGGTTTGATCCTGAAGACTGCTGATTGATAAAATACTGTCAAATTGACTTTGTATGTAATGGTTGCCATGGAAACTAAAATAAACAGCGGCTATATTGGATTTCTTAACTATGGTCTGAAACATTATTTTTTTTTTTTTATCACAGGCTTCATTTTTGTATTCTTGTACAGAAATAGAACCGTTATATTCTGTCAGAAGCTTTTAATGATATCCCTTGGCATTTTTTTTTTCATAATTAAATTTAAATTTCAACATTTTCATTGACAATTTTTTGGGGGGTCTTTTTTACTACTGCACAAAAACTAAATCATAGTTTTACAAATGCTCAATACAATGAAGAATAAGTTTGTCAATTTTCATTGTAATGTGACGCATAGGTTTTGAAGAAGAAAAAAAAATGAAAAAACGTAAAAAATATGGCAAAATGAGAAAACGGGGAAAAACAATTTATTTTCATGTTTTTTTTTAAATACTATAAAGTTATCTTAGGGTCAAATTCAGACTTTTCTGCAATGTTTAAGTTCTGGTAGGCTTTTTTGTGCTTACGAGCAATTGCCATTTATTGACTGCGTGATTTCCTACGTTGAGCAAATGATTGTATGGTATGTTAAACTTCTTGGAACAAGGCATTTTTCATTTCGAGTGTGGATCGGTTGCCAAGCGAAAATACAACAAAACGGCCATCTTGGAAACCCACGTGATCAGTTTCCGCCAACGGGGATTGCGATTTCGGCGAGGTGTTCCATATAAGGGAGTTTCGGGAAGATTATTGATTCGAAAGAAACCGTCGTACACAGAAGAGATCTAAATTAAACGAACCAGAAGTTTAACGAACAATTAGTGGAGTATTAAACACGTGGATCGCGCGTCGGCGAGATATCGTTGCTATGGTTTGAAAAAACGTCAATTTCGTTACCATTTTCAATAAGTAGACAATTCTACACCTAGTGTGGGTTCAGTAAAATATGAATATTGCATTAAAATATCAGTTTTTAAAGAAAAAACAAGTACCGAATCTGATAGATGACATGCTAAGGCAGTGGTTCTCAACCGGTGGGGAATCCCCCCCCCCACCCAGGGGGGAAATTTAGGGTTTCCAGGGGGGGGGGGATGAAGACCATTTCAAGATCGCGTTAATACAAGAACCGATTACTTGATATTGTTTTTCCCTTCATACTTTACAGTTAAGTACGTCTCATCCTTCTAAAATTAATTTTATAAAGTCAGTAGACCCACAAATCACGTTTTATGTGGATGTCTAGACATGTTTTAGTATATGCTATTAAATTTACCTTCCATTTTAACGTATACTGTGTAGGGGTGGGGGGATTTTTAGATAGGAAATATGAAAGTGGGGAATGACATTCTGAAAAGACGGTGAAGGGGGGCACGGGCCAAAAAAGGTTGAGAAACACTGTGCTAAGGTGTTTAAAAATGAACTATTCCAAAAATAGCCAAACTGACCAAAATTCGATATTTTTTTAGGTTAGCATCGCCTTAGTAGTATGGCTTTATATACAGGGAGCAGTGACTAGCACGGTAACCTGCCAGCCGGGCGGTCAGGTGTTGGAATTCAGCTGGAGACTTTTCTCTTTTTCTTTTCTTTACTTTCCTTTTTTTTTTTTTTTTTTCTTAATTCACTTGGTCTGCCAGGACGACCCATGCGAGGTTCGGGGGAATTAACAGGATGATAGGCAGACAAGGAATGCACCTCTTGGTGGTAGATGATTACTTATGGACAAGGGGGAGGTGGTCTTGCACCTGTGGGACCAGGTGGAGAAGGTGGGGGAACAGATTGAGAACCCGTATGTGGAAAGAATGAGATTGCGGAGGATTGCCAGAGGTTCTGGTAGAATATCAAAACTGAGAGGAAAGACCAGGAGAACTTTCAAACAGATAGCGATAGGAACGATTAGTATTAGCAGTATGATTCTTCACTGGCTGTTGAACGAGGTGACGGAGCGCGTATGGGAATGCTCTGAGTGCAGTGATGTCGGTTCTTAGCTCAACCAACTCAACCCAGTCTAAGCTGAATACCAGGAAATTCTCTGGGCAGTGAAGACTGTCCACGTGACATTGAGCTCATCACTGATTGCGTGCCGATGGATCTATAGCAAAAAATATTAGGCTGGCTCCACATACCATATATGCTTAATGGTGTTGTACAGTGTCATTTGTTTTTACCTCATATATACTAAGTCGCGGCATGATGTTGTGGGTGACTAGGTCTCTTACCTACCGCCTCCCCCATTCTCCACCACTAAACGCTCGCACACAATTTCCTGGGAGTCACGTAAACTGGCATGTACTCGTCGTGTTAGCATATTGTACAGTGCGCTTGTATAACCAAGAGTGTTGGTAGGGTTCGATCACCAGCAGAGACATCATTCTAGGCTACACACCCACTTAGTATGTACCGAACAATTTTCTTGGGATTGTCTGTGGCGGAAAGGCGGCGAGGTAGGGAATTGTCCGCCCCATCTCATTGTGCTGTTGCTTACAATATTAGGATGTAAAGCCCCAAATCCAAAAAGTAAGGTCTGCTTACTTAACATTTTAAATTTACTCTACAATAGTGGTCAGCAGGCACACTAGTCACTGCTTTGATCAAGAAGCACATTAACCACTGTGCAGCCTGGCAGCTTTTGTACATCCTTCCCAGCTTGTTTCAGCTCACTGAGAGTGTTACGCGTTGTTCTTTCCTTGTTTCATAAGAGCGGCTATCTTTTTTTTTATTAATCAAGGGCTGCAGTGTCTCGATGTTTGCCACAAACCAGTCCTGCCTCTTATGATCCACAGTGCCGTAAAACCTTAACGCTGTTTTATAAAGCGTTTCCTTACGTTTACCCTACTTTTCACTTGCTGTACAGTTTTCTGATGTATCAGTGAAAGCGTCTTCAATTTGCTGTTGGAACTCAAAGCACTTATCAGGAACGTGGGTGTTAATAATATTAATCCTGGGGCTAGATTGTGTTTAGCTGTGTAGACTCTCTTTGGTCTCAGTCTAACCTTTGCAACAATCAAGTATGATCCTTCACATCATCAGAGGAAGTGAGTGTCGGTGAATATACAGTGATAATAGTGGCAAAACCACAAAAGGTTGCCAAGGGCAGGGATAATATTCTTTCATTAACTTCAGCTGGAATTTTAACCACTCCTAGTAGCGAATTCTTCACTGCAAAGCCCACATAATGTTGCCTTTTATTCTGCCTGCCCTCTACCCTTTAAAAACAAGGTGTAAATCTTTTCCCTGAGTGACCCTTCCTCAGCGAGGCGAATCTCAGTTAAGATAACTGAGCTCGGTATCAAACACAATCGTTTTTCTCACATCGATAATAATGATCAGGTCAGTGGAAAATCCTGGACACATGGTTCTTACATTCCAGGTTTTTGGTAGTACCTGATACATTGGTTTTACAGCCTGCGATTCAGATTTTGTCCTAGCCCCAAGCATCCATTGAAGCAGTCAGGCTGTAGCGGAACAGCACCCAATTGGCTGGGGGATGTCCAGCTTGAGGCGGTCGGTAGCTGATCAGGACACCTGTAGGTGTCTCTCACCGTCAGAGGCAATTCGTGGCGCCTCATATCTACGCCAATTGACAGGGACTTAAACCCGTAACTGCTATCTTCGATCCTAGACCAGCTGCCAACCAAGGCCTGGTCTTCCCCGCCCTGACTTTTGTCTTTAGTTTGCATTTCCTCGCACCTTGCACCTTCCCAATTGCGCTCTTCCGCCCGAAGCCGTTGGCACAATATGAGGTGCCGGGTTTGGTAAGCGCCGCCCGACATTCGGCGCTAACAGAAAGCAGGTAGTACCGTCTACTGTCATACGATAGCTCAGGCATATCTGGCTAAGACCTGGCTATATATATATATATATATATATATATATATATATATATATATATATATATATATATATATATATATATATATATTGTTTGTTATATATCGATGCATACCCCTCCCCACTTCAGCTCATTGCCTGCTAGAAGAAGTATAGGCTGAGCTTTTCCTTCGTTAATGTTAGTTTTGCTAACAGTTTATAAGCATCTCTGTCAACGATAACATTACATTTTTATTTCAGAGGTCTAGTAGACGGCTGGCCAATTTCTCTATCCATTAGCCAGCTAATCGTTAATATCAACATTTTAAGCAGTTTCCTCTTGTTCTCAATTTCTGTCTATTTTATCCTCCGTCTGCCTTTCTATATGTCGGTCTCCAATCTAATGTGTACGTGCTTGTTGTATGTTCTTTCGTTCTTCTATTACCATTATGTCTGTCTCACACCCACATTCTGTGTGTGTTATATGTTTTTGTACGTCGATGTCCTGATTTTCTCCTAAATATAATATATTATTTGATGCAGAAATAGCTGTTTGAAAATTATTCAGATTTAATCAGGAGGCACACCTGAGCCAGAAAAAAAGGGAGTGGCTGAAAACACCGAGAACTATACAGAAATAGAGAGGCGAACGGAGACAGCCAGAGTACGAGTGTGGAGAGATGAGAGCACTAGTGTGGGAGGCTAAGAGCACAAGTGTGGTAATATGAGAGTACGGGTGTTGGAATGTAAGAGGATGAGTGTAGGATGAGAACGTAAGTAGAAAACCGTGATCTTTTTCTAATAAAATATTAATATTTGCTCATTAACGAGAATCCATGTGATGAGGAAACCAGAACTACAAGGAAACCAACGGGAAATAGTGCTCCTGTCTATCAGGCTAGCATTTGAAGGGATTGGTTTGTGTGAATCACACGCTTTCTATCAATGTGGGTCTGCTTTTCAAACATACAGTAATCGTCTTTCAATGAGCTTGCTGACAACTTATTAGCAATAGACAAACATGACCGTATTCAAATGTGCATTCGCATCCATTGATTTGATCTCACGCGCAAGGCTGTTATTTTGAATAGTGTTTTTATTTTGTTTATTCATCCATCGATCCATCATTCCATTTGTCTGTCCGTCCGTCCGTCCGTCCGTCCGTCCGTCTGTCTGTCTGTCTGTCTGTCTGTCTGTCCTTTTACTCATGTGTCGCTAAAGCAATATTTTTTTTTGTATTGGGGGATCTTGTTATTTAACGTTATTTTATGAGAACTAACATTATTATAGTGACATGAGGCATGAGGCGGAGGAAATAGCACGAGGGTACAGGGGTCAGAGGAAATAACCAGATATTGAGAAATGTTTATGCGGACCGTAAAGAGAGCAACGTTCTGCAAAGGACTTGCTGAAACCCTTCTTAGTTACTTGTTACGACACGCATGGTAGGCTACAGTGCTACAGGGTTATTCCTTGTTTCCCTAACGTGACCCAGCACATGCACTCGATGGATCAATGAATGCCTCTGTGTTCGTGGAGTTGGGTCAAGAATCATACTCATTGCACATGGATATTTATATAAGTACTGCACTTGTGTGGAATATCATCAATAGAATTTTTGTTTCTTTCGCTCGCTTTCAACTCGAGCACAATATAAACATTTCTTACAAGTAGTGAGTGCACTCAACTGATTTTTTCTTGAGGGTTAGCTATCCCTATTACTCGTGTACTTATAATGTATGTCCCCACGTCAGCATCACAGTTCAAACTGACTAGTGTGTGAAACGAACCCATAGCGCTGAGGTCAGCAAAGATAGTTTGAGAAAAGACTTGATCCTTAACACCAAGGACTCAGATTTTGATTTCCAACTACCGAGGAGTTTGTAACGTGCACATGGAGCCTCCGATTTTCTGGCCCTTATCTGAAAAGGCCAGACGATCGATGCACTACCCCAAGATAAGAGATACTAGGAGAGGTAATATCACCCTTTTGTTGTTTGTAAACATCCGCACTGTCGTAGCGTGGATGGAATCCACAAGTTGGTACGAGACCTAGGGGAGAGTGAGACGGGGTAGTCTGAAAGCCACCCTATTCCTTACCTTTCTTAAATTATCTGCGTGTATCACTGTCTGCTTGCATCACTGATTTCTCGTATCCTGACTGCTTGTATCACTGTCTGCTTGCATCACTGATTTCTCGTATCACTGATTGCTTGTATCACTGTCTGCTTGCATCACTGATTTCTCGTATCACTGATTGCTTGTATCACTGTCTGCTTGCATCACTGATTTCTCGTATCACTGATTGTTTGTATCACTGTCTGCTTGCACCACTGATTGCTTGTATCACTGATTGCTTGTATCACTGATTGCTTGTATCATAGATTGCTTGTATCAATGAATGTTTCTATCACTGTCTGCTTGCACTACTGATTTCTCGTATCACTGATTGCTTGTATCACTGTCTGCTTGCATCACTGATTTCTCGTATCACTGATTGTTTCTATCACTGTCTGCTTGCACCACTGATTGCTTGTATCACTGATTGCTTGTATCACTGATTGCTTGTATCATAGATTGCTTGTATCACTGATTGTTTCTATCACTGTCTGCTTGCACTACTGATTTCTCGTATCACTGATTGCTTGTATCACTGTCTGCTTGTATCATAGATTGCTTGTATCACTGATTGCTTGATTGCTTATATCGTTGATTGTTTGTATCACTGATTGCTTGTATCACTATCTGCTCGTATCACTGACTGTTTGTATCACTGTCAGTTTGCATCACTGTCTGTTTGTATTACTGTCTGCTTGTATCACTGTCAGTTTGTATCACTGTCAGCTTGTATCACTGTCAGCTTGAATCACTGTCAGCTTGTATCACTGTCAGCTTTTATCACTATCAGTTTGTATCACTGTCAGCTTGTATCACTGTCAGCTTGTATCACTGTCTGCTTGTATAACTATCTGCTTGTATCATTGAATGCTTGTATCACTGTTAGTTTGTATCACTGACTGCTTGTATCACTGTCAGTTTGTATCACTGAATGCGTGTATCACTGAATGCTTGTATCACTGAATGCTTGTATCACTGAATGCTTGTATCACTGATTGACAGCTCCGTTTATGTCTCCCCATTTTATTCGCATCTGTCTCCGGTTATCTTCGTGTGTTTGTAGGTCTTCCTCGATGTCCTCTGCTCCGTAGATTCTAGGCAGACGTGGTCGTGACTCTTTGGGATAGTACGTATAGTACGTAAGAACAGATAGATTATCACGGCCTGGAGAGAATGGATATCACTACCTGCTTGTATCACTGAATGCTTGCATCACTGTCTGCTTGCTTGTATATATCTGTTCATGTCTGTGCTGGCCTATCTGCCCATATCTATATACACCTTTGTCTGCTGAGTACTTTATTCGTCCCAATTCAGCGTTACAAATGTCCGATATGGACAGTCCTAGAAACACAGATGTAAAATGAGATGTATAATAAACGAAGTTGGAAAAACAAGAAGAGATAGAAAGACAATTAAGAAAAAGTATAGAGAGAATGCCGATTACTGACGATATAGGTCATCAACCCACGACTCTTGTGATCGAGTGAGATGGCAGAACATGACCGCCCATGCTTCTCGGCATGGCGCATGATGGATGGATGGAGTACATCAACGAATTAAATTGTTCATGAATTTTGCTACAATGGAACAATATCAGCCGGCAGACAGAGCGTTCCGTGTGAGAACATCGGATTACATGACGAGAGGACAACCCAGGAAGAGATGGATATATGGTGTAAAAGAACCACAGAAGAAATAGAATATGATATTTGTACAAGCAACAAGACAAAGGAACAACAGACAATTACAGCAAAAGCCGTATGACAAAAGAAGAATAAGAACAAGTACTACTAAATACTATATATACACAAAAGTTAACAATCTGTTTAATCCTGCATATATTTACTTGAACGTTTATTTGGATAGCTGTGTTATCTGGAAGAAAAATGTTCTTCCGACTGTTCATAAATAAATCGTGTTGATCGACATAAAAACGCGGCTATATGGGAACAGAGGTGGCGAAAACGAAAAGTGTATGCCAGGTGATTCCATCATAGACTGAGTTAACTGGCATCGCAAACTACATGTGGTAGTATAGACAGCTTCTGAAATCATATTTGTACAGCCGTTCCAATGCTGCTGATCGCTGACGTTTTACTGGTGTTTGATGTAATTAAACACTCTTCATGGTGTACATTACTGTAGCATACAAGCAGACGGTGTGAGTCGTTTTGCTGGTAATCTTATGAGCGATTTGTGGCGGGAAACAACTGTTGATTCTGTCTAGGAGGTGGTTTACGTACTTTAAAACTGCTGTGACACTCGTTTTCAAACGTGTCGGTCTCTTGCTTGATTTTAATCAAGGGATACATTTTTAACATTATATAATGTTTTGCATATCCTTTACAGGACATCGCAGTCAACATCAGCATCTTTCAGCTGATTGTTGATTTCTTGGCAAGATTACGCTCAGTAGTTTGCCATTGCTTTCTGAGCGGCCGGATCACATACCCCGTAAGTTACCGACGCGATTCGAACCACTGCTGATTCTCACCGTCGTCACGTTACTTACGAGAGTATACGAGGTTACAGAGAAAAGTCCCTAACCTCTAGGCCAGGAAGCCGGCAACATTATATAACCGGTGAATATTTGGGTCTTACCTTTTTTTTTATTTTATCCAAGGACAATTCTATAAATTCTAGTAGAGCTGAGTTAAGCGGAGACAAGAACCATAATGACAGCGCTCATGACATTCCCATACGTGTTCTCACCTTCAACAGCCAGCGACGAGTTCCAATACTAATGGTGCCAGATGCAGTCTGATTATGTGTCCGTGTGGACTTTCTTATGAGTACTGTGTGTCGTCCAGATCGTATGGTCACTCCCATTCTCTGTAAGCTGTCATGATTTACCTGTTCTCTCACACTATGCACATGATCCGCTGACAACATCTGTCTTATCCTGCATCAGTGTCCCACCCAACGGTCCAGACCTAGCTAATCTGTCGGCCTGCTTGTTTCCAACCACACCAGCATGTCGGGGGGGGGGGGGAGGGGGGGGGGGAATCCAACAGATACTCACTGTATATGTTTTTTTTTAAATTTAAACATGCCACTCTGCACGAAGCATGTCTGTCTTCCCCTTTCTCAGCATACTATCTATCACCTTCACAATCACAACATGTGTGTTCTGTTTCCCATCCAGAAAGTGGATAGCCGATGTGACTGCGTCCACCTTCAGTCTGAGACTTGCTCTCATTGCTATATATGCCATGCTCTCCTGCGCTAAACAATGTTCATTAACCTTCGCTATCAATCCCCAGGAAATGTGTTGCCTTTAGCACTGAACCTTCGGTATAGATGATTTCATCACATGAACGTGAATTGTAGCATCTCCCGTTCAGCGCAGCCTGCCGGTCAATTCCTGCATTCCCGATCCAATGTCATTATGCCCCTACTCAGGTCTGACGTATCCTTCGACATGCTGATTCACTCCTTCCTCTCCTAATGTTCTCAAGCATGACGCTTCTCTTAATGAGTCCCCTGTCTGAACCATCCTTTATTTTCATCGTATCAGTTCTGTGACCCTTAACTACATCCATGTCTTCATACAAGGGGTATTCCGTGAATATGACTTTGCCTGCTGCACATTAAGGATGTCCGTGAGAGAGTCAGATGTTGATAGAGTATGAAAAACATTCTTTGCTTCAAGTCCATTGCTGCCATAATCTTTACTGCAACAACTCCCTTCTTTGATCTCCTACCAACTCCTTACACGTGATCACTGGACGACAGACTTCTATCTAAGGTGATTCCCATGTATCTCAGTTTCTCTATCTTTCTCTCCCCTCTCTCTCTCTCTCTCTCTCTCTCTCTCTCTCTCTCTCTCTCTCTCTGCGTGTGTGTGCACGTGTGTGTGCGCTCATGCGTGCGCGAGTGCGTGTGTGTGTGCGTGTATGCGTGTGTGCGTGCGTGCGTGCGTGCGTGCGTGCGTGTGTGTGTGTGTGTTAGAATTTATGGGACATTTGGCCTTAACAATCTTATTGCCAAGAGAGTACCATAAAACAAACGCCCTGTTTGGGTTAATGACACCATCCATCTTTGTACACCAGTTTTTGCACACCTGTTTGGGTTAATGACACCATCCATCTTTGTACACCAGTGTTTGCACACCTGTTTGGGTTAATGACACCATCCATCTTTGTACACCAGTTTTTGCACACCAATCGATCACTTTATTTACTGTCTCCCACAATTGTTCTGCCATTTGCATCCGGTCTCTCGCCTGTCTGTACGCAAGTACGTCTTCTGCACATGTAAGAAAATATCTAATCTACGGTGCTTCGATGCTTGCAATCTTGCTTGTGTAAACATTGAATAGTACAGGTGAGATTAAAGACCCATATGGTAATACGGGGGTAATAATGTTCGCTTATGAGGTACATGAACCTAGTCTGAGATCAAATTGGAGGATAGAAGCAATTCAATTCACCACCTAGAGACAAACACCCATCTACATAGAGTGTGCATTTATAGACCATAACTGAATCTTTTATACGTGTGCTCAAGATCTAGAGTTGCTGCCATTGTTTCCTGATTAATTTGGAACCCCTCATAACCATCAAATTCGAATGTTGCTGAGTTTGACCAGGTTTCTTTCCTTTGCCGATAACTCTTCAGCTCTCTTTGGAGTTGCTCTTCTTTTTCCAAGTAATCCTGCAGCTTAGCAGCAACTATCTTTTCCAACATTTTACCATATGTTTTCCGCAAGGTGATTTCCTGTAACATGAGAACCTTGAATGATCTTTGCCTAACTTGAAAAAGGGATTAAAGAGTTGTGCACCCATTCTTGAGACACTGGCGAGTCTTGGTGCTCAAGAAGCCATGTCTTTCATCGGTGGGTACCTAATCCCGCCAAGTCCTGTCGCAGTGGCCTTTGCTGTTTGTTTTTCAACATATAATTCATATCTTCTACCTGTATGAAATCCTCATAGCTGCCACCCCTAATGAAACCTGTAAGATACTCTCTAACTGTATCCGTTGATGTCTCCTCGTTATGATCTCAGCTTTCTTATTTTTCCAAGGTAGATTTGACACACATAAGTTGACCCATTGTACATCTGTTAAGAAGACCTTGTATAGAGCCACACATTTTCTGATCTTCGCTGGTTGAGTTTTCAGTTCTAGTCCAGCACTCTATGTCCTTGTCTCAGACGTACACTGCTGTACGTAGACAACCAATGTTTACACATTTCTTCAATTTATTTTTCAGCTTTATGTTCTTATCATTTAATATTAACTTCAGACTGGCTGTATTTGATGTTGTTTGTCCTTGATCCTACTCTTGTTTCTTCATCCTTTATCATAGATGGGAGGCACGTGACATGTTTTACTACTGTTTCTATTTGTTGTCCACTTATGTGATGTTTCTGTTGATCTAGTCTAGTTTGCTTGTTTTACTCAAGGAACCATCCCTCTGAGCTTTGGGTTGGAGTCTGTTGACAATCAAACACGGAAACACCATGGAGAAAACATGACTAACCAAACCCTAATCCTAGCCAGTCGGTGTACTTTGTGATGACTCATTACCTCGTCATATATTACTATCTCTCTCTCTATAGATATTAAAGATGTAGTACCGACTTGCACACCTCGCTGATTTCTGAACTTGGAGAGAGTCAGGAGAGATCTGTAACACAGCCCCCGTGGAGATGGTAAATCGGTATAGGGTCAGAAGATAGTCTCTACACCAACTTACAGATTCAAGCCCTTGTGTATAGGGTCAGAAGGATAGTCTCTACACCAGTGGTTCCCAAGCTTTTCAAGCAGAGGGCCATATCTACCATTTTCGGTAGTTAAGCGGGCCACAACGTTGTAAAATTATAAAAGTCGTGCAATATCATTCTTACCTTTCTTAACTTTCGTCAACAAAATTCTAAAACTGTAAAGGCAGTCAGTGTCAGTACTACACTGTGGTCATTTTTTGGTTTAAAATCAAAAGTTCATTTAACAATACATTTTTAATCAGTTTCGAAAATCGCTTTTAATATTATTAATTTACAATTGTAACTGTTCTTCATAATCAGTTACTTAGGTTAAGATGCCAGTTTATCAATGTCTGGGCACAAATGTGTCGTGCCCAAAGTCATAAGCGCAGCTAGGTTACTGTCGGTGAGTCTGGAACTTATCTTGTTTTTTTATAACAGCCATTGCGAAAAATGACTGCTCGCATCTGTAAGTTGAACCAAAACGACAAATGTATCTTTTGGCGAATGAACGCAAGTGTTCAAATTGTTCGACAGACAATAGTCGCCAGAATGAAATCGTATGATCAGCTGAAGGTTGCGAACTGAACATGTGCATTCGATAATATCTGAACATAACAACCACGAGCAGAGTAAATTATCGCACGCTAACGGGGCGCTCAGTGTGCATTTTTTGAAATTATTAAAATATATTATTTCAATTAACGAGGCCTCGCGTGCCACTTACTAACAGCTGGTGGGCCACAAGTGGCCCGCGGGCCGTGGTTTGGGAAGCTCTGCTCTATACCAACCTTCATATGCAAGCCCTTGTCTATAGGGTCAGAAGGATAGTCTCTACCCCAAACTTCATATGCAAGCCCTTGTCAGGGCTCTAACTACCTGAACGCAGGTGCATCCGACATGATAGTTAAAACTCAATCGTCCACAGGATCCACTGATCAACCGACCAACTCCAGGAAATAGTGAGTTTTTGGGAATCCCTGAGGACAGGCGAGATATAACAATAACAACTAATAAGCATAGATAAGCAATCCTTGAAGATGGGAGGACAGGAGTAGAAGATACCAGAGAACCCAATATGTAATTATATCTTTTCAAGCTATAAACAAATGGCATCTCTAACAGATGTTGCAGATCTTTTGCGTGTTCATCTTTCAGTATTGTGTCATGTGCATAACGTGGGTTGTGGGTTGTTTACATTATAACCACCAGCTCGTATTCCTGGTCTACCTTTGATCTCTCTCATTATTATTCCGCTATATATATAGAGAGAGGAGATCCAACGACAAAACAGAAAACTGTCTTACTTTATGTTTTATCTGTTCATACTTACCCACATGTTTCAGCTTCTTGAACTAAACGTAAGTCCATTCCTCCTTAGTTGGATCGCTGCAGCCCTCTTCCAACGGAAAGTAGTTTTTAGATGTGGCAGTTGGACTTCGGAACCAACAACAATATATCCTGGCCTACCACAGGGATCACCATTATCTCCGGTACTGTTCAACGCCTACACAGTGAGAATCACCAGTGAGCAGATCACTGGACCTGGCAGGACATTGTCATATGCCGATGATGTTTTAGTGTATCGTCAGGGTAAGGATAGAGAGGAGGTTGCTGGGGAACTACAAACCGAACTCAATCGCATAAGTACTTGGTGTGATGAAGCTGGGGCAATGGTTAACCCAACAAAGGCAACAGTGACTTGGTTCTCGTTGAATAATCATATTGTCAACAATCCAACACCAACTGTAATGCTGTGTTCAGAGACGGTGGAAAGAACGCAGGCAATGAATTACCTGGGGATACGGTTTGATCGAAGCCTTGCTTATAATGTGCACATAGACCAGGTGATAACAAAGGCCAAGCGGGGTTTGGCAGCGATGCGGGTGATGGCGGCAGCAAACTGTGAGCAGCGCCATCTATGTCTTCTGTACGAGGGGCTGGTCATGTCTGTTTTGGAGTATGCAATGGCAATCTTGACTCTCAGCCATAAGCAGATAGAAAGGATGGAAAGGATACAGAATGAAGCTATGCGCATTATTCTTGGATGTACAAGAGATACAGCATGCAGGGCGATGCGCTACCTTCTTGATTTTCCAACCATTGAAGAGAGAATACAAGTTTGCAGGGCACGCGCCTACCTCAGAATTAACGCAAACACACAACATCCACTGCATAGTGAAATTAGGAAGGTGAAGGGCAGCAGGTTAAAAAGAGGACGGTCGTGGATGGGTCAAGCCGAAGACATTCTTCAACAGGTGTGTTCACTTGAGGACTTAGAACCTGGCGAGGAGTGGGTGCAAGTGCCAACAGACTTCTGCACATCCTTTTCAGTTCGCATCCAATTAGATAGAAAATGCAGACAAGAAAATCCGGCTGCTGTTGAGGCTGAAGTACAAGCGTTGATTTTCGAGAATTCGCTAGACGGTGACGCGGTCATCTACACAGATGGGTCGGTCGTCCGACATGTGAGAAGCTCATGGGCCTTTACAGCTCGGGCCGGAGGGAGAATTGTGAAGGAGGACTCTGGTGCTTTCACTGAAACCACAAGTAGCCTGACCATGGAAGTCATGGCAGTAAGTAAAGCAATAACATGGCTCGAGACACAGACATTCACCAGGGCTTGTTTCCTTAGCGACTCAATGAACATGATCAAGAGGATAGAGGAGGGGTCGATCAGAAGAGAATGGTTGCTGCCTCTGAAGCGGTCTCGGCTGGCAAAGATTAGTTTCATCTTCGTGCCAGGGCATGCGGGAGTACAAGGAAATGAGCGGGCTGACAAGCTCGCAGGTGAGGCTACTGTGGAGGGCGGACGCGCCATGGACCAGGCTGACATTCTGAATGCTCTACGTGATGTGAGACTTTTGCGAGAACCAAGTGATGACTGTGAATCTACAACAATGGCCAGACTGCTAGAGCATCAAATTAAAAGAGGTGTGGCCAAACAAGAACACTACGCAGGAAGCCAAAGAAGATTGATAAACCAACACAGAACTGGCGTCGTTAGCCGCTACACGCTGCGGGATTTGCTGAGGAGGGGATCCGAGCACTTATGGACTGAATGGTTCGATGTGCAGCGAGGATGATCTGTCGACTAACTAACTAACTAACTAACATACTTACCCACAGTCTTTCCCATTTGTTGCTACGTGTTTCCAATACCAAAAAAATTAATTTTTTTTTCTGATATCTTTTCCAGCAATTATAATATCCTCTGACCTTTTGATAATTTCTTAATATTTAACTATACCAAATATTTCGGTGTAATTTATAAAGTATAGTCTTTCTATGTCTCAGTTTATCTCTCTATGAGCGTTCGTGATATGTAAACTATATTATTTGTTCCTTAACCTTCCACAAATCCATGCTGTCATTCAATAATTTCTATGCTTATTTTCCCGTTTGATCTTCTCATTATAATTAAGAGTAGAAGTGTGGTCACCTGGTTTATTGGGCTGATTGTGTGAAAATCTTCGCATTCAACTGCTCCTCATCTCCTATGTACAGCTACAAACACAGATGTCACCATATCTCTAAGCATATATATACTGTTGTAAATATCACTCTGCAGCTGTGTTAATATGTCTACGAAGAATTCTCCCAGTACTTATAATTCTTCTACATTGATTTTATCTGGCCGTGCTGATATTTCTTTATTTATATGTTTAATAATGGCAGTAACTTCGTTTAGAATAGGTAGATCTTCTAAGTTACTTTCTTTTGTTAATTCCTTTCTACACAAAACAGGCCAGCAATCTTTCAATACATAGTGGAACACAGTTGTTCCTGAATACTGTAGATATGAACTGTTCCTATTCACAGCAGCAGATAGTAACACGTTTTTGACATAGACACAACGAAAGAAACAAATAGTTTGAGTATTCATGAGTTAACAGTTGCTTTCTGAGACAGAGTTAAAGTAGCAATCAAACAGAGTTAAAGTAGCAACTAGTTGCTGAGTCAGACAGAGTTAAAGTAACAATTCATTGTTGGGATAGACATAGTCAAAGTAACATATACATAGTTCAAGTAACAAATGGTTGGAATATACATAGTTAAGTAACAACTGATTGTTGAGATACACATATTTAAAGTAATTACGGCTTAGTATAGACATACTTTATGTAATAACAGTGTAACATTGGCAAACTTCAAGTAAAAGTATTTGGGATACAGCACAAACCTTCTGGTCTCCACTGAATGTAATCTGGTTACAAATTACCACTCCGTCAGTGTAACTTGTAACTGTAAATAGGTGTGGCGAATAAAGGAGAAAAAACAGTGCTCTGCTAGCTGTCCTTAAGGCACCAGATGCAATTAATCCGCTCCACCCCGCGCCTTTCTCCATGTGTGCTGTGAGTGGCAGGAAAAACAAAACAGGACCACGACCAATCTCGTTTTTGCAGCCATTCTTTCATGTAGTCTGAGCATTTCAAATCCTTGCAACAACATCTATTATGCGTTGATCGTTGCCATGTTTACGCCCAGTAATATCTTATGTGAACATGCGAGATTCTTGATCTGCAATGTTTATGTAACATGTACATAAAATGAAAGATAAATACATTTGTGGATACTATATCGCAGCGGGTGTGTTGGTGGAACGGTTAGGGAGTTGCTCGTGAGCGATATGGGACAAGGGTTTGATACCTGGGCTTGCCGTTCGCTAAGGGAGTAAAATGTTGGCCATTTATTCCTCAATGCCCTCCAGCCTGAAAATGTGACAGTTACATATCTATATCAGCGGCTCCCTGGCCGAGGGGTTAGCAGCTTTCTCCGTTAACTCCAGATACTCTCGTAGTTGACGTGAGCGCACGAGAATTAGAAGTGGTTCGATTCGCGCCAGTGACGAATGAGAGTATGAAGCCGGTCGCTCAGAAAGTCGTGGCGTGCTGATGAGCCTAATCTAGCAAGGGAATCAACATACAGCTGAAAGATGATGGTGTTGACCGCAATATCCTGAAACAGGATGGAAACGCCGGGAAAAAAACATATCGATATCAATTTCCTGTTACGGTGGATTATTTTACTTTTATTTTACACTATATCGAGGATAGCTTAATTTGGGACAAATTTGTCTTGAACTCTTTCTAAATGTCTTATGTTGGTGATAATGATTTACTTTGGAAATATGTTTTATCCAAGTAAAACATACATTGTGTCATGTGTACGTTGCTGGTTCAAGGATATTTGCACATAGAACACACAGTGACAAAATGCATTCGAATTTGGAGATAAGTAAATAGTGCGTGCCGTCTCCGTGGGTAAGGATTTACGGACGCGATTCGTACGTCCGCTTACGGGCGTTCGAAACACAGCTGCGTGAGATTTGGCAGCAGACAGCGTTGCGCTGAGTTTTAACGAACTGGTATGGGAGCCGGTCGTTCAGAAAGCAATGGCAAACTACTGAATGTAAATTTGCCAAGACATCCAAAACAGCAGTAAAATGCTGGTGTTGACAGCGATGTCCTGTAAAAAAGGATATTTTTAAAAAAGGTAGTAGTAGCAGTTGTAGTATTAGTAGTAGAGCAGCAGCAGCAGGAGTGGTGGTGGCTTTTGCTGTTGATTGCGACAGAGGCGGTGGTGGTTTTTTAAAAGTTGTAGTTCTACTTGTTGGTTATCTTGTTCTTGGTGAGGAGGTCGTAGTAGTAGTTGTTGTTGTTGCTGCTGCTGCTGCTAATACTGCTGCTGCTGTAACGGTAGAAGTTGTTGCTGATGTAACAGGACTTGTTGTTGCTGTTGTATCGATAGTTGTTGTTACTGTTGTAACGGTAGTTGTTGGTTGTTGCTGCTATTGTAACGGTATTTGATGTTGGTGTGGTGCTTGTATTTTTGTGGGGTTGGTCGAGGGACTACAACCAAAAGAGCCAACTGAAAAAGCTCTGTCTTGTAAACAAAAGACAAAACCGCTCTACTTATTTCTGATGAAGACCTTATACCACATGCACCTCATCTGGCTCATTCAATCTCCTGCAGCCGATCAACAATAGCTTTTATTTATTTAGTTATGTCCAAGGGCAGCCGTGTGCATTAGTTCCTTTTAAGTCAAAGCCAGCTCACAATTTGCTTAAAAGCATTGACCTTTTTCTGTATTGTCACAACATCACAGACTAGTTTCGGCAGGCTGAAAATCTGTTTGGTCAATATCTAGTTTTCTAACTCGCTGATGTTTCCTTTTCAACTGGATTGACAATGGATATGAGTATGAATTTAAGAATCAACATCCTTGTGTTAGAGACATTCCTGAATGTGCTCTGTTACCTTCTTCAATTGCCACTGAAGGGTTCCCAAGCTGATGGTACCAGTGGCGGCCTCATTAAACCACCGCCTACATTGTCCCTTATGAATTAAACTGATTTAGTGCCAAAGGATAATATATCGCCAAATCTGACCTTCGAATTGGACAGAAGGACGATATATCACTGCCCTTGGGTCGTCGTGTTATTTGTTTTGTTTTTATGAATCTTTTGAAATTTCAATGGCCATTGAACGGAAATTGACATTATAATACTTATTCATTTTGTGTACCATATCTGGTATAAACCTGCTTTCTGTTTGGCGCTGAATCAGTTACTGTCGTCCAGACCATCTGCTCACTCCCTGATGAGCCGGCCTTTACAAATGTAGATACTGTGATGTTGCTGTAGATTCAACTCAGTCTCCGAGATCCTTCATCACATCAGCCTTCACATAAATAGCTAACAACCCATTGTCCGATATGCAAATGAGCACTTACTACTATTTTGTACCACTGAGGTGTGGTTTCTGAGCTGTATTAGGGTCGTTCATTTGAAACCAGTTCCAATGACTTTATTACAAAAGCATGAAAGAAACATTAACAGGTGTGGTAGAATTAAACAAAGCATTCATTTTGAATGAATTATGCACCATGGGTTAGTCAGAAGAAGTCGCCGTAGGTATTCAGGCAAGCATCCCATTGCTTGGGTAGGCGGCGAATGCCATCCGCAAAAAAGGATTGTAGTTGCTCACTGAACCAAGTGTTTACCGCGTTCATTACGTCTGCATCTGTGTGAAATCGTTGCTCCTTGAGAGCTTTTTTTAGAAGTCCTAACAAATGAAAATCACATGGTGACAAATCAGGACTATAGGCTGGATGTTGCAGAATTTCCCACTTTTTCCTTTCTAATACTTCCTGCACAATCTTTACGACTTGCGGACAAGCATTATCGTGCAACAAAATCACACCGCGAGAAAGCATGACGGGTCATTTATTCTTGATGGCTTTTTGCAGCTTGTCTAGTGTTTGCAAATAGTGGGTAGAGTTGATGTTGACACCAGGTTCTTTAAAGTCGGCCAACAATAGCCCTTCATGGTCAAACAATGAGCTCAGCATAATCTTACCAGCGGAAATTTGTAACTTGAATTGTTTGGCTTTTAGTGGTGATCCAGCATGCTTCCATTGCATGCTCTCTCTTTTGATGCTCGGCTCAAAGTGGTGATACCATGATTCATAGCCTGCCACTATGCGGAAGAGAAATGCATTACCCTCCACTCTGTAACACAGCAAGTGGTTCAAGAACCATCCCATGCGTTCCTCTTTTTGGTGATCGGTCAACATTCGTGGTACCCACTGTGAACGCACCTTCCGATATTGCAGTTTCTTACGAACGACCTTTTGATTTGTCCCAGTTGACACATCAAATTATTTCGACAGCGAATGTATGCTTCGACATCGGTTCATCTGTACTGCTGCATCAATTTTGGGGATGGGTTTTTTTTTTCTGTTGCAACAATATGCGCTTGATCCGGCCATCGAAGATCTGTTGTGAACTGACATCCTTTCCGAAACATTCGTGCCCAGTCTGTCGCTGTTGTCTTCGACACACATTTGTTGTCGTACGCTGCCTGCATTCTTCGATGTATGTCCACAGGTCGACATCCTTCAATTGAAAGAAACTGAATCACCGCTCTTTGAGCTTCTTTGGACGGATTTTGGATCAACCCAGCCATATTCTCAACGGTCAGAAACAGAACCTATGCATCATGGGACGATAAGCACGTGCTCTTTTATTCATTGCTCAGTACTTGTCACATGACTATGACATGATCATGTTCAACGTACGTAATTATGCGCGGTGCGGCACGAACGGATTTCAAATGAACGCCCCTTATATGTTGAGAATAACTTGGACTGCCAGGGTAATTAATAATGAATGCTCGTCAAAGGCTAATACAAGTGGATATTATATAAAAATATAAGAGGACAGACATGGTTCGTTGGTCATATAATGATAACAGAAAAAGTTAACAGTGAAAAGATCAGCGGTAGAAGAGGCAGGGGCAGACAGAGAAATGATGTTTGGTGGACTGGAATAGTGGCATTGAGGAACATTATCAATAGAATGATCTAGAACACCTGGGGAAGAGATGAACGCGTGATGACATGCCTGAACGCCTATACAAAATGTTAGGGCATTTTGAATATACTTTTCACCTCTACTGAAATATTCCTTTCGTGATCAGGGTGGTGGTGAGACGTGAGACGTAAGATGGTGCATGATGGTGGAAATGACCATGTGTTCACATGCATCCACTGAGGATGAACATTTACAGTGCGAATTGGCCTCATCAGTCACATTCGCCACCGCCATCGATTGTAGTTATTATGCCTTTTTGAAGCAAAATGTAACACACTATCGTCTGTCAAGGGGGCAAGATGCCAATGATACACACACAGACACATACACACACACTTATATATATAATATAAACATACAAAAACAAGGATTAATTCGGGTAATGCAAGCAGATACATGGTGTATTTTTAATGACTGCTCAGTGTTTGAAAATATTGCCGGTCCAAGTTTTGTATTTACCTATTATGTTTGATGAACTTTACAGAGGGTGAATACAAAACTTAGACCGGCAATATTATCAAACATTGCACAGTCATTAAAGATACACCCTATATAACTGCACGTTGGTAAGAATCGGGACAAGTACGCAGACCCGATGCAAGACTCAAGTTGTGCGAAATGGCGATCCAGGGTCGCCCAAGCTTATCGGCATGGCACATAATGGTGATGTTGGTGATGATAAATGCCAGGCCATTACAGCGACGTTGCTGACATCATGTTGTTTTATTTTAGGCCAGACATTTCATCCACTCCGCACCCTACCACCACCACTAATAAATGTCAAGTTATAACCGGATCGATAAATGGTTCTATAGCGTTTCATTCCGTGTTTATGTAATCGTGTTTCCAATGTTATTCTCTATTTCTTCTCTTTCGCTATCCATCCATCACTTCATGCATTCGATAAATTTAATTGTTTTCGTAAAATTGTTCAATTATTGATGATTTTTTCCACCAATATTAATATTCAAGCATCGTTAGATTGGTATTGTATTTTCTGGTTATTCAGTCTGGGCAACAACGGAACTGGCAACTGGTTTGTGAAATGCCCATACAGCCAGTGGAATCTGTCCTAGCTCTGGTTATTGTATGTTAACAACTCTGTTGATATGCTTGATGAAGCTTCTATAATAAATTCTCCTCACACTCTACATTCATTATTTATTGCATGGCTCAAAATTAACACTAAATGTCATATCTGTTGCACAGACTGTCCGTTTATAAAGTGCCTCTATTTGGCATGTTATCAAAGTTATACAGACCTGCAAACCCGTTAGTTACGGTTCGAATCTGCATGGGGTTCATGTTTAAAATTGACCTTGGCTTCCAAGTTTGACAACTCTGTGGTATGTAAGTGATTCACTATCACATATATCGCGTTCGAAACAAAGCTGTGGGAGATTTGAAAGCAAATAGCCTTGCGTTGATTTTCATATAATGATACGAGTGCCGGTTGTTCGCAAGGCAATGACAAGCTACTGAACGTAAACTTGCTAAGACGTCACAAACAGTCAAAAAAATGCTGGGGTTGACTGCGTCGTCCTATAAAGGATATGCAACTAACCCAGCTTGCTACCCGCTTATAATTTGTACCAGGAGATGTTTTGGGAAGTAAAACCGGACAGTGAGATGCTGACCACATCACCCACCGATCGGTCTAAACAATTATGCAGGGTGTATTTTTAATGACAGTGCAGTGTTTGAAAATATTGCCGGTCCAAGTTTTATATTTACCTATTATGTTGCATGAACTTTACAGAGGGTGAATACAAAACTTGGACCGGCAATATTTTCAAACACTGCACAGTCATTAAAAACAAACTCTATATCTAGCACATTTGCCCATTTCAACTAAGATGGGTATAAAGGCGTCATTTACTTGAACATCGCCACCGATATTTTAGTTTCAGATTCATAAAGTTTCTCTCTGACTTGCACCGGGGTGAGAAATGTTAAGAGGAGCATGAGCAGGATGCGTGAAATAGCAGATAACTGAATCGCTTCCATGTTGACATTAAAGGTTAACTTGGAACCAATTGCCTGCCTTTTCTTCTTGCGAAGCCGTTTTTTAATCGAAACGAAATGCCGCTAGATTAGTAGGAAGAAGTCATTCAGTACCATTAATTTTGTGTTGTCATAATGAGAATATTTAACTTCTAACATGTAGCAATACATACTCTCTCTCTCTCTCTCTCTCTCTCTCTCTCTCTCTCTCTCTCTCTCTCTCTCTCTCTCTCTCTCTCTCTCTCTCTCTCTCTCTCTCTCTCTCTCTCTCTGGCATCACTAACTCAGCTTATAATCAGCCATTTCTTTTACAATCTTCATAACAAACGTAGGCTATTGCTTTCAACATTTAGTGTTATTTATTTCTGGTTATACATTATGTGAGTGCATTGCTAAAAGCACTATTTACCTGTTTTTACCCCCCGATCGCACGCTTGCTCTTCTTTGTGCGCGATGTCACTGCTAATGTGAAGAGTAAGGACAGCAAATGTAATGATCTATGTTTTTTCCTCCCGCATGCTGAACATGTTGTATGTAATAATAAGAATTCCACGAAGAAAATGTGCAAAAATAACCCAAGTTCCGTGATTGTATTTCTGTCACATTATTGATTTATTTCCTAGGTGCGCTTACCTGTAATGATGTAATTTACATCTCATTAATTTATACGTGGTGCTATTTATGTCTGCACGCGGAATATTAATTAATGATGTGATTTTCCTTCATCTTCTTATCTACATCAATTGGGGGTGTTTGCTTTTTTTTGTTTTTTCCATGTGAAACTAGTTGGTACTAAGTTTCATTGTATTGTGTGTTTACAATTATTTCAGCTAGTCGTACGGTTCAAGTGTCGGAATCATACACCTATCTAGGTAACAATGTGGACACAGATGGGAAAACAGATAAAGATATCGAAATAAGAATACAAAAGGCAAAATCAACTTTCACGGCATTTGGGACATTTGTGTAAGTCCGGAGAAATTAAGCTTAGTACAAAACTGAGGATATTCAATTCTAACGTTAAATTAGAACAACTAATTAGTTCAGAAACACAGAGAACAACTAAAACCATTACAAATAGACTGTAAACATCCATTAATTGGTGCCTGCGTAAATTAGAAGGATCACAGAATCATCAAAGTGGAGCCCATGCAGAGAACTAGACAAATACAAGTAAATGAGGAAGTGAAGAAAAGACGATGGTGCTGGAAATGACATACATTGAGAAATCTTGAGAATAGTTTAACTAGAAATGCCTTTGTCTGGAATCCACAAAGTAAAGGAATAAGAAGAAGACCCCCAAAACACAATAAGAAGTAGAGACAAAAATGAATAATATGGACACGAATAGCTAGATAAAGGACGGCTTGAAGTGTGTTTGTTGAGGGCACGTGACTTAATGGGAGATAAAGTACGAAAGAAGAAGTTGTACGACTGTGAGTAATTATTTCATTAAGTTATTTATTCATAATAACAATTGTACATGCTCTGTGCGGCGGACTTGTGAACACCCGAAAGGTTCTTGCTAAAGAGGTTTGTCTTGAAAATTTTTAGACTTGAAACTGTTATCAATTTGCAGTACGGTGATGCGTTCGCTATTGAAGTCATATAAATCGAGCTATATACACTAGGGCACAGTGCATGGTGAAATGTGTTGATAAGTAAACAATAAGATACTCGGCACAGTGCATAGTTATGTGTTGATAATTAAACAATTACTTGTTCTACGAGTATATCTTCTTCTGTGTTTGGTTGGTTCTATCGCATTTTCATTGCCAGCGCGGTTACTTAATGGTCTACCCATTGGGGTATTTCTCTTTCGAACATATGTCACTTGATATTACAAGCCAGGGAATGAGGGCCGTTAGTTTTGATATTCTTTGAATCAGTTATATTTCCAGAGTATCCCCGCTCCCTCCTCCCATAAACCTGGGCTGTCAGTTGACTAAGTCTAACGTGTTTACCAAGAACTTTAATGGGCAGTAAAGGCGGCCGGCTACATCACTGACCAAGTACCCATTCGTCTATAATTATGAGATTATCACCACACACCCAATACGTCTCTAGGCTCGCAGGGAAGCCTTTCACTATGTTCTATATTCCCTGGGCTGTGGTCTTATCTGGGATATTCTAGTCAGAGGCTGGCGCACTATCCGTAAATCACTCTAACTACCTACAGAATTAAACTGCCGACTTAACCACTTTAGGAAGTAATCCTATAGAGATTTCACTCTTACAATACTTCTTTTATTACATGACAGCTTCATCCTAGACCAGGAACTCTTAATAACACGTCACTGAACGTGTATCTAACACATGTGGGGCAACATTAAAAACCTTGGTCAACTCCCAGGCAGTCTGTATGGGCTGTGTTGAATCTTCATTTGGTTACATCCTAAACAAAACCTTCCGGTAACTAGCATGGCGGTTAGGCATTGATCCGCTACGGCCTCTGGAGTATTTATCCTTGTGGATGCGGTTTGCATTTCGCATTTTCTTCATGTTGGACTGGTAGTATATGGTTCCGTCGCCCTGCTACTGAGTGAGTGCGTGTCGCGACTCTGTGAGCTGTGATATTCACGTGGAATGCTTTTACATGTCCGCTTTTGTTTGTACATGTTCGGAACAATGGCTACCGGCTGTTGCTGAATTGACTGATTTGCCTTTTCGGTTCACGAGTGCATTTTTCAGGAGACTCCTGGGAGTCGGCACTGGAGCTGCGGAGTTCGTGCTTTATGCGACGCTTTCGGCGGGTCGCCCTATGCGGCATTATGCACAGTGTACCTGTGCGGGCTGTTGGATTGCCGAGACTCCTGTCTGTTCCACTTTTCACATTGGACAGTGGGGAGCATTTTGTGTGATATTCACTGGCACAGGAACGGAGCATAATGGGGACGACCCGTTGCCGTGAACTTGGAACCTCGACTAACTAACTAACTAACATCCTAATATGGCTCTTCGAGGTATGAAGTTCCAGTACAGGTAATGAATATCCTGTTAGTTATTGGGCTTAGAGAGGGGAATGAAAGATCTTCAATACAGTTCTAGTAGAGATGCTACTTGGATACTGGATCGGGAGAAAAGTCTCTATACCATCCTCACTCCGATAGGTGCAAGTCATTTTCGGGACTCTGTCGAACAGGGTGTACCAAAATTTAAAACTCAGTCTTCTCGACGGCATACGAGCTTGATGTGGACAACGTAATAAATCATTCCGAGAGGAAAATCGAGGGCATGCGAGCATGACAACAACATAGGAAATCATACCGGGGTAAAAGTCGAGGGCAGGCGAACGTGAGGTATACTAAATCGATAACAATCAAAACACGAATGAATAACAAACTGCCACAGTGTGACATAACAGCGAGAGATGGAAATTATTTCCGATCCGTTACAACCAAACCTTCATTGTAGAACGACCCTTTATTGCTTGATTCGTTTTTGTACTTAACTTTCCCGTGTGTAGTGATGTCAATTGAAACGAGAAAAAGAGTGTTGAGGGGATACATAGAGCCTGTTCTTTTGTATGGATGTGAAACTTGGACAATGTGCAGTCAAGCTGAAAAACATCTGATGGCTGCAGAATTGTGGTTTCTGAGGAAAATGCAAAGAATACCATGGACAGATAGAAAAACCAATGACCAAGTACTACAAGAGACAAATGAAAATCGTAGATTGATTAGAGAAATTAGACGTAGACAGTCAAAATTTTTTGGACATGTTATGAGAAGAAATGGACTGGAGAACTTGGTGACAGCTGGCAAGATCGAGGGGAACAGACCAAGAGGAAGACCGAGAGGAAAATACCTGGATGGCTTGGCCACATGGCATGGACGAGACAGGAACACTGAGCTGATCCACGACTCTGGTGATCGAGTGAAATGGCGAATCATGACCGCCCACGCTTTCCGGCATGGCACATGATTGATTGATTGAGTGATAACAAATCCTGTCTTCCAACCGACTGATCTGACACTTCCTTAAGTCTAGTGCGAAATCTTCAGGTATGGACATGCTGCTTTATTGTAAACCCATGTTTTATTTTATTTTATTGTATCATTGCAAATGAAGTTGCTGACATTATGTGTCTCTCTTTCTATTCTACACATGTCATTTTGTCAAGAAGTATTAATGTGCGATAATTATTTTAATGGTTAAACTGTTTATTTATTTTATATTGATTTTACTGCCTTTCTCTAGTTACATCTTTCTGTTTATATCTGTCTCTTCCAAACTGAGCTTCCCATCTCAAAATGATCATTGTTGCAATGATCACACAAGAACACAACATTTGGCCAGTTTCAAAAGAGCCATGGCTTCTTTGTGACAGAATGTAGACAACAATTACAGGTGATAGCAGCTCTAAAGTAGATCATGTGTGAAGTGATTGGTTTGTGCCACGTGTTTGATATGTGTGCAGTGTTTGGTTTAAGAGATGTTTCTGATTTGTGTGAAGTCTTTGGTTTGCGTGAAATGTTTGATATGTGTGAAGTGTTTTGGTGAAGTTTATGTTTTGTGGAAGTCTTTGGTTTGTGTGAAGTGTTTGATTTGTGTGAAGTATCTAGTTTCAGTAAAGTTTCTGATTTGCGTAAACTGTTTGGATTGTGTGAAGTTCTTGGTTTGTGTAAAGTTCTTGGTTTGTGTAAAGTTCTTGGTTTTTGCGATGTGTTCTGATTTGTGTTTGCTTTGTGTGAAGATCATGGTTTGTGTAAAGTGTTTGGCTTAGGTGAAGTGTTTGTTTTGTGTGAAGTGTATCGTCTGTGTGAGGTGTTTGACTTCTGTGAAAGTGTTAGTTTGTATGAAGTGTTTGGTTTGTGTGAATTATTTGGTTTACATAAAGTATTTGGTTTGTGTGAAGCCTTTGGTTTGTGCGAAGGGTTTGATTTGTGTGAAGTGTTTTATTAATTTGAAATGTTTGGTTTGTGTGACGTTTATGGTTCGTGTGAAGTGTTAGGCTTGTGCGATCTGTTTGGTGTATGTGAAGTTTTTGCTTTGTTTGAAGTGTTTGTTTGAAGTGTTTGGTTTACGTGAAGTTGATGGTTTGTGGGATGTGTTTGGTTTGTGTGAAGTGTTTAGTTTATGAGAAGTGTTTAAGTTGTGTGAAATGTTTATATGTATTGTTTTTTTTATTTAAGTGTTTGATTTGAATGAAGTATTTAGTTTATGTGAAGTGTTTAGGTTAGTTTATGTGAAGTGTTGAGGTGCTACATAGAACTTGTTTTTTGTTTTTATGGATGTGAAGCTTGGACAATGAGCAGACAAGCTGAAAAACATTTGATCGCTGTGAAAATGTGGTTTCTGAGGAAAATGCAAAGAATACCAAGGATAGACAGAAAAAAAACAATTACCAAGTCCTACAAGAAACAAATGAAAATCGTAAACTGATTAGAGAAATTAGACGTAGGCTGTAAAACTTTTTGGCCACGTTATGAGAAGAAATGAATTGAAGAACTCGATGACAACTGGGAATAGAACAAGGGGAAAGCAGAAAAGTAAATACCTGGATGGCTTGACCACATGGTATGGTCGAGACAAGAACACTGTGCTGATCCACGACTGGAATGGTGATTGAGTGAGATGGCGAATCATGACAGCCCACACTTATCGGCATGCCACATTATGAATGAATGAGTTATTTAGGCTGTGTGAAATGTTTGTTTAGGTTGTGCTTAAGGATCCCTTACACTACACATGGATATCTCCTTCACATATTCAAGTCACATCTAAATAAGGTTGAAGTAGTCACTTATCTTCCTACCAGAACATTCTGACAATTATTCGGTGCCTATTTCAACTGGCTGTGTCGACCCCAAAGCGTAATCGTCACAACATCAAATCCTGACACCGCTTGGGGATTGATCCTCGAACCACGGCCATGATAAACAAACACACTAACAACTACACCATTACGGCTCCTGACAAGCAGTGAATGTTCCAAGCTTCCAAGCATCGGTCCTTTTAGCTGAACAGCAACAACACTACATTGAATTGTGGTTACATGGGATTTTATCGCGAACAAGCCCCCCAACACAAAGACCAACGGCTGGTGTTTACATAGAAAACACGGAAGCCTCATATTTCGCTTCTCGCGAACTCGAGAAAACATACACTAGCTCTCATTGATGATTCACACAGACGGGTCCATGCTGGCATTGGTAGCACGTGCGAGTTACTCTATTCTGGAAAGTACTCACACTTATAGCCACGGACTCTACGGCAGAACTGTGTATACTGTAGTGACGTGAATGCACTTATTGCGTGCGTGTGTGTCTTGTTATTTTACTTGATAACTGTACGAGTGTTAAGTAATAGTATGTTAAGGTAAGGTGAATAAGTAAATTATTGTATGGATTTGTTTGCGTGACTTGTTTGCGTAAACATTATTTATAGATTTCTTTTATTTTACGGAAGATTGTCTAACCAGGTGTTGGTTTTAAGTTCAGTGGATAGTAATTGTGCCTTTAGATGCTCAGGTATGTTTCTCTTTGTTTCTAGTTTTACACTAATAAAATTCATTTCCGCACTCCATGCAAACTAATAAATTCTAAGTCTCATTGGGTGTGGCGTTTATAAGGATATGTATAATGATTGTTTTTGTGGCGTTTCGCTTTACAGTTGGACTAATACCCTACGCAAAAGCTTTTAAATAACGATCATTTCGTTATACCTGTACCGAAGGTATATTAACAGGCTCCATTTGTGTTAACTAATAAAGAGCGTCAACGTTGTCGTTCGTGTGTTTTCTTACTCTTTAAGTATCCATGTTGTGCTATAGCTTAATGATTGGTTATTTCCAGTGTACGTGTTGAAAACGCTTTAATTATAAAGAAACAAACCGGTTACAATTATATATGTCGTGTATATTAGCACACTTTTGGGGACTTTAGAGGATATCTTCCTCAAATTGTGTCATCTCGTCGTGACAGTTTTGGAATATATTCCTCAAATATTGCACTTTCGTCGCAACAGTTTAGGAATATTTTCCTCGAATCATGTTCTTTAGCAGCTACCATGAGGGAATATTTAACTAAAATCGTGTCCTCTTGTCGCGAACAAGTGGGAATATCTCCCTCCATTCTTGTCCTCTCGTCACGAACAAGTGGGAATATCTTCTTCAAACACTATCTTCTAGTCGTAAACATTATGAAATATCTTCCTCAAATACCATAATCTTGTTGCGAACATATGGGAATACCTTCCTCAAATACCATCATCTTGTTACGAACATATGGGAATACCTTCCTCAAATACCATCATCTTGTTGCGAACATATGGGAATACCTTCCTCAAATACCATCATCTTGTTGCGAACATATGGGAATACCTTCCTCAAATACCATCATCTTGTTACCGAACATATGGGAATGCCTTCCTCAAATACTGCCCTCACGTCCTGAATGTTTAGGAGTACCTCCCTTGATTCTTGTTCTCTGATCGCCAATTGTGGGAAATAGATGCTTCATATAATGGACTCTATATACGAACGTTGGGTAAAGCTGCCCAAGCTTTCCTCTTTAGGACGCAAACATTTTGACATATCAACCTCATATACAGTCCTTATGATTCAAATATTTTGACATATCAACCTCATATACAGTCCTTATGATTCCAACATTTTGACATATCAACCTCATATACAGTCCTTATGATTCCAACATTTTGACATATCAACCTCATATACAGTCCTTATGATTCCAACATTTTGACATATCAACCTCATATACAGTCGTTTTGATTCGAACATTTTGACATATCAACCTCATATACAGTCCTTATGATTCGAACATTTTGAAATTTATACCCCAGATACTGAATCACGACTCGAACATTTGAAAATATATATGCCAGATGCTAAATCGCGTATCAAACTTTCAAATATATGTGTCGCCGATACATCCTCACGAATCGAACAAATGCAAATGTATGTGCCAGATACTATCCTCACGAATCGAATATTTGGAAATAATGTCATAAATACTGAATCACGTATTAAACCTTTGAAAATATGTGTCGCAGATACTATCCAAGGGAATCGAACATTTGGAAACAACGGCAGAAGGTAATGGTCTGCCGTCTAGAACAACAATAGGCACTTGTCCTTAACTAATTCAGTACCAGTCAACTCACCATGCGTTATGTGTTACCCAAGCCTTGATGTAATTGTCTGAACACCTCTTCATACGGGCCAGCCGCATATGGCATAGGCTAGTACGCCTGCTTGCCGGCCCGGAGTTCATGTCGTCGAATCCCTTCCAGGCGCGGGATTTTTTTTTTAAATTAGCCTAGGCTCTCAAGTGAACCAGCCTAACAGGGCTACCAGGAAGTGTTCTGTTAAATAAAGGCGAGCGGTGTGATATTCACATCATCCTCCATCGAATGCTCATTGGCTAGCACCATATACGCCTCAAAGTGTGGAAAACGTTATTTTATTTTGCTTACTCCTCTTCCAACACACTATTTACTTTAGCCCACTCTATTCGTGTTGTCATGTTAATCCTAATACTAGAGCTGGTTCGTTCATTCAGTCATGTGTTCCTTCGTCCGTCAGTTCCGTCGACCACTTGTCGTTGCTATTTTTATTTTCTTATACCCACAACCGGTTCTGTTGCGAAGAGGTTATGGACACAATCCTTAATCCCGCATACCGCGTTCGAAACAACCAGCGGGCGATTTGGCAGCAGACCGCTTTGCTTATATATTTTTTATGCAATGGTGTGAGCTCGGGTAGTTCACAAAGTAATAGCAAACTACTGAAAGTAAACTTGCCAAGAATCACAAAGTGCCAAAATTACTAGGGTTGACAGTGACGTCCTGTAAAAGATACGCAACTAACTATACTCAGATATTTAACACTCGAAAACGAACTCCTTGGAGTAGAAATAAATAAAGTACCAACAGTCTGAGACAGAACGTGCTTCAAATAGCTGGAGTCTAATGTTTTGTCTCTCATATAATCTTCCATGGTTGAACATACTTTTTCGTTTGGAAAAAAGGTCGTTAGAATGAAACAAAGTTACACTAGTGCAAGGTTTGGGAAGCTAACGATCGATTCAGCCCAGGTTCATGAATAATTACATAGCAAAAGCCTTAAGTCTGCACCGACCTCGGAACTGCTCAACTCGACTTGTGCCATATTATCTATTCAACTTGCAAGTCCACATTATTTCTTGTCTTGAGCTTCATCTGTGCTAATTCTGGCCATCACAAAGCCGAAAGATGTATTTACGAAAGCACGAAGTATAAACCTGGGAAAATACTGACACATGCAAGTATGTACCGTGTCCCTTCAATCGGCATCTTCAAATTTCTGATCTGACATTCAATCTCTCTATCCCAAAGCCTTATATCTCATCACTTGTAGGGGAGCTTAACACATTCTAAGCAACAGGTTTAGTTGGTTGGTTGGGTGGTTGCTTGGTTGCTTGGTTGCTTGGTTGCTTGGTTGACTAGTTGGTTGGTTGGTTCGTTCGTTCGTTCGTTCGTTCGTTGGTTGGTTGGTTGGTTGGGTGGTTGGTTGGTTTGCTGGCTGGTTGGTTGGTTAGTTGGTTGGTTGATCGGTTGGTTGGTTGATTGGTTGGTTGGTTGGTTGATTGGTTGGTTGATAAGTGGGTTGTATATCCCCTAGAGGAAGGGTGTTGTAGCTCTTAATTAAGTCCGGTGCATTGACGTTATGGTCGGTTGAACCCTGAAAAGGGCTGGCTATGGTGTTAACGTTGGTGAACAAACTTTGTTCACGACCTGATACCAAAGTACCAAGTTGCAAAGCTCTGCTTCTCCTCTCCAAACCTATAGGCCGACGGAGTACCCAACAACGCTATTAGAACTTCACATACACGGAGAGACATATTAGCACGTAACCTGATCATCACCAAAAATAATTGACTGAGATTTAGCCTAAGTTGATAGTATTTTTTATTAGGTTTTAGGCTCTTCATTGTCGCAGACTTCAATCCAACGCAAAAGAAAAGTCAACAAGTATAAAGCATGACCAGAGTCCTAAATCGGAGTTAAGAATATCAATGCAATCGAATTATGACCTACTAGACTTAACGGATCTTCTTGAGTCAGGGGCAGTCGTGGTAACTCTTCCATATTATCGTAACAGCCTATAGTGTGATTCGAACTGGATCTACATAAGGCAAAGGTCGGTGATTGCATCTGTTTCACATTGTCAACATCTACTGTGTGATTCGTCACCGATCTACTTGAACGTTTCACGGCCGTGGTACCACTTTAGTGTAATCTCATCTTCCTCTTGTACCTTACTGTGTCGAGGTGAAGAATAAACAGTGGGAGAGTGCCCGTTTATGGGTTTCATATATCGAGATTCTCATGGACTCTGCTATTCCATCTGACCATCGTTTACGAGGTCGGTCTCTTCTTCTGCTTCCATTTGGTCTGTACATCATTGCTTGTTATTTTATACAGTTATTTGGTAACCTGCCGTGTTTCCCCGATAATAAGACCTACCCCTATAATAAGCCCTAGCACGATTTTTCAGGGGGCTTTTAATATAAGACCTACCCCTAAAAAGATCGTCGGCTAGATTGAGAGACTTGTTGCCGAATGGCCAGTCGAAGTACTGACACCACTAGTGCGCACTTGGTAATGAACGGATGTGGTTCATAATTCAATACGTCACTCGTGTTAAATAATGAAGCAACAATTTGGCGCCAGCAATTTCTCGACGCTTTTGTGTGTGCCATACATTCTTAAGTCTTATCATTTTTCTTGCCACACCTGTCTCGTAAGTCTTCAATTAACAGCTGATTTAATGGTAGACTTCAGGGAATAATATTTTGACACCCAGACAAGATGAGTGCAAAAAAAAAAAAGAGCTATCCCGTCGATAACAAGAAATAAATCGTTGAAAACTCCCGGGGCAAGAATCTTACGGCTTTCTGCAAAGAGAAGAAGCTTGATCTCCGAATAGTTCAAAAATGGCGAGCAGAGTACGATAACCTCAGTCAACAGGTGGAAGAAGGAAATGCTAAGAAGGGCAAGTGTGGATCAGGTCGGCAACCATTATTTTTCTGAACTGGAAGACAGTATTTGTGAATGGATTGCTGACAGGAGAGCAGAGACTTTGGTTGTGTGCCGGGCTGATATTCAAGCATGTGCCCTTGCAATGGCACCACATTTCGAAATATCCCCAGAAGATTTCAAAGTATCACAACACTGGCTGGACGACTTACTTCAGCGATATAAACTGTCTCTAAGAAGGTCGATAACACTGTTCAAGCTGGAAGATACTGAAGTTATTAAACGTGCACTTGCATTCAAGTACTTGTTGATGACATGGACTTTTTTAAATACCAACTCTCCAACATGATTGCTATGGGTGAAATTGCAGTGTTTATGGGCCTAGAATCTCAAACGACAATTATATCAGACGGGTGTCTCGTCAATCTACATATCGTCCACTGGCTACGAAAATGCACGTTTGACCTGCAATTTGGCAGTTTATCTGGATGGAAGGAAATCCCCCACCTCTAATCATCACTAAGGGCAAGAAAGATCAAACGGAATGTGTTTCAGGCATGTTTGTTCTTGAAACCTAAGAAGCCGGGTGCACGCGAGCAGTTATAAGAAAGTTGGTTGATTTAATGCTGCCTCTTGTTTTGCGGGGTGGTCAATGAGGTTTGCTAGTCTGGGATTCAGCCAGGACTCACCGTGCTAAAGACATGAAGAACTTCCTTGCAGAGAGAAGAATAGATCAAATAATGATTCCCGTAGGAAAGACTTATCTCCAGACTCTTGATATTGCAATAAACAAGCAATTCAATGACCGTTTGCATTTGCACATAGAAATCAACGACTACATTGAAAATAGAATGGAGCGAAATCAACTTTGTGAAGCCTAGTTTGTGACTTGGGTGAATAATTCATGGGATACAATCACTGACAGCTGTGTTACCAATGCACTAAGAGCAGGCTACATGGACAAGAAATGCTCATTTAAGGACACTATATTGCAGGACATGAGAGACTGGAACCAGTGGTTCTCCGCGAAATAGAGTCGCAGGTAATTCAGGCCGGAATTTGGGACTTTGAGTGTTATGACGATGCTCCAGAAGATGATGACATTACTGTATTTGAATAAATGCAGAATTTTGTAAATTAATAAATGTAGATTTGTGTGTGTGTGTGTGTGTGTGTGTGTGTGTGTGTGTGTGTGTGTGTGTGAGAGAGAGAGAGAGAGAGAGAGAGAGAGACAGACAGACAGACAGACAGACAGACAGACAGAGACAGAGACAGACACACAGAGAGAGTGAGTGTGTGTGAGTGAGTGTGTGTGTGAGAGAGAGAGAGAGAGAGAGAGAGAGAGAGAGAGAGAGAGAGAGAGAGAGAGAGAGAGAGAGAGAGAGAGAGAGATCCTCCGAAAAAAGCCCTAGTGTATTAGTGTATTTATTAAGCTAAATTTAATATAAGACCCGGTCTTATTTTCGGGGAAACACGGTAGTTACATGGCCATACCATTTGACTTGTGCCTTCTAATAAAATCTAGGGCTACTATAAGCCCCACTTTAGTCATGATGTATTCATTTCTGAATTTCTCTCTTCTTGATACATTGAGTATTCTTCTCAGGAATCTCATTTCCGTTGTGATTTTTCTTTTCTCTTTTTCTGTCATTGTCCAGGTTTGATTTTGGTAGCAGAGAGTTGTTAGGACACGTGTGTTGTAGAGTGCTTTCTTAGTAAATAGTGATACATATTTGTTCTTTAGTATTGGTGCCATTTATCCAATGAGTTAGTTTGCCTTATTGCATCTATTTTAGATCTCGTCTTCTGATTTGCCATTTGATGATTTTGTACTTCCTAAGTACTTGAAGCTCTTTACTTGTTTCAAGGTGTATTCTTGTAGAAGAAACTTTGTTGGTTTTTCTTCTATGGTTACAGTCATTACCTCTGTTTTACTGGTGCTAATTTTCATGTCATGTTCCTTTCACTTTAGTATTATGGTAAAAATCTACTATGTGATTCCTTCCATATCTACCTGAGTCAGTGGGAGGTGTGGTAAGGTGTGGTAAGTAAAGGACTCTTATAAACACCTTAAGGTGCATTGTACATATGGTGCCAAACCCATATTTTATGGATCAATGGGTACTCGGTGGGTTAATTGCCCAAATAATTTCCTGGTACACATTTCAGACTGGGTCGACATGGGGACTAGGTCGGTTTTAAAATATCATCATTGTGTGGGTTGGAACCCATGACTGCTGGACCGGCATGCTAGCATATAGTTATTGCGCCACCGCTGCTTGTGTCCGGTTTGGTACTTTTTCCATATTGTGAAAACCTAAAGTATGATTCTAACCCCACCTACTTGAGTCAGATGGTACATTAAGCCACACTACCCACGCTGATATTTTGTTACCCGGATATTTCCCCTCCTCCTACCCCATATCCTCACACCGGACCACACCTCTTCCTATCTGGAAGAGGGTTCTGAACATTACGTTGTGGATCACGTGTTCCTAAGATGTATGCTGGGAAATGTCAACTATGCCTAAAACGTGAAGTACTCAAGTGAGTTTAAGAGAGCAATTTTTTTTTACATAGATTTCGCTTATTCGTATTAAAGAAATACCTTGTGTCAGTATAAAGGTCTGGTGAATTTCTCAGGACGACGTTAATTTGGTCGCTGATCTTTTAGATAAAAGTAATTAACACAAGAAGCAGGATCATAGACATGCAACAACAGTTTCAGTCTAACAGATGTCTGTGTTTGAGAGTTACTTATGCATGATTTCTTATGTTCGGCTATTGTACAAGTACAGAGCAAGTAAGTGTCTGTCAGATCTGAGGCCACATTCTGTATTGTAGAAAATAACTCATTGTAGCTGTCAATGCTGAACGCTGACATGAAGCTTTTTTTTTGGGGGGTGTGGGGGGTGGTGGGGGGGGGGGGGGGTTCCTCTCTCTCTTTGAACTCAAGCGTAGTCCGTACATGTGTTACTACTTTCAGTGCACGGGACCGACTTTTACATGTGTATTAGGATTCTCTATCGCCAGTGTTCCTCGCTTTCAAACTTCTGAGGTACTTGTAATTTACGTCCCCAAGTCAAGGACGAGAAGTCAATATTTTAGTCCAACTTACCGGTGTAGGGATTAAACCGTTACATCCGCATCGGCATTCCGGATGTTTAAGACCGAGATTTTTTTTATCCATTCGGCCATGTGAAGGTTGAGATGAACGACGCGACGAAGATATAAACATTCGGTTAGGTTGAGGTAAACTCCGAGATGAAGCTATAGACAAGCGTTAAGATTGAGATGATCGGTGAGACCTAGCTATAGACAATCGTTACGGTTGAGGTGAACTCCGAGATGAAGCTATAGACAAGCGTTAAGATTGAGATAATCGGTGAGACTAAGCTATAGACAATCGTTGAGGTGAACGGCGAGACGAAGCTAGAGTCAGTTATGGCAACTGACATTAACTGCAAGTGAAGGGACTGTACTATAGCACTAGATAGTTTGATGTCAGTAAAAAGGACGGAAGGAGTTTAATTTATTTAAAACCCCGACCTGTCTATAGACTATTTTTGTCTTTATGTGACCAATGGTGGAAGATAACGGAAGCAAATGAGAAAATAAAGGGGTGTGTGTGGGGGAGGAAGGGGGGGGGGGACAGAAGAAGCAATTGGGGGAAGGAGTATGAGCCGAAGATTAGTAGAAGGTGGGCGAATGCAATGATGTTCAAGAAGAGAAGGAGACGGAAAAAGAAGTAAAAGATGGAAAGCAGCAGAACCAGCAGATGGAGAAGAAGTGGAAGAGGAAGTGGTGTGATGTGATAAGTTATTCCTTGAAGTAATTCTTGGAACTGTTCAGTCTTCTTCAAGCTATTCCTGGAACCGTTCAACATTGTCATCTTGTCATTTCTGGAATTGAAAGTTCTCAAGAAATTTCCCATGAAACCGTTTATAGTTGTCTTCGAGTTATGCTTGGGGCAGCTCAATGGTGTCTTCACTTTATTTCCCATTTTCAAGCAAAGTTTCGGTTTAATGTATCAAGGAAATAATACAATTACTAAAGCAACTGAACATTGACGGTAAAGACCTGCAAATAATAAAGAACAAATATTGGCAGCAAACAGATGCCATAAGAATCAACAACCTGTTAGGAACATTTCAGTGTATAAATATGGGCGTCAGACAAGATTGTGTAATGTCCCCTTCTTTGTTCTCATTGTACAATGAACATATAATGAAATCTACAGAGAATATGTCAGAGATCATGGTTGATGGACATAACATAAATAACTTACGTTATGCTAATGACACCGTCTTAATAGCAAGTAAGAAGGAACTGTAGGAAATGATAGATACAGTGGTTGTAAAAAGTGGGGGAAAAACGGGTCTTCGCTTGAATAATAATAGAAGGCAGATGTCATGGTGATATCAATGAAACAGATTGTGCCTTAATGTGCAATTAATGTAAATGGCGTTCTTTTGGGGAAAGTGCAGAAATTCAGATATCTAGGCACATGAATAACATTAGATGGAACATGCATCACAGTGATAAAGAACAGAATAGGACATGCAAAAAATGCATTCTGTCAAATGAAGAACATATGTTTTGCAATAAGTCCTTGTCCTTGAGAGTTAGAAAAAGAGTTCTTGCATGTTATATAGAACCAATATTAACATACGTCTGTGAATCTTGGACAATTAGTAAACAGGCTAAAAACTCCCCAGAAGATTTGGAGATGTGGTTTATAGAATACTGAAAGTTAATTGGACAGCCAAAATGAGCAATCTGGACTTTTTGAGAAAAGCGAAGTCGCAAAATCAACTTATCACAAACATCAGAAAGATTGTCTTTTTTTTTGGGGGGGGGGGGGGCACATTATGAGAAAACAAAAGCTGGACCATGTTGTGACAACCGGAAAGATTTGTGGCAAGAGAGATAGGGGAAGACAACGTTCGAAAATTATTGACAGTTTTGTCATGGCACGGAGGGGAGTCAATACACGAATTGATCCATGTCGTCGGAGATGGCAATACGTGGAGAAGCATGGTCACCCACGCCAGCCGGCAAGGCACTGGATAATGATGATTATTTTAATTCTGTCACTGCCCCTTCACCATTCAGTCTCAAGAAGCGAACTGTCATTCACTCTAACCCTGTTATTGTTAAAATTCTGTCTGTTCTTATCAGTTGCTACCTATCTGAGAGTCTCCGTGGCGAAGTGGTTAAGTCGTCTGTCACGGACTCCGCAGGTTGTTGGTTCGATTCCGGACTACGTCGCTCGGTTCACAAGTGCTGTTTTCTCGGAGACTCCTGGGGATCGTCGCTGGAGCTACGGAGTGCATGCTTTGTGCGACGCTTTCGGTAGGCCGCCCTGTGGAAAGATACCCAGCCATATGGAATAAACCCGGGGCAATGAAGTCGAGCCTCTTGTCTATTAAACCGTATTTTTAATCACTTGCTACCCTTAACTCGCCGGCTCCGTGGTGAAGGTCTTACGGACGCAGCTCATGATCCCGCATACCCGCGTTCGAAACACAGCTGTGGGCGATTTGGCAGCAGACCGCCTTGCGTTGGTTTTTTACGAAATTGAATATGTGCCGGTTGTTCAGAAAGCAATGCAAACTACTGAACGTAAACTTACCAATAGATCATAACAGCAAAGAAAATGCTGGTGTTGACTGTGACGTCCTGTAAAAGATATGCAACTAACTTAACCTTTAACTGACGCTATTATAGCTATTGCATTAACACATTTCTGATGCTCCTGAAGTGAGCACTTGCAATATGCTTTCTACTTGTTTCTTGAAGGAATTCTGCCCGAGATATATATTGCTTTAACTTCTTCAGCCCTAGAGAACTTTAAAGTAGACACTGCCAAGGTATACTTCCATCTAATGGTGAACATTACACTTGTCTATAAAAGTCAGAACACGAGTGAACATTACACTTGTCTATAAAAGTCAGAACACGAGTGAACATTACACTTGTCTATAAAAGTCAGAACACGAGTGAACATTACACTTGTCTATAAAAGTCAGAACACGAGTGAACATTACACTTGTCTATAAAAGTCAGAACACGAGTGAACATTACACTTGTCTATAAAAGTCAGAACACGAGTGAACATTACACTTGTCTATAAAAGTCAGAACACGAGAGTTACCCAGTGCTTCACGGTTTAATGGATCACCCAACTATTGTGTACACGTGAAGACGTATGGGTGCAACTGGATAACTAGTTTAGAGCATCTGGAGAAAGACACGCATGGGAAGATGAGGGTATCGGGATCTGTGCTCACGGAAGAAAACAAATTCTGGATAAGAGTGCCACAGTATATGACCGGCGGTCCAATTTTATCAGGCTCATAGATAACAGATGTTTCTATGAGAATATGATCGCCTGCGCTGCCCGACATAAGGCATAATAATGAGAAACTCCTAAGTAGAATTGTTTCTGTGATGTTTGCGTTTTATCTCTGGTTAATTTCCCTCTGTGTGTGTGTGTGTGTGTGTGTGTGTGTGTGCGTGCGTGCGTGCGTGCGTTTGATCCTATCCTCTCTGAAGTCTTTTTGTCAGTCTAAATTTGGCCTGCGTATGAGTCTGTCGCAAATATTCTCTGCTGTCATATCTTTCGCAAACAACTATTCTCCTAGTTAAGGTAAACAACTCAACGCAAGAAATTCTGGACAGTGTATTAAAGAACAGACAGTCTACAACGTTCTGACTGTAAATTGTGTTGTTGAAGATTCGAGACAGTGAAAAACCTTGGTTAAAAACACACCCATTGTGACGCTCTGACGTCCATAAAGAGTGTAATTAGACAGAAGGCGGAAGTGGAGGAGGTTGACGTCGACTACGAGTAGACAGAAGAAGGAGAAGAGAAAGAAGAAGATAGTGATCAAGAAGAAGAGGAGGGGGAAGAAGAAGAAGAAATGCTAATAACATACATAGTTGTATTTAAAACACAGTTGATTTAAAATGCACTAATTGCTAGTTCTATTAATTCTTGTCGATTTTCTAGACCTCACTAGTAAAGCATTTGTAATTTCATGACATATACAAGCAAAAATGCAACCTGTTAGGCAACACAACTCGCGGACAGCAAGCACAGAATACAGTAACGATAATTGACTTCAAGTTGCCATAATTACTGTGGTGACACGGAGTCTCCAGAGATATGACCAATGTGTTGTAAAGGTTGACATGACAAGTGAGTGGCAAGCGGGTGCTTGTCTAGCTCGTGTTTTGTGCCCACAGATTGAATTTCTTTTCAATCCCGGAGAGTATTTTGGAAGTTCACAAAATGATACTTCTGAAAACTACATGCACATTTTGAACACAATAAATTACTGGTTTTTGAAAGCTAGGCGTACGTTCTGAAGACAAAAATAGCGAATATTTCATACCTGAATAAACATTAATACAAGAAATGACATGCGTTTGATGTTCAGATGGAGGCTGTTAACATAATAAACAACATATGTTTGATGCTTAGATTTTAACTGTTAAACCGATAAACAGCGTGTTTTGATACCTAGGTATAAATTGTTACCACAATAAATGTGACACATATGAAGCTCATCGGCACGCTGTAGGTCCTGTTTAGAATCTCGCTCTCCACACGGCCCGCACAAATAGTATCTCGATCCCTCCCCGCCCCATGCAGCCTCAAGTCCAAGCAGTCTGCAATGTTTTGTGTCCATCTTCATGCTGGTCAAGTCCGCCTCTTCTTCCAAGAACCATGCCTTCCATCGTTATTCTTTCCAATCCAGTGTGACCTTTAATGTGGAAAAGGTATTTCAGTTTCTGAGTCACGATGCCATTTATGACCCCTTTATGGGCCATTCTTCTTCTATGTTAAGACTTTGTAGAATGACAGTGCATTTCTTCGTGGTCCACGATGATCTAAGAACTTTTCTGCAACATGTAAGTGTCATAGTCTTGCTCGTATCTAGGTAACTAAACTTGGGTTCATACAGGCAACAATAAATCTGTTCGTTATGAGATCGAATATTTATTGTATTTACATATACAGTATGCGTTGGCGCAGTGGGTAAACAGACCCGCGCTCTATTACATCTCCCAACTAGTAAACATCAAACACATAAGTATCATTTAACAGTCTAGCAAACTATCTAGCCTATGTCTATATATCTATTGATATCTATAGAGTCCCTCAAAGGCAGGCCCTGTTGCCTCTCTCAAGTTCATCTGTCCTCTGCCCGTCTCCGCGTGTCCTAACTCGACACGGGCGGTAACTCTGTCCGAGTTCCTCGTGGACCCCGCGTTAGGCGGGCCACATCAGTGTCCACGGAATCATGGACTTGGTGACCATCTCTTTTGAGAAGGTTCTAGATTACTCGGTTCCTGCTCGACTCAATGGTTTCCCTTGGGCTGGAATTGCAGCCCTTTACTAAATGTGCAAGTGAGGCGGTGACAGTAAGCTCAAAGGTGTTCAGAGTCAAGGTATACCACTGTTCCATATAAGCGTGGCAGCTTCGTTGCCTGTCAGTTTCTTTAGTTATCAGACGATTCCTGGACAGAAGCAGTTACCAACCAGTAATGATTAAAGAAATAAACATGTAACCAATTGCTTGGTATAGAATAAGAGAACATAGAGCACAACTATTGTCCTGAAGTTCCCGCCAGCTTTGGGGGATCCCACTTGTTTTACATGAATAATAACTCGTAGTTACAGCATAAATATTGTTACATAGTTACAACAGAAATCCAGAAGGTTACATTACATATTACGTGGCGTGTCTGAAGTAGGTTGTTATATGGACTTTATGACACATACGTGCCAGAGACAAGCGTGACTCGCCAGTTCAAAATGGACACCAGAAAATCTCGTCCGTTGGGCTATTTCGTCCCACATAATGCAGGCAGGTATGGACGCTGTGAATGAAACGCTTAACAACAACAATTGTCATTTACTGCCTATATAGTACCTTACGGTGTACGGCAAAAGGGGGGGGGGGGGGGTGTCTTGAGCCTGAGGAATTACGGTCGCCCTGCTAGTGCAGTCGTCACGAACTGTGCAGGTTAGGGTTTTCTTTTTGCTCGACAGAAACAAATCCAAACCTTACCGAGGATTCGAACCCGGGTCTACCGAAGGAGAATCCGGCAACTAGTGCCGTCCTCTTCTTACTTTATCTCAGGGTCTATTCTCTGTGACTTTCTATGAAATGATTGAATCTGATATCTCTGCGATACATTTTTTTTTTAATTCGCATATCCTTTAGAGGACATCGCTGTCAACATCAGCATCTTTCAGCTGTCTGTTGATTTTTTGGCAAGATTACGCTCGGTAGTTTGCCATTGCTTTCTGAGCGGCCGGATCAGTTATCCCGCAAGTCACCAGCGGGGGTCGAACCGCCTCCAGCTCTCGCCCGCTACGAGACTCTGCGTGATAAACGGGATTACGGAGAAAGTGTTGTAACCCCTCGGTCAGAGAGACCGGCCTGAGATACATAAGGTCTACTTATTAGTTGCGTTGAGTAAAGACTCGATATTACAGCACTCGGAACATTTCCATACGATATCCTCTTCTTCAACAACCAGCGAAGAGTACCAACACTAATTGTACGAGTTGCAGTCTGATTATGTGTCCTGCTGGCCTTTCCTCTGACAACTGAATGTCCGACAGATCTTCTGCTCATTCTCTGCCGCACCACTATCTCCAACCATTAATGGTGCATCTGTTCTGCCACGCAGTAAGCACGATCCCAATGGGCTCTGATCACATTTGACTTGCCGTTCACTAATACCCCACAAAGAGTTGCAGATCCAGCAAATGTGTCCGCCTACTCGTTTCCCAACACACCAGCATGCTCTGGGGAAAAGATCCAGCGGATACCTCCTATCTTTGATTTGCTTTAACTGCAGCATGCCACTCTTCACGCAGCATGCATGTCTTCACCCTACTCAGCAGGCTCTGTGAGTCCGTTACAATCACGATGTGTGTGGTGTTTATCCCGCAGTCATCGGAACGCAGCAGTTACTGCCTCCACCTCCACTCTCATATAATCTAGAGAGACATATAATCTAGAGTGTGTCAAAGACGTTTACAACTTCTTCGAATAACTTGTTATTGCATACATACAACTGGTATTATTTTTTTTTAAGTAAAGGAGTTAATTAACAACGTGTGGTGAGATGACTGGTACATAAAGAGCTATGTGTGTAAAGTTCATGTCAAACATTGCATATCTTTCTGTCATGAATGCGTTAAGTATGTGAAGTACTTGTGAAACATCGGCACCTCTTTATTTATGAAATCGTTAAGTATGTGAAATACATGGCACATTGCACACTCTTCATTCATGAAATAACCCAAGTGAGTGAAACATTGAACACTCTTATTTCATAAATGAGCTAAGTTTGCTCAGTACACATAAAACGCTGAACATTATTATTTTATCGATGAATTATGTGTGTAAAATACACCTGACACGTTTATCTCGCTTATTTCATGAATGAATTAGGTATGTCAAGTGCACGTGAAACCTTGAACAGGCTTCTTTCATACCCTCACTGTGTATCTGCTTGTTTTGTCACCTCTGCCCGCCCTCACACCATGAACTCAACACTGAATATTGGCAACCAATTACTGCCTCCTTATGATCAAGGTATTGGTTTTCTTTGTTTGTGAATCCATGTAGAGAAGAGCAGAGAAGACGCGCGTACACAAACACAAACTCACGCATGCGCTCATGCCCAAACAAAGCTGCTTCCGTGGCTTGTTGTTCTCTGGTCGTCAGTGTTCACTTTGGTATTATCAAATAGTAATAATATTCTCTCAGAGCAATCAATACCCGCGTGTGTTAGTTTCTAACAACATAACGGCCAACGTTACGTCTCGACTCTTAACTGAGGAAAGGTAAACACACAAGTTGCCGCAAGCTACTATTTCGAACAATATAAAGAAAGAAAAGGATTTTTCAGAGGTGTAAAAACAGACATAGTTATGTAAAGGTGAATGTTATGCAATTTACTACCTGCGTTTAGAAAGCCGCGGTAGCACAGTGGTTAGCGCTCTTGTCTATCGGCCAGGTGTTTATGGGTCAAATCCGTGTCCAGTCGGATTTTGTTTGCTCACAGGTCAACTCAGCATAAAATTGATATCAGGAAATGTCGAAGTCGAAGTAAAGGCGATCGACAAGATAGTGCCTGTTTCCCTCTTCGAGTACCGATTGGTCTATAACAAAGATGGGGCTGGGCCCTTATGCTCAATATGCTTCAAAGTGTGTTAATGGGGCCTTTACTTTTGTTTTCTTACATACGTGGTTATGGTTGTGGTACTATAGCACTACCTGTCTTGCAAATGGGTACATCCATTCATTCGGGTCTCCTTCTCTTACAAGAGTCTCAAACGAAATCACAAGCTCGGTGGTGCTTCCGACAAGCGCAGTGTGTGCATATCGAAATAATACGCGCTGTAAATATGTAGCTGTGGGCAGTTTTTCTGTATTGGAAACGTAGTCAGGGCCTTGTCTATACTATGTCGCGGGATTTGTAACTTCTGCAACTTGCACACGGAACCGTATATTATTTCGCCCTTGCCCGAGTAGAGTAGACATCCAATCCACTACCCATTGAACAGTGGAGACATGTAACGTACTCCAGGTTATCATGGTGAGAAATTAATGTTCGTCTACATTAGAATATGAACCCAATGTTTTTCAAGTAAATACGGAGGCCTTATCTCTAAGCCATTCCTCGTATAACTATTAGTATGCCCTACACCACTTGAAGCCACATCTCTTGTGTCCTAATCTATAAACTCAGCCCCCGTGCATTGTAGCATTAAATGTAATGTACTTGTTTTATTTCTCTTATAACACAGCTGCCGGCGATTTGGCAGCAGACCGCCTTGCGTTAGATTTGTATGAAATGGCATGGTTGTCGGTCGTTCAGAAAGCAATGGCAAACTACTGAACGTAAAACTTACCAATAGATCACATCAGCAAAAGATGATGGTGTTGACTGCGAAGTCCTGTAAAGAATATGCAACTAACTTGAACTCACATTTCTCTTATGGCCTCTTGTAAGTGCTGGGGGACGAGAAGGGCTATCATGGAGTCAAACTTAACGAAGATAAACTCCCAACGCGTCTCCATATGGTGGAGAGCGGAGAACATACAGTTGTGTTGCGAACACGGCTCGGGAGTCAGAGTATTATCCACTGACTCCGCAACTGAATAGAGCAGGGTTGGGAGTAGGTCAGTGTGACATATGTCCGGGACAGACATAATTCATGAGAACCTTGACCGTCTCTAACGTACACCGTTCATTCAGTAGCATGTCCTTTGCAGAATCAGGCTCCCAGAACAACCTTCCGGAAAACCTCTCGGTCATAAGCAAGATGTCCCGCTTCCTATACACCCATCTGGAGATCATCCGTCACATCCTGCATGCATCTTCTCTTTAGCCTTCCTCTTCCTCTCTTCCCAAGCATATTTTATTTCTGCATATCCTATTTACAGGACATCGATGTCAACACCAGCATGTTACCGCTGTTGCTGATTTCTTGGCATGATTACGCTCAGTAGTTTGCCATTGCTTTCTGAACGACCGGCCTACATATCCCGTAAGTAACGAACGCGACGCGAACCGCTACCGAATCTCGCGCAGCTGCGTTACCCCAAGTGGGTATACGAGATTACGGAGAAAGTTAATAACACCTTTGCCAGGGAGACCGGCACCCAGGCATATACCACTCCATTGTTGTTCTCTCCAAGCTTTTGTGGCATTTCAAGTGGCCAAAATATTTCAATTTTCTTTGTTTTATCGTCTTTAATAGCCAACCTTCATCAATATTCAGCTCTTGAAGTATGGATGCATTTGTTCTTTTCTGTATCCAAGATATTCTAGGAACTCGTCTATAACATTTATATTCAAAGGCATCTATGTGCTGTTCAGTGCACACCGCGTACTTTAAAAATACTAGACATCATCATGTGCCGTGCCCATAGGCGTGGGCGGTCATGATTCACCATCTCACGTGATCACCAGAGTCGCGAATCAGCTCCGTGTTGTTGTCTCGACGATGCCACGTGACCAAGCCACTCGGATAAATACTTCTCTGCTTTCCCCTTGTTCTTTTCCCCTCATTCTTTCCAGTTGTCACCAAGTTCTCCAATTTATTTCTTCTTACAACATGTTCCAAAAATATTCACTGTCTACGTCTAATGTCTCTAATCAGTTTACAATTTTCATTTGCTTCTTGTGGGATTTGCTTATTGATTTTTCTGTCTGCCCATTGTGTTCTTTGTATTGTTATCAGAAACCACATTTTCACTGCTATTAAATGTCTGTTCACTGTCCACGTTTCACAACCATACAAAAGTACAGGCTCTGTGTAGCATTTCAACAATCTTTTTTGTTTCGTTGCAATTGACATTCTATTATTGCTCAGTATGTATTCCATCTTTCACAATACTACCCTCGCCATAGCAATACTTAATCCACTCTCTTCAAGACACCTCCCATCAGATGCTATGACTGTTCCGAGATAGTTGTACCGATACTAGACAGACACGCTTTAAGACGGATATGTTCAAACCAAAAGTTAGTCTCGGTATTGACGAATTGAACATGTGATATGCTGAACGTTTGTCTCATTTCCAGTTTTTTGTGGAAGAAAATATTTACATTTTCTACTCTTTTCCTGGCTATTTGTTGTCAAAACAACAATTCAAGCTAGTGTAGCTAACAGTGGTGAATTCCCGCTGTGAACTCCGACCCAACACAATATGGCCTAACAGTCACAAATCAAACTTTGCCTTCCCGCCAACGAGAGGGCCAAGGCGAAGATCAAATTTGCCCGTTTCCTGCCCATCACAAAAATATTCACCAGGAGTCATTGACGCAACTTGACAGGAGCTAACATACCGTGTGGTTAACCTTGAGCAGTGATGGAAAGATCCTATCTGTTCAACCGGTGCTGGACCGCATGCACGCACACACACTTACACACACGCGCGCATGATCGCACACATCTTTTGTTTACACAACTGGACGACAGGAAGCAGCAGGGCATAAGGCACTGCTTCAAACATAGTAGAGCTCAAAGCTATCCAAGTGGTCATTCACAAGTCAGCTTGTCGTTAGCCAAACTGCATGTCTCCACAGACGCCAGAAGGCAATAAATAGTTCATCTAGCTTTACGTGTTACTTGCTGTGCCAGTTTTAAAATTGCTTACAGTAACATTCTATTAAATCTCGCTATATCTGGTGTCCTCAACCAGCAGAGACACCGCCCGGAGGATTTCATTCAGCGATGTGGTTTGAGTTATTAGATGCTTGTCTCCGGTTATAAAAATGTTACCGTCATCAATTCATTCCTAAACCATCCACTTAGTACAGAATATTTACTAGTTCATGAAATTGTATACCGATTCTATACATATCGATTTTAACTAGACGGCGTTAGTTTCTACGAAAAATAAAATCAATTATCTGTGTTTATTTGCGACTCATCAGTCCGCGGGAATGTTTGTGGAACAGTAGGTAAAACCAATATGCCATTCTTATTGTTTGGTTCAAACAGATACAAAAGCCTTCTTTAAACTAAAAATAAAAGCTCATTACTTGAGCTGAAGTAGCTTTCGTCTGCTGTGTGGCAAGGAATCAAGGAATGTGGATGCAAAGATTAGGACAAACTTGGAAGCAACCAAGATGCTTATCCTAGGCCGAATGTTGCGAATAACTTGGGCTGTTAAAGTAACTAACAAACGATTGCCTGGAAAAGACTAGTGGAAGTAGAACATTATTTACAACTATAAAAAAAGAGACAAACGGTCTTCTTTGGTCATATAATGAGAAAATAAGCATTGGAAAACATAATGATGACAGGAATGATCAGTGGGAAAAGAGGCAAAGGCAGACAGATCTAAATAATGCTGGATTGACTTAAAATGGTGGCGTTTAAGAAAATCTTCAACACAGTTGATCCAGAAAACCAAATACCGAGATCTGTGGAGAGACATAAACGCCTACGCCAGCTGGCAGGTCACATGATGATGATGATGAGCTTGGGTCTTGCATGCTGTATACGTTTAACATTCGACTGAGAAGACAGTTCTAACGACAGAAATCAGCCGTGCAGCTGTTTAAACAATTTTACAAATATGTTCCTTACTAAATTATCATATTGCGAAAAACTATGTGCTTTCAGTTTTCCGCCCTCAAACGGTTTTGGTGTTTGGTCAGAATCAAGAGATCCAAACGTGGCTGCTAAACAGGACGCCATATTCCTGGTTTCTGCGTGACTAGACGTGAGAGCGTTCATCTGTGGTGTAAAATGGTTTCGTGTACACTTCAGTGCTCACAGCCATTTATCATCACATCTTGCGCGATGCTGGCCAACCAGCACTTTCCTCTGAGAGTTGACAAGCATGAAAATATCGATGAATGAAGCTGGAATTCCGTTGTGGTCGTTATTTTCATCTAGTCGTATCCGTTATCTTGTACACACAAACATATATCGCTATGTTGTATTCTACAGATCTTAAGTAGTTCAAATACAACTGGATCAAAAAAAAAAAATGAAAATTGATTTGCTATCTTAAATAAATATAGTAATCACGTTTTGATACAAAGCTACCTATTTAGAGAGTTAAAAGTTAGTGTATGTCTTTTATAGGACGCTACAATCAACCACAACATTTATTGCACATGTGTAATTTACTAGGCAATTTTAGCTCATTAGTGTGTCATTGCTTTCTGTACGACCGACACTAATACCATCAAAATCAACGCAAGGCTGTCTGCTTCCAGATCGTCTGCTGATGATTTGGAACACTCGACTCGATATGTCCGGGAATTATGAAGCGCAATCTCACACTCCACTTAGTTTCAAGTGAACTCCTAATATTGCAGCGTTTAGGTGCTATTTCTGCTTCCATTCACAAGGGATTTTCGACCACGGGAATATATGTGGCTTATTCTTTTTTATATATGTCAGAGAAAAACTGTTTACCGAGCTTGAGAACGTGTATCTCGCGATTTGTGAAGTTAGACAGCCCGCCACCTAAGTCACCCGGACTGTTGATACTTTTTGTTTTTACTGTAAGTCTGAGGCTTGAACTTTGATATCGTCAAACTAAAAATAAACTGAGCATAAAACATTAATAATTACACATACGTGTATAATCACTGAAGAAGAAAACTGTGACTTTTGAGCTCAAATGTTACGGAAAAGTTTTTAGAATGTCGTGAACCAAGAAGAAAAGAAACACTCAAATTCTACAAGATCTGAACATCCATGAAGTCTAGGTCATAACCAGTATCATGTCTATGACACTGACATACTGTGGTCATATTAAACGTCACCGTGGCTTGGACAGAATAGTGATGGAAGGCAGGGTTCCTGATAGAAGAGGGGGGAGTCAACCAGCACGACGATGGACACATGGTATGGCAGACACCTTTGGCAGGCAGGTGTACGAGCTGGAGGGAATGCAAGAGATCGGGAGGCTTATAGACGCGCCGTGGTGAAAGTGGCATTCTACAAAGGACCTGCTACATGAGAGAGACATTGAGAGAGAGAGAGAGACAGAGAGAGAGGGGGGGCGGGAAAGGGGGGAAGAGAGTAATAATCAGAGATAGCAGCATCAGTGAACCAGGACACGAAAGATGGCTTAACGGATATTGTACCAAACACTCCGCATAAAGATCCTGGAATCTGACAGATCTGAGTGACTGGTCCCTCGCGTTCACGTGGAATCAAGTAGAAAGAGAAGGGATACGACTACATGAAGATGATTTATAACCCATACAGCGATCTCTGGGTAGAAAGGACAGATACAAGTGGTGGGACTTATAGCGAGATTGTTCTGTAGACTCTCGATTCTGTTAATGGTGACATATTTCATTACAATATGATCACTTCGCTTACTGTTTGTAATATTAAATATTCACAAACACCGACTACTGCTAATTTGTTTTCAGAAACTGTCTTATTTTAAACAGGAAAGACAGTGTATATTCTTTATTCACCAAGCCCATATCTGAACTATGTTCTTTATTGACCTAGTCCATATCTTAATTATATTCTTTATGGATCAAGCCGATCTCTTAACTATAACATTGCTTCAGTCGTAGATGTGTTCAGTGACATAGTGGGTCTAAAATATTGATAAGGCTACTAAAAGGTCTTTAACGTTTCAAGCATACTGTTTAATGCCCCAGAGGACACACTTCATAAGGGACCCACAGGGCCTACTTGACACTGGGTAAGCTGACAGCCTGTCCTGCTCGCCATGGTTGGACGTGTTATCCCTTGTCTGCGTTTGCACGGAATTTTTCATTGGAGGATGTTTCCGTGTGTGTTTGTGCTCACAGCAGAGCTGTGCTAGTACACATTTCAGTACATCTCACCTCATCATGGCATCTGTTGAGACATCATCCGTGTCAGTTTCTGCCACGGGGAATTAACCCCACCAAACCTTTATAGAACAACCACATGCATGCCGTTCGGTCCTCAAGGTTAGGCTATACCCGTTATTCACTGAAGTCCATCTGTGCTGCTCGTGGAACACACATTGGCACCTTGCCGTCTTGACAGACGATAGTTTGTGCTTTAAAAAGGCATAATAACTTTTAACTATGGCGGTAGCGAGTGTGACTGATAAGGCCAATTTGCGCTGTAAATGTCCGTTCACAGTGGGTGCATCTGAACACGTGGTCATTTCCACCATCGTGCACCATCTTACGTCTCAAACGCTTGGTGTGTGACTTTTCTGCAATAATTTTCTCCTTTGACTTTATTCCATTTCTGATATTTGCCCTCCATGCAACACGTTCAGCGGCGACTTGCTCCCAATGTGCATTATCAATGCCTGTATCAATCATGTCCCGCTTACACACATCTTTGTATCGTAGTAGAGGCCGACCCTGAGATCTCTTACCCATCTGTAATTCACCAAAAAAGATATCCTTTGGTATTCTACCATCATCCATCCTCCTAAGATGTCCTACCCATCTAAGTCTACGAAGACTGAGCATGGAATAAACTGTCACACAACCTGATCTTTCCAATACTTCAGTATTTGTGATTTTGTCTTGCCACTTAATACCAAGAATTCTTCGCAGACACCGCAAATGAAAGCTGTTTAAATTGTTCTCTTGGTGTGAGTAAGTTGTCCAGGTTTCACTGCCATAGAGAAGAGTACTAAGGACACAGGCTTCATAGACAAGGACTTTTGTTTTGGCAGTAAGCTTCCTGTTCTCCCAGACTCTTTTTCTTAACCTGTTCATTGTTGTTGCTGCCTTACCAATCCGGATGTTGATTTCCTGATCTAGGGATAATTTGCTATTTACCACTGATCCTAGATATGTAAAATGGTCTACTATCTCTAGTTCGGCGTCGTCAATAAAGATTGATGGTACCCCATGTGCACCTTGTGACATAATCTGTGTCTTCTTTTTGCTAATTGTTAAACCAAATTCAGAACAAGCATTGGAGAATGCAGATAGTAGACATTGCAATTCTTCCTCAGAGTGGGTCGTAACTGCAGCATCATCTGCAAAAAGCAACTCTCTGATCAGTACCCTCCTAATTTTGGTCTTAGCCTTCAATCTCTGAGCATTGTAGGATCCGCCATCTGAGCGTGAGTGAATGTATATACCACCATCCTGATCACGAAATGCATATTTCAGTAGAAGTGAAAAGTATATTCCAAAGAGGGTGGGGGCTAGTACACAACCTTGCTTAACTCCACTCTTGATTTCAAATTCTTCAGAAGTTGCACCATCAAACTTGATTATACCCTTCATGCCTGTGTGGAACGATTCCACAATGGACAGAAGAGTTGGTGGGCAGCCAATCTTCTTTAGTGCCTTGAACAGACCCTCACGACTGACCAAATCAAATGCCTTTGTGAGGTCGATGAAGGCAATAAACAGTGGTTGATTCTGTTCACGGCATTTTTCTTGCATTTGTCGCAATGAGAATATCATATCAGTGGTAGACCGGTTCTGTCGAAAGCCACACTGTGATTCGGGGTAGACTTGATCTCCTAGGACTTGAAGTCTGCGCAGAACAATTCTGGCAAATACTTTTCCAACAATACACAGAAGTGAGATACCCCTATAGTTGTTGCAGTCGCTCCGATCGCCCTTGTTCTTGTACAGTGTTATGATGCTTGAATCTTTGAAATCCTGTGGGACTTGTCCTTCACGCCAGCATAGCTCTATTAGCTGGTGGATCTGTATAGTGAGTGTGTCTTGCCCACTCCTGATAACCTCTATTGGAATCCCATCCTTACCTGGAGCCTTGTCAGATGCAAGTTCATTTATAGCACACTTAACTTCTGTTATGGTGGGAAGTGTGTCCAGGTGGTCAAGAGTTGGTAGAGCCTCTATGGCGTTGAGGGCATCATCCGCTAGTTTGGTCTCACTTGAGTAAAGCTCCAAATAGTGCTCTACCCATCTGTCCATCTGCCGTTTCTTGTCAGTGATGATTTCTCCAGTCAAGGTTTTCAATGGTGCACTTCTTTTGATCACTGGACCACAGGCTTTCTTTATTCCTTCATACATGCTTCTTATGTCTCCCTTATCATTTGCGATTTGAATGGACTCACATAACTTGATCCAATAATCATTTGCACACTGCCTGGCAGCCTTTTGCACATCCTTCCTAGCTTGCCTTAGCTCACTCAGAGTGTTGCGCGTTGGTCTTTCCTTGTTTCTTAAGAGAGCTTTCTTCTTCTTATCAATCAAGGGCTGCAAACCAGTCCTGCCTCATATGATCCACAGTGCCGTAAACCCCTACGGCAGTTTTATAAAGAGTTTCCTTAATTTGACCCCACTTTTCATTTACTGTACAATTTTCTGGTGTATCAGTGAAAGCGTCTTCAAGTTGCTGTTGAAACTGAAAGCACTTTTCAGGATCATGAGTGTTAATAATATTAATCCTGGGGCTAGATTTGTGTTTAGCTGTGTAGATTCTCTTTGGTCTCAGTCTAACCCTTGCAACAACCAAAGAATGATCCGTATCACAGTCAGCACTGTGGTAACTACGAGTCAATGATATATGGTTCAGATGTTGTCTCCGTGTGATGATGAAGTCCAGCTGGTGCCAATGGCCGGATCTTGGATGTTTCCATGTGACCTTATGCATCTCTTTTGTTTTAAAAAAAGAGTTTGTAATACATAGGTCATTACTGGTGCAATGCTCCAGCAGCCATTGCCCATTTTCATTCATGCGACCGATGTTGTATTTACCAAGGCACACTGGCCATGAACTCGAGTCCTTGCCCACACGAGCATTGAAATCACCGAGCATATAAATGTAGTCAGATTCTGGAACTGCCTTGATCACGGAGTCTAACTCCTCATAGAACAAATCCTTCACATCATCAGAGGAATCGAGTGTCGGTGCATATGCAGTAATAATGGTGGCAAACCCACAAGAGGTTGCCAAGCGCAGGGACAATAGTCTTTCATTTCCTCCTGCTGGAATTTCAATCATTCCCAGTAGCGAATTCTTCACTGCAAAGCCCACACCGTGTTGCCTTTTTTCTGCCTGCCCTCTACCCTTCCAGAAAAAGGTGTAGTTGTTTTCCCTGAGTGACCCTTCCTCAGCGAGGCGAGTCTCCTGCAGGCCAGCAATATCAATGTTAAGACGATTGAGTTCGGCATCAATCACAGCCGTTTTTCTCACATCGTCAATATTGGTCAAGTCAGTGGAAAATCCTGGACACATGGTTCTCACGTTCCAGGTTGCAAGCCGTAGCTTGAGGTTTCTATTTTTATTTTTGTTTGTACCTAGTGCATTGGTTTTACAGCCTGCGATTCAGATTTTGTCCTAGCCCCAAGCACCCATTGAAGCAGGCAGGCTGTGGCGGATCAGCACCCAATTGGCTGGGGGCTGCCCAGCTTGAGGCGGGCGGTAGCTGATCAGTGACACCTATAGGTGTCTCCCACCGTCAGAGGCAACGCGTGGCGCCCCATGTCTACGCCAACTGACAAGGACTTATAACCCGTAACAGTTGCCTCTCGCTTTGATTCCGAGACCAGTTAAGACCAGGGATGGAGTTATTGCCTCTCCATAGCACAAAGCCTGGGCTAAAATATAGAGATCATGTGTTGCCCATGCAGCATGATCCCTCTCTCGGCCTGCCTAGTTCACTCCAGAGGAAAGGTAACACCCCTACATCTGGAACAAGACAAGCTGCAGAAGCTGCCGGATCAGCAAAGCAATGCTCTAACTGTCCGCCTGTCGGAGCTTCGATCCTAGACCAGTCGCCAACCAAGGCTTAGGGCCTGGTCTGCCCTGCCATGACAATTTTGTCTTTAGCTTGCATTTCCTCGCAACGGCACTGGAAAAGTTGACCTGTCTCTCATAAGGCTAAAGGGGCAGAAAACTGACAGAAGAGACAGGCTGAAAATATATGGATGTCATATTTGATTGTAGTATGTCGTATAATTATCATGCTGAGCAAACTATTCTTAAAATTCAAACGCGGAATAGAGCCACTGAAGACTATGGCAGCATGCATAGGGAACACAGACTGCTTCTCTAATTGCTCAGTCATCTGTTCTCCCAGTGACTGATTATAGAATGGTCATTTTAAAACTGTCTGCTTCACAGAAGTGCGTATTGTCTAGGACTGTACAACACCTCCAACACAACGATGAGCCATTTGGGGCTTATGTCAGTGACATCTAGAGTCGTGCCAGTACATACTGACCACTATCTAACAATTAATAGTTACAAACACAGTAGCGGATGAAACAATATATTCAAGAAGGCTAGGATTAGCAGTTTTGTGTGGATCTGGTAGTGAGGAACGAAGAGAGGATGAAGTCGACGTATTCACAACTAGTGTGTTAGTGGGACGATTAGCATCTGCATCTTGCAACATTTGCTGCATGCAGCGTTTGTCCGGAATGTTATGTCTATTTTCTTGAATCATCGATTAGTCTGTCACTGTTGCTTCTATTTGTGCAGAGCCGACGGACGGTGCTCTGGTACTAAACTCGTCCAAGTAATCGCCACGACCTGCACATAGTTGCTTAGCCTTACATTCGTATACTGTGCCTGCCATGTATCGGGGGCTGAACCTTTGAACACGAGTAGGAGACATTCTGTGAACACATTGAGAAATTGATTACTTCCTCATAAAGACCAGTTTGATCCCTTGGGTCGTCAACCAGCTTAAATAGTACAGTGTGCTGTGTTTCAACGATCGGTGTCTTGATTAATTATTTCTGGTGCGCACGAATGCCAGTCAGCTCGTTTCATTTAGAGCATCAACTCTGAAAATACAGAGAGCAGCATTGGTTCTTTTGTTTTCTTCGAAGGTGGATTTGCAGACCATGCCTTTCCATCTCAGAAATTTGTGAAAGCGGCAACTTTATGTTTGCTGGCTAACAAGACTTTCCCTGCCGCATAGATGGCTCAGAGCTTCTAATGCAGCAATCATAGCCTTTCCTAAAATGTTAGTAATTTGCTCGTTGGTTGGGATGTTCTCTCAAAACATTGATTAGTAATTTAATAGGACAAGTAAATGGTTGATATCTGAACCTATTTCCATATAATACAACACATTCTGTGAGTACAATGTTCTCATGATTTGGAGTGGGATGACTACGTGAGGCTTTGCCAATTAGCAGTCTCTTGTCACTGCATCTTTAGTCCAGTCATTCTGACATCTCATATCAGATGGTTTTAGGCATGTGATGGCTTTCCATACATGGTACACGACACCAACAAAGGGTCATTAGGTGGTCGGAGACAGGTAAGTTTCCCTTTATACGCAAGACAAAGGCATCAACTTTCTCTCATGCATGCGACAGAAATCACCACACCAAGGTCACAGAAGTAACCATAAATATGTGCTATACTGCGCTTTGAATTTAAATAGCCTTGAAGATTCTAAGAAAAGTGATTACTAATGTTTTTCGGTATTAATACGCTCGCTGTCGTCCCATACTTCATTCCTTTGCTCACGAAGATGATTCCCTGGATGGGAACTGTGACATGCAAGTGTTTACTGTAGCTAATCCCCCTGGGGACGGTGTATCTGTGTCATCGACGTGGACACTTTAATTCACCTTAAATGTTGTAAATGAAATATAGATGACACGCCAAACCCAACTAAAATAAATCATCTGGCTGAAATACAGTCTGATTTAGTGGCTTCTGGAAAAATCAATGACAATGCGCGGAACAAAAACCAGCACATTCTGCATACCTTATGTTTATAGACCTGACTCTTTGTATGTGCTAGTGTGAGATTCTGGTTTCCGTTCTTTGTTCCAGTGCAGTTCGTCAACATGCATTTAGTTCGCTGTAGTCAATAGCGGGTACCTTATTCGTGTAGATTTACTAGTACTTTTTTCCGGTGCGTTGTGTTCATTTAGCTTGCAACATTTAGTTAATCGATAAAATTTAATTTAGCCAGCTTTTATATTACTAAAGTATGTTTATGACTATATTTGGGATAACTATTTCTGGTAATCAGTGGATGCAATGTTATGTACATTTAGTCGTTTCTTTAACTGTGTGTGTATGTTTGTTTTGACATCATTGCATTCAACGTCTTGTTAACTCACTAGACCATATTATGCAGGTTTGATCGTTATGAATGTATTTAGTATAACTATCTCTGTTAAATAGTGAACATTTTTTTTGGGTGATTGCTTCTGTTTCTTTAAGCTCCGAGATATTTTCTTAATGTGTATGGTTTGTTGTTTTCTTGTTGCTGCTGCTGCTGTTGCTATTGTTGTAGCTGCTGCTGTTGCTATTGTTGTTGTTGTCCCTGTTACTGATCCAGTGACACGTTTACGTCTGTCCTTCGGTCCGACGCCATGCAATCATACCTGCAAGAATTCATCATCTGTTGTGTTCTTCCATATAAAACGTTCCTTTTTCTGCTTCAAATGGAAACAATGTTCCAACATCTGTAACAGCTGGGCTGTCAAAGCGCTGTCATTCCAGTCTCACGTAGATATTTACAAAGGTTTCATTGCACTTGTTGTGCACCAACATTCAGCCTGCAGGTCGACATATGAATTTGTTAGACAGCTGTTTCTGTCGTGCCAGAGACATACACTTCTGAGTATTAACGTATTAGTTAGGTCTGTGGTATAACACTAAATAGGTTATTCGTTGAGATACAGAATATGCATTACCGACATTGCAGAAAAATAAAATAAAGTACACTTTGCAGACGCTGAGTGTTTTCACAGAAACATAGATCATGAGACTTGACAGATAGTGAAAATTAGCATAATGTAAACTATCCGTGTAACACTCACCGTCAACTTTGTGCTTCTTAATAGTAGACTGTTGAATATCACATCTTTGAGATGTGCATATATAATCATTACTTCCATCAAAGTTAGATTAAAAGAATACTTTATATAGAACAATGTAACAGCAGAAGAATACGTCTGTATATATTGACATTGGAACGCGACCAAGTCGCCGTCGGATGGCTATCAACATTTAGTAGCCTTGCTAGTTGATGTCGGCGATCTGCTTGAATGACCGGAGAAATAAAGGCCGCCTACATTGTTACGCAGTGCACAAGATTTTATTTATGTTATTTCACATCTGACGGATAAAACTCTGCACGCTATATTTAACATACTTGCTTGGCTATCCCAACAATAATGACGACAAATTTATAGACAAAAACAGATTTTCATCTAAAGTTTTCTGCTGGATGAGGTAGCCAGTCTCACGCCAACCCTCCTCTATCGCCTCCTACGGCATGCATGGTATGTTACAGTGTTACTATTCTTTAATTCCCTTACAGGTTCCATTACAAAGGGGCGATGATATCTGCTGCAGTAGTTTAATTCTTCTTCTTTCGCCAAGTTTACTTTAATGGGAAAATAGGCCCTCAACCGCTCCACCCCAAGCCGTCCTATTATTTGCTGTCTCCTGCATGCCCCCCCCCCCATATCCTCCCCAAATTGCTGATTATGTATACCATCTTAGTCCTTCTGTTCTGTGCAAGCGTTACTGAATATTTGTAGCTTATTAATAATCGTTTTAGGCATTCTTTAGTGGATAATTTAATTAGAAAGTGGCAATTGGAGTGATAGTAGACCGTATAATAGATAATGTAATAGTTTATTGAAAATGTGATAGTTATATAACAATTTTAATGAGAATGAGATTACAACCACCGCAGCTTAAGTAACCTGTGAACGAGCGGTTTTAATATGAATCTGTATTGTTGTATGTATGTGTTTTGTCGGTTATGATGCACGTTTTTGACAGTATTTGATTTTAATTCCCTTCTGTGCTGTTTCATTCCCAGCTTCTAGCAATAATCGTATAGACAAAATTTTCTATCGTATCTCTCCTCACATAGACGATACCGCTTGGTACACATTTGGAGTCAAAGGTCAAATAGACGGGGTGGGAGAGGGCGGGGGTGTTACAGTTTCAGATCTTGACAGAGATATTAAGTCTGGACTATTTTTAATCTGCCTGCTTGTAGTATACTCTTAATAGAAATATTCATCTATTCCTGTGTGTATAGTATACCATTGATAGAACTATTCGTCTATTCCTGTGTGTGTGTAGTATACTCTTAATAGAAATATTCATCTTTGCCTGTGTGTGTAGTATACTCTTGATAGAACTATTCATCTATTCCTCTGTGTGTAGTTATACTCTTGATAGAACTATTTGTCTATGCCTGTGTGTGTAGTATACTCCTGATAGAACTATTTATCTATCCCTCTGTATGTAGATATACTCTTTATAGAACTATCCATCTATTTATGTGTGTACTCTTGATAGAACTATTCATCTTTTCCTGTGTGTAGTATACCCTTGATAGAACTATTCATCTATTCCTGTGTGTGTATTGAATACTCTTGACAGAACTATTCGTCTTTTCCTGTTTGTGTAGTATAGTCCTGATAGAACTATTCATCTATTCCTCTGTGTACAGTTATATTCTTGATAGGACTATCCATCTATTTATGTGTGTAGTATACTCGTGATAGAACTATTCATCTATTCCTCTGTGTGTAGTATACCCTTGACAGAACTATTCATCTATTCATGTGTGTGTAGTGAATACTCTTGACAGAACTATTCGTCTTTTCCTGTTTGTGTAGTTTACTCCTGATAGAACTATATGTCTATTCCTCTGTGTGTAGTTATACTCTTGACAGAAATGTCCCTCTACTTATGTTTGTAGCTATACTTTTGATAGAACTATCCATCGGATCCTTGTGTGTTTTGTATTCTTTTGATAGAAAATCAGATTCTTGTGTGTGGTACACTATTTATGAAACTATCCTTTTGATTCTTGGTTGTAGTATACTTTTGATATGACATATTTTTCTTGTAATAGTTTGCTCTTGACATGACATCTGATTATATATATAACTGATCA
>OY992882.1:78483443-78758443 GCA_963921405.1 Cepaea hortensis | reverse complement strand
AACAACACGGGCGCTATGGCGTAGAGGCTGGTTTGTGTGCTTTGTCGACACTCGTAAGCGTAACCATTTACTAAAAGCCACGGACAGTGAATCTATACTTAGTAATGTGGCAGCCCTGCTAAATCTATCAAATCACCATACTGAATCTTAGGTGATCTCACGCCAAGAGCCAACGGTTTCAACGGACACATACAGACATTTAGTTCAGGTATCACGTTTACGGTTCATAGCTTCATTTGAAATTTTCATTTACTAAACCAGGAACTAATTTTATTGAATACACGTTATAAAGTTATCCCCTCACATAATATAGTATTCATTCATTCATTCATCACGTGCCGCGTCGATAAGCGTCGGCGGTTATGGATTGCCATCTCTCACGACTACCAGAGATTTTTTATCAGCTCTTTGTTCCTGTCCTGATTATTCCATGTGGCAAAGCCATCCAGATATTTACCTCCCTGCCTTCTCCTTGCTCTTCTCCCTTCAATGTTGTCTGTTGTCGCTAAGCTTTCAAGATTATGTTCAATTGTTGGTTATGATCTCAATTTTGCGATTCAAGGCAGAGTAATTCTTTAGAGACAATCATTATGGCTACCAACCTGTATGGCGACTACCAAGAAAGAAAGCAATGACAGACTTCCTTCTTTACGGATGCTGAGTACATATTGATTAATCAGTTTGATATATAACTGGTAGGATTGCTTTATGTGTACAGCTTATCGGCTAAATTTTCTCCACACTGTGTTCTCCATTTTCTCCATCATTGTGTTCAAACGCGATATAAATGAATATACTAAGAAAAGAGCAAACTGAATAGAGTACATACTTTACTATCTCAGCCGTCCGTGTTCAATCCTAAATTGAGTGAGGTCACAACTGTGTTGTCACTTATCCACGTAGACTAGTCATTGTGTTTGTAGGAAAGAACAAGGGCGATGAATGAGGCTGTCACCTTCAACTCACTACACCACGGTTTAGTATTTCGTGCCTTATCAATTCACTAGAGCTCTGTCCGCCCAATTGACGTCATCTTCTTGTTGTAGCAAACAAGCCATTTAATACAAATTATCGTCTGGATCTCTTCCCCTCCACTATTCGAGCATGAACAATTTCCCCCAAAAAAGTTCCATAAACCAGTTTCTCGCGAAAGGTAAACGATATCTCTATAATACGCATATATTTGAATCTGAACTACTTAATGTTTGATGACGAACAATTGGTTACTTTTAGTGCCGGTCTAACCGCCGTGATAACCTCATGTTTTCTGTCACATTCTTCTTGGCCTTCTCGGTGGTAACTCCCAAAGTGTGTCTACCCGTGGTGATAACCTCATGTTGTCTGTCACATTCTTCTTTGCCTTCTTGGTGGTATCTCCCAAAGTGTGTCTACCCGCGGTGATAACCTCATGTTGTCTGTCACATTCTTCTTTGCCTTCTTGGTGGTATCTCCCAAAGTGTGTCTACCCGCGGTGATAACCTCATGTTGTCTGTCACATTCTTCTTTGCCTTCTTGGTGGTATCTCCCAAAGTGTGTCTACCCGCGGTGATAACCTCATGTTGTCTGTCACATTCTTCTTTGCCTTCTTGGTGGTATCTCCCAAAGTGTGTCTACCCGTGGTGATAACCTCATGTTGTCTGTCACATTCTTCTTTGCCTTCTTGGTGGTATATCCCAAAGTGTGTCTACCCGTGGTGATAACCTCATGTTGTCTGTCACATTCTTCTTTGCCTTCTCGGTGGTAACTCCCAAAGTGTGTCTACCGGCGGTGATAACTTCATGTTGTCTGTCACATTCTTCTTTGCCTTCTTGGTGGTAACTCCCAAAGGATTCGTGATGAAGATCGGCTGCCACTGCACTCGGCAAAATGCCATAAGCGTTCGGCCAGCAGAAAGCGAAAGGTGTGGTTTCTGATTGTCTCTGCAGCCATATTATAAGTTACATGTTAGAGCCGTCTTTGCCTGTGGTGGCTGCCACAAGTTGCGTATTCAGGTCACCAGGTCAATAGTTGAAATCGAGAAAATATTTTCAGAGATCATTATCAGCATATATCGTGTTGGTAGCTATGAAAGGTCATAGTTCGCCATCTCATACGACCACCAGAGTTGTGGATCAGGTCTGTGTTCTTGCTCCAGTAATACCATGTGACAGTCCATCAGTGTGCTCATCTTGGTGACCTCCCGTTGTTCATTTCCAGTGTGCCAGTTGTCGTTAAGTTTTTATGTTTACTTCTCCTCATACCGTGTGAAAAACATTTTGACAGTCTACGTATATTTCCTCTAATCAATTTACGGTATTCATTTATTTCTTGAAGGACTTTCTCATTCTAACTACTGAACGTAACACTTGCCTAGTACATCAACAGCAGCTGAAAATGCTGGTGTTGACTGCAACGTCCGTAAGGGATACGCAACAAAAATTTCTCATTCGTTTTTCTGTCCGTCTTTTGTAATCTTTGCTTTTTCCACAGAAATCACACGTCATCTGCCAGTTGTTGTTTCTCAGCTTGTCTGCTTACTATCCCTGTTTCACATTGTGCATCACAAGAATGCTTTTGTAGACCAAAACGACTTTTGCAAGCCAAGAAGGCTTATTTTGCATTCGGCCCATATTTTGGCCACCTTATTGGTACTCGACAAGTGCTAGATCGATAACATAGCGCCAAAATGTTCATCCCCATAGATGTCCCTGCTGTGCTGGGTGGAAATCAAATCCCTCAGCTACTAGTGACAGATCCCTAGCCCCATGTGTAAGTAAGTAATAACTGAATAAATTACCTTGACTTTATAGCTAGAATTAAATGCTGTATGTGAATATTCAACCTTGTGATCTTTTGTATCGACGTGAAGGATTGTGCTGCTGCGGGAATATTAGCCACAGTTGTGCAATTTCGTGATTTCGTGACAAAAACGTAGACAGATTGTGAAACTTTGACAGCAATGCGGATAATTGTGATTAGTGTAAACAAGCAGTAAAGACGGTTGTTTGTATAAATAACTTATTACAAATAACACTTGTTAAAAGAAAACAAATATGGGTATTCGTGCCGATGAAAAGAACCCGTCAACACTCAACCAGTATGGATATGACGACTTGGTGACCAATGAGGTGGGTATTTCACTGCTTTCTGACATGTTTGAGTGTAGAGAGAGGAGTGTGAACGAAAAACTGTTGTGAATGGGTTATTTTGTCTAAGTTGATTGTGAAAGGGCATTGCTTGACCTGGTATGTGTAAACAGAACAGGTATGGTCAGTAGAGATGGTAAGCTTTTGGTTGTTCTTTACAAACTGGGACATATCTTAATGTGTGTGTGAGGAGAACGAGTGACACACACACACACACACACACACACACACACACCGAAAGAGGATTATTTTTTTTTTTTTTTTTGGGGAGGGGGGGAGATGACAAACGTGTAATCTTCCTCAAAACATTGCTACAATTTAGTTTATTTTATGGAGACTGGATAAGTTTCTACTTCTATCCTTCTGTCTAAGACCAATTAATGCTTATTACTATAAAGTATTTTGTCTATTACAAACTTATCTTTACGGTTAAGGTCACACCGCCATCACATGTAATCATCATCATCAGGTTCGTCAATCTTTCTTTGGTCATGCAGCTTCCTGATCATTCCGTTCCATAGTTGTCTGTGTTGTGCCACCCTCTTTCATTCCAACCACGTCAGTGTTGATGTAGTTGTTGTGTTGATGTACGCCTGCTTTATTATTGCTTTCCTTGGTCTACCTATCCCTTGTCTCTCCAGTGTTTTGCCTTATTTTGCCTCTTTGTTGTGATTCTTGAGTATGTAAATAAGTAAATACGCCATCTCATTTCATACACTAACTTTCCTGCTCGACAGTTATTACTTTAACCTACACTGTCTGACATATTACTCTAACCTTCTCTATTCAAAGCTGTTATTAGTTTAACATATTGATTCTGTCCCAGGCATTTCTCCACCAATCGCAAATGAAAGCTGTCATTGCTTTGATCTGCTCTGTTCGAGTTATTTCTCTTATCATAGCTGGCATTACATAGATCTTCTACACAGTTCGAGATATTCCTCTAAAACCTCTCTACTAAAAATATGTCATTACTTTGATCTAGTCTGTCCGAGTTATTTCTCTAAACCTCTCAGTTGAAAGGTGACATTAATTTGATTGTGTCTGTCCCAGTTATTTCTTTAATCCTCCCTGTCATTGTTTTGATATTCTCTGTCCGAGTTATTTCTCTAACCCAGGCGGTCATTACTTTGATCTTCTCTGTCCTGGTTATTTCTCCACAGCTCTCTAATGACAGCTGTTACTACTCCCGAACCAGTAATTTTCAAAACTACGTTGAGTAGTCAGAGCCAATGAAACAATGAAATGGTGTCTGTGGCTGAATACTTTAGTAGATAAGTATCAAATGTAATACTTATATTTCAATAGCGAACTGTTAGAGCATTGCTTTACTGATCCGGCAGCTTTAGCAGCTTGTCTTGTTCCAGATGTATAGATGTTACCTTCTCTTGGAGTAAGTAAACCAGACAGGCCGAGAGAGGAATCATGCTGCGAGAAGTAGCAGTTACAGGTTATAGGCTATTTCCTGTGTGATAGTGGAAATTACCATGTGTTCACGTGCATCCATTGTGAACTAACATTTACAGCGCGAATTGGTCTAATCAGTCACATTCGCTGCCACCATGGGTTGTGGTTATTATGCCTTATTTTTTTTTAAGCACAATGTAACAAACTGTCGTCTGTCAAGGCGGTCAGGTGCCAGTACTAGTAGTAATTTTATTAGAAGTTTTACATCCTCTATGAGGCACAGTGGTTTGTGCATTCACATGCCCACACACTTGGTATGAGGTTCGTCTCCAGTGGTGACAGTCACATTCTTTCCCCAAGCATGATCCTGAGGCTGCTCCATCCTTCTGAAATGGGTACCAGAAATATCCATGGGAACCTAAGTAAAGCTGGCTGGCATCCAAGCCTACATGTGTCGGTCGGTCACAGGATATGTAGGCCCAATATTGTTTCGTCAGTATGACTTAGTAACAACTCATCAACTAAGATCGAAGGGAACAGACCAAGAGGAAGACCGAGAGGAAAATACCTGGATGGCTTGGCCACATGGCATGGACGAGACAGGAACACTGAGCTGATCCACGACTCTGGTGATCGAGTGAAATGGTGAGTCATGACCGCCCACGCTTTCCGGCATGGCACATGATTGATTGAGTATGACTTAATGGCAAGTACGTAAAATTATTTGAATTGATGGTACTTCACCTGCAGATAGCCAGGTTGTTAGAATACTGGCTCCTCATTGTGAGGACATGTATTCTAATCCCCTGAAAATCAGGAACATCGATCGATAATGATTAAAAACTAAAACGTATATTGACAATATCAATATATGGGATTGTTTTAATATATGAGTTAAAAGTGTTAAAGATCTTCTTTTCTCAGAGCGGCCTGCCGAAAACCCTCGCACAGAGCACGAACTCCGTAGCTGTAGCTGTAGCGACGATGGCGAGGGGGTCTCCAAAAATATTACAGTCGACAAAACTGAACCTCATTCGTCGATGAATTTCTATAGGTTTCACCCCTTAACTGATCAAAATACGGATGGTGCACGGCAAAAGTGGGGCGGTCATCTTTAAACTGTCCTATGATGTCATAGTGTTCGTCTGCACCGTGATATCACTGCTAACACTCTTGACATCCTTAACAACAATATTGACAGGTTACAAGGCAATGGCATGGTTATTGTCATTTCTATGACACCTTTACGGTTTTCATTTAAATCCCCACCCCTTCGTAGTTAACACTGATAATAAAGCCATACAATATTTGTTAGTAAAGTCGTCCAACAGTTTAGTGTAGCCTCCCATAACATATGTTGATCATTCCATAAGATAAGTTAGTTTTTCTGCAACATAAATTGATAAAACCCAGCATATTTGATTAAGCCTTCCGAGATCACTGAATTTATTTTAAAATGATGGGGGTGTACGGCGATGGAAGAGGTTAAGAATGTTCGCGGTGCTTTAAAAGGTAATGTACGTCGTCCAGGGATTATCTTCTGTGCCGCTAATCGATGCCCTGCATGTGGAATTTTCTCTGCCAACAAAAATACATTACGAAAGTAATGTATCGACGCGCAGACTTCACTGCAGAGGCATTTTCCCACCACGAGGACAAACCAGTGAAAAAGAATGCACGCCAGCTTAAGTTGAATCCGAGCAAACATCCGCGCAGGATATTACGACGGGTTGTTCATACACTGATTATACCTGTCACTTTGTGATGGGCAAAAATCAATAGCTTAATTTATCTTGTGTAGAAAAAAAGTAACATTTCTGTACGACCTAGATTACGATCTTAACACAATGATAATTTCAGCAGCTATGATGATTGATGGAAATTACTGGACGCTTGTAGCAGTGGATTCCTGGGTAGTTTTGTCGAGGAATGGCGGATCCATTAGCGACCGTTAACCTAGTGGTGGTTTTATACCAGTTGCAAACCCCTTCTACTATACATTGCCCCAAACTAATCTTCCTTGGATAATTTTACTTTCTTTTCTGTTTTTGATTTTTGTTTCACTAGAATGATAGTCGTATGTATTCACTAGATTGCTCCCTATAATCACTCATTAGAATTTTGTCTGTTATCACTCAGCAGCCGATCTCCCTCGCCTAGCAGTTTAATGACTTTCTCCGTAATCCCGTATAGTCTCGTGAGTAACGTGACGTGCGCGAGAATCGGTAGCGGTTCTCACCGCATCGGTAACTTACGTGGAAAGTGAGCCGGTCGCTCAGAAAGCAATGGCAAACTACTGAGCGTAATCTTGCCAAGAAATCAACAATCAGCTAAAAGATGCTGATGTTGACAGCGATGTCCTGTAAAAGATATGAGAACAAAAAAAGACAAATCACTCAGTAGATTGTCCACACTCGCTCACTAGATTGTAGTCGATCGACACTTTATAGAGTGTTGTCCATAATCGCTGATTATATTGTTGTCCATAGTCATTCTCTAGATTGTTGTCCTTAGTCACTTACTAGACTGTTGTCCTTAATCAGTCACTAGATTGTTATCCTTAATCAATCACTGGATTGTTGTCCTTAGTAACTCACTATATTGCTGTCCGTAGTTACTAACTAGATTTGTGTCAGTAGTCACTCACTAGTGTTGTCCTTAGTCACTCACTAGATTGCTGTCCGTAGTTACTAACTAGATTTGTGTCAGTAGTCACTCACTAGTGTTGTCCTTAGTCACTCACTAGATTGTTGTCTATAGTCACTCAGTAGAGTGTTGGCTATAGTCACTTACTAGATTGTTATCCATAGTCACCCACTAGACAGTTGTACATAGTCACTCAATAGAGTGTTGTCCATAGTCACTCACTAGATTGTTGTTCAAAGTCACTCACTAGATTATCGTCCATAGTCATTCACTCGACTGTTGTCCTCATCACCCACTAGATTGTTGTCCTTAGTCACTCATTTCACGGTCACTCATTCCATAGTCACTCACTAGATTGTTGCCACCTATAGTCCCTAACAAGTTTATTGTCCATACTTACTTCTGCTGAGTGTCCACTCAATAGACTAATGTTCACTCAGTAGAATGGTGTCCACTCACTAGACTCGTGTCCACTCAGTAAACTGGTGTGCACTCACAAGACTGGTGTCCACTCACAAGACTGGTGTCCACTCACAAGACTGGTGTGCACTCACAAGACTGGTGTCCACTCACTAGACTGATGTCCACTTTGTTGAATGGTGTCCACTCACTAGATTGTTCTCCACTCACGAGATTGTTGTCCACTCACTAGACAGATTGTTGTAAACTCACTAGATTGTTATCCACTCACTAGATAGATTTTTTTTCCACGCACTAGATTATCGTCGACTCACTAGACCGGTGTTAACTCACTAGATTGTTGTCCACTCAATAGATTGGTGTCCACTCACTAGATGTTTGTCCACTCACTAGATTGTCGTCCATAGTCATTCACTCGACTGTTGTCCATATCACCCACTAGATTGTTGTCGTTAGTCACTCATTTCACGGTCACTCATTCCATAGTCACTCACTAGATTGTTGCCCACTCACTAGATAGATTTTCACTCACTAGATTGTTTTCCACTCACTAGATTGTTGTCCACTCACTAAATTGTTGTCCACTCTGTAGACTGGTGTCCACTCACTAGATTGTTGTCCATTCACTAAATATATTTCTGTCCACTCTGTAGACTGGTGTCCACTCTCTAGATTGTTGTCGATTCACTAGATAGATTTTTGTCCACTCACTAGATTGGTGTCCACTCACTATATTTTTGTCCACTCATTAGATTGTTGTCCACTCAATAGATTGTCGTCTACTCACTAGATTGTTGTCCACTCTGTAGACCGGTGTCCACTCACTAGATTGTTGTCCACTCACTAGATAGATTGTTGTCCACTCACTAGATAGATTGTTGTCCACTCACTAGATTTTGTCCACTCACTAGATTTTGTCCACTCACTAGATTTTGTCCACTCTCTAGATTGTTGTCCGCGCACTAAATTATTGTCCACTCACTAGATTGTTGCCCACTCTGTAGACTGGTTTTCACTCACTAGATTGTTGTCCACTCTGTAGACTGGTGTCGACTCTGTAGACTGATGTCCACTCACTAGACTGATGTCCACTCACTAGACTGATGTCCACTCACTAGACTGGTGGCCACTCACTAGACTGATGTCCACTCACTAGACTGGTGTCCACTCACTAGACTGATGTCCACTCACTAGACTGATGTCCACTCACTAGACTGGTGTTCACTCACTATACATATGTCCACTCACTATACAGATGTCCACTCACTAGACTGGTGTCCACTCACTAGACTGATGTCCACTAACTAGACTGATGTCCACTCACTAGACTGATGTCCACTCACTAGACTGATATCCACTCACTAGACTGGTGTCGACTCACTAGACTGGTGTCCACTCACTAGACTGATGTCCACTCACTAGACTGATGTCCACTCACTAGACTGATGTCCACTCACTAGACTGATGTCCACTCACTAGACTGATGTCCACTCACTAGACTGATATCCACTCACTAGACTGGTGTCCACTGACTAGACTGGTGTTTACTCACTATACAGATGTCCACTCACTAGACTGATGTTCACTCACTATACTGGTGTCCACTCACTAGACTGATGCACACTCATTAGACTGATGCCCACTCTCTATACTGGTGTCCACTCAGTAGTCTGGTGTCCATTCACTAGACTGATGTCCACACATTAGATTGATGTCCACTCACTAGACTGACGTCCACTCACTATACTGATGTCCACTCACTAGACTGATGTCCACTTACTATACTGATGTCCACTCACTAGACTGATGTCCACTCACTAGACTGGTGTACACTATGTAGACTGGAGTTCACTCACTAGGCATATCAAGCTGAGGGCATCAGTCGCAGTCGAATTTGAAGCAGTTCGTTCTGTGTTGTTTTTGAATTGTATGCGTGTCGGCCTTGCAGAAACATTGACAAAATACTGAGCACAAAAGTGACAGGTAAATTACAAATAACCAAGGAATGATGGGGTTGATTACAGTGATCCATCCATCCATCATGTGCCATGCTGGTAAGCGTTGGCGGTCATGTTTTGCCATCTCACTCGATCACCAGAGTCGTGGATCAGCTCTGTGTTTCTGTCTCGACCATGCCACGAGGCCAAGCCATCCAGGTATTTTCTTCTAAGTCTTCCTCTTGGTCTGTTCCCTTCGATTTTACCAGTTCTCACCAAGTTCTCCAATTCATTTCTTCTCATAACATGCCCAAAATCACAGCGCTATTTCAGTTCATTCATGACGCACTGTATATTTCTCTTCAGATCCTTATGGAAGATTACAGAACAGCACGAAATAATCCTCTCACCAATATAAACACATCTATATTAGCTAGCACATTACACGAGACAGCATAATCGCCACATATCCGATCGATATACATAGTTAGATGGTACGTTGCACAAAACAGTATGTCTAATGGCTTAATGACCAGCAAAATTAATTTTATGTTGCCAGAATACAGAAACTCATAGCACGGTGGGAAAATGTGTTTTAGTGGCAGGTAAATAAGTCCACAATTTAAGGGGGGAACACTTTTATTGAGTATTCAAATCATTGCATTATGTATTGTTCGTGTTTTTACATAGGGTTCTATGTGGACTTGTAGGTGACATATGCGCAATTTTACAACATTTTATTCATTGGAACATTTTTACATTGAAATGGGGGTAACGAAAACAAATATACACCTAAAAAAGTGTACTAAATTTATTTCCCCTGTTAACTACCCTCACTTTTTGGCTCCAACCTCACCAATACCACTACCACCACTCTTCGGTAATGATGACAAAGGCCTTGTTAGAATAAACCAGAGAGGGTAGCAGCAGCGTCAACAATAACAGTAACATCGGTGAGAAGGGGGAAATGAAGAGTAAAAAAAAAAATAATAATAATAATAATAATAATAATAATAATAATAAATAACAATAATAAACATATAATAATGGAAATAGTAATACAGAAGGGTAATAATCGCAATAAGAAAACGTGATGATAATAGTACAAATGCATTTGTATTGTTCGTGTTTTTACATGTGTTCTGTGTGTTCAGTATGTGTGTGCGTGTAAGAGCGTTAAATATGGACGTGTAGGTGACACATGCACAATTTAACAACATTTTGTTTATAGGAGCAATTTTAAATGTCACAAGGGGGGTAACAAATCCCAAAACAATTTCCTTTTACCATTAATATTTCTCTTGCCACCACTCTCACCTGTTAATTCCAAACCCACCAATACCATTACCGCCACTTTGCGATAATGATGATATAGGCGGTAAAAACTTGTTAGAGCCAAACAGTGATGGCGGCAGCAGTACCAACAATATCAATAAAAAGTACAGTGAGAAAAATGGAGATGAAAATTTATAATAAGCCACTGAGATTCGAAAGCGCGACCTCGGATTTCAAAACACACTCGGCGACTTTTTAAAAGTTTATTTAATCACGTTTAACTGTATCAGTGATTGTTTCAAAATCCTAGTATTCTCATTCCACACACACACACACACACACACACACACACACACACACACACACAATAACACACACACACACACAATAACACACACACACATACAGAGAGAGAGAGAGAGAGAGAGAGAGAGAGAGAGAGAGAGAGAGAGAACAATCCAAAATGCCGAATATTAATGATTGTTTGGCCTAATACATTTTGGACCATTATAAATCATTCTAATAATCAATCAACCAAAAGTGTATTACAGACTCAACAGTAATTTTAATTGTAAGAGAAAAAGAAATTAAAGAAAGTTTACACATTTTAGTCAGGAAATATTGTAGATAGTTTGTATCTGAACATTAGTAAAAATAAGTTTCTGTTGTGTGTAAGGGAATTGAACAATGCCTTGATACTGCAAGTCCAAACTAAGTTTCTATATTCTGCTAGTGTTTGAAGTAGTTGTGAGTGTATTTGGGTGTTTTAGGAAGAGTGTTCAGAAAGATCGCCATGTAAATGGCTGTTTGTTTGTCTGTGTGTGTTTGTGTTAGTTGTTTCAGAGTTTCCACTGCATCTGTGACTGTTGACATGTGTAGAATATGTGTTCTTCTGTCTCTTGTGTGTTGTTCCTGCATAGTTGGCATTTTTCTAATTGTCTGGATCTGAATGCTACTTTGGGTACTATAGGGATCATATTAAAAATCAGTCTGTAAGTGACTTCTTTTGCCTTAGGTGTAATGTGTTTGATGTGTAAGTTGGAAAAGGTGGATGTGTAGTCTGACACAAACATCTGAAACATTGTTGTCCTCTTTTGATTCTCAGTTTAAGTGATGGTGCTTGTTTACTAACTAATTGTTTCTATATTTCTCGTGTTGTTTCCTGTATTAAATGTTCATGTTCTTGTATTGCCTGTATACAAGTGTGATAGAAAGTTGGCAGTATGCACTGATAATGTGCTGCTGCAATGTTTAGTTTTGTGAGATGTTTTATTTTATGTGCTACATAGTATAATGCTAATCTATATTGTTCTTGGTGTCTGATAATATTACCTATGTGGCTGATTCTAAGTTCTTGTATTTTTGTTTGTATGTCCTGAAATGCTATTCCTCTTTGCTTCTTGTCCTGTATGAGAGTTTTATGATGTATGCTGTGTATTGTCTTACTAAATATAAAATGTCTCATCTGTTTCTTTATGTCTGTGATTGTCCGTTTTGGAGGGTTTAACACTGTCAATAAGTATATTATTTTTGGTATGATGTGTGTGTTAAATATTATGCTTCTACCAAATATTGTTGCTGTTTTGTACTTATACCTGTGTAGCATGTCTGTGATATGTTGTGTTAGTTGTAGCCATGTTTCTTTGTGTATTATTCTGGAGTCACATGGAAATGTGATCCCCTACAGTTTCATATTGTATGTGTATGTTAGGTCTGGAGGGAAATAAGACTTTTGTTTCCACTTTCCCAGGCCCATACAAATAGTACCTACATATTTAATTTAACTCTCATAGTTATCTAGAGATTACATCAATCCGGATTCTTACTCGATTACCCTCATATGGGTATGTTTGTTTCTGTGTGTGCATGCGTTTGTGTGTGTGCGTATGTTTGGGTGTGTGTGTTTGTATGTGTACATGTGTTTGTATGTTTGCGTGTGCGTCATGAGATACTGTTCAGCTAGAAGATTGTTAATTTAAGGAAACATATGACCTATTATGACAGAGCAACCTGTTTAATACCAGGCAGACTTTGGGAATCTCCCATCAGTAATTCTCCAGTTATCTCTGGAGATGACCAAAACTTCAGACACTGTCATCTAATCACTTGTCTGTAATTGCCTGGATTCACGAGGTACTACCGGCTGTGTCGTCATCTCCCAGCCAGTGTTTGAAAGCTGGCTGGTTTTCCTGCTCACCAACATTCGGCTTCCTCCTTCTCTTCCTCCTCCTCCTCCTCCTTCTCCTCCTTCTCCTCCTCCTCCTTCTTCTTATTCTTCTTCTTCTTTATTTCTTTCTTTCTATTTCTTTCTTTCTTACTTCTTCTTCTTCTTTCTTTCTTTCTTTCTTTCTTTCTTTCTTTCTTTCTTTCTTTCTTTCTTTCAATCTTACTTTCTTTCTTCTTCTTCTTCTTCTTCTTCTTCTTCTTCTTCTTCTTCTTCTTCTTCTTCTTCTTCTTCTTCTTCTTCTTCTTCTTTTTCTTCTTCTTCTTCATTTTCATCTTCTTCTTCTTCATCTTCTTCTTCTTCTTCTTCTTCTTCTTCTTCTTCTTCTTCTTCTTCTTCTTCTTCTTCTTCTTCTTCTTCTTCTTCTTCTTCTTCTTCTTCTTCTTCTTCTTCATTGCCTTATTCGTTTTCTTCTTCTGCCCTTTCTACACTATTGAAGAATAGGCACCAACCAACTCACACCACACCCTTCTATTTGTCGCTATTTCCTGCAGCTTGCAACATATTTTTAATCTCTTTCTCTAATTAATTCTCTTCTCTGTGTGTGTTTATGTCTCCGTTGATTTCGTGTGATCTATAGGTTCCGATGACACGAGTTTGTGTGTGTGTGTGTGTGTGTGTGTGTGGGTGCGTGCGTGCGTGCGTGCGTGCGTGCGTGCGTGCGTGCGTGCGTGCGTGCGTGTGTGTGTGTTCTCTCTGGTTTTTTCAATGTGTGTTCAATCCAGTGCCAATGTCCAGATACATTTTTTTTTAAATTGATCATTGCTCTTAGATCGACTCAGCATAAAATAGTTAACCGGAAATTTAGAGGGAAGTAATGGCGGCCAGCATCATATTAACATCACGCATCTGGTGCTAATTGATCTGAAAATGTGGGACAAGCACGATATACTCAGTACGCCAAAGTGCAAAAATTAATCCTTTACTTTACTTCACTTCACTTCACTTCACTTTACTTTACTCCACTTCACTTCACTTTATTTTACTTCACTTCACTTTACTTCACTTCACTTCACGTCACTTCACTTCACTTCACTTTACCCTACTTTACTTTACTTTACTTTACTTTACCTGGGACTGAAAGAAGTAGGAATCACATCACGCGGGACAATAAAAAAAAGAAAGACAGCTATAGACATATACATACTGTTTGGGGATTGAGACAAGATAGACTTAAAATTACAGAATCTACATGACACCAGACAATTGAGTGAGAGAGAGAGAGAGAGAGAGAGAGAGAGAGAGAGAGAGAGAGAGAGAGAGAGAGAGAGAGAGAGAGAGAGAGAGAGAGAGAGAGAGAATCAAATCAAATCAAAATCAAATCAAATCAACTTTATTTTTATTATTATTATTAGAGAGAGAGAGAGAGAGAGAGAGAGAGAGAGAGAGAGAGAGAGAGAGAGAGAGAGAGAGAGAGAGAGAGAGAGAGAGAGACTGAGAGAGACTCTAGAAATGCTGGTAGGTGCTTGAGATATGAAAGACTCGGAAATGTAAGATAACACACGAGAGTAGAAACTCGACACAGCTATAGATACATTGGAGATGTAAACTCTCTCCATTCAATATAGCCCACACCTTTATATTCCAGTATAAAAATAACAAATTTTCTAATCAGTTTGTTTATTAATAAATGTGTGACAATGTTATCTCTTGACCAAAATAGCTCGGGATTACTTTAATCACTGTCATTATGTTTGCTTATCCAATAAAGCTTTTTTTTTTTAGACATTTCCTTTCAGTTTTGCATTTTCAGTTAGGCATTTTCTAACACTGTCGTCGAACATTTAAGTCAGTTGCCATGTTGGTGCTACAGACAGCTGCATTAGGATTGAAGAAAGTTAAGAGCACAAATAGACGGTAGAAGTCTAAGGTACTTTCTTAATACCGGGAAATCAATATAAATATGGTTGTCACAGAATACACACAGAGGGGAAAACAATGTATCTCTGTACATCCAGGGGGCGGACTTGAAAGAGATAATACCAGCCGATCGCTGGTACAAAAACATAACACGCGTTGGGCATATCGTGCTGTTCACAGATTGTTCTCGATGATGTGGTCAGTATCCACCAGGCACTCGTGTGATGATGTGGTCAGTATCAGACCGGCACTCATGTGATGATGGGGTCAGGACCTGCACTTGTGTCATGATGTGGTCAGTATCCGACCGGCACTCGTGTCATGATGTGGTCAGTATCAGACCGGCACTCGTGTGATGATGTGGTCAGTATCAGACCGGCCGCCTTTACTGTCCGAGACATTTCCTGGTACCCATTGAATTCTTGGTCGCCCAGGGAGCTCAGGTCAATTTTACATGTCCGCTCGATGTGAATTCGAGCTTATGGCCACAGGGCCGGCACACATGCCCCTAGCCACTAGGCTGTCACGGCTCCCAAATCGCTGGTAGGGTGAGCCTATTGTATGTATGTTATTGTTATATACAATCAGTGTTTTCACAGTAGATACTGACGTAGAGGTGTGAAGTAATTGTCGTTCACATATACTAGGTTGCGGCATAATAAAACAAAATGCCATGCAGCTTCAGTCGTCACTTTTCCTTACCAGAAGAATGTGAAAAGTATTCAGTGCTCATTTCCTGAAGCTGGGTCACCCTAAAGACGTGGTGATCATGAATAAAATATATTCCTTGCCGTTACATGGATTTGAATACTGGGCTCCCGTGTTGGTAAGAAAACACACTAAACTGAACACTGGACCCACGTGGTGGTGATATGCCAGCCCACTTAATTGAACATCGGAGCCACGTTCTTGGTGTGCGAGTATACTAGATTGAACATCGGACCACTTATGGTGTGCGAATCCATTAATTTGAACATCGGACCTACAGGCTGGTATGCCAGCCCACTAAATTGAACATTGGACCCAAGGGCTGGTATGCCAGCCCTCTAAATTGAACATAGGATCTACATAATGGTGTCCGAGTCCACTAAATTGAACATCGGACCCACGGGCCGGTATGGGAGTGAACTACATGGAGAACACAGGACAGCCTTGTTGGTTTGCGAAAACACTAACAACCTTGACATATGTTGTTGTAACACAACATAAATAATAAATGTTTAACACGTTAACTACCACTAAAACAAGAAAACACCAAAATAAACACGTATAAACACGTAATCGTTCCACATCTTACTCGCATGATATGTCTTGAATTTTAATATAAAATTCAACTACATTCTAAAACATGCCGTGTCCAATACCGTACTCGCTGAATGTACTCACCCTGACATTCTGGAGCAAAGAATAATGAAAGCACAAAAAATCTGGCAAATAATGCATCAATACAAAATGGAAGAAGCATAGGCATGGCAGATGTTGTGAATGCAGTGCGCACTCGACTGGCGGCGAATACTGAGGAGAATCTGTCGCTAGCCCTATTACACGGTTTGGCAGTTCTCAGATATAAAACCATACCGATACCTACTTCATCTGTAAAATAATCATTTGTCTCTATACACCAAATCAAACCGTATTTACCAATTCCAGTGTCAATGTTAAGCAACTTGCATAGGTAGAACGGAAGGACAAGTAGCAAATCGAGTAGTCGAACATATACCAGTGTGGGTGGAGAAGAAAGTTAACTAATCTTCAGGGATCCATGTGGAGTCGGAAGCTATATAGCCCCTCCTCGTCGATTTCTTAGCACTCATAAACGTTGGCCATAACGTGAAAAGGGAAAAGCGTTTCGAAAAACTGTATTCGATGAATAATAAAACGATTGTTCAAATATAGTGAGACGTTAGCAATCAGGCGGCTCCATTCGGTTTTATCCAAACAGATATAGTTCGTTTTAAATGTAAAATTACAGTGAGGATAAAAGATGCTCCACATTCAACCAATACTTGTGAATATATGTTGTAATTGTTTCAGCTGAAGTATTTTCATGTATTCATTTCATTAACATTTCAGCATGCACCTGACGAGATGCAACATATTATTTGTTGCTCTGTATTAAATTCACTAAAGGATGGCGTGTATCGAACGAGGGACATCTTGCTTGTGATCGAGAAAATTTCTGGAAGGTTGTTATGGTAGCTAGGTTCTGCAAAGAATATGCTGCTGAAAGAATGAATGAATGAATGAATGAATGAATGAATGAATGAATGAATGAATGAAGGAATGAATGAATGAATGAATGAATGAATGAATGAATGAAAGGAATACATTTTAAAAAAAATATCTGGCTCTGTTAAATATTTCTTTCTCTGATGTTATTCTCAGATAAGATCGATATTGTCAATCTGTTTACCTGCAGATCAACCTCACTTTCTGTATTCTCTTCGAAGATGAATAGGTTTCCCCATGACGCTCAGTTGCATTCCAATAATCATAAGAAGAAAAAATGGCCGAAAAATATGATATATATACTTTAAGAGAAAGCATTCCTTTGACGTTAGTTTGCTCCGTGTAGAATAGTTCGTCTTTTCATCGTTGGTCAGCAACGTGGCTGTCCTGGTTTAAAGTCAGTCTCGCAGCGGGCTGTTTTCGTTATCGTGTGTCTTAGAATTGGACACAACATCGTAAAATGGATTCAAGAACATGTTTGTGAGGGTAAGTCGACGGGAAAGAAAATAACCATCGAGTATCGTTTGGTTAAAAAAAATACAGGCTAGTCACCATCCATCCATCCATCATGTGCCATGCCAATAAGCGTGGGCGATCATGCACTGCCATGTCACTCGATCACCAGAGTCGTGGATCAGCTCTGAGGTTCCTGTCTCGACCATGCCACGTGGTCAAGCCATCCAGGTATTTACTTCTCGGTCTTCCCCTTGGTCTCTTCTCTTCGATCTTGCCAGTCGTCACCAAATTCTCCAATTCATTTCTTCTCATAACATGCCCAAAAAATTTTGACTGTCTACGTCTAATGGCTCTAATCAGTCTACGATCTTCATTTGTTTCTTGAAGGACTTGTTCATTGGTTTTTCTGACTGTCCATGGTATTCTTTGCATTTTCCTCAGAAACCACATTTCCACAGCCATCAGCTGTTTTTCAGCTTGACTGCTTATTGTCCACGCTTCACATCCATACAAAAGTACAGGTTCTATGTAACACTTCAACACCCTTTTTCTCGTTTCAATTGATTCTTTTTATTGGTCAGTATGTTTTTCATCTTGCAAAAGGGCTACCTTCGCAATGGCAATTCTTGTTCTAATCTCTTCAAGGAATCTCCCATCAGATGTTATGGCTGTGCCGAGATAACTGTATCGATTCACTTGCTTAAGAATATACTCGTTTACTCGTATTTCACATTGTAGTATTTCTTTCTTCCCAGTGACGACCATAATCCGTGTCTTCTTAATATTCACTTCTAACCCTAGTTATTCACTGTGTGCAACAACCGCATCTACTAAATTTTGCAGGTCCTGTTGATTGTCTGCAATCAAGACTGTATCATCTGCATATCTAATGTTATTGATGTATCATCCTCCAATGTTGATTCCTTCCATATCTTCTATATTTCTGAAAATTGTTTCACTGTACAGGGAAAAAAAGAGACCTGGAGACATTATACATCCCTGTCTCACACCTCTTTTAATAGGCTAATATTGACCTACATCGTTATCAATTCTAATGGCAGCTTGTTGTTTCCAATATATGATTTTTACAAGTCTAAGGTCTTTTCCATCAATTTATAGATATTCAAGCATCCTTATCATGTCGACATGTCTCACTTTATCGAAAGCCTTTGTGTAGTCAATAAAGCAAAGATATAGATCTTTGTTTACTTCTATAGAACGTTCAACTACTGTTATTAGTATATACACAGCATTTACTGTGCCCTTGCCTTCTAGAAATCCACATTGTTCTCCTATTTCGGGTTGTATTTTCTTCCTGACTCTTTGCATGATAATTCTCAGCAGAATCTTCGTGATGTGGCTCATTATACTAACTGTTCGATGTTGATCGCATTCCAAGGCTCCTGATTTCTTCGGGATTGCAATAAATATAGAATTACATTATTCAGGATGTATATCTCCAGTATCGTATATTGCGTTCCGCAGTCTGGTGACTTGGTCTATTCCATATTCTTCTAAGGCATTGATCATTTCTGTTGTGATGTTATCTGTACCCGGGGTCTTGCCAGTTGCCAGTCACCACATCCCCAAAAATGGTACAACGGCTTGGGTCTGATTGTTAACCCGTGTCCTTGTAAACTGTGTAAGACAAAGGAATCAGTAACCGTTACTTCTGATTTCTGGTGCTGTCATTCTCTGTCAGTATTCATTACTCTTAGTTTCTGAGTTTGTTATTCTCTGTCAGCAAAAATTACACCTGGTTTCTTCCTCATTTATTCATGTTGTCGTACTCTGTGAGTAACCATCACTCCTGATTTCTGCCTAGCTTGACGATGCTCTTATCTCTCTCTTATTCTTTTATTCTGCCTTGTTTGTTTATGCTGTCATTCGCTGTCAGTAAATATTACTCCTAGCTTCTGATTAAGTTTGTTAATACTATCATTAATTTCTGTAGTTTTCATTCTGCTTATCCTGTTGATCCTCTCATCCTCTTTTCTGTAATTTTCATTCAGCTAGTTTGCTGTCATCATTCTATTTTCTGTAATTTTCATTGCGTCTATGTTATTGATGCCATCATTCTCTGGCCTGCTGTCTTCATCTTGCTTTCTCCATTTAGTTTTTATAGATTGTTTTATGAGTGCCTTTTATTTTTGGGAAACTCTGGGAGCGATGAGGCTCCACGAAGTTCCTTCAGTCCTTGCTAGCTCATCTGCCATTTCGTTACCAGTGTTGCCCCAGAGGACTTGTAACCATTTCTTGTTAATAAAACAAGTTAATTTAGCGCGTGAAAATGTCTGAAAGTCGGGCCACAGATGTAAGAGATTCGTAACCAGACAGCTTAATCTTCTTTCTAGCCTGTCTGTGGGTTGCAGTCGATTTCTAGAAAGTCAGCACGTGCTGGATTAGACCTTGTAGGATTAGCTGATAGACGGGCTATTTCCGTGTGCCTAATGCTGTCTTCTTAACTTCAGGTATTGGGGTATTCATTATGTAATACGGTCTTCTTTGTTTAAGGTATTTGGTCATGTATAATGTAGTACTGTCTGTCTTCTGTCTTTCCTTAAGGTTTTTGAGTCATTTGTATTTAATACTGTCTTCTTTACTTTTAAGTCATTCATATTGTACTAGTCTTTTTTCCTTTAGATATTGAGTCATTCATAGTGTAAAACTGTCGTCTTTGCATGAGCTATTGTCATTCATAATTTAATACTGTTATCTTGTTGTTGCGGGTCTCCCTGGCCAAGGGGTTACACGACTTTCTCCGTAATCCCGTACACTCTCGTGAGTAACGTGACGTTTGTGAGAATCGGTAGCGGTTCTCTCTGCGTCGGTAACTTATGGGGTATGTGAGCCGGTCGCTCAGAAAACAATGGCAAACTACTGAGCGTAATATTAACAAGAAATCAACAGTCAGCTGAAAGATGCTGATGTTGACAGCGATGTCCTGTAAAGGATATGCAAACAAACAAAGAAAAAAAATCTTGTTGTTACACTTGTGAGTGACACTACCTGCAATTCTCTGTCCTCTCCTTACAGTATTGAATGAGACACTGTGCATCGCTGTCTTTCATTGTTTACGATAATGAGCTAAACATGGCATAGTGCTGCCTTCTCACGAGCTTACGGCATTACGACAGATGTATATAAATATGTCTTATTTGAACACATTGCTCAGCTACACACGTTGTAATCTTGTTGACTTTACTTTCTTTTTTTAAATCGTTATCCTTAGTAACCGAACGACAAGGCAACCATTGATCGTTACTCCTGGCAGCATTTTGTGTAATGTCAGAAAACTTCCTCCGCATCACAGAATTATTTCAGCTCCAAGAGGTTATGGCAGCCGCAAAATGGAAGATTTTATGCAGAAAAGAAAACACAACAAAGACCCCAGTTATAACACATCGACAGATTGACAGTCAAAAGGGGCATGAAGACTTGTTTCTACATAACGGATCGAGATTTGAGGACAGCAACAATATCCCATAGTTTCACGTGGACCACCTACACACCTTGCAAAATCTGTCAGATTTCTTTAGAATGTCATGACTCAGTATAAGACGTACACAGATGGCACATTCCTTGGCAGATATGATGAAAGGCCTGTCACACAGCGTGCGCTGCTTAGCACAGACGGAATTAACAGTCCTTCATACAGTTAGCTGGATGTTCTTTGCAGGAGGTTGTATTCAACCCTAGCATTTTTTTTTTGGCTTTTTGTACTTTAATAGACAACTTTATGTTCAGTAGTTTGCCATTGCCGCCCTCCGTGGTCAAGGTGTTATGGACGCGGTTTGTAATCCCGCTTATCCGCGTTCGAAACACAGATGCGCGCTATTTGGCAGCAGGCTGCGGTGCGCTTGGTTTTAACGAATTGGTATGGGAGCCGATCGGTCAGAAGGCAATGTCAAACTACAGAACGTAAACTTTCCAAGACATCAACAACAGCAGTAAAATTGTGGTGTTGACAGCGATGTCCTGTAAAAAGGATATGCAAAATTTTTAAAAAAAAGTTTGTCAATGCTTTCTGAACTAGCGACGTTCAAACCATTGTGAAAATTAACCCAAGGCAATTTGCTCGCGAATCGTGTGAGGCTGACTTCGAATCTGCTGCGTCGGTGTTGCGAAACTGCTTTCTCTACCCCTTAGCGACAGATGTCGACATCATATAAATCCCCTGCATTGATTAGCCTATTCTTCTCTACTTTCGTAGTTTTGTATCACGATGTGTTTCATACTGGTCTCGCTTTACGATCCCACTGCTGTCCACCACTTCACTGCTGTTCTATTGATATGATCAACCCGAGGCTTTTCTTCATGTATTCAATCGGGTGTTATTAATGGTGTGGATCACTCCCTGTGGGTACCTTATAGTCAAATTATAATAATTGCATTTAAACTATACTTTAAAATGTATATTAATGTATATTCCAGTCTAATGAAACTCTCAAAGAATACCCAATTTATGCTATTAGTATATGTTCATTATCTACGTGTTGATACAATGTTTGTTAGGATCGTGTTGATGCAATGTTTATTAGCACTGTGTTGATGCAATGCTCATTAACATCGTGTTTATGCAATGTTCATTAGGATCGTGTTAGTGCAATGTTCATTAACATCCGTTGACGAAATGTTCATTAGCTTAGTTTCGACGCATATATTTATTAGCTTGGTGTTGATACAGCTTTCAAAGATTATCCATCGAATGATGATAGGGCATAATATGTTTATTACGCTCCACTTTTCTGTCTAATTAACTCTCCATATTCGGTACAGTTCTTAATATAGCGTTTAGTGCTCTTGTTTGTGATGACAGTGGTCTGGGATCATCCCCAGTAGTAGCAGGATTCTGTTCTTTGACAGTACGGTTCTGGGTTCATCCCCCTGTAGTGGCGGGATTCTTTTCTTCGACAGTACCGTTCTGTGATCGACCCAGTCTCTTAAAACATACTGTGGACTCATAAAACTGCACCACGGGAAGAGGACCCAGCTTCGACTTTGTATCCATGCCGATGTGCTGTCTGATTGAGGGTTTTGATAATAATAAAGATGAGTATGATGATGATGACAATGATGATGATTAAGATGACCTTCATCAGTCATAAAAATATATATGAACGCGTTAAAAGGACGTTATAGCTACGTGGAAATTCTATGTGAACGGCTTCGCAGACTGTGCGGGAGAGAAAGCTCTTCTTACCTCAGTATGTGACTACAGGTGGAACATAATCATTCACACCTTGTATCCAATGATGCATGGAAATAGGTGCGTGCATCAACAGCCGCTGGTATACCTGCATGAATCTCCTGTTTGCGTGTATCCTCCATTCATTGCTTTTGTTGTTTTTGATTGGCGGCCAACTATTCTGTGTAAATATTTAGTGATATCACAGCTCGCTCTCTCTCTCTCTCTCTCTCTCTCTCTCTCTCTCTCTCTCTCTCTCTCTCTCTCTCTCTCTCTATCTATCTATCTATCTATCTGTGTGTGTGTGTGTGCGCGTGCGTGCGTGTGTGTGTGCGCGTGCGTGCGTGTGTGTGTGTGTTTGTCTTTTCCATCTTCTTCTTTTTATTTTTCTTTGAGTAGTGTAGGACAATAAACAACATGATACTGGCGTGTTCAATTAAAACAGAAAGTCAGACATCTTCATCAGTGATCTTGCTGCTAATCTGCCGCATGGAATTAAAGCGGCAAAGTACGCTGATGACCTGATTTTATAGAGCACAAATGAACATGCATCAGTGGCCACCAGATCGCTACAAAGAGCTGTATATGCATTTGTTGCATGGGCAAATAAATGGTGTGTCATCATAAACACTATTTACCCTGTCTACAAAACAAAAGGCAGGGATCATCCAGATAAATGGAATACCCCTTAGAGCAGATAAAGAACCAACATACCCTGGAGTAACATTTGATGGCAGGCTGACATGAAGAAAGCACATCAACAAAGCAGTAGTAAAAGCCAGAAGGAGAATTGCCATCCTGAGAAAACTAAGTGCACCCACATGGGGAGCCAGTGGGAAAATACTTAGCAAAGTTTATCAACAGAGCACACGACCACACCTCGAATACGGGTCAACTGCGCGGTGTTCAGCATTAAAAACCACACTACATGAACTGGACAAGGTGCAAAATCAAGCTCTTAGAGTCACCACGGGAGGCATGAGATCAACCCCTATTGTGGAGATGGAGACGATGAAGACGACACAAGCACTGAGAGAGCTCAGAGATACAAAAAAGCTAATACAAGCAGAAAAGTTCCTCCGCTTGCCAGGCCACCCTATGAAGAACGGATTTGAAAACTTAGCTATGGGGCGGTTGAAAAGAAGCAGTTTTATCAACCAGGCCAAATGACTCTGCAGAGAAACCACCGATCTGCCCACAGTTGGTATCCCACTGACAACTATTCCAGAGTGAACTCCGTGGAAAGATGAACATAGACTATCACTACAAATCCAGACAGAAGTGAGAGGAATATTTGATAAGGAAGAACAGAACATTGTACAGCGCAGAACAGCCACTCTCAGCTTCCTTGATGAAGAATACCCACAGGAACTCTGGATCCTAGTCTACACTGATGGGTCAGCACAAAATGCTGTTCGAAATGGAAGAGCGGGGGTGTACATTGAATACCTAAATAATGCTAGGGACACGGCCAGAGTACCAACAGGAAAGTACTGCCATAACTATGATGCTGAAATTGAGGCAATCAACATAGCAACAGAGACATTACTAAATACCAGCCATGGTACAAAGCCTGTGGTGCTATTGACAGATGCAAAATCAGTACTCGAGGCGCTCCTGTCTAGTAAATTGCCAGTACTAAGTACATTACTTTCTTAACTTAGCAGTCAGCATAAGGTCACCATACAGTGGATACCATCCCACTGTGGAGTACCCGGAAACGACAGAGTTGATCGATTGGCTAAAAGAAAAGAATGGTCAAATTAGTCAGAAAGCTACCAAAACCTGCTCAAGATGACTACCACGTTATGTACAGACCAGAACAAGTCATTATTCTGCGCATCAGAAATTGACACAATAGATTACGCAACCACATGTATTTTTTTTTTTTTTTTTTTTAGCATATCCTTTTACAGGACTTAGCTGTCAACACCAGCATCTTTCAGCTGTATGTTGATCTCTTGGCAAGATTACGCTCAGTAGTTTGCCATTGCTTTCTGAGCGGCCGGCTCAGTATCCCGCAAGTCACGAGCGGGGGTCGAACCGCCTCAGCTCTCGCTCCGCTACGAGACTCTGCGTGATAAACGGGATTACAGAGAGAAAGTGTTGTAGCCCCACAGCCAGAGAGACCGGCACCACATGTATACAACATTCAAAATTGGTGAATTAGCCATATGTACATGTGGATTGGCGTCGCAGAGAGCAGAGAACATACTCCAAGACTGCCCAAATTACAACATGTCTAGGCAAACCTTCTGGCCTAGAGAGACGACAATGGAAGATAAACTCTATGGATCGCTGAGTGAATTAAAAATGACAGTTAAATTCATACAAGAGACAAAATTGCAGTTATAGACATATTTCAAGCGAACGAAAGAAGACAGACAGACAGACAGACAGACAGACAGACAGACAGACAGACAGACAGACAGACAGACGGACGGACGGACGGACGGACGGACGGACGGACGGACGGACGGACGGACGGACGGACGGACGGACGGAACAGACGGGACAGACGGGACAGGCGGGACAGGCGGGACAGGCGGGACAGGCGGGACAGACAGTGTAAGAGTGAAATACATTTAAGTACTTTTTCTGGATGATACACAACATCACATTGGTGTATTGACTAAAGACAGAAACACAAATATGCCGAGAAAGAGAGAGAGAGAGAGAGAGAGAGAGAGAGAGAGAGAGAGAGAGAGAGAGAGACAGAGAGAGAGAGAGAGAGAGAAAGAGGATGAGTTAGATTAAAAGATATATATATATATATATATATATATATATATATATATATATATATATATATATATATATATATATATATAGAGAGAGAGAGAGAGAGAGAGAGACCGATAACACCGATAAGCATATAATCTGAATGTCTGCACCCCACGCAGATCTACTACTGGCAGTCACTCTATGGGAGACAGAAATATCTCAGACAGCATTACGAAAGATGTGCCAACATTTTGTAACTCCTCCTAGCCAGACGTCAACATCAGCAGAACAAGCTGGAACAGGCAACTTTATCTGCCGTGGTCATGACAGAACATTTCTGGCTCAAGGACACGTAAACCTATCTGTGGTTTCCAGTGGTTCCCAAACTGTGCCTACAAAAGAAATATATTGTGCTCAATAAGCGTAGATTTCTGGTAACTAACACATATTTATTTCGCTGAAAATATCGTTTTCAATCAAATAGAATGAATGTTCGGCTTCATACAATTGCTATAATGAAATGTAAATCTCTGAATGATTTATTTTACGACAATAAATGTGAGTCGCGCTTCGAGGAAGTGTCTAAGCTCCCCCTCAGGAACACAAATGCAAAGAAACGCAGTGTTACTCACAGCTTTTTGAGTTAAAGATATGCCATGAGTGTTTCGACATCAACTCTCTCGAAACGCAACTAGCATGATGATTAATTAATTGTGACTGAATAGGTGAGACTTGTGTAATAAAACAACTGAAACTGAAAAACCCGGCAGTGACGTAGTTATACCCCCGTGTTCTTCAAATAACGTATGCATAAATGGCATCATTACGAACTGAGGTAAACTCGTTATGTTTTCCTCTTCGCTTGCCTTCAAGTCTCTCGTTAATGTGCTTTATTACAAATGATGCAGTACAAATGTTCCGGATGTTAAGTATTGATTCAGTTCAATCATGAATGTTTTCAATGAAACCATAAGCACAATATGTTGATGCATTGCATCTCTGGTTAAGGAATAATCTAGTGGAACTGGTGATTAATTGGCAGACTGGCTCCAAGGGCGGACGTGGCAATGAAAATAAAACGCTTTGACATTGTTTTATCTTACAGTAAAGACCCCCACCAGATCAGACGTCCCATATCGCTCTTCACCTGGACCGCATCTGAAAAGCTTCAGTTGTCTTATCACAGTATGATGTGATGTCTCTGCCGCGCCTGATTCTGTCAACCTTTATGGTTATATCTACAAAGAACCACTATACACAATACACGCATATTATGCTGTCTGTTATGCCCCACTCTTCTGTCTCAGTCATTCAGCGTAAGTCATTATAGGGTTGGCTCTTAAAGATATAAATAAGTTCTCGTAAGAGGTGGGTCGGCTCTGTATAATGTTGTCACAGCAACGGGATCAATCATTGTCTTGTCCAGCAGTCAATATAAATCACAATATAGGTGTTCTCTCTCTCTCTCTCTCTCTCTCTCTCTCTCTCTCTCTCTCTCTCTCTCTCTCTCTCTCTCTCTCTCTCTCTCTCTCTCTCTCTCTCTCTCTATCACTGTAATACTTAGATTTAGCGCAATGCTCCTTGTGTTCAGGTAAGCTTACAAAACATGCGAAAGCTCTGGCATGTTTCTGAGCTTTCTGTGTGGTAACAGTGAGGCTGGGACATTTGTACACACGTCCGTGTGTGGTAACAGTGAGACTGAGACACTTGTACACATGTCTCTGTGTGGTGACACTAAGACTGGGGCACTTGTACAGGTATCTATGTGTGATGAAAGTGAGACTGGGACACTTGTACAGATGTTTGGGTGCGATACATGTGAGACCGGGACACTTGTACAGATGTGTGTGTACGATGAAAGTGAGACTAGGACACTTGTACATATGTCTCTGTGTGATGAAAGTGATACTAGAACACTTGCACAGATGACATTGTGTGCGATGAATGTGAGACTGAGACACTTGTACACATGTCATTGGGTGCGATGAATGTGAGACAAGGACACTTTTACAGATGTTTTTGTGACCTATGAAAGTGAGACTGGGATACTTGTACAGATGTCTGTGTGCGTTACAAGTGAGACTGAGACACTTGTACGATGTCTTGTGCGATAAAAGTGAGACTGGGGCACTTGTACATATGTCTGTGTCAATAAACGTGAGACTGGGACACTTGTACATATATTTGTGTCGATAAATGTGAGACTGGGACACTTGTGCAGATGTATGTGTACGCTGAAAGTGATACTGGGGCACTTGTACAGATGTCTGTGTGCGATGGAAATTTAAGACGGGACACTTGTACAGATTTCTGTGTAAGGTGAATGGGAGACTGGTACACTTGTACAGATGTCTGTGTGCGATAAATGTGAGACTGGGACCCTAGTGCAGATGTCAGTGTGCGATAAACGTGAGACTGAGCACTTGTACGGATGCTTGTGTACGGTGAAAGTGAGACTGGTACACTTGCACATATGTCTTTGTACGGTGAAAGTGATACATGACCAGAATAAAAAAGGATACAAATGAAATGTTAACATTAAATCAATGCAATTATCGATAAGCTGAATCTATGCGTAAGGTTATATTTAATGTCTCTTTTTTTCGTTTTCAGGATGAAAAGATGGGCCTCACTCGGTGCGGGAAGTTCCTGAAGTATTCCATGTTCCTGTTCAATGCCGTCATATTGGTAAGTGAAGTCTGTCTGTCTGTCTGTCTGTCTGTCTGTCTGTCTGTCTGTCTGTCGGTCGGTCGGTCGGTCGGTCTCTCGCTCTCTGTCTCTGTCTCTGTCTCTGTCTATGTCTGTCTATGTCTCTGTCTATGTCTCTGTCTATGTCTCTGTCTATGTCTCTGTCTATGACTCTGTCTATGTCTCTGTCTATGTCTCTGTCTATGTCTCTGTCTATCTCTCTGTCTATCTCTGTCTATGTCTCTGTCTATCTCTGTCTATGTCTCTGTCTGTCTCTGTCTATGTCTATGTCTATGTCTATGGCTATGTCTCTGTCTATCTATGTCTATGTCTTTGTCTATCTCTGTCTATGTCTCTGTCTGTCTCTGTCTATGTCTCTGTCTATCTCTATCTCTGTCTATCTCTGTCTATATCTCTGTATATCTCTGTCTATGTCTCTGTCTTTAGGTTGGTCTCTCTCTTTCACCCTGTTTGTGTGTGTGTGTGTGTGTGTCAATCGCTGTCTCTGCCTGTCTCTGTCTTCTCTAGCGGTAGGTCGGTCTGTCGATCTGTCTGTTTGTCTGCCTACCTACCTATCTATCCGTCGGTCTGTATGTACATCTAGTTCCTATGCCTGCTTGTCTGTCAGTCCGTGTATTTATTTTTGTCTCGCTACTAATCATGCTTGTATTTTCCCGTCTTCATCCTGTTCGTCATTTGTTTACATTTCCGTAGAAATGCGGCTCTTTCTAGCAGGTAATGACTCGGGAGGGAAATTGATATTTATGATTATGTCCGGTAATCTATCCCAACCAGATTTAGCAACGCTTACAAATTGTGCAGAAGCTGTTTATATCTGCATTAGTCATTTGTGTTACAGCAGCTCTGAACATAGCTCAGATTGCATTCATTGCACTACACTTTCAGTAACTCTGGCATCTCTGTTCTCTCTTGACTTCGGCTGTATTAAAGTGCATCTTTGCTTCTTTTCTTCATTACATCTTGAATGGTAGTGATCTTACTGCATTGATCTTCATAACAGAATAGCATTAGAGTACTTTACTGCATCTTTCTTGATAACGTACAATATCATCATAGTCACAGAGTTCGACTTACATCTTGAATAGCATCAATGCACTCTCTTCTTTATATCTTAAAACAGTATTGCAGTACCTACTGCATTCTTCTCTACGTCTTGCATAGCTTAAGTATACTTCCTTGTCTTCAATAACAATCCATGTACGAGGGGGTTTCAAATTAAAACCTTAAATGTTTTTTTTTAGGTGAAAGTATTCTGAAAATGTAAAGACCAAATGTATCATGTTTCGATGTAGTCACCACTGCGTTCAATGCAACTCCTCCAGCGCCGATAGAATGCTTGGATTTCTGTTTAAACAAAAACATTACCTTGGTTGTGTGTGTTGTCGCCTGTCGTCCCTGGGGGGGGAAGCAGAATCAACAAGCACACCTTTTAAATTCCCTTTCCTCAGTTTTGGTCTTCTGTCGGACATTTGCCTACAGACTCCCTTTCAGTCTCTGGGTCACTATTTCTCTCTCTCTCTCTCTCTCTCTCTCTCTCTCTCTCTCTCTCTCTCTCTCTCTCTCTCTCTCTCTCTCTCTCTCTCTTCTTACCACAAGACAATACCCCTCTTCATACTCCTCCAGAACATACCCACACAACACTGTCCTCCAACAAATAATAAAATTATTTAATAAAGACAAATGTCAGGTGTGTGTGATGTATGTGTATAGAAATCTGTGGTGTGGTCTATCGTGTATGTGAGATAAGACCAGTCAGGTTAGGATCAGAGTCACATTCATCATTGTGCTCCGGCCAGACAACTTCACAATATCACAGAATCAGAGGGAGCTCACCCGATGAAGCGTCTCTCCGGTCAGATGTCGATTTCCTCCTGTCAGTCGTGGATAGTTTGGATGCTATGTCACCAACGTGTGATTTAATGAATTACTGTCTATTAGTTCGACACACACGGTGAAAACATATATCCAATAAAATCCAGTAACGTACGAACACAAGCACTGGTCCAGTCACATCTCTACAAAACACTATTGTCATATAAACTACCAAATGTTTCCTGTCCGTACTGACAATGTTACTCCGTTATCTTAATCACCCTCCTATAACTCTCCGTGTAACTGACACAGTGATTAACTCAGTGGTTTTTCTGGGAATTCATGTACTGATGAGGCACTGTACTGATAAGGCACTGTACTGATAAGGCACTGTACTGATAAGGCACTGTACTGATAATGCACTGTACTGATAAGGCATTGTACTGATAAGGCCCTCTACTGATAAGGCACTGTACTGATAAGGCACTGTACTGATAAGGCCCTCTACTGATAAGGCACTGTACTGATAAGGCACTGTACTCCGCTGAGAGCATGAGGGGTTTGACCTTCCTTGTGGAACACGGTCCAATTGTCAAGGCCAGTTAGCACTGCACAAGGTTTCAGTCATTGTCCTCATCTCTGAGTGGTAGGTAACTTCTCTGTTCTTGTGGAACCTGTCGAAGAGAGAACACCCTGTGATAGCAACCCGACTCAGACCTATTATATGTGAGTGTAAGCCGAAAGGCCGTACTCAGACCTTAATATCTAGATCCTCATAGAACCACTCTGGTATAAGACAGAGGAGTTCATAACATTACCTGGAACGTGGTAAGAAAAGGAATTACCAAAGGGAAGCAAAGACACCCCAGTAGACACCCCACCGGAAAATCCTACCCTTGACATTTCTTATATCCCCCCAACCACTCTCAATCTCGCTGAATATCCTCTCACGGCATTGACCTTACCCTGCCGAGTGAAATGATATATCACTTGCCCTAGCTTACGCTACACATCAACCCGCTGCGGCCGATGCTCCTAGAATACGTTCACACAACGCACTATCACTATGCTCAAGTCTTAAACTCTATCTATTAATAGACTACCTTATGCTAGTTATTCCTATTCAGAGTCGGAATTCACAATTCACAACATGAACAAATATCCGTCGTTTTCAAACAACATGGGACACTGTGAATCCTCTTCTCCATTAGAACTTGGAACAAACAAACACTCCCTTTATTAGTAGTCCATCCTACACACTGATCGCAAGTTTAGTTATTTTCAAATAGCCGAGAATTTTGTCTGAGTGACGTCATTGGCTTGGCGGCAACCAAGTCAAGACGGCGCTTTCTCCCTCACCTTGAGATCCGGGCAAAACAACATGCCGACAAGTCTCTTTAGATCTTGGGGACTTTTCAAAAGCTCTTGGCTGTGTTGGATCTGATGAAAGCTCTTCCCCCACTAACAACACAAGTTGCAGCGGTCTTTGGTCTTTCATCATTCGGGTCGACTACCTCCAGTAATTCCGTGACATGTGTAACCACTCATGCATCACCTGCTGTACCCCTTTATCAGACAGAAAAGACGTTCCTGCCAATGACTCTCTGAGTTGTCCGAACATGTGGAAATCACTTGGGGCTACGTCTGACGAGTACGAGGGATGTGGTACACACTGAAATTGGAGGTCTTTGATGGTTTCAACAGTTGCACGGGCAACATAGGGTCGAGCATTGTCATGATGCATAAGGACACCTTTACTCAGAAGTCCTTCCCTGCAGATGGCTGCATGCGAAACTTCTTTGGTTTCGATAAGGAGGGATGGCGCCATTCCTTGCTGGTTCTCTTTTTTTTCCGGCTCATGGTAGTGAACCCTGATTTCATCTCCAGTAACATTCTTGATAGGAAACCACCACCTTCTGCTTCAAACACAGCTAAAGTTCTTGACAAGCATCAATGCGTCGTTGATTCAATTCTTGCAGTAAGTTGTCCTGGCACCTACCTTGCAGACACAGGTGTTCTTCAGCATGACTTGCTTCATGTGGTAAGGTAGAATCCCTATGTGGCTACACTATAGCTTTCATTGTGTATATTTTCTAGCGTTGCTTCTTAGCAACAAGAATATTGATAACATGTGTATATCGTAGATTTGTGATAACGCCTTCTTCCAATGTTATCGTTATGTCTCAGACAAGAGTGTTGATGTGATATGTATATATTAGGTATGTGATGACATCTTCATCCATTGTTATTGTTGTTCTTATGTTTCAACAAGAGTGTTGTCATCGTAGATTTTTGATAACACTTTCTTCCATTGTTATTGCTATTGCTGTTATGTCTCCAGCAAGGGTGTTTATGTCACGTGTATATATTAGTTTTGTGATAACAATTTCTTCCATCGTTATTATTGTTCGTATGTCTTCAGCAAGAATGACGAAATAGGTCAATATCTGCCTATTAAAAGAGGTGTGAGACAGGGATGTGTAATGTCTCCAGATCTTTTTTCCCTGTACAGTGAAAATATTTTAAGAAATATAGAAGATATGGAAGCAATCAACATTGGGGGACAATTTATCAATAACATTAGATATGCAGATGATACAGTCTTGATTACAGACAATGAACAGGACCTGCAAACTTTAGTAGATGCGGTTGTTGCACACAGTGAGCATAGGGTTAGAACTGAATATTAAGAAGACACAGATGATGGTCGTCACAGGGAAGAAGGAAATACCACAATGTAAAATACGAGTAAGTAGGCATATTCTTAAGCAAGTGAATCGATACGGCCATAAAATCTGATGGGAGATGCCTTGAAGAGATTAGAACAAGAATTGCCATTGCGAAGGTAGCCTTTTGCAAGATGAAAAACATACTGACCAATAGAATGATATCAATTGAAACGAGAAAACGAGTGTTGAACTGCTACATAGAACCTGTACTTTTGTATGGATGTGAAGCTTGGACAATGAGCAGTCAAGCTGAAAAACATCTGATGGCTGTGGAAATGTGGTTTCTGGGGAAAATGCAAATAATACCATGGACAGACAGAAAAACCAATGAACAAGTCCTACAAGAAACACATGAAGATGGTAAACTGATTGGAGACATTAGACGTAGACAGTCAAAGTTTTTTTGGGCGTTATGAGAAGAAATGACTTGGAGTATTTGGTGACAACTGGCAAGATCGAAGGGAACAGACCAAGGTGAAGACAGAGAAGTAAATACCTGGATGGCTTGGCCACGTAGCATGGTCGAGACAGGACCACGGAACTGATCCACGACTCTGGTGATCGAGTGAGATGGCAGTACATAACCGCCCACGCTTATCGGCATGGCACATGATGGATGGATATATATATATATATCATTGGCACCTTTCCGTCTTGACAGACGATAGTTTGGTACATTGTGCTTCAAAAAGGCTTAATAACTACGATCCATGGCGGTGGCGAGTGTGGCTGATAAGGCCAATTACATGGTGTTTTAGTACCTGGTGCATTGATTTGACAGCCTGTGATTCAAATTTTGTCCTAGCCCCAAGCACCCATTGAAGCAGGCAGGCTGTGGCGGATCAGCACCCAATTGGCTGGGGGCTGCCCAGCTTGAGGCGGGCGGTAGCTGATCAGTGACACCTGTAGGTGTCTCCCACCGTCAGAGGCAACGCGTGGCGCCCCATGTCTACGCCAACTGACAAGGACTTATAACCCGTAACAGTTGCCTCTCGCTTTGATTCCGAGACCGGTTAAGACCAGGGATGGAGTTATTGCGTCTCCATAGCACAAAGCCTGGGTTAAAATAAAGAAACCATGTGTTGCCCATGCAGCATGATCCCTCTGTCGGCCTGCCTAGTTCACTCCAGAGGAAAGTTGACACCTATAATCTGGAACAAGACAAGCTGCAGAAGCTGCCGGATCAGCAAAGCAATGCTCTAACTGTCCGCCTGTCGGAGCTTCGATCCTAGACCAGCTGCCAACCAAGGCTTAGGGCCTGGTCTGCCCTGCCATGACTTATTTTGTCTTTGGGTTGCATTTCCTCGCACCAGGATAAGGCTAGTACCCTCCCAATTGCGCTCTTCCGCCCGAAGCCGTTGGCACAATGTGGGGTGTCGGGTTTGGTAAGCGCCGCCCAACATTCGGCGCTGACAGAAAGCAGGTAGTACCGTCTACTGTCATACGGTAGCTCAGTCATATCTGACTAAGACCTGACTTATATATATATATCGTAGATTTTTGACAACACCTTCAACCATTGTTATTACCGTCATTATGTGTATCCAACAAGAATGTCGATGTCATGTGTAGCGTCAAGTCTTCGTCTTGTTCTTATGTGATGTGTGATAACACCTTCTTCAAATGTTATTGTTCTTATGTGACTTGTGATAACACCTTCTTCAAATGTTATTGTTCTTATGTGCCCTCAACGGGACTATCGAAGTCATGTCCTTAGCGTGATTTGTTATAATGCTTTCTTCAATTGTTATTGTTTGTTTGCGACAGCTTAAAAGTCTAATCTTTTCTAAGTTGTCCAAACGGTGATTGATAATACGCTCCAGTTGCTGCGCAATCAATAATTTTGTTCCGTTTAGTTTGTAGAGCTACACTTGAAGTATTCGAGTTTAAATTCTCGATGATTAGCAAAAGCTGGATTTCTGTGCCATATAATTTCTCACCCGCCGAGAGTGCTTCATGTACACTTTATCAAAAGCCTTTTTGTAAGCCGCAAATCGTGATTTATATTTTGCTGATGTTCATTGTATATCCACGGAGCACTCTGAGATTGAAGAAGTGCTTAATACTGTTGCAGCCAGTGCGCAATTCAGCTAGCCCGTATTTAGAAAATTAGAGCTTTAATGGAAGTAATCATATTGGCGTAGCTGTTAGTCTCCGCTTTTTTTTTTATCTCTGTGGTTTGAGGTTCACTAGCAACTTAGGACAGGGTTTGGTTTTATCTGTACATTAGGATAGAAGGGTTCGCACAATCTCGTAACACAGAAAACAATATTTTAACATTGAAACATCATTGTGCCAAACCTCGCAAAAAGCAAAAATATGTTCACATGGAAACTTATCATTGTTATAAATTACGTAAATTAACAATGATTATATTTTCACGTGGACACCTATCATTATTACTGTAAATCATCTAAAACAATAATCACTTAAAACACCAAACAATATTTTCACATGGAAACATCATTATTTGAAACCTCGTAGAAAGTTGACACATTCTCGCACGCAAACATTATTTCAATCACGTAAAACATCAGAACAATATTTTCACAAGTAAACATCAGGATAATGCAACAGACCTACAATTATTGGACATTATAGTATCACAGAGTGCACAGAAAGTACTCTCCTTGAATATCAAGAAAACAGTAACAATGGTGATATCAAAGAAAATGGGTCACCAATATGTGACATAGAAATAGAAGGGGAAATTCTCAACCAAGTGGATAATTTTAAATACCTAGGGCACTTATAACATCAGATGGAAGATGTACAACAGAGATTAAGAGCAGAATAGGGCAGGCAAAAGCCGCATTTCAGAAAATGAAGAGTATATTATGCAATAAGTCGCTATCAATGAATGTAAGGAAGAGAGAGAGAGTGCTAAAATGCTATATAGAACCAGTTTTACTGTATGGCAGCGAATCTTGGAATGTAAATGAACAAATTAGGAAAAACTTAGAAGCAACAGATATGTGGTTTTTAAGACGAATGTTGCGAATTCCTTGGACTGCCAGAATAACTAACAACGATTGTCTAAAACAGGCTAATGAAACTAGAACACTTTATACAACAATACCATACAACAATAAGAAAGAGACACACAGCTTTCTTTGGTCATGTGATGAGAACAGAGGCATTGGAGAACATCGTGACAACTGGAAAGATCGAGGGGAAGAGAGGCAGAGGCAGACCAAGAGAAATGATGCTGGACGGATTGAGACGGTGGTATGGAGGAATATCATCAGCAGAGTTGATCCAGAACACCAAAGACCGAGATATGTGGAGAGCCATGAACGCCTACGCCAGCCGGCACGGCACTTGATGATGATGAAACATTATTTTGAATCACGTCAAACAATAAATACAATATGTCCACTTGGAAGCTGAGCATTATTGTGATAGTTTTGTAGATCCAGAAACATTTAATATAGACCAGATCATCGGGTCATGGACTCGACCAAGACGGTAAACATTAAATGTGATTTTAACTTTAAATAGTGTGCACTTGTAAATTTTGTAAACAATTATTATCTTGCTATTTCGTAGCACATTTCTCTTGATACCCTAAGAGTGTTTTTTTTTTATTTTATTTTATTTATGATTAACCTGCTTTCGCTGTCATCATCATTTTGCGTCCTGTCTAGTGACGTAGGTAATCATGCACCTGAAACATCCAAATATACCCATGTCCGCAAAACGACAGATAATAAACAGCATATTCACACCAATCCTATGCTACCAATCTCACACCTGGACTTTATCCAAATCACACTTTCGCAAAATCAACACTTGCCAGTTGAGATGCCTGAGGAGAGCTGCCAACCTAACAATCCGAGACCGAGTAAGAAATGCTGTTATCAGACAAACAGTGTGATCAACACCTTGTGCCACATTTATTGAAAGACAGAAGATCAAGTGGTTTGGCCACGTCGTTAGAATGCAACACCAACAACTACCATCACTGGTCTTACATCAAAGATCATCTGCGACGAGACCAAGAGGACGTCCAAGAAGAAAATGGATTGACGACATCAAAGACATTGTACAACTACATGGAACACTATCCAGTGCCGCCCACCGGCCGCTGGAGCGTAAATTATTCCTCCCCACGACGCTTGACGGCAGAAGTGGAAGGTGATGATGATGATGATGATGATGATGATGATGATGATGATGATGATGATGATGATGATGATGATGATGATGATGAATCATGCATCTCCATAGACCTCGATCCCTGGTATTTTGGATCAATTACATTGATGATATCCCACTATGTCACCGTCGCAGTCAATTCAGCATCATATCTCTCGACCTGACCCTGCCTAATTTGTCACTGATCTTTCCTGTAGTCATAATGGTTTTCAATGCCTCCCTTCTCATTACATTCCAAAGAGCACTTGTTATGTCTTCTTCGCATATCTTTATTCTGTTCTACTGTCATTAGTCGCGTGCAGACACTCTCTGCCAATTACTCTGCCAGTTAAAGGAGTTTGCAATATACGCCTCAGTTGTCCCCAAGCTTTTCCTCATATGTTCGTCCACATTCCATGACACACTGCCATTCAGCAGAATAGCACAACAATTGCTATACAATACTTCAGTACAACCTTTTCAATGGCAGTGACTTATTTCATAAAAATCCTTGTTCTTTTGCGAAATACACACATTTTAAAAATAGTTAATTTTATAAATAGAAACACTAGCATGAGATTGTAAACATCAGTCATGCATCTCATGCTATTATTCAACATTAACATGTATAAACATCATCATCATCAAGTGCCATGCCAACAGGCGTGGGCGTTCATGACTCTCAACAGATCTCGTTCCTTGGTTTTCTGAAAGAACTCTGCTGATGATATTTCCATGCCACCGTCTCAATTCATCCAGCATCGTTTCTCTTGGTCTGTCTCTGCCTCTCTTCCCCTCGACCTTTCCAGTTGTCACGATGGTCTTCAATGCCTCTCTTCTCATCACGTGACCAAAAAAAAGCTGTTTGTCTCTTTCTTATTGTTGTATGTAATGTTCTGCCATACAGAAAAAAAAAACAGATTCTACATAGTACTTCAGCGCTCTATTTCTTACATTTAATGATAGTGACTTATTGCATAATGTACTCTTCATTTTCTGAAATGCAGCTTTAGCTTGCCACATTCTACTCTTAATGTATGTTGTGCATCTTCAATATGATGTTATAAATGCCCTTAGGCATTTAAAATTATCCACTTGATTAAGAATGTTCCCTTCTATTTCCATTTCTAATATTGGTGTCACCTTGTTTCTTTGACATTACCATTGTTACTGTTTTCTTGCAATTCTAGGTGATTCCTTTCTTGGCACTCTCTGTTACTACAGTGTCCAATAATTGTTGTAGATCTTTTGTCTGTATAAACATGCTTTAAAGCATTTTATCTATGAGATCGCCGTAACACAGCAGATAGCTCACCGACTTAGCAGCTAAAAAATATTAGTTCGAAACTGCTTCCTGTATTTATTTATTTTAGCTCTATCTCTCTTTCACTTTCTCTCTCTTCCCCCCCCCCCTCACTCTCTCTCTTCTCTCTCTCTCTCTCTCTCTCTCTCTCTCTCTCTCTCTCTCGCTCTCTCTCTCTCTTACAATAAACCGTGGGGTGTGTGTGGGTGGGAGGTGTGTGTTTTTGGGTGTTTATGGGTGGGGGATATGTGTGGGCAGGTGGGGAGATGTGTTTGTGGGTGGGGATGTGTGTATAGGTGGGGGATGTGTAGTTGAGAGGTGGCGGATATTGGTGGGTGAGTGGGTGTAGGTTGGCTGATGTGTGTGTGGGTGGGTGGGGAAAATTGTGAGGGTGCAGGATGTATGTATGGATAGGTGCGGGATGTGTGGGTTGACGGGGGTATGTGTGTGTGGTTTTGTGATGTGTGTTTTGCTGGGTCGTTGCGGGTATGTGGGTGGGTGGTGGAGAATATGTGGGTGGGTGTGTGCGTGTCGGTTATGGGATGGGTGGGGGATTATGTTGGTGGGGAAATGTGTGTGGGTGGGGGATTGGTGCGTGGGTGGCGGCATGTATATTTGCCTGAGTCTGTGTGAGTGCGTGGAGGTATGTGTGGGTGGATCGGGGTGTGGTGGGTGGGGGATGTGTTGGTGGCTGAGGGATGTGTGGGTGGCTGCGTGGTGTGAGGGTGAATGGGGGATGTGTCTCACAACATTGCAATATGCACTGTTTATGTTTACAACTTTCATTTGACAATGTGTTTTTTCCCATGTGAATGTACCATGCGTAATATGCATTGTTTATGCTTACAAAATCAATTTGACAATGTTTTTTTTTCTGTGTAAATGTAACATGCACATTTGATGAATGAAAGATGAGTGATCGAAAGGGCCGAATGTAAAACGGGCCTGCGTGCCCAATTTGTTACCCTTTTAAAATAAAGTTCGTTCGTTCATTCGTTCGTTCTCTCTCTCTCTCTCTCTCTCTCTCTCTCTCTCTCTCTCTCTCTCTCTCTCTCTCTCTGCCCAAGACTTGTTTCACTCTTAGAGTTAAGACTGTAATAGTGGTATTCAGTTGGATTATTGTTAGAGTCAAGTGTGAATGTTGGTGATATTTTTTTTTTATATTATGTTGTTGTTGTTGTTGTTGTTGTTGTTGTTGTTGTGACTTAAGGGTATATTTGCGGTATTTAGTAAGAGTTAAGGGTATGTTTCTGGTATTTAGATTGTTTATTGCTAGTTAAGGGTTTGTCTGCAGTATTTAGTTGGTTTATTATAAGAGTTAAGGGTATTTTGGTAATATTTAGTTGGTTTATTGTAAGAGTTAAGGGTATGTTGGTAATATTTTGTTGGTTTATTGTAATAGCTAAGGGTATGTTGCTGTTATTTAGTTGGTTCGTGGTAAAAGCCAAGGGTAGCAAAGTCATCATCATCCAGTGCTTTGACGACTGGCGTGAGCGATCATGCCTCTCCACAAATTACGATCTCCGACGTCAAGGATCAATTCGTGTGTTGACTCCTTTCCGTGCCATGACACAAGACTGTCAAAAATCTTCTCACGTTGTCTTCCTCTATCTCTCTCGCAAATCTTTCCTGTTGTCACAGTATGTTTCAATTTTTGTCTTCTCATAATGTGGCCAAAAATCGATGACTGCCAGTTGCTGATGTTTGTGATAAGTTGTCTTTGCGACTCAGCTTCCCTTAAAACGTCCTGATTTCTCTTTTTCGCTGTCCAATTAATTGTTAGCATACTTCTATAAAATCACATCTCCAAGACTTCCATTGATTTCTTTTGCCTGTTTACTAATTGTCCATGATTCACAGCCGTGTGTTAAAACTGGTTCTAAGTATCATGCAAGAACTCTTTTTCTAACTTTCAAAGACAGTGATTTACTTGCAGAAACCGTTCTTCATTCGATAAAATGCAGTTTTTGCTTGTCCTATTATTCTGTTCTTTATCTCAGTGATGCATCCTCCATCTATTGCTATCCATGTACCTAGATATCTGAATTTCTGCACTTGCCCCAAAATAACGTTCTGTACATTAATTGCACATTTAGGCACAATCTGTATCTTTGATATCACCTTGACTTCTGTCTTTTTATTATTTAAACTACGGCCCATCTTGTCACTTTCTAAAAACCACTGTATCTATCATTTCCTGTAGATCATTCTGACTTGTTGCTGTCAAGATGGTGTCATTATCATAACGTAAGTTATTTATTGTATGTCCACTAACCAGAATCCCTGGCATATTTTCTGTAGATCTCATTATATATTCACTGTACAATGAGAACAGATCAGGAGACAATGCACTACCATGTCTGACGCCCTTCTTTATACACTGAAATGTTCCTACCAGATTGTTGATTCTTATGGCTGCTGTTTGCTGCCAATATAAGTTCTTTATTATTCGCAGATCTTTATAAAGTAAAGGTCCTTTTTACACTCCTTAGGCGCCCTGGGTATACGTTACTAGGCTCACATTTTCTAGAACAATCAGCACTCGGCGGGTGACGAGGTCAGTATCTAACCGATCACCTTTACTTCCCACCACATTTCTTGGCACCTATTTAAGGCTGAGTCAACCTGAGAGCCAGGGTTAAGTTTGAACATTTTAATCTGCAAACGTTAAGGGTAGGCTAGTGGTATTTAGTTTGTTTAATCTAAGAGTTAATTATACATTGGTATTCAGCTGGTTTATTCTAAGAGCTCTGGTAAACTGGTGGTATTTAATTGGCTTATTCTAAAAAAAAAAAAAAAAAAATATTTAGCGACGTTGGTGGCATTTAGATGGTTTCAGGCTGATAAAATAGTTGGGATATACTGCCCAGGTCGATGGGAAATATCCCTTGAAGCAACATTTGCTACATTGTCTAAGCAGATGTGTGGTCATGGCCAAAACATACTTAAGCAGACTCCCAGGGACTCGAGTTAATCAGGTCTGAACTAGAAACGTGGACATTATTGGGTAGTCTAATTTCATTTGGAGACCAGTCGAAGACGATGCCGGGGGAATGACCGCCGGTCAGCTCTGCTTTGGTACTGGTGTGCTGTAACAGTGTCCTTCTCCTGTAGCGTTGGCAATGGTGTTTACTCGATGAATTTAGAGTCACTAGAAATAGAATTCTCAGTTTGAAGAGAGCAAACAACCGTTGGCCAAATTCTTATAAGTGGCACGTTTGTTTGTTAAATTATGTTCACTCTGTAGACACAGACAGTTGTTACATAAATTAACTCTGCCAGTGCTACTACTTGAACCTCTGAAGTCCTAGATCAGTGGTTCTCAACCTTTTTTGGCCCGTGCCCCCTTCACCATATTTTAGGACGTCATTCCCCCCCCCCCTCGCCATATTTTTAGAACCTCATTCCCTCCCTCCCCCCCCCTTTCGTATTTCCTACCTAAAAATTCCCCCCTGCCCCTATACAGTATACGTAATAATTGAAGCTAAATTTCATAACACATACGAAAACAAGTCTAGACATCTACATAAAACGTGATTTGCGGATCTACTTACGTTATAAAATGAATTTCAGAAGGGTGATGCGTACAGAACCGTAAAGTATGAAGGGAAAAACAATATCAAGTAATCGGTTCTTGTATTAACGCAATCTAGAAATAATCTTAATTCCCCCTCCCCTGGAAACCCTAAAATTCCCCCCTGGGTGGGGGGGGGGGGGAATTCCCCACCGGTTGAGAACCACTGTCCTAAATGGTTACTGGTTTCAAGAAACTAAGCGCTAGGGATTTCAGCGGTTAAATTGACGTGATCTGTATTTTAACGTGGGTATCTGTGGTTGGGTGAACGCAGCTTAACAATTCCTCTACCTACAAGGTCGATGGATTATGGGGAAGATGATCTGCGTTGATTTCGATGGTAGGAACCGATCGTTCGAAAAGCAATGAAAAACTACTGAACCTTATAGCCTAGTAAATCACAAACAGACAATAAATGTTGGGTTAATTGCAACGTCCTATAAAAGGACATGCAATGAACTTAGGGGGAAAAAACAGATTGTAATATTCAACAAGACATGTATGTGCAATTAATATCACAATCGCCAGATATTTAAAACAAAACCTTGAAACAACAGAAAAATCACACACATCGCACACGTCTTTGAGGGTGTCATCCAGTACACTAAGGGTACCAAAGAAACCATGCTGTATGTAATACGAGGCGGATGACCCGGCCATATGTGTGAATTGTGTATGCACGTGTGTGTTCTTTGTATTTTTATACAGAACTTTAATTGTAGGAATGTAAACTTCACATGTATTATGTCTTTATCATTGCAAATAACCTAGCTAGATTTTCTTCAACATGTCTATAGTTTTTCTTGTCAGATTGTATCTGATAATACATGAACTTTGAATTCTCATATCAGTGAAAATGAAATAAAATTATGTTCTGGGCCTCACAATGTTAAGCAGACATGAGACTTCTCCATTTCAAATATTAGATGAATGTATGAGCAGAAGTTCCTTTAATTTCCGGCTTACCGTATTGATCCAGCAGTAAACATTGTCGGTGTCTCCATTGATGCGAAGTAGCTATTCTTTTGAAATGAAATGTTAGAGAAAATGTGTATTCCTTCCGTATATAAACTGTGTATACATCAAATGATACATAAAATATGTACGTCTTTCGTATATAAGCAGTAAACAAAGGAAGTGATATATATATATATATATATATATATATATATATATATATATATATATATATATATATATATATATATATATAACAAATGTTGTTCAGGGATAAATAAATTATTTCAGGGAGGGAAATAACAATGTGTCTTTAGTGAAAGATCACGAATATGAGTGGTAAACTATTGCGCTCGATACTTTTGCCGACAAGAAGGTAAGAGTCAGACCAGAAAGATCATGGATAATATAAAAGATTAGACAGGCTAAAGCATTACCACAGACAAACTCCCAAACTCCCTTCACCTTGACCTCGGAAACATCAGACACAGTCCACGAACGACCCACACATTTGCCTGTGGGAGATATTATATGGGGGTCTCCGCGGGAGACCGTAGTAGTCACCCTTGACATGGATGTCGTATGTTCATTCTCTACGTGAAATTTGTTCAAATAAATCAATTCGATATGCGTACATATATGCTAAAACCACAGCCCCGCTAGAAGTAATTGTTTTCTACATGCTACCATGCGGCGTAGTATAATGGTTACCGATAACGTCTTAGAATACCGTTGTGTCACAGCCTTGATTATATATCATTAGTTTTAGATAAGAAATGGAAGTGTCAATCAAGAGGCATGACTATAGCTGATGCTTCACTGCTAATTATCTACCCAAGAGGCTAGTAATTCGGCTGAAGCTAAAATCGTGAACAGATTATTCTCACTGACAGTTTAACACGGTTTGTTAATGCGCCGAAGATGTGATCGTCTCGTAGCGCATTTTTTCAGGTGTAAAGTCAACACGATTTGTTAGTGTGAGAAACTGAGAACAGATATTATGGATATTCACATTTTAGGTTATGGGAAGAAAGGTTGTGTTATATCGTGCGAAATATGTTGTGAAGTAGTGTAGTAGTGACTGTATTCTTTGTTTGTGGTGATTGCCAGGGTAGAACATTGCTTGACAAGTATGGACATTGTGTCTTAGAACTTGCTTAATTGGGACAGTGATTAGAAAACGATATACGAGCTATCCCCTTCTGATGGTTATTGGTGACAGATTGTGTGGCATCAGTTCTGAATGGCGACGTCCATCTTGTGAATGCAGCGTATGACTGCCACCACTTCAACAGATAACACTGGCCATGACTAGTGGACTACCAGTTTGATTTTGTTATGTTGTAGTTTAACAACAATGTCAGAACTGTTTAACTCTTGTGTCTGGCAGGCCACGCCCATGTTGTTGATTGCGTTGAATAAAGAAATTATCGCAGCCATCTGCCGTCATGTCATATATTCATTATTTAACACTACCCAGAAGGTTCTCAGTTATTACCCCGAGCCAATAATCAAATAACCCCCAGGTCCGGCGGGAGCATATGACACATGATTCAAGAAGAATGTTCTTTTTTTTAAACTGATATTTTACAAGTTTTGAACACCGAAAACAACTGGCCCACCGACAGCATTATGGCTGGAAATTGACATACTTTAGCCGCATTAGACGTGACACTGGTTTGGAAGGGACTGTAACAGAAGACATGGTTCCTGCAAGAAGAGGCAGTTGCAGGGGCCAGTCAACACTATGGTGGACATAGGATATTAAAGACATCCTGAACAAGAAAGTGCATGAGGCAACTGGAGAAGTAGCGAAACCTACCAGCTTGTTATGAAGAGAGCGACGTTCTACAAAGGATATACTACATAATGATGAGCAATTGTCAGTGCACTTGCTATCCAGTACAGTTAGTAAACAAGGTTAGACGCTTTTATACGTCTTGGGGCCAAATGAGCAGATGGAGCTAGTCTCATATCGTTAAAGACCACGCGGCACTCGATGGGCGATGTTGCCAGGACACGGATCTAGGATTACTGACTAGCAAAGAGCAGGATTCGCGTTCCCGATTAGCGTTGCTCGGGGATCGATCCAGCCTCATAAACTAAGCAAAAGATAATTACTTTATTATTTCCAGGATCTGTCTTTGAGGGAAAGGGAGCCGTGGCAGCGAATTGGCTACCACGCTTGCCTGCAGGTCAAGAGGTTGTGTATTTAAATACCCTCTGAGGCTGGCATAGTTTTAAAATTGACCTTGGATCCCAAGTCGACCCAGTCTAAACCTGACATCAGAAAATAATTTGGGACGTAACAGTGACCAGTGTGTTATTGACACCATCACCCATCAAGCACAGATGGATCTGTACAAATATGGGGCCAGCATTATATACCCAGGATGCCTCGTCGCTTGCAAAATGTCCCTGTTCGTTGTTTTCTACCTACTGTGACGGACAGGATTAAAAGTTCGGAACTGTTTACGCCCTATCACATTGCTGTTGACCTAGAATATGTGAAGACATAACACTTCACACTTCAACATCAGTACCTGCCACGGGATTACCATTTAACGGTAACAAAGTTAGTTGCGTATCCTTTACAGGACGTGGCAGTCAACACTCGCAATTTTTTGTTGTTGGTCATTTGTGATATCTCGGCAAGTTTACGTTCAGCAGTTTGCCATTGATTTCTGAATGACCGGCACTCATATTGTTCTTTTGGAACCAACGCAAAACGGCCTGCTTCCAAATGTTTAAGTTAAAGAAGAGTTATAATGAGAACGATGATGCCATTTACATTATACACAGATTTATTTTTAAAAAACGTTGAGCGTCCTTTACTCCCCAGGACTCTGTTAGGCTGGGTCAGACATGGTCAGATTTAGGCTGGGTCAGACATGGTCAGATTTAGGCTGGGTCAGACATGGTCGGATTTAGGCTGGGTCGACATGGTCAGTTTTAGACTGGGTCAGACATGGTCAGATTTAGGCTGGGTCAGACATGGTCAGATTTAGGCTGGGTCGACATGGTCAGATTTAGGCTGGGTCGACATGGTCAGTTTTAGGCTGGGTCAGACATGGTCAGATTTACAAAACATGTCTGCCTCGATGGAGGTTCGACCACAAAACCACCAAGCCGACAAACAAGCACCACAGCCACGGCTTTAGCATGGCTGCCATTTACATTAATATCAACAATTATTGTAGGAATGCCAGCGAGACAGCACGGGCAGCAGACGCTAATCTAAAGTGCTTTTATCCATTAAACAGGCTGTGACATGTAAAGAGGGGGAAGACATCGACCGCTGGCTTCCGTCTACAACAGGAGGGTTCACCTGGGTTATGACCCCTAAATGGCATATCCCATCTGACGATCTCTCCTACATTTTTAGGCTTCCATTTGTCTTCTTAAAAACGATGTGCCGTATTTACTAGGATAATTTTCCCCGTTCTTTTTATGCCAAATTTATCCTAATAAGTCGGGATGTGAGGTTGAGCCACGTTTTTGAAAAGGTTTCTAATTATAATGCAGGATTTATGTCGAGATTAGGGTAAATGTAGAGTACAAATATTAAATAGTAGCGGAGGTCCGCATGGCCGAATGGATAAGAACTCGTGTTCTTAAACACCCGGTAAGCTGATGCCGAGTTAAGGGGTTCAACCCCTACACCGGACAGCTGGACTAAAATGTTGATTTCTCGTCCTTGACTTGGGGACGTAATTTACAAGTATCTCTGAAGTCGGAGCGAGTTCGCCTGATGGCGATGGACACTGTTAATAGGGAAAACTAATCCACACGGAAAACACAGTCCAGCACTACTTGAAGTAGTGTATATGGACTATGCTTGAGTTCAAAGCGAGCGAGCGCAAAAGAAAAATATATGTAACAGTAGCAGTGGCAATAATCACATGTGTAACAGTAGCAGTGGCAATAATCACATGTGTAACAGTAGCAGTGGCAATAATCACATATGTAACAGTAGCAGTGGCAATAATCACATGTGTAACAGTAGCAGTGGCAATAATCACATGTGTAACAGTAGCAGTGGCAATAATCACATGTGTAACAGTAGCAGTGGCAATAATCACATGTGTAACAGTAGCAGTGGTGTCACCGCCTCACTTGCACATTTAGTAAAGGGCTGCAATTCCAGCCCAAGGGAAACCATTGAGTCGAGCAGGACCCGAGTAATCTAGAACCTTCTCAAAAGAGATGCTCACCAAGTCCATTATTCCGTGGACACTGATGTGGCCCGCCTAACGCGGGGTCCACGAGGAACTCGGACAGAGTTACCGCCCGTGTCGAGTTAGGACACGCGGAGACCGGCAGAGGACAGACGGACTTGAGAGAGGCAACAGGGCCTGCCTTTGAGGGACTCTATAGATATCAATAGATATATAGACATAGGCTAGATAGTTTGCTAGACTGATAAATGATACTTATGTGTTTGATGTTTACTATTCGGGAGATGTAATATAGCGCGGGTCTGTTTACCCACTGCGCCAACGCATACTGTATATGTAAATACAATAAATCTTCGATCTCATAACGAACAGATTTATTGTTGCCTGTATGAACCCAAGTTTAGTTACCTAGATACGAGCAAGACTATGACAGGCTTTTTGGGGGCTAGTTTTCCGGTTTTGGCATAGAATGTTTTCTTAAAAACCTGTTAAATGCCATGTAAAATTAATTATTTAATCATATCACACTGATTTTTGATAAAACATTGATTTTTGGTAACACATTGATTTGTTTAAATCAAAGAAATTGTTAACGTTACAAGGTTACATAAAACTAGTAGCTATCTAGCAGTAACATAGAAATAATCTGAGTCCCTCGGCAATGTCTCACCATTGCCTCCACAGCGCCTCTTTATTTTGATTCTGTAAACAATTTTTTTTTGTTCCGACATGTTACTATTTTGACATTTTTTTTGTTTTTGTGACAGTGACTAATGTTTTCTCGCTCCACGAGCAGATTGTTCAACAAGTGCCGCGTCCAACCGATGAAACCTTTCCAACAGTAACGAGAGTGCAAGATAACATCGAGGAGCTTCAAAATTCAGAGCTAAGTTTCACCTCATACTCATTGTACTTCTAAGCTGTACTTCTCATGTTTCATCAATGTACTATTTTGTATCATATTGATTTCCTTGCATATTCATAAGTTTGCACCAACATAACCTTGCATTTTGATTTATACATTAATAATTAGGGGAGTTAACCAAATTTTCGACCACACAACATATTTTTCTAAGGGATTTAACTCTATAAACTTAACAAACAAGTAAAACACAAAATGTCTAGTTTAGATCAATGCATTGAGCAAGGAATAAAGTTAGGTTATAAAGAAGAGAAATTGTCAGAATGGGCACAGAAAACACACGCAGAAAACATTGCCCGTGAAGAAAGAGCGATAGAACGAGAGGAAAGGAAACTTCAAATGGAAGCCGAAGAAAGGAAACTGCAAGCAGAGGAAAAGAAATTGCAGATGGAACTTGAGGCCGCCGCCAAACAGGCCCAGTTAAATGCCGAGACACAGATTAAACTAAAACAGATGGAAATGGAGTCCAACACAGAAATATCAATAAATAAGTTAAGAAGCAAAGAAGAGGAACAAAAATATAATAAATATAAAGGTCTCGTGAAGGCTTTCTGTTCGGGAGATTCCATCTCCGCTTACTTAGAAAATTTCGAGTGCCTCATGTCTCATCATAAAATCAGTAAATCAGATTGGGCATTTATTCTAATGAGGAATTTGGCTCTTGAACCACTGAAAGTAATAGAAACAATACCACAGGAAATGCGAAAAGACTATGAGTACCTAAAACAACGCATTCTCCAACATTTTTCTTTAGACACTGCAGGTTACCAACAACAATTTGCCAAATTATCTCCACAACCAAACCAAACCTTCATAGATTATGTCAGTACAGTCCAAGACATATGCACAAAATGGATTAACTCGGCTAAAACCAACAATAGCCATGATAAACTTAAGGAACTAATTATAATAGATAAAATAGTTAGCACCATCCCCACACCTTTTGCCAAGTTCTTAAAACAAATGGACTGTAAGAGCATTCAGGAAATCGAGGCGAAAGGGAATGCATTTTTTACAGCAAATAGGGATATTTTTCAACATAATATAAGTCACAATGATACAGCAGCTGCAGTAGTGAACACCAAATACTCCAAACAATCACAGAGCAGATTTAAACCACGATCCAATGTCGGTAAAGTAGTAAGGTGCCAATATTGCAATTTTCATCACGACAGTTACGGTATGTGTGACAAATCACCCACCTACCCTGAACACCTCAAAAAGATGGTAGAGAAGCAAACAGCTAAACGCATGGCTTACCACAGAGCAATTAAATGTTATTTCTGCAATAGCTGGGGTCACTATAATAGGGATTGTGAAGGCCGAAAGTTATTGAAACAGGCCAATGCGGCATTAGTAGAAACGTCGACTGACGAAGAGCTTGAGTCACTAAATGGATGTGAAAATCAACACGACAATGAAAGCGAGCTTGGGAATGCTGTACACGTCATCAACACCATAACAGACAGTAAGTGCAACACCTGTACAAAGTTCCAAATTGACACAACACTACATTGTGGTCACATTATCCCAATTGCAAATGAAATAGCTAACGCTGCCTTATCATCTACAGGCAAGCTAGTTTTTTATACAGGGTTTGTTAACAACAAAAAGGGCACGTTAATTCGTGATTCCGGCGCAACTCTCTGTGGCGTGAGGAAGACATTAATAGACGCTAATGACTACACAGACAAACATGTGACGTGTCGCACATTTTCAGGTACAATAGAGAAATACCCCCTTGCTTTGGTCGAAATTCAAACACCATTCATATCGGGGCGAGTATTGTGTGCTATCCTTGAAAATCCCGTCGCGGATATTATACTTGGTAATTTACCCAACATACATCCATGCTCTGAAACAGAGATCAAAAGGTGGGAGCAAAAACACGGCATCCACCACAGAAATAGCGACACAAAAGAGAAACACCATTCTTGCTTGTCTCAAACTGCCAAAATACCAAGGGAGACAACCACTGAGGTAATTCAGGAAGAATTTACCGAGGTGTACAATGCAGGGGCGGTCGAATCAAGAAACGATACGACCGAATTAAAACCTCGAATTGAGGATGCGACCAAACTACCAAATACCGAACCTGTAAATGTGCAACAAAACACACAACACACAAACGCAATAACACAACAGACAACCCACAAAACCAACACCGACCAACTACAGGAATCATTAGAAATAGTAGCGCCAAACTCAACTAACATCACTTTTGGTAATGAACAGAAAGCAGATACTACACTTGCACCATACTTTAAATTAGTAGGACTTAAACCAAAAGTCACTAAAAACGCATCGTGGCCATTTAGGCTACAGAATAACATCTTAACGAGATTTTACACAACAAACCAGACCACGACACAGCAAATAGTGTTACCACAAGCACATCGAGACAAAGTGCTAAAATTAGCCCATGACTCCCCTTTTGGAGGTCATATGACATACGAAATGACCAGGGCTATTGTCCTGACCCAGTTTTATTGGCCAAAGTTCGACCAAGACATTAAAACCTTTTGTACATCTTATGTTATATGTCAGAAACTGGTCAACAAGGGGAATAACCCTACTGCATTCTTTTTAAATAGAAACTTGAAATTATTCCATATAAATATGTTGAAACCATATTATGTTAGACAGGACAATGAGACAAATGAACTGACTCAACGAACTGGTGACGGAGACGAAACGACAATTTCCCAACGAAATGACACCTCGACAAACGAAGCATCGTTAACGACACACTCTTACGACGACGAAAACAACGAAGACATATGGACATTACCGACAATCTGTGATATCGACATCGACGACAAATTTGACGACAGATTGACAACGATTGATCTCGACGACGACGACAATGACATTGAAGACAATTTACAAACAGTGGCATCTGTTGTAAATCAGACAGACGTGGACAACACTGAAATCCCTGTACCAATCATGACTGACGACAGAAGTATAAATGACATACATATCTCTGACACTTTGACACAACAACAGCGACAAGACATTTTTATTAATGACGTAGTTGCTTATATTGATGATATATGCATCCATTCTTCTGATATGACTTCTCACTTACTCACCCTTAAACAAGTCTTCCACCAAATCTCTCTTTTTGGACTTACTATCAAACCTTCCAAGGTTGAACTAGGTTATACACAAATAGACTTCCTTGGACATAGAATTTCTGAAGGAAAATTGTTGACTGATGATAAAATTGTTTCCAAGATCCTTAAGCTAGAAGTACCTACCACAAAGAAGCAAGTTAGAAGTTTACTAGGTCTGATTAACTATTATTCTAAATTTATTCCACATTGGGCAGAACTAACCTCAATCTTTTCTGATATGTTAACTAAAAATCATCCATCAAAAATTTGTAAAAGTACCAGCTTAGATGATGCAATGTGTAAATTGAAACATATTTTTTCTAATCCACCAGTCTTACGATTACCCAACCTAAATTTACCCTTTATTTTGACCACAGATGCGAGCGCTATCGCAATAGGAGGATGCTTGATGCAGGAAATGGATGGCATAAAACACCCAATTCTCTATGTAAGCCGCAAACTAAAGAAGGCTGAGACTCGGTATGCCACAGTTGAATTAGAGTGTTTGAGCCTAGTGTTTTGTATATTGAGATTATCGAAGTTCCTCTTAGGGAGTCACTTTGTGGTCCTCACTGACAGTTCGCCATTATTGGTCCTTAACCAGGGGTCACCTAAAAACCATCGGCTACAAAGATGGTGTCTTCTACTTCAAGGTTTCGACTTCGAAATCCGCCACATCAGAGGCACCGACAACATTGTGGCTGACCTTTTGTCACGGCAAGTGAATGCGCCAGTAGAATGACTCTGATCACATCGACCATTAGCCATACTATAAACTGTGATACTTTTAGTCGGTTGCATATTACAGTGGAACTCTACACCTGCTAGAGTACTCTCAGTGATTAGTTGAATTACGACACCCAAGAACATGATACGTTACGTTGAGAACTATACCATCAAGTGCCTAAGCGCTAGAACGATTCCAGCAAGAAACAGTAACTGTGTTTGTGTCAACCAATAAGATCAACCAACGAACTAACTCCGAATTCTGTAAGAACTCGTTATATAGGACATTAAGAACATGCCATACTTGCTGTTACTACGTAACTTTACAAACAGCCGAAACAGAACGACATCGACGACAACACTCAATAGACAGCCATACTAGCTTTACCATTCATGGCATAACACGCTAGCGACAGGAGGACGACGCGCACATCATCGTTGGATTTAATTAATTAATTAGTTTAGGATTAAATATGTATTATATTTCCATTATTGTTGTATATAAATTGTATTCACCTGTAATTTGTACATATTCGACATTAATATTACAGGCGGTACCATTCCTAAGCTAAAGAACCGTCCTATACAATTGTCTCTATTTAAATTATAACCCATCTGTGAGTCATCGTACAAGAAGTACGTATTTTCTTAAAGGGCAAATATCGCCTAGCCCATTTTTTCTAAGGGCAATAACACTTACCTCAACTTTAATTATATATTTTAACCAAATACTATTTTTAATGAAAAGTGAGTGAATGACTGTGTGAATGGATTAAATGAGAGAACGATACACTTGGCGGACAAATTGTACGCAAACCGTATTTATTTTAATTTGTCTGCGTCTTTCATGTAAATTGTATGACTTGTCTAATTTGTGAATACATGTGTAGTACTTAGTTTAATAGTGAGTTAATATACTTAGCTTAGCAGTTAGGATACTCTAAGCACCACTACTTGGAATGCCTGTTCATGTATTGCACACAGTGCAGTAGTTCATGATTGAGGTTATCCCAACTCGTGACGCTTGGAAATACGCCACACATTCAGCACACACAGTACACAAACCTTAAAACTCAACACTATCAAGTTAAAATACAGTCACTTTATTAGAAACATCAACTTATTAGTCAAAGCACACTAACAAGCCAACAGGGACACTTGTAGTATGAGGGGGATAAAAGAACAAGGTAACTACATATTTAGCATTATATAACATACGGGAGTAAAAGTGTATAGAAATACACACACAGATCAAGATTTGAAGGTGTACTTATTTAGCCAAGACTTCGGTCTTGTTAACCCTCTACTATATAGGGGTTATTTGTCTGGGTACCATTTTGGGTACTATGAGAAGGGCAAGTTGTAAATACAACTACTAAAATGCCACGTAACTTCGGTCTGATAAGCATATTTAAGCACACGAGAGACAGGGATCTCTGCACCAAATCAGACAAGTGTTGTATGGTAGAATAACATGAGTTTTTAGTGCTAATAGGTAGGTTACCAGGTTACTATCCACCAAACTACAACACCAACTGTATGTGAGTCGGTGACAGAATTAGAACGGATCTAATTCCAAACAACAAATCATGTCACGGGGGAGGAGGGATCCTGTCACCGCCTCACTTGCACATTTAGTAAAGGGCTGCAATTCCAGCCCAAGGGAAACCATTGAGTCGAGCAGGACCCGAGTAATCTAGAACCTTCTCAAAAGAGATGGTCACCAAGTCCATGATTCCGTGGACACTGATGTGGCCCGCCTAACGCGGGGTCCACGAGGAACTCGGACAGAGTTACCGCCCGTGTCGAGTTAGGACACGCGGAGACCGGCAGAGGACAGACGGACTTGAGAGAGGCAACAGGGCCTGCCTTTGAGGGACTCTATAGATATCAATAGATATATAGACATAGGCTAGATAGTTTGCTAGACTGATAAATGATACTTATGTGTTTGATGTTTACTATTCGGGAGATGTAATATAGCGCGGGTCTGTTTACCCACTGCGCCAACGCATACTGTATATGTAAATACAATAAATCTTCGATCTCATAACGAACAGATTTATTGTTGCCTGTATGAACACAAGTTTAGTTACCTAGATACGAGCAAGACTATGACAAGTGGCAATAATCACATGTGTAACAGTAGCAGTGGCAATAATCACATGTGTAACAGTAGCAGTGGCAATAATCACATGTGTAACAGTAGCAGTGGCAATAATCACATGTGTAACAGTAGCAGTGGCAATAATCACATGTGTAACAGTAGCAGTGGCAATAATCACATGTGTAACAGTAGCAGTGGCAATAATCACATGTGTAACAGTAGCAGTGGCAATAATCACATGTGTAACAGTAGCAGTGGCAATAATCACATGTGTAACAGTAGCAGTGGCAATAATCACATGTGTAACAGTAGCAGTGGCAATAATCACATGTGTAACAGTAGCAGTGGCAATAATCACATGTGTAACAGTAGCAGTGGCAATAATCACATGTGTAACATTAGCAGTGGCAATAATCACATGTGTAACAGTAGCAGTGGCAATAATCACATGTGTAACAGTAGCAGTGGCAATAATCACTTGTGTAACAGTAGCAGTGGCAATAATCACATGTGTAACAGTAGCAGTGGCAATAATCACATGTGTAACAGTAGCAGTGGCAATAATCACATGTGTAACAGTAGCAGTGGCAATAATCACATGTGTAACAGTAGCAGTGGCAATAATCACATGTGTAACAGTAGCAGTGGCAATAATCACATGTGTAACAGTAGCAGTGGCAATAATCACATGTGTAACAGTAGCAGTGGCAATAATCACATGTGTAACAGTAGCAGTGGCAATAATCACATGTGTAACAGTAGCAGTGGCAATAATCACATGTGTAACAGTAGCAGTGGCAATAATCACTTGTGTAACAGTAGCAGTGGCAATAATCACATGTGTAACAGTAGCAGTGGCAATAATCACATGTGTAACAGTAGCAGTGGCAATAATCACATGTGTAACAGTAGCAGTGGCAATAATCACATGTGTAACAGTAGCAGTGGCAATAATCACATGTGTAACAGTAGCAGTGGCAATAATCACTTGTGTAACAGTAGCAGTGGCAATAATCACATGTGTAACAGTAGCAGTGGCAATAATCACATGTGTAACAGTAGCAGTGGCAATAATCACATGTGTAACAGTAGCAGTGGCAATAATCACATGTGTAACAGTAGCAGTGGCAATAATCACATGTGTAACAGTAGCAGTGGCAATAATCACTTGTGTAACAGTAGCAGTGGCAATAATCACATGTGTAACAGTAGCAGTGGCAATAATCACATGTGTAACAGTAGCAGTGGCAATAATCACTTGTGTAACAGTAGCAGTGGCAATAATCACATGTGTAACAGTAGCAGTGGCAATAATCACATGTGTAACAGTAGCAGTGGCAATAATCACATGTGTAACAGTAGCAGTGGCAATAATCACTTGTGTAACAGTAGCAGTGGCAATAATCACATGTGTAACAGTAGCAGTGGCAATAATCACATGTGTAACAGTAGCAGTGGCAATAATCACATGTGTAACAGTAGCAGTGGCAATAATCACATGTGTAACAGTAGCAGTGGCAATAATCACATGTGTAACAGTAGCAGTGGCAATAATCACTTGTGTAACAGTAGCAGTGGCAATAATCACATGTGTAACAGTAGCAGTGGCAATAATCACATGTGTAACAGTAGCAGTGGCAATAATCACTTGTGTAACAGTAGCAGTGGCAATAATCACATGTGTAACAGTAGCAGTGGCAATAATCACATGTGTAACAGTAGCAGTGGCAATAATCACATGTGTAACAGTAGCAGTGGCAATAATCACATGTGTAACAGTAGCAGTGGCAATAATCACATGTGTAACAGTAGCAGTGGCAATAATCACATGTGTAACAGTAGCAGTGGCAATAATCACATGTGTAACAGTAGCAGTGGCAATAATCACATGTGTAACAGTAGCAGTGGCAATAATCACATGTGTAACAGTAGCAGTGGCAATAATCACATGTGTAACAGTAGCAGTGGCAATAATCACATGTGTAACAGTAGCAGTGGCAATAATCACATGTGTAACAGTAGCAGTGGCAATAATCACATGTGTAACAGTAGCAGTGGCAATAATCACATGTGTAACAGTAGCAGTGGCAATAATCACATGTGTAACATTAGCAGTGGCAATAATCACATGTGTAACAGTAGCAGTGGCAATAATCACATGTGTAACAGTAGCAGTGGCAATAATCACTTGTGTAACAGTAGCAGTGGCAATAATCACATGTGTAACAGTAGCAGTGGCAATAATCACATGTGTAACAGTAGCAGTGGCAATAATCACATGTGTAACAGTAGCAGTGGCAATAATCACATGTGTAACAGTAGCAGTGGCAATAATCACATGTGTAACAGTAGCAGTGGCAATAATCACATGTGTAACAGTAGCAGTGGCAATAATCACATGTGTAACAGTAGCAGTGGCAATAATCACATGTGTAACAGTAGCAGTGGCAATAATCACATGTGTAACAGTAGCAGTGGCAATAATCACATGTGTAACAGTAGCAGTGGCAATAATCACATGTGTAACAGTAGCAGTGGCAATAATCACTTGTGTAACAGTAGCAGTGGCAATAATCACATGTGTAACAGTAGCAGTGGCAATAATCACATGTGTAACAGTAGCAGTGGCAATAATCACTTGTGTAACAGTAGCAGTGGCAATAATCACATGTGTAACAGTAGCAGTGGCAATAATCACATGTGTAACAGTAGCAGTATCAATAATCACTTGTGTAACAGTAGCAGTGGCAATAATCACATGTGTAACAGTAGCAGTGGCAATAATCACATGTGTAACAGTAGCAGTGGCAATAATCACATGTGTAACAGTAGCAGTGGCAATAATCACATGTGTAACAGTAGCAGTGGCAATAATCACATGTGTAACAGTAGCAGTGGCAATAATCACATGTGTAACAGTAGCAGTGGCAATAATCACATGTGTAACAGTAGCAGTGGCAATAATCACATGTGTAACAGTAGCAGTGGCAATAATCACATGTGTAACAGTAGCAGTGGCAATAATCACATGTGTAACAGTAGCAGTGGCAATAATCACATGTGTAACAGTAGCAGTGGCAATAATCACTTGTGTAACAGTAGCAGTGGCAATAATCACATGTGTAACAGTAGCAGTGGCAATAATCACATGTGTAACAGTAGCAGTGGCAATAATCACATGTGTAACAGTAGCAGTGGCAATAATCACATGTGTAACAGTAGCAGTGGCAATAATCACTTGTGTAACAGTAGCAGTGGCAATAATCACTTGTGTAACAGTAGCAGTGGCAATAATCACATGTGTAACAGTAGCAGTGGCAATAATCACATGTGTAACAGTAGCAGTGGCAATAATCACATGTGTAACAGTAGCAGTGGCAATAATCACATGTGTAACAGTAGCAGTGGCAATAATCACATGTGTAACAGTAGCAGTGGCAATAATCACATGTGTAACAGTAGCAGTGGCAATAATCACTTGTGTAACAGTAGCAGTGGCAATAATCACATGTGTAACAGTAGCAGTGGCAATAATCACATGTGTAACAGTAGCAGTGGCAATAATCACTTGTGTAACAGTAGCAGTGGCAATAATCACATGTGTAACAGTAGCAGTGGCAATAATCACATGTGTAACAGTAGCAGTGGCAATAATCACATGTGTAACAGTAGCAGTGGCAATAATCACATGTGTAACAGTAGCAGTGGCAATAATCACATGTGTAACAGTAGCAGTGGCAATAATCACATGTGTAACAGTAGCAGTGGCAATAATCACATGTGTAACAGTAGCAGTGGCAATAATCACATGTGTAACAGTAGCAGTGGCAATAATCACACGTGTAACAGTAGCAGTGGCAATAATCACACGTGTAACAGTAGCAGTGGCAATAATCACACGTGTAACAGTAGCAGTGGCAATAATCACACGTGTAACAGTAGCAGTGGCAATAATCACACGTGTAACAGTAGCAGTGGCAATAATCACATGTGTAACAGTAGCAGTGGCAATAATCACATGTGTAACAGTAGCAGTGGCAATAATCACATGTGTAACAGTAGCAGTGGCAATAATCACATGTGTAACAGTAGCAGTGGCAATAATCACATGTGTAACAGTAGCAGTGGCAATAATCACATGTGTAACAGTAGCAGTGGCAATAATCACATGTGTAACAGTAGCAGTGGCAATAATCACATGTGTAACAGTAGCAGTGGCAATAATCACATGTGTAACAGTAGCAGTGGCAATAATCACATGTGTAACAGTAGCAGTGGCAATAATCACATGTGTATACGGCAGCACCAGACACGAAATAGATCGTGGTCATGTTGGTCGACACTGAACTCATCGTTATGGCCGTTACCTCGAGACGTATTTACTATCTTGTTGCCATGCCATGTAAATTACTGTCCCGAAGCGGTTTCTGCCATGAGTCTGTGGTGTGACAAGGCCGTTCACATTATGTAGAACTGAATGCTCGGAGGAATAGGTGGCCAGTATTTTTCCTCACTTAGCGAGACTACGAAAGTAGGCGTCGAACTCCCGTCTGTCACTGCTCAATGACATTATCAGTGTAACACCTTATAAATTACACTGACGCTGACGCGCCTGCTGATGTCCTCTTAGATAACATCTAAAAAGACGATTCACATTATCTGCTAAAACTGCCATGTCTTAGATCAGGCCTCAAATTCAAGTCACCCACTCGCATGTCATTATTAATGGCGTAAGGTCTCTAGATAGCATCGCTTCTCTTGTGATAATCGTTGTATATCTTTTGTTCAACCCACAGGCAAGGTGTTGGCTATGTCATGCAAGTGTCGTCTCTCCAATGAAGGTTGTTTTGACCACAGCGGATCTCCAAAATTGTCTGCTTCTCCCTCTGTTTATACAATCTAACGGACTACCGTACGTCCATATTTTGATAGTCTTCCCATGGGTATCGTTACCTACATCTTTCCCATCTGCTTTTGACGTTTGTCTGTGAAAGTATCATACCCAAAATATGTTATTTCTTTATTTCTTATTTTTAAATTAAAAAGGCGCAAATTGATTGTGACAGCAGAATTGGTGGAGAAGGCGCCATCTATCTGGAAGTCTAAAAGAGGAACCAGATGTCTTGAGATGAGAGTTGATTCTTACAGACCAGTATATTTACGATATTTTTATTCTAATTCTGTCCTTCGTCTTCAAATCTCAGAGGTTCCAATATTCCCATGTGATTTAGTTAGTAATTTATGTTTTGAACTCTAAACTGCGCTCCTGGAGTTTCTGAATGTCCACGGATCCATTTGAGCTACAACGATTGGCGCCAGCATTAGGCAGTAATATTCTGCGCGTTCTGAACATTGGGTCATACCGTCACATTGACTGCATGATCTATTGCCTGACATGTTTCGCTGTATTTAGTCAGGCTCATACTGCGTGAAATACATAAAGTGAAGCCAACAAATGAACCCGTCTTGCAGAACACACACATACACACATGCGCACGCACGCACTGGCACTAAAATGTTGTTCCCTGTATTTATCAGTAAAACTGACTACGACACATCGCTTAAACAGTGATGGCCGATGGTGGATCGTTGTCGCTTCAGTTTGTCTTCCCAGATTTTATTCAGCTTCCGCGGCCGCGTGTGTATTTGTGTATGTGTGTGTGTGTGTGTGTGTATGTGTGTGTGAGTGTGTTCTTGTGTGTGTATGTGTGTGCGTGTGTGTATGTGTCCGTGTGTATGTGTCCGTGTGTGTATGTGTGTGTGTGTGTGTCAGTGTTGTCCACGGAAAGCGACTTGCTATTATGTTAATCGTCTATTCTAGAATAGGAAACATTTTAAGACATTAACATACCAGGATAAAAACGGACACGTTCAACTGATGACATCAGTGTTTAGTTAAATGAACAAGCGCGCTTCAACGCGCGAGAGACTTAGCAAATGTGCTGTGGGCATATCATGGATATGAAGTGCATGACATGCTGGTGGGCGGGACAGCGCATGGGCTGACAAATTAGCAGCTGCTTCCTTTCTGGGTAGACAGTTTACGATAAAGGTGATGTGGTGAAGGTCCCTGGAACTATCAGACCTTTGCCTGGTAAACACATACACACACACACACACACACACACACATGTGATTGTAACGGAAGCACAGAGCATGCTGAGAATGGTGTGCTTCGTGCAGCAGTGTTTCGAGCGCAAAATGCGGAATTACGAACCGCGTCTGTAACTCCTTTGCCACGAAGTCGGCAATTTCAAGCTGTTCATATTCCAAACCTTTGAAGGATTACAATGGCAAAGAATCCTCGTCATCATGGGCCATGCCGATAAACGTGGGGGTCATGTTTCGCCATCTGACACGATCACCTGAGTCGTGAATCAGCTCTGTGTTCTTGTCTCGACCATGTCATATGGTCCAGCCATCTAAATATTTACTTCTCTGCCTGTCCCTTGTTCTTTTCCCCTCAATCGTGTCAGTTGTTGCCAAGTTATCTAGTTTACTTCTTCTCATAACGTGTCCAAAAAATGTTGAATGTCTGCTCCTTCTTGTAAAGACTTACTAAATGTTTTTCTGTCTGTATATGGTATTCTTTATTCTTTAATTATCCCTTGATAAGGAAATCAACATCAGGATTGGTAAGGAAGCAACAACAATGAACATGTTAGCAAAAAGAGTTGGGAGAACACGAAGCTTACTGCCAAAACAAAAGTCCTCGTCTATCAAGCATGTGTCCTCAGTACTCTTATTTATGGCAGTGAAACCTTGCCAACTTACTCACATTAAGAGAAACGTTTAAATAGCTTTCATATGCAGTTCTGCGAAGAATACTTAGTATTAAGTGGCAAGACAAAATCACAAATACTGAAGTATTGGAAAGATCAGGTTGTGTGACGGTGTGTTCCATGCTCGGTCTTCGTAGACTTAGATGGATAAGACACGTTAGGAGGATGGATGATGGTAGAATACCAAAGGACATCTGTTTTGGTGAATTACAGATGGGTAGGAGATCTCGGGGTCGGCCTCTACTACGATACAAAGATGTGTGTAAGTGGGACATGACTTATGCAGGCATTGATAATGCACATTGGGAGCAAGTCGCCGCTGAATGTGTTGCATGGAAGGAAACTATCAGAAATGGAATAAAGACAAGGGAGTAAATGATTGCAGATAAGTCACACACCGAGCATGCGAGACGTAAGATGGTGCATGATTGAGGAAATGACCATGTTTTCACATGCTTCCACTGTGGACGAACATTTACAGCACGAATTGGCCTTATTAGCCACACTCACCACCGCCAAAGGGTTGTAGTTATTAAGCCTTTTTAAAGAACAATGTACCAAACTATCGTCTGTCAAGACGGATAGGTGCCAATGATGAATGAATGATGGTATTCTTTGTATTTTCCTCAGAAACCACATTCCCACTGACATTAGATGTTTTTCAGCTTGTCTGCTCATTGTCCACGTTTCACATCCACACAAAATTATAGGTTCTATGTAGCACTTCAACACTCGTTTTCACCTTGAAATTGACATCTTTTTATTGGTTAGTATGTTTTCCATCTTGCAAGAGGTTACCTGTTTGCCATAGCGATTCTTGTTCTAATCTCTTCATGGCACCTCCCATCAAGAAATCTAAGACAGTGATAATTCGGGACATCAAATTATCTATTTAAAAACTCAGCCATCGACAAAATAAGCCTGTTTTATGAATCGTGTTCGTTGTCAATTTTGAAAACATAATGGTTATCCAGACGACAATGTCTCCCCAAAAAGGAAGCACTCACCATCTTTTGTCAGAAGATAAAAACTAACGACTGCTGCAGGGTCGATATAGTTTGAGGGAAATAGACGGACTCAAAAAAAAGTACGGAAAATATCTTCCGGAATGGTGGACACATAAAAACATGAAATGCACGTTTCCATGGTGATGATGTTTTCGCCAATGGGCAATGCATTTTGTTTACCCCTATATTGTGTTTACTGGATCGTTTTGCTTTGACACTTATGTTTGTATGAAAGGTCACTTAACGTATGTTTCTTGTTAACCCTCCTCAATCTTTGTTATTCATTCATCTATGGTTTTCTATATACTATCATGTCAAGCCCATTGTATTGTATATTGTTTTCTGGGCTCATCTTTTCAGTATACCATCGTGTCTATTTTACAGGATCTAATTTTATGGATTATTCATTACGATATACCATGGTGTCTATATTACAGTTATCTAGTTTTCTTAATTATTCATTATGATATACCGAGGTGTGTATTCTACTGTATCTAGATTTCTGGATTCTGCTTCTCTATATACCATCGTGTGTATTCCTCTGTATCTTGTTTTCAAGATGCTTCTTCATCGCAACTGATGTAGGTTACTTTAGTGGACACGTGTACTATTTGATATTGTCCTAATCCTGCGAGATCCTTATATCGTATAAATTGACATGATTTTCGTCAATTGTTCACAAAGGTTTTACTATGCAACTGTTTTGCTCACGGAAACGGTGGTTGAATAACATATCCTCTCACAAGACTACATATATTCATTCATATATAAATACTAGTCGATTTCACCGCCACTGCCACAATTCAAAGTTAAAGTTTGTTGCATTTCCTTTTACAGGATTTTGCAATCAATCGCATCAGTTATTGACTGTTTGCGAATTTATAGGCAATTTTACGTTCAGTAGATTTCTCATCGTCCGATGCTCGTTTTATAGAAATCAAGCGATCTGCTCCCAAATGGCATTATGCTGATTTTGAGCCCTGAACCTGGTGTGTCAGGACATTGTGAAACTGTTCACTAACCTCAAAGCCACCCACACTAGCCATTTCAAAGTACCCTCCAGGATATAGCTTTCTATCGCATGCCGTGAGCTGTATGTGCTATAGTCTGCTAGTCCTGTATGTTATAGACCTATCGGCACTCGATGAGTGCTGTTGTAAATAATACACCGACCGCCTTAACTTCCCAGTACATTTCATGGTACACATTTTTAGACTGGGTCGTCATGGTAGCCCAGGTCAATTTAGAAAAAGCCTTTCAAAAGGGATTCGAACACGGGACCATTGGGTCGGCAAGCAAGCGTTCTAGCCACTACATCACCACGACTTCCCATTATAGTTTTATAGGCTCTGCATATTCATATATGGTTATATACCAACACCATCACCACTAACACAATTCAAATACTCTCACCGATACGTTTAACGTCTGACAGAAATGTTTTGTATTTGTCGGCACAAAGTCTGCTGAATACACTGAGTGTTGTATGTCCTTGAAAGGACGTAGCAATCAACGCCAGCATTTTGTTCTTGTTGGCTGTTCTGATTTGGTAAGCAATTTTACATTCTGTAGTTTGCCACTGCTTTCTGAACGACCGACGCTCATACCACTGTTAAAAATCAGCACAAGGCGGTCTCGCTTCCAAAATCGCCTGCAACTGACTTCGAACGCGGTATGCGAGAATGCGAATCACGTTCGCTGCCCCTTCGCCACTGTATAGTGAAAATATTATGAGACGTTTTAAATACACCAGAGTGATCGCCATCAGTGGACTTTACTTGAACAGTGTAAGATATTCGGGTTATACAGTATCGATTTAAGATAGTGGGCTTTACATGAACAGTGTAAAATATGCAGGTTATACATCATAGATTTGAGATAGTGGACTTTACATGGACCGTGTAAAATACGCGGGTTATACAGTATAGATTTGAGATAGTGGACTTTTCATGAACACTGTAAGATATAAGGGTTATACAGTATAGATTTCAAATGGTGGACTTTATATGAACAGTTTAAGATATGCGGGTTATATAGTATAGATTTCAGATGATGGACTTTACATGAAAATTGTAAGATATGCGGGTTATACAGTATAGATTTCAGACAGTGAACTTTACATGAACAGTGTAATTTATACAGGTTATACAGTATGGATTTCAGACAGTGGACAGGTTCTACGGCTTTTGGTGGATGCTGTTGTTATATATGCGAGCAACCAGGGTTAGATTTAAATGATGAGAAAACGGAAATTATGGTCATCTCTAGGAAGAATGAAATATAAAACTGTAATATCCACACAAAGGGAGAATTTCTTAAGCAGGTAAATCTGTACAACCGTCTTGCAACAGTTATAGCATGTAATGGGGGTACCTTACAGAGATTAGAACATCAACCGCCTTGATGAAAGCAGTCTATTTGCAAGATGAAACTAGAATAAGAAATTGATAAAAGAAATTGTCAATTATAATGAGAACAATGTTTAAAGTGTTGTATAGATCAAATTCTAGTGAATGTATGTGAAACACATGCAATGAGCAGACCAGCTGAGAAACATAATGGCATTTTAACTGACGTTTCTGAGCACAAAGAAAAGAATAAGTTGACGGACAGAAAAACGAATGAGATAGTCCAAGTCACACATTTTGAGGCCCTAAACACTTGAAACCGACTCCGTGGCAAAGGCGTTACGGACGAGGTTCGTAATTCTGCTTACCTGCGTTCGAAACACAGCTGCGACCTATTTGGCAGCAGACCTTGTCACGCTCGGTTTTAACGTGATGGTAGCAGTGCTGGTGTTGACAGCGATGTCCTGTAAATAGGATATGCAAAACAAAAACAACAACAACAACAAAACATTTGAAACTATTTTGGTGCCTGTCATTCGATTGATAAACAATACTAAGTTGTAAAATATGTATTTTTCGAAATAAACAAAACTGAAAGAAAAACAATGTCTATGGTAACCCCTATTTGTATTTTGTTCCATATTGTTCGTGGTAAATCCGGCTATGGAACGTTTATGTGATGGCCACTTCCCTTAATTAACGTCCCAAGCAAGTTATTATTTTTCTCATTGGTTAACCCAGCTCTAATCATCATCATCAAGTGCCATGCACGCTGGCTGTCTCACCACATATCTCGGTCTTTGGTGTTCTGGATCACCGCTGCTGCTGATATTCCGCCATGCCACCATCTCAATCTATCAAGCATCATTTCTCTTTGGTCGTCCTCTGCCTCTCTTTACTCCGATCTTTTTAGTCGTCAAAATGTTCCCCAATGCCTGTCGTCTCATCACATGACCAAAGAAAGCTGTTTGTCTCTTTCTTATAGTTGTATACAATATTGTTGTTTCATTAGCCTCTTTGAGGCAATAGCCTTTAGTTATTTGGCAGTCCAAGAAATTCGCAACATTCGTCTTAGGAACCACATCTCTGTTGCTTCCAATTTCTTTCTAATTTCTTCATTTACATTCCAAGATTCTCTGCCATACAGCACAACAGGTTCTTTATAGCAATTCAGCACTCATTACAGTCAATGATAGAGACTTATTATGTTATAAATGACGCTAGGTATTTAAAATTATCTACTTGGTTAAGAATTTCCCCTTCTATTTATATTTTACATTTTGGTGTCACATTTTTCTTTGATATCACCATTGTTACTGTTTTCTTGATATTCAAGGAGAGTCCTTTCTTTGCATTCTCCGTTACTACAGTGTCCAACAATTGTTGTAGATCTGTTGCAGTATCCGCCACCATTACTGTGTCATCTGAAAAGCGTATATAGTTTATATTATAACCTCCTATTAGTATTCCCGTCTTCTTTTTTTATCTCTCTCAGTATTACTTACAAATTATTCTCATTATTAAATAAAAATCTCTTTGTGCTCTTCACGCATGTTTCGTCTTGACCTTCTACAAGTATTGTGTGACCAGTATGTAACAAAAACTTTGCATCAACAAATGAAACTGTCATCAGCACATATGTAACTTCAGCCTCTTTGATCATCCTTCTGTGTGAATCACATAATAACTATGTATAGTAGCTGTCGTTACTTTAGTTAGTCAGTCAGTTAGTCAGTTAGTCGCAGTTCCAACTTCACAGCAACGGGTTGTCCCCATTATGCTCCGTTCCTGTGCCAGTGAATATCACTCAAAACGCTCCCCACTGCCCAAGGTGAAAAGTGGAAAAGACAGGAGTCTCGACAAACAACAGTCCGCACAGATACACTCTGCATAATGCCGCCGCCAGAATGTCAACACAATAGTCCCCCACGAAACCCAGAGTTCATCTCTGATGGAATCAGCAGTCATTTTCCCATTTGTATGTTTCCTAGATGTTCATCCACACAGTCCACGAAATACAGGTCATCGTCGATGGTAGTGGCAGTCAACCAGAAGCCCAGCAGCCACGCATTTCTGCATAAGGCAAAAACCGGTCAACTCTGGGACATAGCCATCTGCCATCGCTCCGAACATGCAGTCACGTTCCAAAAAACCTCGGGCAGATTCAAAAGCATTTCACACGAAACTCACAGCTCACAGTGTCGCGCCACGCACTCACTCAGTAGCAGGGTGTCGTTACTTTATTAACACCAAATCACGCAGTTTCTTTTCTTTTTTTTTTTTTCTTTTTTTTGCAACATTAGCCTCGTTTTCTTATGTAAAATTATAGGTGCTCTCGGGCAATACAGGGCACTGGGTTTTGAAGTAATGAAACTTTACACATGCAAGGTCATGACTTTATTATATGAAATGACCATCATTATTCCTCACCACTAGCCATTGCTGGAGAAATCTAGTGCGCACGCTATAAGTCACTAAACTGTATCACACTAAACATCGCATCTATTCGAGGGAGAATGCAACTCGATTGGGAGTTGGACACTACTGACTGCCCTGGTAGGTGAATGCACAATTCACTAAGTCACCATATGTATGTAATTAATTGTACTTGCATATTATCTATGTATGGTTATGTGTGGTAGTCCCTGGCTTGTACAGCTTTAAGGTATTGTTATAATTGGATCGTGTGGTTGTTTGATGTCAGTAGCAATTATCTACAAGTACATCTATAAATGGTGCCTTAAAAAAGTGTGGCTTGATATCACGAACTATTTCACTGGAGGTCAGCCACAAATGTTGACAGCAAGCAGTTGAATGCAGTTCATAGACAACTGAAGATCAAGGTGAGCATAAACATAAACCTGGACAAAACACATTAACATAAATATTAACATAAACAAAGACAGTATAACTGGAAATCTAGGTTTGCACAAACATAAACAAGGACAGTATAACTGGAAATCAAGGTTTGCACAAACATAAACAAGGACAGTATAACTGGAAATCAAGGTTTGCACAAACATAAACAAGGACAGTATAACTGGAAATCAAGGTTTGCACAAACATAAACAAAGACAGTATAACTGGAAATCAAGGTTTGCACAAACATAAACAAGGACAGTATAACTGGAAATCTAGGTTTGCACAAACATAAACGAGGACAGTATAACTGGAGATCAAGGGGGAGATGACACGGTGGAGATGAAGCACGGCATCACAGGGTAATCAAACAAGCAACGTTTGAGTGTCAACTAATTACAGGCTGGAAGAGAGACCAGGTCAAAGAGAATTTCTCAGTTAATGAGAATACTGGTTACAGTAACCATAAATCTCAAAGTCATGACGACATACAGGCTCAGATTTAGAAATATGTGATTAGGATAAACTATAACACTAAACAAACACTATCATTATGGCGTTTACCACAACACTGGGGTAGGACGTACCCATTATCAAAGGGGAATGAGGCACTTACTGCCCTTCCCTACCATATGCACATCCTTGGGAAAGGTGGAGCAAACATTTAGCGCTCGAAACAAGGCAACGTGAAACGGTATGAACAGATAGCTAGTTCAACTTTAGAGCTTCCAACAGATAGTCTGTGATTATAGTCTCAAGTTCGCGACGGTAGGCAGTGGATATCTGTTTATAGACAGTGGCTCTGGTAACTGGTCAGCATGGTCACTGCAAAGAAAAAAATCAGTGGCAGACAGATGCCTAGAAAATTATAGGAGTGAAAGAACTTGTGGAGAACATATATAAATATAATAATATTGGTTGCTGATAACCCCATTCTAAGGGTAGTAGTAAATAAGACGACAGAATTCTTCGCAACTTCTTGCCAAAGTAGGTCTCTGTGTCAAACATACAAGAAAGCTAAAAATATGCAAAAGGATTGTGAGAACTATGAAAGAAGAAAAACATCACGTACCTATCAACGCAGAAGAAACATGTAAAGTTGAAATACCGCTAATCTCTGGACACCAGATGAAGTTGACAAAGAAATTCAACACACAGAATGGAGAAATTTTTATATATTGGGTGCAGAAAAATAAAGAAAAAATGGAGTAGCAGTATACTTGAATACATTTGCTTCATATTCACAGGAGGATCTCCTGCAGTTTTTTATTTTTTTGTACAGCTTTTTTTTCACAGTTCTTGTAGTCCTGTTTGCTTCACAAAGTGACTACATCCATGCGTAATGATGTACGCCACGAATTTCGGTCTTTAGAACAGTCGCCCAAGTGCCGTGATGAGTTTCGAAAGCTTTTAGTCAGATCTTCAGAGTATCTTTAAAGCATTTCCTCTGGCCGCCTTGGGAACGTTTACCACAGCGCAACTCACCGTAAAAAAAATTCGTTCAGAGAGCCTGTGATCTGGCAGGCGAGTCAAGTAACCAGCCCAGCGTTATATGCTTGTGGTGTTTCATTTATATTGAATCGTTTCGTCGTCTCTCTCTTGTTTTTTTAAAGTTTTCTCTTTAATTCTGCCACAAGTAGTGCATGGTCTTTATCACAGTCTGCTCCAGACAGTCTTTGTGGATGCTGTGCATGCTCTTTACCTTTGCTGCGTTAAGATGTAAGCAATTTGGTTCCTGCAGTTACCATGGGGTGATTCCAAGTATTTTTGCGTGATTGAAAGATTATTTTTTATTCAAATTTGGAATAGTTTATCCTTTCTCTCATTTCTTTTTTCTATACTGAATGGGCCTCGTACCTTTTCATCTTCTTCCGTTCCTTTAACCTCAGATTTCGTGTTGAAACCCCCACCCCCACCCACTCACCCACCCATTAATATCACGATATATCTGCTTTCATCTTTCCTAATGCCTCTTGTAAACTGCTGTACAATTCCAAAATTTCATTCTCTTCTGATAAAGTTATTGCTATTATTGTGAATAATCCTTTTCATTGTTTTAAGTATGAAATTAATCAGTGATTGGATTTTTTTTAAAGAGTCACTTAAAAATCGACAGGATCGACTTCATTGCACCGGGTTTGTATCCTATATGACTCAGTCTCTTTCCGCAGCGCGGAAAGCGTCGCACAAAGCACGAACTCCGTAGCTCCAGCAACGACCCACAGGAATCTCCGAAAAAAATTCAGTCGTGAACCGAAGGCCGCGGCCCGGAATCGAACCCACAACCTTCGGAGCCCGAGTCAAACGGCTTGACCAATTCACCATGGAGTGTCCCGTCAATGATTGTATTGTATCCTGGAAGTGCTGAAGAAACTTTCTTTATCAAGAGAAAATCAGCTCCGCTGTTTCCACCCTGTTTTCATGAACATATAAATGTGTCGCATGTTTGGGTTACTACATGACCTTGTCCCGATTATCTGTGATCTGAAATTGCCAGCATATCAGTTGTATTTCTTACTGCTTCTTCACTTATGGCGAAATGGCTTCCGTGATATAGGACACCCCATCCGTAATTTAATCTGAGTCCCAATGTCAGAGCTTTTCGCAGTAGTAATGTTGGGCTTACTGCAGTCATCTCTACAACTCTTACTTGATCCGCATTGTTTCCTTCCCCAGTAGGAATAAATGATCTGCCTGGTCCGGGGACCTCACCAACAGATTTGTGATCCTTTTTCAGCTGCTATGTTGAGTAGTAGCTTCCCCTTGCTTTTCACATCAACGTGGCTGTGGATTAGATCATTGAGTCATCAGCCTTCAGCAACCAGTTCAGTAGCCAGGACAAGTGGGTACCCTGCACTGTGGTACTCTCGCCAACAGCAAAGATCACCCCAGAAGTGTCCGTTTATCCCACTGATACCCTAGGCTGCGTTTGTCACAATGTGGAATGTTTCCAATAGGCTACCCCGCGGGATGCAGTTGGGAGCTTCTTTACAATTAGTTATGAGACCCTGGCGGCATTTCTCAAGATCTCTTGTGCGTTTAGAGGTTTAGAGAAGTGACATACCAGAAACAAATTAGACTTTAGTCATCCCGAACACGACGTTGGAGGAGGGGGGAGGGGGTGTTTGCCAGTGTGGTTCTGAAAATCGAATGAACACGAAATAAAACCTAGGAAACTCGAAGACAGAAAGGACACACGCAGATACACGTTAATGTTTCGACCACAGTCTCTATCAACGAAGATATATATATATATATATATATATATATATATATATATATATATATATATATATATATATATATATATATATATATATATATATATATATATATATATACACGCGCGCGCACGCACGCACGCACGCACGCACACGCACACGCACACCAGGGGCTTCAAACGGAAACCTTAAGTGTCATAGAAATTACAATAACCACGCAATTGTCTTGTAATCTGTCAATAATATTGCTAAGGATGTCAAGAGTGTTAAACACGTGACATCACTGTGTAGACAAACACAGTGACGTCATAAGAACAGTTTAAAGATGGCCGCCCCACTTTTGATACGCAACAAAGGGGAGCAGCCTTCTGCGTATGAAAGGGATCTTTAGTTTAATTACTTAAATATTTGTTGTTTGACCTATACTTGGTTAATAGACATTGATTAAATCGGTGAAGCTGTACAAGTTCCCTTATACGAATTATGTCTATGTTGCATGGTTGTGGGTTTAAATCAATAATAAACCTGGCTGGTGATTAGTAATTGCAATTTATTTTACGGATGACTGGCTCGCGAAGAACACTTCGACCTGCATCGATGCGCTGTCGTCTTTTGCAGGTGACAGGTTCGAATCCCAATGTGATTACAATTTTCAGATTTTCCTATTCTCTGGCTTGTCTTTTTAGTCCCTTTTTTTACACAAAGGCTTTTGGAAACATACCTTAAACAAACCGTGGAAAGTAAGAGAAAACCATGTTGCATATTTATTTATCCCTTGTAATACATGCTTCTGAACAAATGGGATCTAGTTGACAATGTTACCGTTGTTACACTAGAAACCCGTATTCACCTCGTCAGGCAGAGAGAATCTTCTGTACATGATAGACTACATGAGGGAGTGTAAAGACATTTGGGTCTACCAAACAAACAGCAACACCGGTCAACAAATTTGTTGCGCATTAGATATGACAACAACTATGCAATGACATATTGACGAGTAAACAGCTGCAAGGATTTTAGTTGGCAGAGAAACGTCTGCTAGTTTTCTAACGGAGTCGGCAAGATGGCGGATAAGTAGTCTTCTATTGACTTTAGTCCTGGAAATTGAGACTTATGACTGACAGTTTGAAAAGTTGCACAAAAAACATAGATTCACACGCACGCGCAGTGTACGTAATCACATTCAGGTTGACGATTGGATGCAATGGAGACAAGAAGGGAGAGGTCAAGGAAAGGATTTAAGGGAAGGGGAAGTAAGAGAAGAGATCACACGACAGACAGGAAAATCAGAAAGACCTGCAGCGACACAAACACACAGAGAAAACAAAGAGAGGGAAAGAGAGAGCAAGCGAGAAAAACCAGAAACATATGAGACATGCAGAAAGAGAAACAGAAAAAAAAAGGAAAGAAGGGACAAATGGGCAAATAGAAATAGAGCAGACACACACAAAGGCATGCATCGGCGAGAGACGGGCATGCAGAAATAAAAGCAAACATGTTGACAGAAGAAAAAAATCAAACAGAGGAATAACTGAGAGAGAAATGTCAAACTAATGATTTAGACAGCATGTCAAGATGTTCTTTTTGGGTAATCGAGCGTTTGTTGTCACTGCCTTTTGTTGGTGAATATGTTTTTACTTCCTATCGCATTACATGTCCTAGCTTTACACGCACATACACACAAACACACACACACACACACACACACCACCACCACCACCACCACCACCACTACCACCGTCACCACCACCACCATCACCACCACCACCACAACACATGTATTTTCCATTGGCGCCTTGCCGTCTTGACAGACGATAGTTTGTTACATTGTGCTTTAAAATGCATAATAACTACAACCCATGGCGGTAGCGAATGTGACTGGTCAGACCAAATCGCTCTGTCTCTCCATAGCACAAAGCCTGGGCTAAATATAGAGACCATGTGTTGCCCGTGCAGCTTGATCCCCCACTCGGCCTGCCTAGTTCACTCCAGAGGAATGGTAACCCCAATACATCGGGAACAAGATAAGCTGCAGAAGCTACCGGATCAGCAAAGCAATGCTCTAACTTTCCGCCTGTCGGAGCTTGGATCCTAGACCAGTTGCTAACTAAGGCTTATGGCCTGGTCTGCGCTACCTGACATTTTGTTCTTAGGTTGCATTTCCTCGCACCAAGATAAGGCGTGTACATTCCCAATTACGCTCCTCCGCCCGAAGCCGTTGACACAATGTGGGGTGTAGGGATGCACAGATAGATATATTTTATATATCAGTGGATTGACAACACTTGTTCATTTGAAAACGTGTCAATGGATTGACAACATTTGTTTATGTGAAAATATGTCAGTGGATTGACAACACTTGTTCATGTGAAAACATGTGAGTGGATTGACCTCATTTGCTCATGTGAAACTATGTGAGTGGATTGACCTCATTTGTTCATGTGAAAATATGAGTGGGTTGACATTTGCTCAAATGGAAACATGTGAGTCGATTGACATTTGTTCATGTTGAAACATGTGAGTCGATTGACATTTGTTCATGTGAAAACATGTGAGTGGGATGACAACAGTTGTTCATGTGAACACAGGGCAGTGGATTTTCAACACGTCTTGATATTATAGGGGGAGGGGTGGCGTCAGCACTTTTTCATATGTAAACATGGGGAGTGCATTTTCAACAGAGACCTAATAACATGCATACTGCACATAGACCCGTTCAGTCCATTTAGTGGTCAGATTATGATTACTGCATATCGACCAATTCAATCCATTTAGTGGTCAGATTATTATCACTATACATCTACTCATTCAGTCCATTTAATGGTCAGATTATTCTCACTGCACCTTGACCCATTCAATCCATTTAGAGTCAGATTACTATCACTGCACATCGACCCATCTAGTCAATACCAAAAACAATAGGGGGGTACGGGGTGTCAGGCATTGGTAGCACCTTTGGTAAGGATGGCTCTCATGTCCTTTCAGGACCCATCCCCCACTGGTCCAAGTCTGACACCCAGCTCGTGCCTGTGGCTCCTAGTAGCTGTCAGCATGCGACAGCGGCCACCCCCCGGGCAACAGCTGTGAGAGGCTGGCTAAACCAGGCATGGGTATCCGATTTGGTGTCAAACCAAGAGGTAAACTAGGGTATGCCTACCCAGCATGTGAAGACAGGATTCGGCAGACTGCGCGGAAGAAATCATTCCTGATTCAACGGGCAAGACGGCGTTTACCTGCAAAGCGTTGTGGAACGTAATGAGCACGGCAAGGCACGTAGAGCGCCCTGGTCATCCACTGCACCTGTATTCGTCTCCAATCGTCTCGACTTGTCTTGCCACTGGACTCAGATGGACTCAGGCGAGAGAGTGAGGTCGACGAATTGCGCAACTCTTCCTCACTTTAATCCAAGTCATCGCGCAAGTCATTCTTCATCCAACGTCACATATCACCTTCAAGCCCTGTGGCGATGGGCGAGCGGCAAAGCGGCAGGCGTGGGTACGCTGGCAGCCGTAGTCGCAGACCTGCACACAGGCGGCTCAGGCCATATGGTCGTCTTCTACTGACCGGAGCAGCAGTGGGATTCGGCAGCCCCCTGAGCGACTGAGCAGCCCTCTATAGGAACACACTGCTCACCTCCATAGCATGAGGAAGGGGCTAGAAAAGGTGCCCTAAACATTGTCTGCTTCATCACTACCTAACCAGCTAACCGCGGTTGGTGGGTACCCTAACTGCGGTCGACATACAAAGAAAGATAAAACAAGCAAAGCTAAAAGAGTAAACCATATTCCCTTAACAATTGGAACTTGGAATGTACGCACCCTACTTGACAGAGACGGCGCGTCGGGTCCAGAGAGACGAACAGCACTGATTGGGAGAGAGCTCGGCAGGTACAACATCGACATTGCAGCCTTGAGCGAGACACGACTTGCAGAAGAAGGCCAAATCTGTGAAATTGGTGCCGGCTACACATTTTTCTGGAGTGGAAGGAAAAGCGAGGAAAGACGCCAATCCGGTGTGGGATTTGCCATTAAGTCGGCCCTGGTCGGCAAATTAGCTGGATTTCCAAAGGCTGTAAACGACAGGCTCATGACCATGAAGTTGCCTCTGCTGAATGGAAGGAAGCACGCAACCATTGTGAGTGTCTACGCACCAACTATGACCAATGAAGATGATGTCAAGAATAAGTTCTATGAGGACCTGCACAATGTATTAACATCTGTTCCCAAAGGAGACAAACTTATACTCCTTGGGGATTTCAATGCCAGAGTAGGCACGGACACCACCTCTTGGAGTGGCATTATTGGAAAGCATGGAGTCGGAAATTGTAACAGCAATGGACTCCGCCTCCTTCAGACATGTGCCGAACATGATCTCCTGATTACGAACACAATTTTCCGTCTCCCCATGAGAAATAGGACATCGTGGATGCACCCTCGCTCGAAACACTGGCACCTCATTGACTATGTCATCGTCAGGAGGAGTGACAGACAAGACGTTCGAGTGACAAAATCCATGTGTGGTGCCGAATGTTGGACAGACCATCGTCTCATTGTCTCGAAAATGAACATCCACATCAGGCCACCACGGCGTCCTCAAGGGGCGAAAATGCAAACAAAGCTAAATGTCACCCGCCTAAACAGCAAGAAAATGCAGCAGTCGTTTGAAAATATGCTGGAAGACCGCCTCAAGCCCAATGCTGAAGCTAAACAGGATACAGAAACAGAATGGAGAGCCCTAAAGGACACGATTTACAACACTGCTATGGAAATCCTGGGTCCAGCCCCCCGAAAGCATAAAGACTGGTTTGATGAAAATTCCGAAGACATCAACCAATTGCTGACCGAGAAACATCTTCTCCTCAAGGCACATTTGAATGACCCAAAGTCAACATCAAAAAAAGATGCTTTCAAGAACATTCAGAGAGTAGTGCAGCAGAAACTTCGGCACATGCGGGACTCCTGGCTGAGCAGCAAAGCTGATGAAATTCAGGGCTTTGCTGACAGACACGATATGAAAAACTTCTACGACTCACTGAAAGCGGTCTATGGTCCTTCATCACCAGGCATAGTTCCCCTCCTCAGTGCAGACGGGGGAACATTGGTCACCGATAAGAAAGAAATCCTCCAACGCTGGGCAGAGCATTTCAGCAAAATCCTAAATGCAACTTCCTTCTTCGATGATGAAACCATCAATTGCCTTCCTCAAGTTCCCACCAATGAGACTCTTGATGACCTGCCAACCATAGTGGAAATAAACAAAGCCATCCAGCAACTCTCCAGCGGCAAGGCACCTGGTTCTGACTCCATCCCAGCAGAGATATACAAGGCAGGTGGGCCGGTCCTAACAGAGCAGCTTCACCAAGTCTTCACAAACATATGGATGAACGAGACCATGCCACAAGATTTTAAGGACGCGTCAATAGTCCACCTTTACAAACGTAAAGGAAACCGCCAATCCTGTGACAACCACCGAGGCATCTCCTTGCTTTCAATTGCAGGGAAGATACTCGCCAGAATTCTCCTCAATCGCCTCACAGCCCATCTCGATCAAGGTCTTCTTCCTGAGAGTCAATGTGGCTTCAGAAAAGAACGTGGAACTGTTGACATGATTTTCGCTGCAAGGCAGCTGCAAGAGAAATGTCAGGAACAGAACTGCGAAATGTTCTCCACTTTCATTGACCTTACCAAGGCTTTTGATACAGTCAGCAGAGAAGGACTGTGGAAGATTATGGCAAAATATGGCTGTCCACGAAAGTTTGTCCAAGTAGTGCGGCTATTTCATGACGGCATGCAGGCAAGAGTACAGGAAAATGGTGAGCTGTCTGAACCCTTTCCTGTCACCAATGGAGTGAAGCAAGGATGTGTCCTGGCACCAACACTGTTCAGCCTCATGTTTTCAGCCATGTTGATGAATGCCTTCGAGAACGACGACATTGGAATAGACATCAACTACCGTATGGATGGAAAGTTATTCAATCTCAGAAGGCTGAAAGCTAAAACCAAAATTAACAGCGGCACCGTCAGAGAGCTCCTGTTTGCTGATGATTGCGCTCTATACGCCAACTCAGAGGCGGACATGCAACATAATGTTTCAGCTTTCTCACATGCCTGTGCCAACTTTGGGCTCAATATCAACTTGGAGAAGACTGTAGTTATGTACCAGCCAGCTCCAGGAAATAATCACACTGTGCCGAATATCAAAGTGAATGATCATAGACTAAGTGTTGTGGACAAATTTACCTATCTTGGCAGCACCCTGTCACAAGCTGCCACAATCGATGACGAAGTGAATGCAAGAATCTCCAAGGCCAGTGCAGCCTTTGGCAGACTGTACAAGAATGTATGGGACAGAACTGGAATAAGCCTGCAAACAAAGCTAAAAGTCTACAAAGCAGTTGTATTATCCACACTGCTATATGCTTGTGAAACCTGGACTGTTTATCAGCGACACGCTAGGAAATTAAACCACTTCCACACAGTCTGCCTAAGGAAGCTACTGAAGATTAAATGGCAAGACAAGATTCCAGACACTGAAGTCCTAGAAAGAGCATCCATGCCCAGTATTCACACTCTACTGATGAAGAATCAGATTCGCTGGGCTGGTCACTTGACTCGCATGCCAGATCACAGGCTCCCTAAACGAATTTTTTACAGCGAACTGCGTTGTGGTAAACGCTCCCAAGGTGGCCAGAGGAAACGTTTTAAAGACACTCTGAAAATTTCACTGAATGCTTTTGGAATTCATGACACCTGGGAGGCTGCAGCCAGAGACCGAAATTCGTGGCGTGCATCATTGCGCAAAGGTGCAGTCATATGTGAGGCAACCAGGACTGCAAGAGCTGTGAAGAAAAGGCAGGACAGAAAAACCACTGCAAGAATTCCTCCTCCAGAGACGGCAAGCATTCTTTGTCCACATTGTCAAAGAACATTTCGAGCCAAAATAGGCCTTATCAGCCATCTTAGAACCCACGGCTCCACACCTTCAACCCCAATGGATGAAATGAATGGTCATCATCATTCTTGATGGACAAACAACAACAACAACCAAAAACAATATATTCAGTCCATAAGTGTTCGATTCCATCTTTAGTATCACCCTCAGTGTGTAGCGGTCGACAAGAACAGTTCTGTGTTTGTAGACTAGTTTCCCCCCCCCCCCCCCAACCGCACATTCAGATCTTCACCTCTCTTGACTTGATGTTCTTGCGGTCAAGGTTGTTGCAGACAACAAAATCAACTGGCGAGGTGGGTTGCAGGTCATGTGGTTATTAGAGCAGTGGGTCGGGGTCAGATTTTTATTATAATGGGGATCGTAAGTTGCGTGGCTATTGTAACAAGGAGTTGCAGTTTACTTTACTTTGAAAACGGCCGAGAAACTTTGTTACAGAGAACTTTACAAAATGCTGGACAATAACGTGACTTTAGAAAACTAATGATCGACAAAAATGGAATCAGGCCGTGTTTATGGCAGACACTATGAATAGAGTAAGGAGTACACCCCGTGTATGTTGTTTTCTGAATTCAACCACGAGTTAGTAATTTGCTTTTCTCGTGTTGACCTAAATTCAATAGAGAGAATTGTCTCTCTGCTTTCAAATCATGTGTAACCGGTGTTTACTGATTTAATGTTTTTTACGCTGTTTTCTAGTAATGGGTTTGAATGCATTGTGCGTGATGTAAAATGTGATGTCGATTCCTAAATTAAGTAGTAAGTATTCAGTGTTTTCTTTCGACTTATTCATAAAAAAGACGAAAAGCTTATGGATTGATAAATTGTGGAAGCATGATTTGTGCTGAAGTTTCCACCAAATGATTAGATTATAGACACGTGTATGTCACATTCAGTAGATTCAATATACTCTACATCTCTTGAACTGCATTAATGCATAGTGAAACATGATCTCGTGTTTAAGCATACGTCTATATACCTTTATTCAGGAGAAGGTTACAGACAGGTGTTCGTGGGGTAGATTAATGAGTATTCCTTCTTCTCTGTTATGTTGTTTGTCCATTAAAAATGATCATTCATTTCATCCAGTGGGGGTTGAAAGTATGGAGCCATGAGTTCGAAGATGGCTTATTCTGGCTCGAAATGTTCTTTGACAATGTGGGCAAAGAATGCTTGATGTTCCAGGAGGAGGATCACCTGCAGTGGTTTTTCTGTCCAGCCTTTTCTTCACAGCTCTTGCAGTCCTGGTTGCTTCACAAGTGACTGCACCCTTGCGTAATGATGTACGCACGATTTTCGGTCTTTGGCAGCAGTCTCCCAGGTGTCAAGATGAATTCCAAATGCTTTCAGTGAGATTTTCAGTGTCTTTAAAGCGTTTCCTCTGGCCGCCTTGGGAGCGTTTACCACAACGCAGCTCGCCGTAAAAAGATTCATTTAGGGAGTCTGTGATCTGGCATACGAGTTAAGTGACCAGCCCAGCGATATATATATATATATATATATATATATATATATATATATATATATATATATATATATATATATATATATATATATATATATATCATGTGCCATGCCGGAAAGCGTGGGCGGTCATGATTCGCCATTTCACTCGATCACCAGAGTCGTGGATCAGCTCAGTGTTCCTGTCTCGTCCATGCCATGTGGCCAAGCCATCCAGGTATTTTCCTCTCGGTCTTCCTCTTGGTCTGTTCCCTTCGATCTTGCCAGCTGTCACTAAGTTCTCCAGTCCATTTCTTCTCATAACATGTCCAAAAAATTTTGACTGTCTACGTCTAATTTCTCTAATCAATCTACGATTTTCATTTGTCTCTTGTAGTACTTGTTCATTGGTTTTTCTGTCTGTCCATGGTATTCTTTGCATTTTCCTCAGAAACCACATTTCTGCAGCCATCAGATGTTTTTCTGCTTGACTGCATGCACATTGTCCATATATGTGTGTGTGTGTGTGTGCGCGCGCGTGCGTGCGTGCGTGCGTGCGTGTGTGCGTGTGTGTGTTGTGTGTGTGTGATACACACACATGATATTATTATTAATTTACTCCGAAATACGTACATCTTATTAAACGAATAAAGTGCTGCAACCAAGCTGCAGGAAGAATATTCAATCAACACAGAACTGGTGTTGTTGACATCTAAGCGCTGAGGGAGCTCCTGAGGAAGGGATCCGAGCATTAATCTGCTGAAAAGTTCCGTGCGCAATGAGGATAATGACGGCTAGCTAACTAACTAACGAACGCTCGCTGGAGAAGAGAAAAAGTGTGGGGGGGGGGGGGGTGGAATAACACAGTGATATGACACTGGCTAGGTAAATTCTATGGGAATAATGCATCTGTTGGTGATGAAACTACGGTCGAACTCCATTAAAGAATTTGCAAGATTTCTTTCTAGGGGGCTGCAACCCCAGCAAGTCATTGTCTACAGCTGATTAGATCACCTCGGTTGGAATCACGGATGCCAGAGACAGATTTAGAGTGCAGGAATAGCAGTATGTAGCAAGCATATATAAATGTAAATGTAACGATAGTTGGCATACGCCTGAATCGTCGCTGTTTGAAAATAGTGATATGTATATATATATATATATATATATATATATATATATATATATATATATATATATATATATATATATATATATATATATATATATAGCTGTTCACTAGTATGCTAATATTCGTGGTCAACAGAGTTAGGGATATTTTGCTTTGATTGGTTACCGTTCATATTCACAAACATTTTGTACCAGTGGCGCGTTTTCATTGGTTACCGTTCATTATCACAAACATGTTGTACCAGTGGCGCGTTTTCATTGGTTACCGTTAATATTCACAAACATTTTGTTCCAGTGGCGCGTGTTCATTGGTTACCGTTCATATTCACAAACATGTTGTACCAGTGGCGCGTGTTCATCGCGGAAAGTCGGATTGGATGAATGCAACATTTTTGTCTTGCTCTTGAAAGCTCCCTCTGTCTACCCTCCAACTGTATAGTTCATCTTCAATAATTACATCTGTGAAATATATATGTTTAAAAAAAATCTCATTAAATATATAATAACAGTAGTCAGTCACAGCGTGAATGTGTGATCAATGGACAAAGTCGTGAAAAATAGAAACATCAGAAGTACAAAAATTCAGTTGCTAAAATAAAAAGTTGTGTGCGAATAGTTCTTCTGTGTGAATACAAATGCTGGACAATCAATAATGAAATGGTGAAGAAACAATTAGTTTGGTTTATAGAAGAATGATGAGAACTCCATGGACGGAAGAAAACGGTAATGAAGATATTTAAAAGAATTTAACTCTCAAAGAAAATTATTTACTCGCATCAAAAGACGACAGTCCACAATTTCAAAGTCCGCCAAAGGTGATGAGTTTTTTTGTTTTTTTTCAACCATGGAGTATCTAGTTTTTGTCTATTCTGCAATTCTGTATTCCTTCCGAACAGCAAATTATTCCATTTATATTCTTTGAAGAACTGTAAAACTCAGAAATAAATATTATAATGGGTGATTTCAACGCAAAAGTGGGAAATCAAGGCGATGGATGCAGTGTGGGCAACCATGGTTTGGGAGAGCAAAACGAAAGAGGATACAGACATGTAGGTTGAGCAAAAGAACAAGAAAAGGTTGTAGGAAACACCTGGTTTAAACAGCATCCTAGAAGATTATGGACATGGAGGATGCTTGAAAATCTTCAAATTGATGGAAAACATCTTAGACCTGTAAAAAACATATTGAAAACAATAAGCTGTCATAAGAATTGATAATGAAGTAGGTCAATATCAGCCTCTTAAGAGAGGTGTGAGACGGGGATGTGTAATGTCTCCAGATCTTTTTTTCCCTGTACAGTGAAAATATTTTCAGAAATATAGAAGATATGGAAGGAAGCAACATTGGGGGACGAAGCATCAATAACATTAGATATGCAGATGATGCAGTCTTAATTGCAGACAATTAACAGGACCTGCAACATTTAATAGATGTGGTTGTTGCACACAGTAAACAACTAGGGTCAGAATTGAATTGTAAGAGGACATAGATTATGGTCGTCACTGGGAAGTAGGAAATACCACAGTGTAATAAACACGTAAATGCTGATATTCTTAAACAAGTTAATCGGTACAATTACCTCGGAACAGTTATAACATGTGAGGGAGATGCCTTGAAGACATTAGAACGAGAATTGCCATTGCGAAGGTAGCCTTTTACAAGATGACAAACATACTGACAAATAAAAAGAATTGAAACGAGAAAAAGAGTGTTGAAGTGCTACATAGAACCTGTACTTTTGTATGGATGTGAAGCGTGGACAATGAGCAGACAAGCTTAAAAACATCTGATGACTGTGGAAATGTGGTTTCTGAGGAAAATGCAAATAATACCATAGACAGACAGAAAAACCAATGAACAAGTCCTTCAAGAAGCAACTGAAGATCGTAAAGTGATTAGAGAAATTAGACGTAGACAGTCAAAATTATTTGGGCATGTCATGAAAAGAAACGAATTGGACAACTTGGTGACAACTGGCAAGATTGAAGGGAAGAGACCAAGGTGAAGACCGAGAAGTAAATACCTTGATGGTATGGTCGAGACAGAAACATGGAGCTGATCCACGACTCTGGTGATCGAGTGAGATAGCAAAACATTACCGCCCACGCTTATCGATATGGCACATGATAGATGGATATTCTTTGTATTTGCATTAATATTTATGTTTGTTAGCGTCAGATAGACAAGATGTTTATCTAGAAAGTCTCGATTGGCCTATCAGTTTTCTTCAGTTCCGTCACATTTTGTATTCCGCAAAGCCATGGGTCGACCTACACGAGTGCGGACACGCAACATTGAAGACACGCTGGATATTACATCTACACAACAGTCGTAACATCAGATGGAAGATGTATTATATATATATATATATATATATATATATATATATATATATATATATATATATATATATATATATATATATATATATATATATATAAACTCAATAACTCTCTCTCTCTCTCTCTCTCTCTCTCTCTCTCTCTCTCCCTGTGGGTGTGTGGGTAAGAGAAAGAGGCGGGGGGGGGGGGGGTATCCAATCGCACTGCCAGATAGAGCAGGGAAAATTCATTAGAAACCAATTGTTCCTACTCAGATGCCTAATCCTACACTAAGAGTTAACTTGCCACCTTGCAAGCACAAGGTAGACGCCAAACCCTCCGACCCAGTTTGAGTCCATGTTATATGAATCTCAGCTAGTTATCCACTACTTTTAATTGCAGATCGCAGGATGTGGACTTTTGGGATTTGGTATCTACGCCCGCACCAGCGAGAACCGGATGACACAGCTGTCGTCAATACTGGGTACCTACTATTACTCCACGCTGTCCTTGGCACTCATCATTTCTGGAGGTGTGATCATTGTTGTCTCCTTCCTGGGCTGTTGTGGCGCCATCAAAGAGGTCAGGTGTATGCTGGGAACGGTAAGTGTTTGGTGTAATAAGTCTTCTACTGTTTACCAGAACGGAGTGTAGGATTTTAGGGAAGCACATTTTACGACGCGGCGGACAGGATATGAGCGTTCGTTCTTAAGCTACCGGTGAGCTGAGATACACCTCATTATGTTGGGCTTGAAGAGGTACCTTCTCGTTCAGAAGGTATTGGCAAACTATTGAATGTACAATTTCGCGACAATTGGTATGGTGTTTGTCCATCAACAATGATGAAGACCATTGATTTCATCCAGTGGGGTTGAAAGTTTGGAGCCGTGAGTTTTAAGATAGCCGATAAGGCTTATTATTTCGGCTCCAAATGTTCTTTGACAATGTGGGCAAAGAATGCTTGACGTTCTAGGAGGAGAATCACCTGCAGTGGCTTTTGTTTTTCAGCCTTTTTTCACAGCTCTTGCAGTCCTGTTTGCTTCACAAGTAACTACATCCTTGCGTAATTATGCACGTTACGAATCTCAGTCTTTGGCAGCAGTCTCCCAAGTGTCGTGATGAATTCCAAAAGCTTTTAGTGAGATCTTCAGTGTCTTTAAAGCGTTTCCTCTGGCCGCCTTGTAAGCGCTCACCACAGCGCTGCTCACCATACAAAAATTCGTTTAAGGAACCTGTGATCTGGCATGTGAGACAATTGACCAGAAAAAGCGACACGCAACATTAAACGATTTAAATAACATATGCATTTTGTACAACTGAACATTAACTACATGTGTACGAGTGTGTGGGAAAGGCTAATACAGCCCGAACATGTAAACAAATATAAGAGTAGTGATACACTGCTTTCTTCTGTTATGTAATGAGAAGAGAGGCACTGGAAAACATCGTGATGACTGGAAAGGCCAGCGGTAGAAGAGACAGGGGAAGACTGAACAATATCATACAGTTTGGACAGGTACCATAGAGTAAAGGACTATCATCAAATGAATTAAACAAAACAACACCAAGCATCGATATATTAGGAGATGCATGAACGCCTACGCCAGTTGACAGGGCAAATGATTATGAAAATGCTGATAGATGCATGCTTGGATGTATGAAGGTAACTTGCCTAAGACGTCGTCTAGCAGTGTACAGTCACCACAGATAGATAAAGCTTCTGGGCCTTACCTGGAATAGAACACATCGTATCTGGTCGAGCTGACATCTTCGATCTCCTCTTTTCACCTTAATTAATATTATAGCGCGGAAAAGTTTAAATGGTCTGTTTCTGGCGCTGTCATTTACACTACAGCTACAAATCCAATTGATACGCATGTTTACATACATGTCATGCAAGGTCTCATGTTTGGCATTCTGTGTACCATCATACTTTACCAAACTGGGGCTCAGCAGTGATGGTGAAAGCGAAATCTTTTTCTTATAGTCCATGCCGTGTGGCGTTGGTGATCATGTCTGTCCACAACCTTCTGTCTCGTTGTACGGCCAATCATTTCTTATACTGATGGTCCTCCATGCTATGATGGCAAACTATCCAGCATCTTCTCTCTTGGTCTCTATCTGCCTCTGCTCCCCTCCAACTTTCCTGTTGTTATGACATGCCAGAAGAATGTGGACTGTCGTCTTCTGATGCAGTAACAAGTTCTCTGTCTGAGTTAGTGAAGTAAGTCGGGGGGGGGGGGGGGGGGGGGGGGAATTACCGTTGAAGCACTTTTTATTGCACACGTTGACGTCATATCACACGTTCACCACGGGTGCTCTATAGGTCTTGCTCACACGCACAAGCACTGGCCATATTAAACGGTACAATAGCTTTACAAGAGCAATCATGGAAGGCATCATTCATAAAAGAAGAGAAAGGGTCGACCAGCATGAAGATGGGCACCGGATATTGCAGACACGTTGGGCATGAGAGTGTATGAGGCGGGGAAAATGCCCAGAGTTTGACTAACTTCTTGGGGGAAAATGCCAAGTGTTTGACTAACTTCTTGGGGGAAAATGCCAAGTGTTTGACTAACTTCTTGGGGGAAAATGCCAAATGTTTGACTAACTTCTTGGGGGAAAATGCCAAGTGTTTGACTAACTTCTTGGGGGGGAAATGCCATGTGTTTGACTAACTTCTTGGGGGGAAAAGCCAAGTGTTTGACTAACTTCTTGGGGGAAAATGCCAAGAGTTTGACAAACTTCTTGGAGGGAAAATACCAAGTGTTTGACTAACTTCTTGGGGGAAAATGCCAAGTGTTTGACTAACTTCTTGGGGGAAAATGCCAAGTGTTTGACTAACTTCTTGGGGGGAAAAGCCAAGTGTTTGACTAACTTCTTGGTGGAGAATGCCAAGTGTTTGGCTAACTTCTTGGGGGAAAATGCCAAGTGTTTGACTAACTTCTTGGGGGGAAAATGCCAAGTGTTTGACTAACTTCTTGGGGGAAAATGCCAAGTGTTTGACTAACTTCTTGGGGGAAAATGCCAAGCGTTTGACTAACTTCTTGGGTCGGGGGGGGGGGGGGGAGGGGGGGATGCCAAGAGTTTGACTAACATCTTGGGGGGAATTGCCAAGAGTTTGACTAACTTCTTGGCTGGCAATCCGTGATGAGATCGATGTTCTGCGAAAGGACCTGCTACAAGATTATTATGATGCTTTGAGGCCAAACGAACAGACAATTAACAGAAATAGCAGAGAAACCATTGAGACCATTGAAATATAAGTAAATTAATATACTCATTGCAAGGTAAAAAGTCGTAATCATGGACACACTGAACAATATAAAGTTAATAATCATAGTAGCTACAATGGAATTTGAATCTACTCCCTCCAACTGACAGCAGCACTTGACTGAAAATACAAGTGTACCTCGACTCACGGTCCACTAGACACCTCGTAAAAAGATGTCTTCATTAGCCAGGTTAATTAGGTACCTGAACCCAGTGCTGGTTCGCTATTTGAATAATGGAAGGAGAGCTCCACAACAGTCCCTGAGCTGGTGGTACTTTAGTATCGGAATGAAGTGAAGTCACTATACCAACCTTACTCCCGATAGATGCAATCCCATTTTGTGGTTCATACGATTTGAACGTCAATGCAACGAACCTGAAGAACTGAAAACCTCACCCGTACAGAGAAGTCTCAACCATCCAACAAAGAATCTGAGGAAAAGCTGTTGGGTCGTGGTGAAGGCGATGTGAGCTTTACTTAACGCATGACCGCCGTCTCTCCACAGTTCTTCGTCCTGATTATGATGATGCTGCTGAGTATGGTCATTGGAGCTCTTGTAGTCTACGTCTACCGGGACAACGTGAGTGTTCAGTTGCGTGGTGTGACGTGCTTATTGTATGTTCACAGTGACGTGCTTTTTGTCTGCTATATGTGACGTGCTTATTGTCTGTTCACATGTGAGGTGCTTATTGTCTGCTATATGTGACGTGCTTATTGTCTGTTCACATGTGAGGTGCTTATTGTATGCTATATGTGACGTGCTTATTGTCTGTTCACAGTGACGTGCTTATTGTCTGTTCACATGTGACGTGCTTATTGTATGCTATATGTGACGTGCTTAATGTATGTTCACGTGTGACGAGTTTATTGTATGTTCACATTGACGTGCTTATTGTATGTTCACATGTGACGTGCTTATTGTATGTTCACATTGACGTGCTTATTGTATGTTCACATGTAACGTGCTTATTGTATGTTCACATTGACGTGCTTACTGTATGTTCACATGTGACGAGCTTATTGTATGTTCACATGTGACGGGCTTATTGTATGTTCACATGTAACGTGCTTATTGTATGTTCACATGAGACGTGCTTATTGTCTGCTTATATGTGACGAGTTTATTGAATGTTCACATGTGACGTGCATATTGTAAATTCACATGTGACGTGCGTATTGTATGTCCACATGGCATATGTCCTTTTAGAATGTTCATTCCTAATAATAGTAGAAAGCTTTTGGGCATACCACGCGTCGATTTAGATGTGTGCATGCCCATAAACTCAACCGTATCGCTCCCACACACACACACAAAAATGAAAAATAAATTAAATACACTTCATAGAAGATCACAACAATTAGGTCTAAAAATACATAGGGTAGTGAGAATACATCAAGTAAATGATAACCTGATCTCCCTAAGTGAACGCTGACTTCAAGTGGTGGAATTGTACACATATTTAGGTAGCAATGTAAACACAAATGGGGGAGCAGATAGGGATAGTCAAATAAGAATACGAAATGTCAAAAGAGTGTTCATAGCACTTAAAATTTGTGAAAGTAAAATAGAAATTAAAATTAGAGCCAAACATAGGATATCATTCCCGCTGACTTAATCACATGGAGATCAATTTAAAAACAATGACGAATAAACTATAAACATTAAAAAACTGGCGCATGCGCAGAATAAAAGTACTAAACTGGTATGACAGAGTCGCTAATGTGGAGCTTAGGAAGAAACCCAGACACAGTGGGGGAAAAAAAAAACACTGATAACAGTATCACTAGACACGGTGTGGAAATAACTGATAAAGTATCACTAGACAGTCCTTCCCTGGAAGTCACAGGGCACACAGAATAGCGAGAGAGAAAGACAGATAGACAGAGAGAGAGAGAGAGAGAGAGAGAGAGAGAGAGAGAGAGAGAGAGAGAGAGAGAGAGAGAGAGAGAGAGAGAGAGAGAGATGGGAGGGGGCGCGCAAACACACGGAGAAGAGAATTAGAGACAAAGATGAATAAATAATATGTGGGGACCTAGAGTGAGGTTCAGAGCGTAGCAAACAGATAGGACAGGACGGCTTGGCTAAGTTTGTTGAGGGAGTATTTCCCAATGTAGGAATAAAAGGCCGAACAAGGAGGAGGAGGGGGGGGGGGGGAGAGGGAAGAAAAAGCAGAAGAAATATGTACGCCTATTATGTGACAGTGTACCTCCCACATCCACATTGAGAGTTGTACATAAATGACTGGCTGTCAAGGCAAGTCAGTGTCTTTCTCTGTTTATTTTGCAGTTGTCCACAGAACTGCATGTGCCTAAGTCTTATAGTTTGTCCTCCCTCTGACACCAAGAAGTGCAAGTGAAAGATTACCGTAATTGAACGGATGCCATAATCACATTTTTGATACTCTCCAGTTTCTTTTGGGCATTAGCTCGGAGTGTGCTGGCAATGAAATTACTCAAACCTAATGAGGAAACACTGGCTCCTTAGCAAAGTAGTTACGGACGTAGTTCGTAATCCCACATACCGCGTTCGAAACACAGCCGTGGGCGATTTGGCACAGACCGCCTTACGTTGGTTTTTTATGAAATGTTATGGGTGCCGGTCGTTCAGAAAGCAATGGCAAACTACTGAACGTAAACTTGTCCAGGAATCACGAACAGCCAAAATATGCCGGAGTTGACTGCTAGGTCCTGTAAAGGATATACAACTAGCTTTTTTTAAACCATGTTACTGTTCTTCATAAGAAAATAAACATCTGATACCTTAGTGGTTGCATTCTAGCTAACCATCGTAAAGTAGTAGCTAACCAGTTCAGGGGGGAGGTATTTCCCCGAATCAGCCTCTTAAAATAGGCAACAGCAATGTTTCTGGGAAGACAGAGGTGTGGATGTGATCTGCCTACATTACACCAACGATGTTTCTGGGAAGACAGAGGTGTGGATGTGATCTGCCTACATTACACCAACGATGTTTCTGGAAAGACAGAGGTGCGGATGTTGTCTGCCTACATTACACCAACGATGTTTCTGGAAAGACAGAGGTGCGGATGTGATCTGCCTACATTACACCAACGATGTTTCTGGGAAGACAGAGGTGCGGGAGTGGTCTGCCTACATTACACCAACGATGTTTCTGGGAAGATAGAGGTGCGGATGTGATCTGCCTACATTACACCAACGATGTTTCTGGGAAGACAGAGGTGCGGATGTGATCTGCCTACATTACACCAACGATGTTTCTGGGAAGACAGAGGTGCGGATGTGATCTGCCTACATTACACCAACGATGTTTCTGGGAAGACAGAGGTGCGGGAGTGGTCTGCCTACATTACACCAACGATGTTTCTGGGAAGATAGAGGTGCGGGAGTGGTCTGCCTACATTACACCAACGATGTTTCTGGGAAGACAGAGGTGCGGGAGTGGTCTGCCTACATTACACCAACGATGTTTCTGGGAAGACAGAGGTGCGGATGTGATCTGCCTACATTACACCAACGATGTTTCTGGGAAGATAGAGGTGCGGATGTGATCTGCCTACATTACACCAACGATGTTTCTGGGAAGACAGAGGTGCGGGAGTGGTCTGCCTACATTACACCAACGATGTTTCTGGGAAGACAGAGGTGCGGGAGTGGTCTGCCTACATTACACCAACGATGTTTCTGGGAAGACAGAGGTGCGGGAGTGGTCTGCCTACATTACACCAACGATGTTTCTGGGAAGACAAAGGTGCGGATGTTGTCTACCTACATTACACCAACGATGTTTCTGGAAAGACAGAGGTGCGGATGTGATCTGCCTACATTACACCAACGATGTTTCTGGGAAGACAAAGGTGCGGATGTTGTCTGCCTACATTACACCAACGATGTTTCTGGAAAGACAGAGGTGCGGGAGTGGTCTGCCTACATTACACCAACGATGTTTCTGGGAAGACAGAGGTGCGGGAGTGGTCTGCCTACATTACACCAACGATGTTTCTGGGAAGACAAAGGTGCGGATGTTGTCTGCCTACATTACACCAACGATGTTTCTGGGAAGATAGAGGTGCGGATGTTGTCTACCTACATTACACCAACGATGTTTCTGGAAAGACAGAGGTGCGGATGTGATCTGCCTACATTACACCAACGATGTTTCTGGGAAGATAGAGGTGCGGATGTGATCTGCCTACATTACACCAACGATGTTTCTGGGAAGATAGAGGTGCGGATGTTGTCTGCCTACATTACACCAACGATGTTTCTGGGAAGATAGAGGTGCGGATGTTGTCTACCTACATTACACCAACGATGTTTCTGGAAAGACAGAGGTGCGGATGTGATCTGCCTACATTACACCAACGATGTTTCTGGGAAGATAGAGGTGCGGATGTGATCTGCCTACATTACACCAACGATGTTTCTGGGAAGACAGAGGTGCGGATGTGATCTGCCTACATTACACCAACGATGTTTCTGGGAAGACAGAGGTGCGGGAGTGGTCTGCCTACATTACACCAACGATGTTTTTGGGAAGACAAAGTTGTGGATGTGGTCTACCTAAATCATACCAAAGATGTTTCTGGGAAAACAGAGTTGTGAATGTGGTCTACTTTCCTCATAATGTTCCGACCTAACATGCGTGAGCTTATCCCCTTTCACTCTGTCACAAAATAAAACCGTGTGTTTAACAGGTTGATTATTATAGAGGATTTTCGGATTAAGCGGACGATCTGCCAGCGACAACTATTTGTACTAACAGAGTAAACACAGCTGCACAGGTTACATCGGGTCAGCCCATATACACATTTGGCGGTGAGTGAGAAGGAAGGGATAAAACGCGTTGGCAGTTCATAACTGTTAAAATCACATATAATTGGCCGCGCAGGATATGGAATGGTTCCGTTTGTCATCTATAGTTCCGGACATCAGACGGAATGGAGGTTTGACTGTCAGCACATGACAGAAAGTTGAGGGTGTTATTGAAAACAGTGGAACACCTGCCGGACATGAACAACGTCACGTGCACAATGTAAGCGTGTTTGGAAAACCATGATTGGCAGCTTGGTATCGAAACTCTTTGTTGTAACTCGACAGAAACTCGCTGGCTTGTTTTGAGAATCTAAACTAGTACTGACAACTTTGACAGGACTTAAGCCAGGAAAATAGTTTCCTGACAAGGGATGATCTGCCACTGTGCCACCTGTGTGGGGGCGTAAAGGATAACGTCACGTGGCCAACTTTGGTAGTTACCATATAAACCCGAGTTGGGACCAACTAGGGGGACTTGAAAATGTGGATTTAGGCAGACATGCTTGTCACTGCAGCAGTTAGAACATCTAACGTGTGAAGGAGATATTTGATTTAGTTTACACGAGCCTGTATGGCTACCATTAGATGTAATTTAGTGTAAACTGCAGTGCCGTAAGGTATAACCTATTATATTATTCGTTCTAATTAATATAGACTGTGGCCTTGTTAAACTAAAGTGTGATGATTAGCACTGTTAGTGGAGACTAGTTAGAGTAGAATAGTGATATTAACTCTGCTAGTTAAGAATAGATTAGTGAAGTGTTGATAAGCTTTACTAGTTGAGAATTGAGTAATGAGGGATAATTGGGATCTTCCCGTAGGTGTCCCTGGTGGGCGGGGTTCCGCATTCTGTTTGCTGATTTTGTCTTTGTCATAGCCTGATTCGGCTCTAGGTGGGTAGCTAATCTGCTCTATGACTAATTCTAGTTAGCTAAAGATCATTAAGCAAGGTGATAGGCTTACACTCAGCCGAAAGGATCAGTGACTAGTACTATCACCAGATGTGTTGTTTCTATCCTAGGTTCCCTACCAGATCCAAGGAAACTCAACAAGTTTTTGGGAAAGAATCCAATCCCATTAGGAAGAACACCAGTTCAAGAGTCACTAGAGTTGCATACAGAACGTAACTTACGCTAGAAGGAAATTGATTCATCAAAGAGAGTGATGCATACTGATGCACCACACAGCATTAGACAGTAGTAACGAACCGAGAACCGGCTAAGAGTACCTAGTGTTAGTACAGCAACAATTAACATTAGAAATTAGCACTTATGGACTGAATGGTTCGATGTGCAACGAGGATGATCTGTCGACTAACTAACTAACTAACTAACTGCGTACACACTACAAAAGACTTGTGCAGTTTGTTAAGGAACGTTAGGAACGGACATTGTGTAGAGTGCAACCGGTCCATGATTAACTGTTAATACCACCGGTGTCTATTTCGGATGTTCATGAAATTGGATTACCAGAGGTCTACAGAGGCAAAGCAGTATCCGGCAAGATGGTTTCGGCAACGGGTGAGAAGTACATGTTCTGACGTAACGTGCTGTGGTCTATCTTTGCTGGGATCAGCTGACTGGGTTGATGTCTGAGAGACAGAGTCTACACACTTTATAGAACACGTCACACATTTTCTTCGCATACACGTCTCATACACGTTACACTTTTATTTTAATAAATTAATCTTTATTAATTTCTAGAAGCAAGAGTTGTTGAGTATGTTGCGTTGGGGAAGTATGAGAAGGGGGCATAGTACGACAGTGTGAGAGTGATAGGAAAAGGTGTCCATAGGCTGATGGAGTGTGTTGGACGGAAGCTGGTGGATTCTCCAGAATATTGAGAAGGAAAAAAAAAATATTATAATGTGGGTGTCGGATCTCCTCACTCCAGGGACGACACTTTAAAGGAGGACACGACACACTCCCCAACTGCTGCCTGTCATAGAATTAATCCTTTTTTTTTATCTCTCTTTTTTTCAGATTAATAGACATTTGAATGGTGTAATTTACTTTACCATATGTATACTCTTCGTTTGATTCACGTGTTATGGTTATTCCTTTTTGTTTGTTTTTTTTTTTTTTTTTTGTTTTATTGATAAAATATTTAATTGACTTTGATATTAGTTTATATATTGCGCATATATTTGTTACCCATTGACTAAAGCACTTTGTCAATTTTAGCTCCCTAGAGACATATGAACAATACATAAAAATACAGGTTGAACTGCAACAACGGTGCTATTTACAAATGAACACATAACAAAAGAAATAATGACAAGCAGACAGGTTAATTGAATGAAGATTCATTAAGGTATGTGTATCTTGAAAGGATCTAATTAGTTTAGGATTTTAACGTAAGACATTATATTGCTTTGTCTGATCATTGAAAAGGTAGGAATTTAACCTAGGACATCAGACACCCTGTGTCAATTTAATAAAAAGGCAAGTTAAAGAGACACAGGTATGTCTAGTTACTTTTCTAGGAATGGCCGCTAGTCTCCCTAAATCGCGATAGACGTAGCACAGGGATGTAATTGATCCTTACAATACAAAAGACACAATAAAATCAAAATTGTTTAACATGTCAGTTGTTGACCTCAGGTCAAGTGTTGGTTTAACAAACAGCTGACCAAACATGACTTGGACCTCTGATTAGTGAATCTGTTGCCTTTCAATAGGGCAAAAACATATAGGCGTTCATGTTCGCATATTGTACACGTATTAATTCTCAATAGTTGCGGGTGGTAACGGATAGGCTATCAAGGCCGCTGTCCTGGCAAATGTTACCTTCATGGTGTGGATGTTGAGTACACGCGTACTGAGGTTCTGCTAGTTCATGGCTGTGCTGAAAGACTGCTGTCCTGACAAATGAGTACACACGGACTGATGTTCTTCTAGTTAGGGCTGTGCTGAAAGACTCCTAGTGTGTTCTGAAGGAAGAGATCAGAAAATGGTTTATTAAAATCGATCCATGAATGCAGTCAAATCAAGCAGTGATTCCGCTGAGGGAGTGATGATTTCATTGTTCATAGTTGGCAGCGTGACTATTTCGCTGTGACTTCATTCCTGGAACTTCAGTTAACTCTTTAAATACCCAAGCAATGCTGTTTGATATTGCCATTGTGCTTCAAATTACTTAATGTTGCTTCATGCTACATGATTAGTGTTAATTCGTGTGCATTTAAAACCAAAACAATGGTTCTTTCAAGTTAGTATGCATCTTCCAGGTTAGTAGGTGTCGTGTGTGTAAAGAATGAATGTCGTATTAGTTACTTGTTCTTCTTTACCACTTTAGTGTCGTCCCTGGAGTGAAGGGAATCAACACCCACATTATTTTTTTTATCCAATATCTCTATCCTGGAGATATCCAGCAGACTCCGTCCACACACTCCTTCAATCTGAAGACACCTTCCTCTCACTCTTACTCACCCCCGGATCATGCCCCCTCTCACTCCTCCCCAACACAACACACTTGACAACTCCAGCCTCAACAAATAAAAACAAGAAATTTATTAAAGCAAAGAGTATATGTAGGAGAAGTGTGTGTGTGTGTATAAGGTGTAGAATGTGTGTCGAATATTCTAATGTTAGACCAGTGATTTAGAAGCAAAGTCTGTAACATCATAGTGCTTAGCACACAACAGCATCATTTATTCCGGACAGTGAACCTCACCCAGAAGATGACAACTTTCTCCAATCACTCGATCAAACAGGAGGCTGGTAATCAGATAGACACTGTTGCTCTTGGTCTTCACTCTACCACACGGTGAAGTTACTCTGTTTCATAATGTTTGTTGAACTGATAATCTTCCAATTAACTGAAATGTCACTTGGGGAAAATCTAATGTTCATAAGTCTCTGATTATAACATTTTCCCCTCTTTTTGAACACAACCTATTAATGTTTGTTAGGTAGATGTGTGTGTGTGTATATATATATATATATATATATATATATATATATATATATATATATATATATATATATATGTGTGTGTGTGTGTGTGTGTGTGTGTGTGTGTGTGTGAATGGTAGGATCACATATATATATATATATATGTCCTTGGTATGCGAGTTATTAATCTTCGGTGATGAAGCTTATCACTCATTAAACACAACAATTATGTTCATCAAATCCTACTCAGCAGAAGTCAGGTTTCTGCGGAACAACTAGGTTCTGAGCCCCGTGTAAAACCCTCTCAGCAACCTCTGTCTTCTTTCCATGAGCCATCATTGTATAAAACTTTGAACTGCTTCTTCGTAATAAATCATCTCACACTCACGTGGAACACTCAAGGGGAACTGTAAATGGAACCTGTAGAGTAGATAACATCATGGTGAGGGCAACTCAATCCTGACCGTAATTAGGTGATTGTAGGCCAATAGCAGCACTCAGATCTATAACAAAGATCCGATCTCTGTCATACGGCCAAATCGCGCATGACAATGGTCTTATACATGGCAACACCAGGAAAGAATAAAGGAACGGGTAGAAACCCAGCAGATGCCCTACTGGAAGATCCTACCATTTCACATTCCCCTCCTCCCTCTCAACCATCTTTAATCTCTCTAATTATTATTCCACTACATTGTCCTCAACTCCCCGAGTAAAATGATATATCACACAAGCTAGTTGAAACCACACAATAGGATACCAATGCCGACGCTCCTATGATACTTTCTAGCACCGCACTAATAGAACATTCTATCACTAAGCATAATACATTATATCACTGCACCTATAATACATTAGATCACCGCACAGCACTGTACTCTATTCCTAATCATACTCTTAAATTAGATATAATAAATAGCCTACCATATGCCTATTTTGGTTGCCACTCGAGAAACTATGCAATCAGATTGGATCTATGTCCGCGGAAAACTATCACCACTTAGACATTATAGTTTCACTCATGTAACGCAACTCAGAATGTTTTTCTCGACTCCCTCCACCTGTTTACCGCACTGGGTTTGATCTGGGTGCTTGAGTGACGTCACCAAAAAGTCCAGACGCCAATCAGTCCAGAATCTGGCTTTGTCCCCCTGTTTCTAGACTAACCAGAGTCAATTCGCTGTCAAGTTCACTTTCATCTGGGAAATTCTTTGTCTCATACAACAAGGATCCTGGTTGTTTGTGAGCCGGAGACCTTTCCCCCATATGACAGAATCCTTCCGACCTCTGGCAGACATTGTCCATCACTTTCAACGGCTGATTCCCGCCCTGCAGACAGATGACGCCAGTGCACGTCTCTCGAACAACAACCTGTCAACAAACTGTCGACCTTGTGTAGACATCGGGACGTGACTCACTTTGATCTAATACAAAAAAGGCGACCAGGTGCAGACAGTTCCAACGACGTATTTTCTCAGTCTGTTCAACAACACAGGGTCTATTTTGTTTGCAGACCAATGTCGGGCTTGGTTGTCATCGATCGAACTAACAAGTTTATTTAACTCGTGACAGTAGGGATCTATGTATTTCTACTTATTTTATATTGGAGTTTTTGTTTGTATAGGAAAATAAACCTTACCCCACATCTAACAACACTGTAGCAAACACACAAGCGTAACATTTTGATAAGATATATCGTCCCCATGGCAACATACGGATGTGAGTTGTGAACAATTTTACTGATCACTAAAGAAGAACCTCGACAACGCAAGGTACAAGAGGAACATGATGAGATGATATGAGATGAGTTGAGATGAGATGAGACTACAGAAGAATATCGGAGCATTTGAACATAAATGTTACAGAAAAGCTCTTAGAACATCTGTGACCAGGAAGAAAGTTACAGACATTCATCCAGATCTGAACATGAAAGATAGACTAACCCTGAATCACAAACAGCACCACATTTCAGAAACTGGGCAATATCTATCATGAGATTATCTTTACTCTGTATATACTCAGACGGAATTGTCTTCACTGTACAAACACGCTTCACTACATCTCGGTGTACTTAGGGTCTTTTTCTTATAGTTGGTAATCATATCTGTTCACAACCTTCTGTCTTTGTACTGCCAGTCATTTCGAATACTGATGTTCCTCCATGGCACGATGTCAAACTGTCCGTAATCTTCTTTCTTGGTCTCCGCCCGCCTCTCCTACCCTCCAACTGTCCAATTGTGATGACAACATCCAGCTCCTTCCCCCTCTATTAACATACCCACAGATTGTGGACTGTCCTCCTCTGATGCAATTAACCAGTTGTCTTTGTGAGTTGACTTCTCTTCAGATATCTTCATTACTCCTTCTCTCCGCCCACCTTGTTTGCATCGTTCCTCTGTAACACCACATCTCCGCAGCTTTCACACATTTCCTCACTTGTCTGCTAATTGTTCATGATTTGCTTCCATACATCAAGATTGGCTCATAAGAACTATTTTTTCAGTCTTGGTCTATAAAAATGTGGGTCTTGAACTAAAAGCGTGACAAGTACGCTTTTAGACAGCTTTTATTCACTTCTTTCTCAGCAAATTTTATAGTGAAAGCATTGAGTAACAGAAAATCTAAATTAAGACCATCCCCCACATATGCAGCCATTGCAAATCCTAATTTACAAGTCCCAAAATCGTTACGTTATACTTTTGTTTCGTGTGGGCAACTGCAATAGAAGCTAAACATGGATTAGATGAAGGCAACAGGACTAGATGGAGCTTCCACTAGCTGCAAACATATTGATCACATATTCTCTCGGCAGAATAATCTGTTCACATGAGCTTAAGAGTTCCATTTTAACAATTTCAGTAATATGTGTATTCTAATATCCATACATGGAGAAGAATTGAAAACGACGTGTCTGTAATTCTAATACAAAAAACTCCAGTTTTTCTTTTTGTAGTTTATCAGCAGAACAGATTAAATGATCGCTCTTTCAACGCTATCAAAATGTTCACTAATAGCATGTGTCATGCTGATTAGCGTTGACGGTCATGGTTCGCATCTCATACTACTATAAGAGTATTGTACCAGGTGTGTGTTCTTGTCTCGATGTGGCCAAGCTATCCAGCTATTTATCTCTCTGCTTTTCCGTTGCTCTTTTCCCATCAATTGTGTTAGTTGTCACTAAGTTTTCCAGCTTATTTCTACTCATAATTTGCCCACAAAATCTTGACTACCTACGTTTAATTTTTCTAACTAATTTACGGTCATCATTTGTTTCTCATAGGACTTCCCCGCTGGTTTTTCCATCTGTTCATGGTATTCTTTGCATTTTCCTCAGACACCACGTGTCCACTGTTATTAAATGTTTCTCAGTTTCATCTAAACTTTAGGAAATGGTTAACCAGTTCAGTGCCAAAAATAGATTTGGACCCAAAAAAAAATATTGGATCGCAGAAAATGGGAAGCAGGGGAAACTAGAACATTATATACAACAAAAAGAAAGAGACAAACAGCTTTCTTTGGTCATGTGATGAGAAAGGAGGCATTGGAGATCATGTGGTCGACTGGAGAGATCGAGGGGAAGAAAGGCGGAGGCAGACGAAGAGAAATTATGCTGGATGGATTGAGACGGTGGCATGGAGGAATATCAACAGCAGAGTTGATCCAGAACACCAAAGACCGAGATATGTGAAGGTTGCCATTGTACTTTATGATGAGGAGTGTGTCACAGTTATAACTTAAAAGTTGTTAATATGGCAACAGGTTTGTTGCATTATATATCAAATTAAAGGGGATTACATACGGAAAACTAGTGTATATAAACCATTGGCAGATACCGGAAATCGCTTATGACGATTAATCATCCCATGGCACTATATCAGTTAATATGTGAGTAATCAAGTACCGTCAAGCACCCTTCTACACGTCTTAAGGCGCATTTCTGTATATGGTGCTAGACCTGTATTTTGTCAGGCCCGTCGGCCATTAGTGGGCGTTGTTTCGGTTCCACGCTGGTCGCCTTTACTTCCCAAGACATTTCCTGGAACTCATTATAAGCTGACTCGACCTGGCAGCCCACATTCATTTTAAAGATCCGCCCCGGTGAGGATTTGAATCCACGACCACCGGTCGGGCAGCCAGCTTCTAGCCAGTACCCTACCCTAGCTCTCACACACAAAACTGTTCCGTAGCGGGAGCCGGGTGTGGGTATGTCAAGTGTTAGAACCACCTCAAGTTTCTGGTTTGAGTGCACGGGGCATTAAGTGACCAGTCTTTCTCTTCAGATGTATAAGTATATATGATGTGTAAGTGGGTGAGGGAGTTGTATGTGTCGGGGTGGGATGTGTGAGTGGGTGGAGGATGTGTGTGGGGTAGGGGTATTGTGATCGAGAGATGTTTGGTTGGGGGGGGGGGTGTGGGTGCGTAGTGGAGAATGTATGCGTGAGTGAGTGTGTGTTGGTGGACGGGTAGGGAATGCGTGTGTGGGTGGGGAGAGGTGTGTGGTGTGTTGGTTGGGGATATTGTGTGGGTGAGGTATGTGTGTGTGGGTGGGGGATTTTTGTGTTTTGTTTTGTTTTTGTGATGTGTGAGTGGGGGTATGTGGGGTGGATGGGTAAGGGTATCTGTGTGGGTGTGGGTGTGGGTGGGAATATTGTGTGGTATCTGGGTGGGGGATATGTGTAAGTGGGGATGTGTTGGTGAGGGATATGTGTGTGTGTGGTGCGTGGGTTGGGAATAGTGCATGATAGGAGGTGTATGTGATGTGCGGGTGGGGGATTGTGTGGTGAGGGATTAGGTTAAGGCATGTGTGGGTGGGTGGAAGTTGTATGTGTGGGTGGTGGGGTGTGTGTTAGTGGATTGGGGATGTATGGGTGGTTAGAGAGATGTGTGTGTGTGGGGTGGGGGTAGGGACATGTCAGTTGGTGGGGATGTGTGTTTGTGGTTTGGGAATGTGTGAGTGGATGTGTGAGTGGATGTGCGATGTGTGGGTTGGTGGGGGATTGTGTGCATGGGTGGGGAATATGTTGTCGATGGAGATGTGGCTGGGGGATGGGTGGTTTGAGGTGTGGGTGGGGAGAGGATGTGTGGGGTAGTATGTGGATGGGCGTAGGATGTGTGGGTTGGTGGGGGAATGTTTGTGGGTGGCGAGTGTGTTTTGGTTGGGGGATCAGGTGAGGGCAGTGTGTGTGGGTGGGGGATGTGCGGGAGCGGGATGGATCGGTTGGTGGGGTATGTATGTGTCCCTTGGTGTGCGTGTGTGTTGGTAGGTGGGGGTGTGTATGTGTCCCTTGGTGCGCGTGTGTGTGGGTAGGTGGGGTGATGTATGGATAGGTGGGAGATGGGCTTCATAACATGGTAATTAGCCTTGTTTATGTTTACAACATTCATTTCACAATGTTTATTTTATCTTCCTATGTAAATGTATAATGCTCTTGAGGAACGAAAGACGAGTGATTGGAAGGGCCGAATGTAAGACGGGCCTGCGCGCCCAATTTGTGACCCTAATAAAGTTGATTTGATTTGATTTGATTTGATTTCCCTAGTGAACGATGAGAGCTGACATCGAACCCTTGTCAGGCCGCATGGTCAGCGTAATGTGGTTAATGTAGAGAGGGAATAACACGCCGGGCAAACCCGTGGAAGCAGTCTCCACGGGCAGACATCGCGGAGTGTAGATATTCATCGTTGCTGTCAGGCAATGGATGTTTTACTTTGTATTCGGTTCTTCTCACGTCCTCTCTACCTACACACATACTTCCAACATCAATCATCTGTAAACAGCTTGAGTATAGTATAATTAAGCAGCTTGACTTTATTGTAAATAGGAAGCTCTTTGCCTGGAATCTACAGGGTAAAAGAAATACAGAAAAATCTAAAAGCACATGGAGAAGAGAGGAAAACAGTCTTAAAGACCGAGAGCATCGACCTCATTGCACCGGGTTTTATCCCATATGGCTCGGTCTCTTTCCGTAGTGCGGACTGTCGAAAACGTAGCACAAATCACGAACTCCGTAGCTCCAGCGACGACCCCCAGGGGTCTCCGAGAAAATGCACTCGTGAACCGAAAGACGTAGCCCGGAATCTAACCCACAACCTTCGGAGCGCGAGGTAGATGGCTTGACCACTTGGCCACGGAGCCTCCAGAGACAGACATGAATAACAGCGATGACACGGAAGGAGTTGCATGAGATGGCAAAGGATATGACCTTTTGGTTGGTGTTGGTTGGGGGAATCTGTCCCGGTCAGACAAAACGGGAGAAAGAAGAAGAATAGTATTTGCGTAATGATGCAAGCATATCTGCCTGTTATCTCGCTGTCCGTTGATTCTTCGGTATGTATGTATTTGTCATCTCACTGTCGGTCGTTAAGGTATACTTCCGGAAGGCGATCGGCGAAGAAGGCGAAGATTGCCTCTCCGTGTTTCTAGTTATCAATATTTTCTTCAGCTCTGTTTCTTTCTTCTGCACAATCTTTCTGTCTACAATGCCAGTTGTTCAATTTATCTCCATCCCATGTTTTTTTTCTTTTGTTTGTGTGGGTTGGGGAGGGACGGGGCGCGGCGGGGGGGGGGGGGGGGGATAAATATAATTAACACTCACAAAGAAGCTAATAAGTCCTACGTGTAAATATATGGCAGTCATAATACCGCATAATTAACACAAAAATGGACATTTGAACAGATATTCAAATCTGAATGCATGGCTGTCTTTTTGTATTCTTCAAACCATGTAACATGCAGGTCGCTAGAGATCATTTGTCTTTGTTTTTTGCATTTTAGGTCCCAGAGGAAAGAAAAACTTCCCAGTTATACAGTTGATGTGTTCTAGTAGTAAATGTTTCCACAAACAAACAAGCGAAAAATACTTTTGATGCTAGTTTTATTTATTTATTTTTTTTTTTGTTTTGTTACATTTCAATTTGAAAACCGTTAGTGGGGCTTTATAAATGCTTTTAAAATTAATGAAACACAATGCGATGGTGTTCACGGCAATATTAAGTTTCTTGATACAATCGTTTCAATTACATTTAGAATCTGATGAAGCAGTAGCTGTTTGTAGAGTAAATATTACTCAGTAATGATGACGCGCTTATTATTTAATTAACGATACAAATCAGACAGTCATTCAAAGACGTGTTTACACGCATGTATGTCATTGTGTGCACACGTGTATGTGATTGTTCACACGCTTGTCTGTAATTTTTTATGCATACGTGTATATGATTGTAATTAACGTATATTTAATTAATTTAATAACACAGTTGATTAAATTAATAAGATTTAATAATAAGATAATAAGATAAAGACAATATAAATGAACATGAAGAATATCGTGAGAGGTGACACAAAAACAAAGAGTTATTGCAGAAGCGACGACGATTGAAAACATTTCTGAATAAGATCAAGGGCAGACATTCGGGTCACATTATAAGACAGTTCCTTATTAGTTGATGACATGGGGGAGTGGAGGGAGAGAATGGAAGACGCCCACACGCGAAACTTAGTCCTTTACTACTTTAAACAGTGTGTAAGGACTACGCTCGAGTTTAAGTGAGCGGAGAAGAAGAAGAAGAAGAAGAAGAAGAAGAAGAAGAAGAAGAAGAAGAAGAAGAAGAAGAAGAAGAAGAAGAAGAAGAAGAAGAAGAAGAAGGAAGAAGGAAGAAGGAAGAAGAAGGAAGAAGGAAGAAGGAAGAAGGAAGAAGGAAGGAAGAAGGAAGAAGAAGAAGGCATGGGGGTAGACAACATCCAGAGACTGACTAGAGGATGCTTGTACGAAGATAACGGTGAAGACGCGGAGCCGAGGGTTTGGAGAGTCCTATCCTCAGTGTAGAGATGTTATTTGATGATGGTGGTGGTGGTGGATAATATTACCGTAGGGGAGTGAAAAAAATTAGTAGAGCTGAGGTAAAGCTGTGAAAATGTAAACAATATAAAATTATACAAAATAATGTATCATTACTGAACACACTTATGGAAAACATAGGAAGTTGTGGCGACTAGCCTTTATCAGCAAAAAAAAATACAAACACAAAATACAACATATAAATACGGGAAGCACTACAGTGAATACATTAAGGCATAAGAACAGGATGAGAAGAACTGAAAGATGATGCAAATGAGATCAGTGAACAGAAAATGAAAATAAAATTTGTGCTTTTTATCTCACAATCCCAAGTTGTTTGAAGTAATAAGCTATAATATTTACTAGGTCGTGGCGCAGTGAAATGGGTTGCCCCCCCCCCCCCCTCCCCTTTCCTCCTCCCTTTCAGACTGCTTTCCTAGTCCAGTTTCAAGAAATTTATGTAAAATACACGATACCCAGCTTACAAGGGTGGGTCCAACCCATGATTGATTGATTTGAATTATTGATTGATTGATTGATTGATTGATTGATTGATTGATTTAGGAACCGACATCACAGCATTCGGGGCATTCCCATAAGCGCTCCGTCCCCATCCTCATCAGCCAGATAAGAGTTCCAACGCTAATAGTACCAGTAGCAATCTGATTATATGTATGTCTCCCCTTTCCTCTGAGCGTCGATCGTCGGCCAGATCCCCTCGTCACACCTCGCTGTCGCATTCTTGCCAGACCATGGTGATTCATTTGCTCCTCCGAGGTGTACACGTGCTCCCACAAGGCCGCAACCACGTCTGCTTTGTCATGCATCAATACTCCACCAAGTTTTGCAGAGCCAGCCAATCTGTCCGCCTGTTCATTTCCTAACACACTAGCATGCCCCGGAGAAAAGATCCAGACGATTCTTGTCACCAGTGACTTCCGAAGCGAAGCAAGCCACTCTGCAGGAAGCTGGCCTATCCTCACCCTACTCAGCATGCTTTCTGAGTCAGTTACAATCACGATATGTATGTGTATCGTATTCTCCATCCAGCGGAAAGCTGCACTGACCGCCTCCACCTCTATTCTTAAGCTAGATGTTGTGGTATCATATACCAGGCTCTCCTACACCAAACATCGACCATTAGCTTTTGCCAAGAACCCCCAGTTACTTCTCCTGCCTCTCAACACCGAACCATCTGTGTATATAATCACATCACCCGGGCGAGCATTATCCTGAATTAGTTGCTGGATTTCCACTTCCGTAGCCCCTGCTTGCCACTCCCTGCATTCCCGGCTCAATGTGATTATAACTCTGCACAAGTCTGACCGCTCCGCTGGCACTCTGACCCACTCCTCTACACGCCTAATGTTCTCCAAGGTGCACACCTGTCTGATCGTATCCTCCGCCTGAGCCATCCATGATTTCCCTCTTATCAGTCGCAGACCCTTAACTACGTCCAGCGCCTCATGCAACGGATGATCTGTGTCAGCAACTACTCTGAGGTATGCCTTCGCCTGCATCACCTTGTACCTACCAGCAACAGTCGGCAGACCAAGGATGTAACGCATACACACTACTGGGGGGGGGGGGGGGTCTCTGGTGCATCCCAGAATGACCCGCATAGCTTCGTTCTGTATGCGCTCTAATTTCACCAGCTGACTCTTTGAGACAGTGAGCAGTGGTCCACCCCAGGGCTGTTCGACAACTATCTTAGTCAGCGTGCTAGCGGCTACTCCACGGCCGCTGGTGTCAGAGGATGGGTCTGAGGAGAAGGAGAAGAAGAAGAAGAGGAGGAAGACGAAGCGGGAGAAGGAGAGGAAAAGGGGGAACAAGAAGAGGAGGAAGAAGAGGAGGAAGAGATAGAAGAAGAAGAGGGGGAACAAGAAGAAGAAGAAGAGTCAGAAGATGTAGAAGAAGAAGAGGAGAAAGAGGAGGAAGAAGACGAGAAGGAGAAGAAGAAGAGGAGGAAGAAGAAGAGGAAGAAAAAGAAGATTGTAATGATATGACTGTTTTGTTTGGTTTATACAATGGAAGTCTTTTAACCATGAGTTCAGCCTACCGTGACCCATGATTATCATGAATATTCATCATTGTCAACACAACTACAGTATTGATTTTCCGGAGTAGCCATAAAGTTAGATGCTGGAACTGGCTCTACCATTTCCTCAGAACAGTCTCTCACACCACACGTATAATTGCTATCCATCTTATAAACTCAGCAAGGAAGGAATGGGAAGGGCCGGGTAACAAGAACAACTGTGGAATTAGATGATAAAACAAGGAGATAATGAATGTTTTTACTGAGGTTGGTTGTGGATTGAATGTCTGTGAAAAAGGATTTAGCTGCCATGTAACCCTTTTCTATAGGTCAGAATTGATTGTTAGTTCTCCATTACTTAATGAGGACAATAAGAAGAAGAGGCCCACAAAACGATATGTATCAAGTGATCATTGCGTGATTTCCTGCCTCCGTATTTTTGTGTTCGGACAGATCTGTCTCGCTGTCTGCGACCGTGACAGTTAATAAACAAAAACTTTCAAAATATATCATTACGACGTATTGTACTTTTCGTTGTCACATGGCAAATCATCATTTTCACAACGACACCCCGAAGAGACTCCCGATCCTTTGTCAGTTTCCGTGCCCCGTGCAATTTTATGGTTTAGGCATCTTAATGCCCTGTGCCCATCTTGGTATAGTCGCCCACTGATTCTTCTTCCATTTACTTTGAAAATTGGGGAGAACACCCCTGCTGATCGTTCTGCAACGTGCAGTCAGGTCTCTGATGGAGCAGTTGTGAATCTTTAAAATTACTCAGAGCGTGCTGTACGAAAACCAGAAGTCATCCTCTTCTGATCAATTGCCGACACTCGTCTTCATTCACTGTAACAGACGCTCCGGTCTCAAATAGGTTGTAATCACCACCTCCTACCTCACACCAAGACCGACAGCTTAGACCTATTCGGCAACCATAGACATACTACCGCTGCTATCATCATTGTTGTGATGTGCCTGGTTGGATATTCATTTTTGTTCGTCGTAGGCATAATCAATGATGAGGCCAAGATGTATAAACTGAGTTGATTTGAGCTAAGAACTGACATCACTGCACTCAGGACATTCACATACGCGCTCCGTCCCCTCGTTCAACAGCCAGCGAAGAGTCCCACTACTAATTGTTCCTACCGCTATCTGATTGAAAGTTCTCCTGGTCTTTCCCTCTGAGATTCTACCAGAACCACTGCCAGTCCTTCGAAATCTCATCCTTTCTACATGCGGGTTCTTAATCTGTTCCCCCCCCCCCATCTCCACCTGATCCCACAGGCGCACGACCACCTCCCCCTTGTCAAGATGTTTATAAGTACTCGGATTCCATTTGGTTCTATAAGTACTTCTTATAAACATTTTAAGTGAAAGATATTTATAAGAGGTACTTATAAAACCAAATGGGAATCCGAGCACCAGGTAACCAGAAAGATTAACCATAATACCACCACCAGCGAAGTGAACATAATCTTCAGACTCCGCACAGGAAATAAAAGGCTGGAATGCCACTTGTTCAATCAACGAAAGATAGCAGATATTGACGAATGTAACTGGAATTAGTGTTATGGCTGCTAAACATTTGCTGCAAGATCTTGCTATATAAGTAGAACAGCGAAAATTATGTTCCCTTACACCACCTCCATGTGAGGTCAACAAGCTCACATTACTGCTGGTTTCTTTAAATATATTCAGGATGATATCTGAAGGTGTAAGAAGAAGAAGCAGACCCCGAACTTCACAATGTGTGATCCGGTTATGCAAGCCATCCAGTCATCACCTCTTCAACTACCAACAGAAACAAGACAGATTTATCTCACACTCTGCTGTATAAATTTGTTCCAACGAAAAACTCACATTTTTATCTGGGCAACGATTGAAGCATCACGTGGCACGATCTCAAAAACTGCAAATGTTAGATTAAGGTGTACAACAAAAATGCTATAAATAGGCTGATAATAACGATGAAGTTGCGTGCTGCGGTGAGATTTTTTGGAAATCTTATTTTGATATAGTCTGTAGATTTCACGATCGCTGTTAATGGGCAGATTCCTGTCCTCTGGATTTATGCTCAGTGACAGCTGAGTGCGAAAGTTTACCGTGTTGAGTTGATTTGTGATTATGTGTGGACATAGATCGCATTTTCAATGTGTGGGTTGGGCGCCTGTTCAAAGGCGTAGACGGGTTCCAGAGTTAGGAGACGTAAGCATAAAAACGCCGTGTATTTGACAACTCCCAGTGAACGCCCAGGTCTACTTTTATTGCGCAAATACTGAATACTGAATTTAAGAATCGTCATCACTGAACTCCGTACATTCCCAAACCTGCTCCGTCCCTTCTTAAAAAGCCACCGAAGAGTGTCCATGCCGTAGCAAAGTGAATTATGTGCAACTTTTCAGGCAGAGTGCACAAGGGAATCGGTCGCTTCCCTTGCATTTCCCTGAATACGCCACAGGATCTATCTATCTATCTATCTATCTATCTATTTATCTGTCTGTCTGTCTGTCTTTCTGTCTGTCTGTCTGCCTGCCTGCCTGCCTGCCTGCCTGCCTGCCTGCCTGCCTGCCTGCCTGCCTGCCTGCCTGTCTGTCTGTCTGTCTGTCTGTCTGTCTGCCTGCCTGCCTGCCTGCCTGCCTGTCTGTCTGTCTGTCTGTCTGTCTGTCTGTCTGTCTGTCTGTCTGTCTGTCTGTAGCCGAGGGAAAAGAAAAAGGACACAAAAGTAAAGACTGGTGCTTCCTTTGCTACGGTGCTAAGAGGTAGAGAGTAGTTCTGACTTCGTTACGGCCAAAGAAGAGAAGTAGTAAAATAGAGAGAACCTCACACCGCCCTGAACTGACAAAAAAAGAAATAGTAATTAGATCAGATGGGACGAGGTCTTGGACAGAGGCAGAAACTATTTTATAGATGTTCGCACAGGATACACCATGTTAGAGCACAATCAATGAATTAAGGTGTTAGATTGTGGTAGAAATAGTGGTTGTAAAAACTAAAAGAGACTAAACAAACAAATCAAGGACAAATGAACAAGCTCTTTATGTATTTCCTCTAACAGAACATTGCATGTCAATAACAGATACAACAGACAACTGTATATATCAAATAACAACAGTGGGTAACCCCCAACCAATCAGCAGCACTTAAGACAACAGGGTACACCAAGTACCACAACACAGGTGTTCCAAACAATAGCTTGTTAGACTGACACAATAAAGAACCTTGACACAAGCGACACTGCACAGACAATAAGGCACTACAAAAACATAGGTTACACAACATAAACCCCAAGACGCAACATAAACAAAAGAGTTGTGACACAATTTACTATCCCACCAAGAACCCAGGTCTGCTAACCCTAACTAGTCAGCCGCTCGGCTTTCTCCTGTCCCATTAGTTGTTCACTGATGAACAGATGGGAAACCCCACATATCTCGTCTCAAGGCGAGCTGGCCACAAAACTATATACACTAGGCCAAGTTGCCTGCCTTCACAAACCGAGCTGGCTGCTACACTACAAAAGGCGTCAGATCTCTTTTGTCCGTTTGAGTTCCGGCAGTGGCCAGGACCATATGGCTTTCACAGACCAAACCAAGGTGCATCGGTTTGGCGCTGTGACATGTCTGTCTGTCTGTCTGTGCATGCGTGCGTGCGTGTATGTGTCTATGTGTGTGTGTGAGTATTTGCGTGTATCTGTGTATGTGTGTATGTGTATGCCTGCGTGCGTGCGTGTATGTGTGTAAGTTTTGTGTGTATGTATGATCCAGTTCTGAAATGTAAAAATACTAATAATTATGAACAAATATTTAAGAAAAGTGGTAGTTTAGTTTAGTTTAGTTTAGTCGATGGATCAACATCACGGCACACGGGTGCAACCCATAAGTGCTCCGTTCTCCTCCTAACTCAAACATGAGTAGTACACAGAATAATGCACTATAGTGTGTGTGTGTTTTTTTTTTTTTTTTTTTTTTTTTTTTTTTTTTTTTTTTTTTTTTGTTTGTTTGTTTTTTTGGCCTCAATATAAAATTCAATATCTCAGTAACCAACTGAGGGAAAATGATGAGATTTAGCATATAACCTTATCATTATGTCCACCCAACAAAAAAATTTTGTTCTGGAGATTGTACAGCAGATTTCAATGTTTGTTTATAAGTGGTATATAATTTATGGCTCCCGCATTCATTCCATCATTTTAAAAATATTACAGCTTCAGCAAGACACACCCCTCTATTTTTGAATTTTGTCTGGCGGTTTTAAGTTTTGGCAGACTGAGGGAATTTATATGGGATAGTTCAGAGGTGTCGTCAAACTGTGGATTCTTTCATGAAACGTGATTATATAAATAAATCTTACCATTAATGTAATATTAATAGCTAATATTTGAATGTGTTAACACTGTTCAATGGGATTAAAAGTGAAATTGTGTACACTTCAAAACATCGCTATGAAGTTGTACACATATTTTTGTCAAGAAGCTGATCGCAGGAAACTGTTTCATACTGTTACAAATCCCGATAAAAGAACAGTGCATGCATTAGGTTTGAGTAAATGATCGTTTCGTCGATGGGTACAAGAATCTGGAATGAAACCAACACGCGATAAGCAAACAATAGGTAGAAAGGCAATTGTAGACAGCTTTGACAAGGATGTCATCAGATGACTTATTATAAAAATGATGGATGCCAAAGAAACAGTGACTTTAAGAAATCTGAGGGTTTTGTTGAGAAAGGACAATAACATAGAGCTATCCAAAACAACTTTGTGGAAAATTATAAAGACATTAGGCTTCACTTTTAGAAAGTACAAGAGAGGTAGAAATATCCTTTGCGAGCAACAGCTTTTAGGAGCCATGAGAAGCAGATACCTACGTGAAATAAGGGAAATGCGGAAAGAAAATTATGACATAGTGTATTTGGATGAGACGTGGATCAATGCGCACCACACATGTGAAAGGGAATGGCAATCAATGGATGGAAAGATAAAGCGTTATGTGCCCAGTAGTAAAGGACAGCGTTTGGTCATAGCCCATGCTGGTAGTACTCATAATGGCTTACTACAGAATGCTGGGCTCGTGTTCGTATCAAAGCATACAGACAATAGGGATTATCATAATGAGATGAATGGTAATGTATTTAGAGATTGGCTCGAGAATACAGTACTTCCATCCCTTGATAGACCGTCTTGTCTAATCATGGACAATGCATCATATCACAATGTTGTTGCCCAAGAAGACAAAATACCTACGTGACCGAGCACAAAGGAAGTAATAAAGATATGGCTCCGAAGGGAAAATATACCATTTCCAGAAACATATTTCAAGCTACAGTTGTTGTCCCTTGTAAAACAGGCGCAAAAAAGCAAGAAATTTCAAATCAAAAGTTGATAGAAGAGCATGGCCATAGGTGCTTGAGACTTCCACCGTATCATTCTCATTTAAACCCTATAGAACTTGTGTGGGCTAAAATTAAAGGACAAGTGGCAGCTGCCAATACTACATTCAAATTGTCTGACGTCAAGATACTAACCCAGTCCGCGCTATTAAATATTGATACAAGTTACTGGAAAACATGTGAGGACCATGTGTTGAAAGAGGAAGAGGACTATTGGAGAAAGGATGGATTGAATTTTATGCAACCGAGAGCAATCGTCAACCTACTGGAATCGTCCGACACAGATTAAGGTCTGAGCAGATCGCAGACCTTAATCTAAGTACACACTTACTGGGATATTTTACTCCAACTATTCAGACGAATTGCAGGCCCTAAACATTACAGCATCAGCATCAGCTGAAGAAACAAGAAGGAAATGAAAAATAAGGTAAGAAATATATTTCTTCTACTTTCCTGCTAAATTACAAATTATTTACCTCGTACCTCTGTAAATTCTCTGTCTTTACTAATATTACACATTGCACCCCTCTCGGTATTCTCCTTGGTGAAGTGGTCAAGCCATCTGACTCGGGCTCCGAAGGTTGTATGTTCGATTCCGGGCCGCGTCCTTCATTTCACGAGTGCATTTTTTCGGAGACTCCCGAGGGTCGTCGCTGGAGCTACGGAGTTCGTGCTTTGTGCGACGCTTTCCGCGCTGCGGAAAGAAACTGAGCCACATGGGATAAAACCCGGTGCAATGCATCCGACCCTGTCGATTTTAAGCTAGTTCTTTCATTGCACCCACTCCCATACGAATCCGGATACGCCTTTGATTGTCATCTGAATTGGCAGGTCTCCCATAACCGTAAACATAACTTTGTTAGCGATAAATCACTAGTTGTTCAGCAAAACATCAAAGGAATGTCGCCGCTTTCAATGATTTAAGTTGTTTTTGGACCTATCAAAGACATATTCCTTGGGTGGGGGTAAATATAAGACGGCTGGAAAAATTTCATAACGATGCAACAGACAGTTTTCAAAATAATTGATCGTGAATGAAGGCATTCAAATCGGAACATACTATAGCTCACCAGCACAGTTGCTCGTGATGAGATCTCTTTCAGGACATGTGGGAAAACAACACAGCTATGTCTACTATGTGGAAAACATGTTTATTGGAATAAATTAGACCAGACGAGAAGTTTTATTTGTAATGCCGTTAATGTCTTATCACTGTAGGTTCTTGAGCAAATTTAGTGGAATTAAAAAGGTAAGTGTGAAGTATTGGACCTTGGCATACACTAAGCAATAATATAATGAGGTATAACTGTCAGCTCTTTCTCTCTCTCTCTCTCTCTCTCTCTCTCTCTCTCTCTCTCTCTCTCTCTCTCTCTCTCTTTCTTGCTCTCTCTCTCTATATATTTATGTCTGTCTGTCCGTCCGTCCGTCCGTCCGTCCGTCTGTCCATCCATCTATCTCTTACCCACTCATTCACTCACACACACGCACACACACATTGTTCCCTTTCGAACATTTTACTTCCAATGTTCAATGTTGTCCAATGCCTGTTAAAGAAGGCTAAATGAAACCTAGTGTCAGAAGAAATGCTGCCACCAGGGGGGGACTGAACCTGACCACTCCTCTGTTGGTAGGAACACACACTAAACACTATGTCATCTAGACTATAACATGGTCTTCACCTTTCAACACACTATATTAAATCTGGTTGAGTTTCTAAAGGATGATCTTCGTCCACAGCGATCCATCCATAAGTACTCAAGTCCTATTTCCTTGCTCACACGAACTCCTTAGCTCATATGGACTCACACCATGAGCACACCAGACACATCGCATTCCATAAACCGTGTCTTTGTGAGCCATATAGCACCAGTCAGGGACTACATGTGTGCACACCACACCCACACATTAATAAATCTTGCCTTCTATGGGTCATCATCATCATCATTCAGTGCCTAACCGGCTGGTGTGGGCGATCATGCCCCTCCGCAAAATACGATCTCCGACGGCATGAATAAATGCATGTGCTGAATCCCTTCCCCGCCATGACACAAGTCTCAAGAATTTTCTCACGCTGTCTTCCTCTATATTTCTTTCCACAAATCTTTCCGGTTGTCACATGTTTCAGTTTTTTGGCCAAAACTGTTGACTGCTTTCTTTCTAATGTTTGTGATAAGTTGTCCTTGCGACTTAACCTCTCTCAAAATATCCAGATTGTTTATGTTGGCTGTCCAATGACTTTTCAGCATCACATCATCAAGGCTTCAATGGATTTGTTCGCCTGTTTACTAATTGCCCTGGATTTACAGTCGTATGTTACAACTGGATATATGTAAAATGCAAAAACTATTTATAACTTCCAATTGCAAGGCCCAGAAGCATAATCCTGCTGCTGTGGGCCATCATTCTCTTATAAGGGGCGTTCATTTGAAATAGGTTCGTGCCGCACCGCGCGTAATTGCGTACGTTGAACATGATCATGTCATAGTCATGTGATAAGTACTGACCAATGAATAAAAGAGCAAGTGCTCCCATGATGCATATGTTCTGTTTCTGACCGTTGTGAAAATGGCCGGGTTGATCCAAAATCCGTCCAAAGAAGCTCAAAGAGCGGTGATTCAGTTTCTTTCATTTGAAGGATGTCGACCAGCGGACATTCATCGAAGAATGCAGGCAATGTACGGTAACAAGTGTGTAGAAGACAAAAGTGACAGACTGGGCACGAATGTTTCGGAAAGGACGTCAGTTCACGACAGATCTTCGACGGCCGGGTCAAGCGCATATTGTTGCAACAGAAAATAACATTGATGCAGCAGTACAGATAAACCGTTGTCGAAGCATACGTTCCCTAGCGAAAGAATTTGATGTATCAATTGGGACAGTTCAGAAGGTCGTTTGTAAGAAACTGCAAAATCGAAGGTGTGTTCACAGTGGGTACCACGGATGTTGACCGACCACCAAAAAGAGGATTCCATGGGATGGTGTTTGAGCCACTTGCTGCGTTACAGAATGGAAGTTTATGCATTTCTCTTCCGCGTAGTGGCAGGCGATGAATCATGGTGTCACCACTTTGAGCCGAGCAGCAAAAGAGAGAGAGAGAGCATGCAATGGAAGCATGCTGGATTATCAAAAGCCAAAAATCTTCAAGTTAGAGGTTTCCGCTGGTAAGGTTATGCTGAGCGCATTTTTTTTTACCATGAAGGGCTATTGTTAGCCGGCTTTAAAGAACCTGGTGTCAACATCAACTCTACCCACTACTTGCAAACACTAGACAAGCTGCAAAAAGCCATCAAGAATAAAAGACCCGTCATGCTTTCTCGTGGTGTATTTTGTTGCACGATAATGCTCGTCCGCATGTCGCAAAGATTGTGCAGTAAGCATTAGCAAGGAAGAAGTGGGAAATTCTGCATCAAACGGCCTATAGTCCTGATTTGTCACCATGTGATTTTCATTTGTTCGGACCTCTTAAAAAAATCTCTCAACGGGCAACTATTTCACACAGATACAGACGTAATGAACGCGGTAAACACTTGGTTCAGTGATCAACCACAATAATTTTTTTTTTTCGGACGGCATTCGCCGCCTACCTAAGCAATGGGATGCTTGCCTGAATGCCTACGGCAACTTCTTTTGACTACCCCATTCAAAATGAATGCTTTGTTTAATTCTACCACACCTGTTAATGTTTCTTTCATGCTTTTGTAATAAAGCCATTGGAACAGGTTTCAAATGAACGTCCCTAATATATTCCATGTATCCCCCATTGGGGCATTGATCCTCAGCGTCTCTATATTTTGCTATCTTCTGCAGCTCTGTTCATGTTCTCCCAATTATTACTCATGTCTGTCTTTAATTATCTTCTATGTGTGTTTTGAGTGTTTTAAGTCTCCCACTATTTCGTTTCCTCGTGAGTTCTAGAATCGGGGATCATCATTCTCATTTTAACATACTGGGCAGCAGCCCATGCTGCTTGCTTTCTTCCATTTTTAACTGATCAGAGATTATTAATTACCTTCAGAAGCACACACACATATCTCAAAGTTTCTCGCCCTTATAATAGAAGGTTAGGCGTCTGATCCTCAACAGCAAGATTTAATTGGCGAAGGTAAGTATAACATCCTCCAGTTCTTGACATATGTAAACATCCACATTGAAATTCTTACCTGGTCTTTCTGAACCACAGAAGGACACCATCCTCTAAGCCAGTCCCGCGCGCCGACCACTACATCAACAATGTGAACAAGACGCATAAAAACATCTCTCTATCTATGGAACACGAACACAACGAAGCGTTACCGTTCCAAGATATTCTAATGAGACGTAGAGCAGACGGCACAATTCAGTGATCGGTGTATAGCAAAGGAACATGGACTGGCCAATACCTAAATTTTCAGAGCTTCGCGCCTGTCCAGTACAAACGGGGATTAGTACGGACCCTGTTTGACCGTGCTAGAAAGATATGCACCCAGGACACACTGACAGAGGAATTTGAAACTCTGAAAAATGTCTTAAACCTGAATGGGTACTCCACAGGATTTATAAAGCGCCATTGCCAACAGCCCAAACCAAAAGCAGACGTAACTACAGTCCCTAAACTCAAGGTATTCATCCAGCTAACCTTTCGAGGGGATGACGTAATGCAACGTCTACAAGACCGGCTTACTACAGCAGTAGGCCGAACATTCTGTGCTGCAACTCCAGTCATTAGATATAAAACAGTACCAATTCCTACACCAGCAGTCAAAGAGCCTGTTCCTCTGTACGCCACAAACAATTGTATTTACCAATTCACATGGAGATGCCAGGCCTTCTACATTGGTAGAACAGAGAGACAGCTTAACAAACGAGTGTCAGAACACATACCTCTATGGGTCAACAAGATACGACACACAGGAGATGCTAGTGGGGCCGACACACCGGAAGCTCCCGGCGTCTTCAATTGGCAGGCATATTATCGAAAGCGGCCATGTTGTTGACAGAGACACTGCCTTTCGCGTGTTGTTTAACACACAAAATACTCGCTTGTTAAAGTTTGCAGAAGCAATTATGATAAATCAACGCGAGCCAGAATTGTGCAAACATAAAGACATGTTAGTCAGCTTAAAATTACAGTGGTAGATAAGTGACATTACTGTGCGAATATGTGTATATTTCAACTTGAAGGATTTATCTAGTTAATTTACTTTACGTTGTGTGATTTCTGAAGTATGTACCTGACGAGATGCCGCGAAATATGCCAGGCAATGAATCGTGCAATCTATTGTTTGTGTCTTCGTTATTCAAATTCACTACGGGAAAATATTGTTTTGAACAATGTGATCGTTCTGTCTCAGGCTAGGCACCAGCATGTCTTCAAGCGTACCAGTCAATTTGTCATACATGATTGTGCCGCTAGTCACACCATACTCATGACTTCTGACAACATGTGTGGGTTTACACAACGTGTGAATAATTGTCTGTGTGATTTCATTACTATAATTATCCCTCTCCCACACCCACACACACACATAGATAACTTGCTTCTGCTGTGAACTTCTGAGACTGAAAGATGTATGTCTTAGTCTTACTACAATAAATAGCATAACTTCACACTGAAAGGACTGAAAACCTATTTGTCAAGATGTGTGGGGTTGGGACTTGAAGGTAATACAGCTGACAATCATTCGCTTAACACATTTGTTCAAACACACAAGAATGTGGCAGATGCTGAGACGAATGGACAAAGATAAATTCACGGCGGCAGCTGATAAATAACAATTATCAAATGTTCTGCACTGAGTGCCGAGTATATACTGTTCTTCACTACTTTCTACGCAGTCTGATGAGTGACATGTTGTCGTCGCAATCTGATCTCTCTCTCTCTCTCTCTCTCTCTCTCTCTCTCTCTCTCTCTCTCTCTCTCTCTCTCTCTCTCTGTCACTATCTAGTGCAAAATGCATTGTAATACACAATAGACAGATTCACTCTTTGTGTACAGCTCCTAGTGATGGCTGATCTTCACACATATCACTCACTGGAACTTTTCCAAAGCTCAAACTAGTTCGCACTTAGACAGGTGTGCTCAAAATATCGGTATCATATTATTTGAAAATAGTCTTACATTATGGGGCTTTTGCTGAAAGTGTCGAATTGAATTTAGTGTGTGTAGTTGTGGAAATATCGCTGATCTAATATTCATGTGATGTTCGTCTTGTATGCGACTACTGTATTACCTAACTCGAAGTTGTCTTGTGCCTGAATGAGAGACTTTTTTTTTTTTTTTAGCATATCCTTTACAGGACTTAGCTGTCAACACCAGCATCTTTCAGCTGTATGTTGATCTCTTGGCAAGATTACGCTCAGTAGTTTGCCATTGCTTTCTGAGCGGTCGGCTCAGTATCCCGCAAGTCACGAGCGGGGGTCGAACCGCCTCAGCTCTCGCTCCGCTACGAGACTCTGCGTGATAAACGGGATTACAGAGAGAAAATGTTGTAACCCCACAGCCAGAGAGAATGAGAGACTATCTGTCGTAAATTCAGCACGCTAACTTCGAACGTGAGTTCCCTCGTGGACAACTCGGGTGCTTGTCACTACTGTTCGCTGGCTAGTTGCTTGACCGCTTATCTGGCTCCTTTCACCTATTTCCCTCTGGCTATAGACAGCTTCAGTCAGCTTTACTTTATATAACTGTCTTAACTGATTAGGTCTTGTCTTTCAGTCATAATTAACATTTTCTTGATCCCTGACAGCTGTATTTGGGGGTCTTAGGTTACCACAGTTTTCGTTTCGTTGTTTTCTTAGTTAAGTTGTTCAACAGCCCATTTATAATCATATAGGTTTGAAAGAGTTTTCGATAAAAGGGGTTTACCGCTGGCGAGGTTTAACTGGAGAATGTATGGAGACCCAGAATATCACAGAAGCTCAACGGATTGAAAAGCACAGGTAGATGCAAGTCAACGTTTTGATTACAGTCTTCATTAACGGGACAATAAGAACGACACACACACACACACACACACACACACACACACACACACACACACACACACCACCCACCCACCCACCCACCCACCCACCCACCCACCCACCCACACACACACACACACACACACACACACACACACACACACACACACACCCCCCCCCCCCCGCACATTAGTACCTCCCTAAACGCTTATGAAATTCAGGAAATTGAAAACTAACAACCGACTTACTTTTGAAAGTAAGGGGTAATTATAATTAGACATTAGACAAAGAGACAGAAAAAGAAGCGTGACAGATAGAGAGGCGTTGAGAAATACATGCGCCGAAGTAAATAGGAAAACCTTCACTTCCTGAAGTTAACGAGCAGCAAGATGTAAACCCAGAACTGCCTGCTTCCAGAATACTTGTCATACAGACACATTACAGTCTGATTAATCTGCCCCGTCTCTGGACATCTGTCATCCTATACACATAAAGAGAAACGCAATTATGTTAGAGCGTCTGACCTTGTTCACAGCCGGTAATACAACGTAACCTCCTTGCTATATAGCGACGTTGGGGGTAAGACCTCTATTTACACGGAAGTCAGCCATTTTATAATCTTGCGCGTGAAAACAAGTTCTAAAACGGTGAGTAGACAGACCGGCTGTGTGGAAAGCGATCGTCATGGGAGAACTGGATTATGGTTATGGGAGAAAAGATGGGAAACATGGGCTTATAAACCGGCTGTATGTTCAAAGATAGACTACAAAGTTAACCAGACAGACGGATTGAGTGAATAGGGACGAGTAAGTGTTACAGATTACGATGGGAGACTTGGGTAATTATGTGTGTGTGTTATTGGATTTAGACCGTGTTAGAAAAGAGACATGTTGGAGTGAGTCAGAGTGTTGGGCATCCGCAGCAACGTAGTAGCTAGACGCTCGCCTGCCGGCCTTGGTTCTGTCCGTATAGGGGACCGACCACGTCATCAGCCACGTTCTGATTTGTCTATACACACACGGATCCGGCACCATTTAACCTAATACACCTTCAGACGTGTAGAATTGGGCACTTGAACATGGACAAAGCCCGAGGAGAAAAGATGCCGAAGTCATGTCCTGGTTCGGCTCCTTTATCGTGATCTTATATATTTAAAGTTATATTGTTAAGAAAAGTGTTCAAGAAGTAATGGTTGCCTTGGTAAGGTACTATTCAGCACTGTTTGTTACGATCTTGTATATTTGAAGATCTAACGTTCTGAAAATTGTCCGGGAAGAAAAGTTGCCTTGGTAAGGTGCTGAGTTCATCACATTTTGTTGTGATCATGACTGAAGTACTCAAGTTTGTAACAGGGCGAGGTAAGGTTCCTCGTTGTCTTCAGATATCCTGGCTAAATGCCTTGCCGATTTTCAGGAAGTGGATCTTCCCTGGTAAAGCTTAAGTATATTCTATCTACACATAATCCTCCAACCCCCTCTTGGAGATGACTGAATCGGGAGTAATTTTCACACACATAACTGAGTATGATAAAGTCTACAACAGATGACACACGAAACAATATCAATAATCCTCTACTGAAATAACAGAACTCTTCTTAACGAACATTACTATTATTTAATTTTAGACAGTAGTCACATATACTGTACAACCAGGACATGTGTCTACACTGTGAATTGTCACTGCCAAGACTCCAATACATACATGGGAGATCGGTCTTGGTGGAGAATGTCATCATACAATCAAGATGTGTGTAATGGTGGTGAAGTGTGCCAGCATAGTCAGGAATAAGAGACACAACTCTGGTTAACGAGTCACTGGTTTATGCGGCCTTTGGAATCTGTCCGTCGATATATTACAGTCATTGATCTTGACTATCACTGTCACGGGTCACTTCTTCCCCTGCTGCTGAGGGCGTTTCAGGTCTGTGTGTTAAGGATGCTACGTTACCGGGATACCCCAAAATTAGGGCAAACAATCTCTTTTAGGATGGTGTCTGGTGCTTTGGTGCAGCGCTTCATGGTAGAATCATTCTTCCGTGACAAGATGACAATTCCTCTCAAGTGACCTGTGATTCCTTATGCTTCTCTCGGCATCGGCATCCTCATCACTAACAACAAAGGGTGCTGGTGTTATTATCGACACACCTCTGAGGAATTTTGTGGTGATACCATCTACAAAGGGTGATCCTGTAACAATAATAGAAAACAGGTGAACTCTCCAGATAGAATCATATTTCCAAACATTCGTCCATATTTTTCACTTTTCATATGAACCTTAGTGCCCAAAAGAGTCAAGATCGAGAAATCCTTTCCAAGACTCCAGATAATGACAAGACGTGATTCTAATCCCAGGTCCTGTCTTCCCTAACAAAGCGCCCGAAATATAAGGACGGTACAAACCCACCCTCTGTGAAGCAAAGTGCACATATGTGCGGGGTCTCGGCATCGTCACATGGCGATGAGACGAAAAATACGCGAAACTTCCTCTGTAGGGAGTCAATCGATCGCTATGTATTCGAGGAGTAAGATTCCCATTGAATTTCCTTGCTACTCTTCGTCCTACAAGCCATAGGACTCGAAGTAGACTTTGAAAACTGTTCGACCTGAATCAGTCTACGAGACATCGCAATTTTCTGTTATGCCCAGTCAACAGGCTATCTGTGTCAAGGCGATGACACTACTTTTTTTTTTTAAGTTGCATATCCCTTACGGGACGTTGCAGTCAACACAAGCATTTTTCAGCTTTTGTTGATGTACTAGGCTAGTGTTACGTTCAGTAGTTTGCCATTGCTTTCTGAACGACCGGCTCCCATACCAGCACGTTATGACACAACGCGACACTGTCTGCTGCACAAATCGGTCGCAACTGAACTTCGAACGCCTGGTACCCGGCTCACGAACCGCGTTCGCAAGTCTTTAGCCACGGAGCCGGCTGACATTACTACCGACTGTTATTTCATCTTTAATTCGCTGTATTAAATTTCGATGATGGTCGGGATATATTTATAAAATAGATTCTTACCTATATTATTACCTTAACTCCCACTGAATCTGACTGTAGATCGTCCGCTGCTATTAAGAGGAGAAGTTTGTTTTACAACCGTCCTTCCCAAACCGCGGACTCTGACTTTACTTTTGAGTAAAACATTAACTCGGGACATTACCCACGAAAAACATAAGATAGACATGAGTGTTACGAAGTTTATTTACTATTCCCTCTCGGAATACACGGAATTTGTGTAATTCCAGGGATGGAAGTCTTGCCGCATGTGTCTTAATTGACCGATCCGAAGGTGACACATTTCGTGACACTGTTCTAATAATTTTCCAGGAAGAAAAGGTGTCGAAACAAGATGCTGTTTGAGTTCATTTCGTCCTAATTTTGCATTTTTCATGTTCTAATATTTCGCCTCTCTGCGAAAGCTTCTATGCCTATTAGGACTTTCCATAAGGGTTGGATTGTCCTCGGTGCGTGTTCGGCCCGATATGTGATGGAATCATGTGGATGCCACGAGCTGTCGCAGTGATGATGGTTGTTGTTTTTGATATGTTGTTATAGTGTTGGCTGCTGATGTACTGGTGTTGTTTCTGGTGTTACTGTTTTAAACCTCGTCGTATTTGGTTGCTTACTCATTAGATATGCTGGAATTGGTGACTGATTATTCAACCCGGCAAGCAAGAAACACATTTATTCCGAGCACCAGCGGTAGCTACCCTTGAAGGATTTACAAGATGTGGATGCTGCGCATCGTCATCATCATCCGAAAGTGCCTTGGCTTTCTTGACATCAAATAACTTGCAAAATGTGTAGCCTTCTGCAGACTTCTTAACAGATAAGATCATGATCGATGCCCCTCCCTCCCTCCCTCCCTCCTCCCGCAGCCCCATTCCAGCGTTTTCTCCCATGGGAGAAAGAGATGTCTTTGTCAGCGTGGTGTATGATCCTGGAGCATCAGGATCTCTGCCAACCATCACAGGCCCTATGAGGTTCCCGGCCTCGCAAAGAGACAGCCATTACTGTCTTGATCTAGTAAACTTGCTGATCCCGTTTCTTGTCAGAACAGAACACAGTAGACTGAACAGTCAATTAGACAGACTGGACAGTCACTTAAACAGACTGGGCAGTCGCTAAGAAGGACTGAATAGTCGCTAAGACAGACTGAATAGTCGCTATGACAGACGGAATAGTCACTTATGCAGACTGAACAGTCACAAGACTTAACTTTGTCCAGCCATCAATGTACACATGTGGAAAGGCAGAACTGAAAGCCCACTATATTCTGCTATACTACCTTTAGCTTCATTAGTTATGGACTGAACATTGTCCCACAGAGACAAATATTCACACAAAGATTCTTCAACGAGAAACCACATACAGCAGGCTACATACACCCAAAACACCGGAATTCTTGTTCATACTAAAACAACCTCGAGGAAACGAGGAGAAAGAACAAGAGAGGGAGGGAAGAAGAAGCAGGAGTAGTAGGAGGTTCTATTCTACTGTCAGGAAAGAAAATGCAAGAGGACAGGAGTTAGTCACCTCGCATCGTAATTCCATGACCTATTGTACGTGAAAGACTGAACAGTTCACGTCGAGTGCAGTAGTGTCCGCTAATCGATTGCCTTTGCCTTCGCCTTGCGTTGCCTGCAGTACGCCAATATATGTGGTTTACCAGTGTTGAACATTGCAGACGTTAAGATTAGTGGCGACAGTCCCTGTCCATTGACAAGTGCGTGCCACCCATTGTAATGTCCTAGTACTTGAAGATAAAAGAAGTGTATTTCAATAACAGACATAGATAACTCGCCGCAGTGAAGTGGTATTTGGGGAGAAGTTTTAACTTATTCAGTGCCAAACAATAAATAGATTTGGACCAAACATGGTACGCAATCATGTGAACATGTATTATCATGTAAATTTGCATTCACTGCGCATTTAAATTGCAAAAGATACAAAGAAACAAAACAAATAGGATTGATTGATTGATTGATTGATTGATTGATTGATCTAGGAACCGACATCACAGCATTCGGGGCATTCCCATAGGCGCTCCGTCCCCATCCTTAGCAGCCAGCGAAGAGTTCTTCTCTTCTCTTCTTTGCGTTCATCCGGAGTGATTTTTTCAGATGTCTTCTTCTTTGCGTTCATCCGGAGTGATTTTTTCAGATGTGATTGCGGTGTGTCTGGTTAGGCACCCTCGGGTCGAAACCCTCAGGCCAACACATCCGACTTTTAGCGTGCATTTTTGGCCAGGTTAGCAATCCTGGGAGACTCTCACTTTTGTGGTACCGTCCACATCTCAGCTGGTCTAGTTGGAACAGTCGAAGACTACACGGTCATCCCTCAAGTGAAGGCAGGGACAGTCCATAGCATTTTCCGCCATCCTGGGTGGCTTCCATAATTGCAGAGCCGGCACATAACGCTCTGGTGCTGGGTTTACCAAGGGAATCGTCACGTCCTGCTCATGGCTGTTTTAATTCCTCACTTCAATATATTGGGCATTTCGCTCGCCCTGGGCCGTTCCTGCACAAACCAGTCAGCTCTGCGGTTGGTTTCCACTAAGCGAGTTTTCGGACATGTGCTTGTCCCTGTACCCATCAGAGCTGTTCCAGGCACGGCGGACATTCGGAAAACTACCTAGTCAGAGCTGTTCCGAACAAGAGCGGCATTCGGAAACTAGGTAGTCAGAGCTGTTCCTAGCACGGGAGACATTCGGACGAGACATTTCACTCGGACGTAAATGCGTAGTGTCAATTTTTAGTTTGCCACCCGTAGGACGACACTTCCGACTTCCGGCGGGCATTTTTTAGTGAGGTTAGCCTTCCTCTGGTTTTGAGACACGTTAGACTGTTGTAATGTCACCCACATCTCAGCTGGTCAAGATAGAACGATCAACGATATCGTGGTCTGCCCTCAAGGGAAGGCAGGGGCAGACCATGGGCATTATCTCGCTATCCAAGGGGGCTTCCATAATTGCAGAGCCGGCACATATTGCTCTGAGACTGGGCTCACCCAAGGAGTTTCCACGTCCTGCTCATGGCTGCTTTAGTTCCTCACTTCCATGTGTTGGGCATCCCATTTGCCACTGATCGCTCAATCACACACCAGGAGCGGTCAGACTGCGAGTGACATCCACTCGGTAAGCTTTTGCTTGTGACTTCAGACCACGCAATAGGTTCGCTCGCCGTGCGTTCCATTTCGCGTTGATGAGACATTCTTCCACTTTTGTCTACACTCTCTATGAGTTAGATACAGACAGTTTCCGTAACCCTTCGACTGGGGCACTTTTCTGACTTTTTTGTACTCGCTCACGAGGTAGGCTACATGTGCTGCCGGCTCAGCACCTTACCTTCGTGCAGCAGTGAACGGGAAACGGCCAGGCCCCTTCATCCGGGAAACTCTCATATCCCCCAGCTGGGAGCCTTCGAACATGTATCAGACCTGAGCATGTAGCTTGCTCAGTATCATGTTTCTATTTTCCTGTAGACGGGTATCAGCCTGGCTCTAGGATCCGAGGGTTTGTGGCTTAGAGGCGTTCAGCCACAGCCCTCGACAGGGAGCCTTAAGAGCTTTGTCCGGACCAAGAAATTCTGCCTTTGTGCACCACATTTAATTTTTGACTGCTATCCTCAGTCTATGCCTGCAGAGCAGCAGGTTGTGTCTCTCTTAGTCTGGTCCCTATCCCATAAGCTGTCCGATATGTAATTTTTCACCCATCGGCAAGCAAATGGGGTCTATGGGACACGCAAGCTCCCCCACCACGTCTAGGTGGAGACACATCGGGGGAGAGCGAAGAGTTCCAACACCAATAGTACCAGTAGCAATCTGATTATATGTCCGTCTCTCCTTCCCTCTGAGCGCCGAGCGTCGAACAAATAGCATTATGACCCTAGTATGGCGATATGGCGTCCTTCTGTCCAAATGAGAGGTTACATTTCGCGATATATTATCCTTCGCCACTGAATCAATTGTGAGAAAACATCGACGGTGAATAATAGTCTGTGGCAAAATATGTTCCACTACATTTGTTTAGGGGGGAAAGGGGTTGCTGTTGGAGAAGGGAGAAAAAGATAGATTGACAGACAGATAACAAGGCAGACAGACTGAGTGACACGTACACACAATCATTCACAAAGACGAATACAAACAGAGAGATAGACAGATACATACAGACCGACAGCTTGTGTATATTTGTTCACTCTTTTACAAGGTGTTTAACGATCCATTAGCTCGGTGGTGTGTCCTCGGCTTTCATATCTTGTCACTTCTTGGATAGCGGGGTTCTGTGTCGCATAAAAGCTCTTAGGAGAAAACTCCTTCTTCTTCTCCTCTGCTTCTTCTTCTCCTCCTCCTCCTTCTTCTTCCTCTTCTTGTTCTTCTCCTCCTTTTTTATCTGTTCTTTTCCTTCTTATAATTATTATTATTTCTCTTCTTCGTCTTCCTCCCTTTTCTTTCTCTCTCTCTCTCTCTCTCCCTCTCTCTCTCTCTCTCTCTCTCTCTCTCTTTCTCTCTCTCTTTCTCTCTCTCTCTCTCTCTCTCTCTCTCTCTCTCTATTTCGTTTTTAACTTCTCCGAGCCGTTTCGTATTTTCAGAACTCTAAAATAAGAGGTGGGTTACCTACTTGAACACAGACTGATGTCTAAATCTCTCTACCCGGTATGTCGGGGAATTGTCAACTGGGGGTCTATATATATCACACCGGCCGTCTTTACCTCACGGACCATATCCTTGCTTCCATTTTAGAGTTTGGCGACCTGGAATCCCAGGTCATATTTTTTTTATGTTTGCCTTATGGGGATTCGAACTCATGGCCATATATGCGTGGTAGCCACTGCGCTACCTCATTTATTAATGTATGAACACTGCTAATCTGATGATAACAATGTTCAACATAAATTCTTGTAACTTTCCCTCGTACAGACCGGAGATGCTTTCCTGAACGAGTTGTCTGTGTATGACAATGTTCACCATGAATTTTTGTCTCTTTCCCTTCTACAGATCGGAGATGCCATCCTAAACGAGTTGTCCGTGTATGACAATGTTCAACATAAATTCTTGTCTCTTTCCCTTCTACAGATCGGAGATTCCATCCTGAACGAGTTGTCCGTGTCATTGAACACAACATACGGTGTAGACGGTCAGAAAGAGGTCACAGACGCCTGGAACCGAATGCAAAAATTTGTAAGTAGTTTTAGGTTGCAGCTGAAACAAACAATATTCTTACAGATGATGGGAGATGTCAGAGGTGACAGTTTTTTTGTTTTTAATATTACAAATATTTATTGAACGAAAAAGATAACAAGCAGGTATATCCAACAAGAACTTGAAATTAAAGAAGGCGGTTATAAAGACAAATTCAATTTAGGAAACTGAAGTATTTTGAACATGTAACCAGGCGTGAAACCGGCACTGTTACTTAGGGGCTAGTGAGTCGCGCAGTTTCTTAATTCCCTGACATACAGTTGAGGGATCCAAATCAGCCGCAAGCGATTTGGAAGCTGGCCAATCTGCATTATTTTCGATGTTATGAGGCTCCGGCAGTTCATAAAATAATGGCAAACTATTGAACTTCATTGTCTGGTAAATCACGTATAAAAGCCAAGATTGAATGCAACTTCCTGCAGATGACATGTTATAACTAAAGTATCAAGACATGCATGCTTAAAACAGTTAACTATGGAGGGAAGTGTACAAGAGCGCAGAAGATGGATGGATTCAAGATGTCATAGATAATGTACCCATGACAACATTAGAGACTGGATATCTGGCTTATGATAGAGAGAAAATCCGAAAGATTCTTATGGAGTCAAAATTCTGCGCATGACAAGCCACCGGATGTGGATTATGACCATGTGTACGTTAATTGACATGTTCGTGTGACGTGTACGTTGTAATGGTACTGTTAGCTGGTTTGAATCTTAGGGCGTTTAACTCTTCATGTCCGATGTATAGACGTTCAGCACGTCTGGACCCTGAAATAAGTTTGCATCAAACGCAGTGAAGTTGTTCTAGAGACTTTTCTTTCCTGGTGTGGTATCAAAGTGTAGATTCGAATTGTTGAAACTGACCTGGTCTCTCAGCTCGACTCCTCCTAAAATATGTACCAGAAAATGTCTTGTGAAGTAAAGGTGGTGAGTGGATACTGACCACATCATCCATGGATTGATAATTGGTATGTACAAATATGGCTCTAGAACTATGTGCGCAATGCATCATGGGGCGGGCAAAGTGGCCCTTTACTGGTACCACAGTGGGAGCAGCGGCAGCGTAGAGGCTAGACGCTCGTCTGCCGGCCCGGTAGTCATGGGTTAGAATCCTCCGCATCGAGGTGAACTCTTACATTTGATTTGGGCTTCTAGATCGACCCAGCCTAAAACAGGTACTGGGAAAATATTTTTGGAAGTAAAGGCGTTCTATTTGATGCTGAGATCATCACCGACCGGGTGTTGATTGGTACTTTTAAATAGTGTCTTGCAGCACGTGCCCAATAGGCATTAAGCATGTTAAAGCAACCTATTCTGGCTTTATTGGTACCAGACTAGAACCTCCACCAGGAAGGGGTGTTGTTTTTTTTCACAGTTCTCCTTCCCCTGTCCAAGCGCATTACCAGCGGGGTGTGCAAAGGCTGGTAATGGAGCCTCGCGGCTGCGAAGAGGCACATTAGAATGTTGGCGTAACGGTTATGAGGCTATGCTGACAATAGCATGAGCGAGGCCGGAAAAGGATTCCATGCCAGCTCTCGCTGTTTGCTACCTGAGGGAAACACTGGCCAGCTACTCCCCCCTACATTGAGGCTTATACAGATGTGATGTCTCTTTGATATCAAATATCCACAGCAGGTTCCGAAACACGGATGTGACGTTATGATCTTAATAAAGAGAAAACTATTGATCTGTTGATATTGGGCACATAGTGAGAAGTCTCGTTAACGCCGACCCTCAGTGCGGAGATGGCCCTCGATAATATGTGTTTGAGTATACAAGTATATTTAATAATCGGTCAGTCACAAGAACGGTATGAAGTCACTGAAAACAACATTGATCCATTCCAGATCTGTGACATGCTCACAAACTCATTCATGGCTCGTTTCTCCTTGCGCACCTCCCCAACATTCACATAGGTGGCTCCTGATTTCAACTTGTGACAAACATTTCAGGCCGTCGAGTGAGTGTCCTTCTCTAATCGGGTGCTTAGTTTCCACTAAATCAGTGACTAGTGGGTCCCCTAAACTGCACTTGCCTCGCCCTCTTAAGGATCCTCTTAGATTATTGGAGCGTACTGGGAATATGGTGGTAGACTTACACTTGTATAGTTAGTTAGTTAGTTAGTCAGTCAGTCAGTCAGTCAGACAGTCAGACAGTCAGTCAGTCAGTCAGTCAGTCAGTCGGTCGGTCGATAGGTCCGTCAGTCGGTCGATCGGTCCGTCAGTCGGTAGGTCGGTCGCGGTTCTAACTTTATAGCAAAGGGTAGCCCCATAATGTCCCGTTCCTGTGCCAGTGAATATCACACACAATGCTCCTTACTGCCCCACGTGAACAGTGGAACAGACAAGAGTCTCGACAAACCAAAGCCCGCACAGGTATATTATGGATAGTGCCGCTACCAGAACGCCAACACAAAAAGTTAGCAATGAAAATACAGTTCATCGTCTATGGAATCGACAGTCACTAGAAAACCAGCAGCCACGCATTACTGTATAAGGCAAACCCAGTAAGTTCATCAACCAGCCGGTCGCCATTTTTTGAACATGCAGTTCACGATACAGACAACCGCAGACAGATGTAAAAGCATTCCACATGAAACCCACAGCTCACAGTGTCACTCCACGCACTTTACTCAGTAGCTGGGTGACGGAACCATCTTGTATTGATCAATGAACAGTTGATGTGAGACATGATCAATATCACAGCCGTCGCCTTTACTTCCTAGAACATTTCCTGCAACCCATTTTATGCTGCATAGACCTGGAGCCTACGTCAAATTTTAATCATCCGCTCGATGGAGATTCGAACACATGAGATCATGACGGCCTTGCTCATATATACCCATTGATGGTGTTCTCTCCTGGAGCTGAGATCATGACGGCCATGCTCATATATACCCATTGATGGTGTTCTCTCCGTCAGATATGACTGAGCTACCGTATAACAGTAGACGGTACTACCTGGTTTCTGTTAGCGCCGAACGTTGGGCGGCGCTTACCAAACCCGACACCCCACATTGTGCCAACGGCTTCGGGCGGAAGAGCGCAATTGGGAGGGTACAAGCCTTACCCTGGTGCGAGGAAATGCAAGCTAAAGACAAAATTGTCATGGCAGGGCAGACCAGGCCCTAAGCCTTGGTTGGCGACTGGTCTAGGATCGAAGCTCCGACAGGCGGACAGTTAGAGCATTGCTTTGCTGATCCGGCAGCTTCTGCAGCTTGTCTTGTTCCAGATGTAGGGGTGTTACCTTTCCTCTGGAGTGAACTAGGCAGGCCGAGAGAGGGATCATGCTGCATGGGCAACACATGATCTCTATATTTTAGCCCAGGCTTTGTGCTATGGAGAGGCAATAACTCCATCCCTGGTCTTAACTGGTCTCGGAATCAAAGCGAGAGGCAACTGTTACGGGTTATAAATCCTTGTCAGTTGGCGTAGACATGGGGCGCCACGCGTTGCCTCTGACGGTGGGAGACACCTATAGGTGTCACTGATCAGCTACCGCCCGCCTCAAGCTGGGCAGCCCCCAGCCAATTGGGTGCTGATCCGCCACAGCCTGCCTGCTTCAATGGGTGCTTGGGGCTAGGACAAAATCTGAATCGCAGGCTGTAAAACCAATGCACCAGGTACAAACAAAAATATAAATAGAAACCTCAAGCTACGGCTTGCAACCTGGAACGTGAGAACCATGTGTCCAGGATTTTCCACTGACTTGACCAATATTGACGATGTGAGAAAAACGGCTGTGATTGATGCCGAACTCAATCGTCTTAACATTGATATTGCTGGCCTGCAGGAGACTCGCCTCGCTGAGGAAGGGTCACTCAGGGAAAACAACTACACCTTTTTCTGGAAGGGTAAAGGGCAGGCAGAAAAAAGGCAACACGGTGTGGGCTTTGCAGTGAAGAATTCGCTACTGGGAATGATTGAAATTCCAGCAGGAGGAAATGAAAGACTATTATCCCTGCGCTTGGCAACCTCTTGTGGGTTTGCCACCATTATTACTGCATATGCACCGACACTCGATTCCTCTGATGATGTGAAGGATTTGTTCTATGAGGAGTTAAACTCTGTGATCAAGGCAGTTCCAAAATCCGACTACATTTATATGCTCGGTGATTTCAATGCTCGTGTGGGCAAGGACTCGAGTTCATGGCCAGTGTGCCTTGGAAAATACAACATCGGTCGCATGAATGAAAATGGGCAAAGGCTGCTGGAGCATTGCACCAGTAATGACCTATGTATTACAAACTCTTTTTTTAAAACAAAAGAGATGCATAAGGTCACATGGAAACATCCAAGATCCGGCCATTGGCACCAGCTGGACTTCATCATCACACGGAGACAACATCTGAACCATATATCATTGACTCGTAGTTACCACAGTGCTGACTGTGATACGGATCATTCTTTGGTTGTTGCAAGGGTTAGACTGAGACCAAAGAGAATCTACACAGCTAAACACAAATCTAGCCCCAGGATTAATATTATTAACACTCATGATCCTGAAAAGTGCTTTAAGTTTCAACAGCAACTTGAAGACGCTTTCACTGATACACCAGAAAATTGTACAGTAAATGATAAATGGAATAAACTTAAGGAAACTCTTTGTAAAACTGCCGTAAAGGTTTACGGCACTGTGGATCATAAGAGGCAGGACTGGTTTGCGGCCAACAGCGAGACTCTGCTGCCCTTGATTGATAAGAAGAAGAAAGCTCTCTTAAGAAACAAGGAAAGACCAACGCGTAACACTCTGAGTGAGCTAAGGCAAGCTAGGAAGGATGTGCAAAAGGCTGCCAGGCAGTGTGCAAATGATTATTGGATCAAGTTATGTGAGTCCATTCAAATCGCAAGTGATAAGGGAGACATAAGAAGTATGTATGAAGGAATAAAGAAAGCCTGTGGTCCAGTGATCAAAAGAAGTGCACCATTGAAAACCTTGACTGGAGAAGTCATCACTGATAAGAAACAGCAGATGGACAGATGGGTAGAGCACTATTTGGAGCTTTACTCAAGTGAGACCAAACTAGCGGATAATGCCCTCAACGCCATAGAGGCTCTACCAACTCTTGACCACCTGGACACACTTCCCACCATAACAGAAGTTAAGTGTGCTATAAATGAACTTGCATCTGGCAAGGCTCCAGGTAAGGATGGGATTCAAATAGAGGTTATCAGGAGTGGGCAAGACACACTCACTATACAGATCCACCAGCTAATAGAGCTATGCTGGCGTGAAGGACAAGTCCCACAGGATTTCAAAGATTCAAGCATCATAACACTGTACAAGAACAAGGGTGATCGGAGCGACTGCAACAACTATAGGGGTATCTCACTTCTGTGTATTGTTGGAAAAGTATTTGCCAGAATTGTTCTGCCCAGACTTCAAGTCCTAGGAGATCAAGTCTACCCCGAATCACAGTGTGGCTTTCGACAGAACCGGTCTACCACTGATATGATATTCTCATTGCGACAAATGCAAGAAAAATGCCGTGAACAGAATCAACCACTGTTTATTGCCTTCATCGACCTCACAAAGGCATTTGATTTGGTCAGTCGTGAGGGTCTGTTCAAGGCACTAAAGAAGATTGGCTGCCCACCAACTCTTCTGTCCATTGTGGAATCGTTCCACACAGGCATGAAGGGTATAATCAAGTTTGATGGTGCAACTTCTGAAGAATTTGAAATCAAGAGTGGAGTTAAGCAAGGTTGTGTACTAGCTCCCACCCTCTTTGGAATATACTTTTCACTTCTACTGAAATATGCATTTCGTGATCAGGATGGTGGTATATACATTCACTCACGCTCAGATGGCGGTCTCTACAATGCTCAGAGATTGAAGGCTAAGACCAAAATTAGGAGGGTACTGATCAGAGAGTTGCTTTTTGCAGATGATGCTGCAGTTACGACCCACTCTGAGGAAGAATTGCAATGTCTACTATCTGCATTCTCCAATGCTTGTTCTGAATTTGGTTTAACAATTAGCAAAAAGAAGACACAGATTATGTCACAAGGTGCACATGGGGTACCATCAATCTTTATTGACGACGCCGAACTAGAGATAGTAGACCATTTTACATATCTGGGATCGGTGGTAAATAGCAAATTATCCCTAGATCAGGAAATCAACATCCGGATTGGAAAGGCAGCAACAACAATGAACAGGTTAAGAAAAAGAGTCTGGGAGAACAGGAAGCTTACTGCCAAAACAAAAGTCCTTGTCTATCAAGCCTGTGTCCTTAGTACTCTTCTCTATGGCAGTGAAACCTGGACAACTTACTCACACCAAGAGAACAATTTAAACAGCTTTCATATGCGGTGTCTGCGAAGAATTCTTGGTATTAAGTGGCAAGACAAAATCACAAATACTGAAGTATTGGAAAGATCAGGTTGTGTGACAGTTTATTCCATGCCCAGTCTTCGTAGACTTAGATGGATAGGACATCTTAGGCGGATGGATGATGGTAGAATACCAAAGGATATCTTTTTTGGTGAATTACAGATGGGTAAGAGATCTCAGGGTCGGCCTCTACTACGATACAAAGATGTGTGTAAGCGGGACATGATTGATACAGGCATTGATAATGCACATTGGGAGCAAGTCGCCGCTGAACGTGTTGCATGGAGGGCAAATATCAGAAATGGAATAAAGTCAAAGGAGAAAATTATTGCAGAAAAGTCACACACCAAGCGTTTGAGACGTAAGATGGTGCATGATGGTGGAAATGACCACGTGTTCACATGCACCCACTGTGAACGGACATTTACAGCGCAAATTGGCCTTATCAGTCACACTCGCTACCGCCATAGTTAAAAGTTATTATGCCTTTTTAAAGCACAAACTATCGTCTGTCAAGACGGCAAGGTGCCAATGAAAATGAAAAGGGTGTTCTCTCCTGGAGCTGAGATCATGACGGCCTTGCTCACATATACCCATTGATGGTGTTCTCTCCTGGAGCTGAGACTGTGACGGCTTTGCTCATATATATCCATTGATGGTGTTATCTCCTGGAGCTGAGACTGTGACGGCTTTGCTCATATATATCCATTGATGGTGTTCTCTCCTGGAGCTGAGACTGTGACGGCCATGCTCATATATACCCATTGATGGTGTTCTCTCCTGGAGCTGAGACTGTGACGGCCTTGCTCATATATATCCATTGATGGTGTTCTTTCCTGGAGCTGAGACTGTGACGGCCATGCTCATATATACCCATTGATGGTGTTCTCTCCTGGAGCTGAGACTGTTACGGCTTTGCTCATATATATCCATTGATGGTGTTATCTCCTGGAGTTGAGACTGTGACGGCCATGATCATATATACCCATTGATGGTGTTCTCTCCTGGAGCTGAGGCTGTGACGGCTTTGCTCATATATATTCATTCATGGTGTTATCTCCTGGAGCTGAGACAGTGACGGCTTTGCTCATATATACCCATTGATGGTGTTATCTCCTGGAGCTGAGATTGTGACGGCTTTGCTCATATATACCCATAGATGGTGTTATCTCCTGGAGCTGAGATTGTGACGGCTTTGCTCATATATATCCATTGATGGTGTTATCTCCTGGAGTTGAGACTGTGACGGCCATGCTCATATATATCCATTGATGGTGTTCTCCCCTGGAGCTGAGGCTGTGACGGCTTTGCTCGTATATATCCATTGATGGTGTTATCTCCTGGAGCTGAGACTGTGACGGCTTTGCTCATATATATCCATTGATGGTGTTATCTCCTGGAGCTGAGACCGTGACGGCCTTGCTTGTAAATCCCCGGAACTTTAGAGCATTATCCGAAAGGATAGGAGCTCTTTAGCTCTTAAACTTCCGGTGACCTAACGGCGGAGTAGCGGGATCAACCCCTACACCGGTTAGTTAGGTTTCAGCGTTTTCTCTTTCAGAAAGCAATGGCAGACTAGAGAACGTAATATTTGCCCAGAAAATCAACTTGGAGTTGCCACTGTAGAGAGCTGTATGTGTGTAAGAAAGGGAGGGTAAATGCCTTGTTAAGCTATTCAAGTAGTTTGACTACACAATATCGATTTCCCGACTTTCTATTTTATTTTTAATTTCCGGACGTCCGGGTTTTGGTTTTGTTTGGTCGTGACTTTTGGATTATTGTTGGTATGTTTCGAATGCGTTATTTTAGTCGTCATTTATATATTACTTCTTTCTTTTTTTTTCGTTGAGAAATGCTTTGGTTGAAGCGTTCTGATTTTATGACGCTTGCCTGTAGAGATCTCATAAAACAAGTTACATTCCATTTGTTATGTTACTTTGAATAGAACGAATTATTTTACTTGAAATCAACCGATCTAATTTAATTGAAATCAGGCAATCTAGTTTACTCAGAATCTATCAATCTAATATGTTTGATCTCAGACAAACTACCTTACTTAGAATCCACCAATCTGATTTATTTGTGATCAGACAAACTGTTTTGCTTGGAATCAACCAAATTTATTTGGAATGAGTCACATTATTTTACTTGGAATAAAATCATCGAATTTGCTTTGAATCTAGCAACTATATGGCGAGTGGGAGCCGTTATCCTGACCATTGTTTGTCGTTTCCAATTCCTATTCCGATTTGTCGAAAAAAAAGAAACTTTCCACCTCGTTCAACCCGTCTTAATGACGTTGGTTATAGTTGTGGTGGTTCATAGTGCGGTATAGGTTTTCTGGTCTTTTGTGCGTTGGACAGCTTCTATTTCTGCATGTCTGGCCGAGTTCCTCTTTTTGCCATCCTTTTTGCTTCTGTCGTTTTGCTGGTGTGTCTGCTGTCATTATCGGTTTGCCCATCCCTCTCGTTTGGTGTTTTCTTGTCCGGGGCTGACCCGGGGGGGGGGGAGGGGCTGTCTTTTATCATCAGTTTTCTTGTGCTTGCCCTGGGGGGGGGGGGGGGGCGCCTGTTATCGTCTGGGCTTGAATTCTTGGGTCTTTGTTCAGCGGTTTTTTGTCAAGTGTAGGGGTCGGATTGTATCATCTCTCTTGTCCATCGTTGGGGAGGTTTCCTACCGTCTCCTCTTGTCCCACTCCGGAGGGGTTTCCTGCACGTCCCTCTTATCCATCGTCAGGGAGGGTTCCCATCGTCTTCTCGTTGAGTCTTTTACTGCTTATATAGCCCCTTGCGGTGTATGGCAGGAGGGTCTTGAGCCTTGTGAAATAAGGCCATCCGGCTAGTGCATTCGCCGCGAACTGTGCAAGTTAGGATTTTCTGTTTGTCGTTGAGTTTGCCACAAAATCACTTATACTACGCAGACGCTGTTATGTAAAATAATATTGACAGAATAAATTCCCACAGAAGCCATCTCTATATAACTGGTTGCATTTTTATGGTTTTGTGTTTTCGTGGCAATGAAACAAACTGCAATAATTATAGTACCGTGCTTCTTTAGAATGATAAACTGGCGACAAAATGTCAATGTGTGGATATTAGACCACCTGAGCTATCTCGGCAGAATGAAATCATTAGGTCATTAAGCCAGAATGTTTCCAAGACATCTACAATAGAAAAGAGACAGGGCTTATGAATACAACTGAAATGAACGCTGAAATGAAAGAGCAGGTATGTTAGCTATAGAAGGCACACAAATGGACCAAATATAACAATCAATCACCTTACATAAAAGGAAGACCCTTATCAAGTCTATCAGAAAAGTCAACTAACAAGAAGACAGCTGTTTTTTATGATCGATCACAAAGATGAACCTGATCGTTTCAGAATAGAATACACCATTCTGAACGATCACATGCACAGATTGAACAGTCACGTATACGGAGTGAACAGTCTCTTGCACAGAGTGAACAATCTCCTGCACAGAGTAAACAGTCGCCTGCACAGAGTGAACAGTCACATGCATAGAGTGAATCAGTGAACAGTCACATGTATAGAGTGAACAGTCACATGTATAGAGTGAACAGTCGCATGTATAGAGTGAACAGTCTCCTGCACAGAGTAAACAGTCGCCTGCACAGAGTGAACAGTCACATGCATAGAGTGAATCAGTGAACAGTCACATGTATAGAGTGAACAGTCGCATGTATAGAGTGAACAGTCACCTGCACAGAGTGAACAGTCGCATGTATAGAGTAAACAGTCGCCTGCACAGAGTGAACAGTCACATGCACAGAGTGAACAGTCACATGCATAGAGTGAATCAGTGAACAGTCACATGTATAGAGTGAACAGTCACATATATAGAGTGAACAGTCGCATGTATAGAGTGAACAGTCACCTGCACAGAGTGAACAGTTGCATGTACAGAGTGAACAGTCACTTATACATACTGAAAAGTCACATGTACAAACTGAACAGTCACTTATACAGACTGAACAATCACATGTACAAACAGAATAGTCACTTGTACAGACTGAACAGTCACTTATACGAACTGAAGAGTGACATCTACAGAGTGAACAGTCACATGTACAGACTGAAGAGTCACTTGTACAAACTGAACAGTCACATCTACAGAGTGAACAAACAGAGTGAACAATCACTTTTACAAATTGAACAGTCAGTTACACTAACTGAAAAGTCACATGTACAAACTGAACAGGCACTTGTACAGACTAAGCAGTCACTTGTACAGGTTGAAGTTGGTCCCTTAACCTGTGTCCACATATGGGATGAAAGATTAGACAGCTGAACATTTCCTTTAAGGAGAGTCAGATGTGTGGATAATTGTCGACTGAACCTCCCCAGACACAGACACACATCGGGACCAAACTTATTAGCAGTCTCATCGAGTTCTCAAATGCGACAGAATACAATGAAAACACAGGAATTCTTTGTGGATATTAGTAGAATAACAGTGAGTTATTACGAAGTTGAAGAGGTATGGAGACTGAAAAGTGGATGCGGAAGGTGAGGAGGACACCGACAAAGAAGAAGAAAGGGGGAGGAGAAGGGGTAAAGGGAGAAGTAGAAGGAAGGGGACGAGCAAACAGCGACAGGAGAAGAAGAAGAAGGAGGAGGAGGAGGAGGAGGAGGAGGAAGGAAGGAACAGGAGGAATAAGGAAAAGTGGGAAGAAGGAAAAAATTAGGAAGAAGAAGGAAAACGAGGGAGAATGATATGGATGAAGAAGGAAAAGGGGGAAGAAGAAGAAGAAGAAGAAGAAGAAGAAGAAGAAGAAGAAGAAGAAGAAGAAGAAGAAGAAGAAGAAGAAGAAGAAGAAGAAGAAGAAGAAGAAGAAGAAGAAGAAGAAGAAGAAGAAGAAGAAGATGCAACAACAGATCAACTGATTCAGTCATGACAAACCAAGATGTCAAAATTGAAAGGAAACGTGGAGGGCACAGTGAAATGATAATAAACCAGAAAAAATGAGAGAGGATAGTAACATCTCTGGGGGATTATTGTGAGCAATCCAGGAATTCTACAATGGCACAGACGTTCCCAAGCCGCCCTGCAGTGACGTATTTATGTGCCCGTGTAAGTATATATAATGATGCAGACCACATGATGAGGTGCTTGAGACATAATTGATCCCTTGGGGTGCCATGTGGGCACAAGATATATAGCCAGATACATTTTTATAATGATCACGCCCAGCTGGAGACGTCGGTAAGCTGGGCAAATAACTGTAATCGGATCTCATTTCTTCCAGCATTGATCACTTCTAGATAGTTCTATGCTCTTTAGGTTCGTACCAGTATTTGGCTATGCACTTGCATTCATACGTGCATGCATGCATGCATACATACATACATACATACATACATACATACATACATACATACATACATACATACATACATACATACATACATACATACATACATACATACATACATACATACATACATACATACATACATACATACATACATACATACATACATACATACATACGTACATACGTACGTACGTACGTACGTACGTACGTACGTACGTACGTACGTGCGTGCGTGCGTGCGTGCGTGCGTGCGTGCGTGCGTGCGTGCGTGCGTGCGTGCGTGCGTGCGTGCGTGCGTGCGTGCGTGCGTGCGTGCGTGCGTGCGTGCGTGCGTGCGTGCGTGCGTGCGTGCGTGCGTGCGTGCGTGCGTGCGTGCGTGCGTGCGTGCGTGCGTGCGTGCGTGCGTGCGTGCGTGCGTGCGTGCGTGCGTGCGTGCGTGCGTGCGTGCGTGCGTGCGTGCGTGCGTGCGTGCGTGCGTGCGTGCGTGCGTGCGTGCGTGCGTGCGTGCGTGCGTGCGTGCGTGCGTGCGTGCGTGCGTGCGTGCGTGCGTGCGTGCGTGCGTGCGTGCGTGCGTGCGTGCGTGCGTGCGTGCGTGCGTGCGTGCGTGCGTGCGTGGCGGGCGGGCGGAGGTACGTACGTACAGACAGACAGACAGACAGACAGACAGACAGACGAACGAACTGGACGGACGACCGACCGACCGACCGACAGACACACACAGAGAGACACCCATTTCCACACATTTACACACATTTGCACACATATACACACATATACATACACGCACGCGCGTGCGCACATACATACACACAGACAAACGGACAGACAAACACATGGCCCATCGTATGCCCGTTGGTCTATTCAAATATGTGTTGAACTCCACAAGCTCAGTACTCCTTATGATGTGTGTGAAGGGTGCTTTACTTTACTTTCTCCCTGTCTGACATTCAGTGAAAGTTGCAGTATACATTCAAACATTCGAATAAAATCAGTAACGTAACACAAGTCATATGCTGGTTTTACAGAGAACCTGTGTGTTTGATACCTAACCCATCTCATTCGTCATTTTAAACAGACAAAAATGCATGTCCTTTGCAGGACGAACCCCAGCCTCAGGTTTATTTACTAGTCAATTTTACGTTTAGTTGTTTGCCATGGCTTTCTTCGCGAGAAGTTATTGTTGAAGTCCAACTGACCGGTGTAGATAACGTGACCCCTACCCAGTTATCAGCGCACCAGAAGTTTAATTAGACCACTCGGTCACACAAACCCTCAATCGTCATTTACTAGAGCCGATATGAACTAGATGACTAGATGTCGACTTCTACGCAGGTCGTCGGGAGCTCCATTATACGTGCTAATGATATGTCTGATCGAAATGTTCTGATGTGCCTAATTGTATAATGATCTAATGACTACATAATCCTAGCTTAAAATTATCACAACTCCCCGGAGAATATGTCCAGGAGCTAATCATTGTTTACATTAATATAGTCACAATTATCTTGGTTTGGTTTTCTCCACCAGTTCGAGTGTTGCGGAGTGGTAGGAGGCATCAACTCAACAACTTCCTGGGCCTACTATAGGGAATATTCAGTATGGTTCCGCAACCAGACATATGGTAAGTAGTCCGTGTTGCTGTGTAATTCATCCTATACCAGACAACTCACTGTATGTTGATCTATTACTGCCTGTGTTAACACAACACTTCAGTGCTTTTTTTGTGTGGAAAATTGTGTGTGTGAGTGTGTGTGTGTGTGAGTGTGTGTGCGTGTGTGCGTGCGCGCGCGCGTGCGTGCGTGCGTGCGTGCGTGCGTGCGTGCATGTGTTAACCAGTTTTGTTAAGGTGGTATCTTTTGATGTTTTGCTGAATATGGAATTAAAAGGGATGTAAAGACAATGGGAATTTACTTCATTGCTCCGCGTTTTACCCCATATGGCTCGGTCTCTTTCCGCAAAGCGTCTTGTCGAAAAAGTCGCATGGAGCACGACCTCCGTAGCTCCAGCAACGACCCCCAGGAATTTACGTAAAAATTGCATTCATGAACTGAATGAGGGAGCCTGGAAACGAACCCCCCACCCTTCCAAGCGCGAGACAGACGGTTTAACCACTACGCCACGGAGACCCTATTGGATTGGACTGAGTGTAAGACTTTAAGACTTGTTTGAGTCATGGAAATAAGAAGGTAGGCTCACTTCTTGTAAAACATGATTAGTCTAGCTAGATAATGGGAGGTATCATTGTTCAAGTGTTCATGTCTTGTAGAACATAGAATTTGTCAGCAAAATTAGAAGTATCATTGTTCAATTGTTCATCTCTTGTGGGACATAAAATGAAAATTATAATTATTCATGTCTTTTAGAACAGAGAATGAATAAGTCCAGAAAATTAGAAGTAGCATTGTTGTTTTGTAGGATATGGAATGTGTCCTGATAATTCAAAGTGTCATTTTTCAGTCGGTTATGTCTTCAATCAATCATGTGCCATGCCGAAAGGCGTGGGCGGTCATGACTCGCCATTTCACTCGATCACCAGCGTCGTGGATCAGCTCAGTGTTCCTGTCTCGTCCATGCCATGTGGCCAAGCCATTCAGGTATTTTTCTCTCAGTCTGTTCCCCTCGATCTTGCCAGTTGTCACTAAGTTCTCCAATCCATTTCTTCTCATAACATGTCCACAAAATTTTGACTGTCTACGTCTAATTTCTCTAATCAATTTACGATTTTCATTTGTCTCCTGTCATTGGTTTTTCTGTCTGTCCATGGTATTCTTTGCATTTTCCTCAGAAACCACATTTCTGCAGCCATCAGATGTTTTTCAGCTTGACTGCACATTGTCCAGGTTTCATATCCATACAAAAGAACATGCTCTATGTATCCCCTCAACACTCTTTTTCTCGTTTCAATTGACATCTGTTTATTGGTCAGAATGTTTTTCATCTTGCTAAAGGCTACTTTCGCCATGGCGATTCTTGTTCTAATCTCTTCAAGGCATCTCCCATCAGATGTTATGATTGTTCCGAGATAATTGTACCGATTCACTTGTTGAGGAATATTCCTATTTACTTGTATATTACATTGTGGTACTTCGTTCTTCCAAGTGACGACCATAACCTGTGTCTTCTTCCAATTTAATTCCAACCCCAGCTGCTCACTGTGGACAACAACCGCGTGTACTAATTGTTGCAGATTCTGTGCATTGTCTGCAATTAATACTGTATCATCTGCATATCTAATGTTATTGATGTTTCGTCCTCCAATGCTGATTCCATTTATATCTTCTATATTCCTGAAAATATTTTCACTGTATAGGGAAAAAAGATCTGGAGACATTACACATCCCTGCCTAACACCTCTCTTAATAGCTTGATATTGTCCCACTTCATTATCAATCCTTATGGCAGCTTGCTGTTTCCAATATATGTTTTTTATAAGTCTAATGTCTTTCCCACCAATTTGTAGATCTGCAAGCATATCTACCATGTTGACATGTCTAACTCTATCAAAAGCCTTTGTGTAGTCAATAAAGCAAAGATGTATATCCTTGTTTACTTCTAAAGCACGTTCAATAACTGTTCGCAGCATATACACAGCATGTACTGTACCTTTTCCTTCTACAAACCCACATTGTTATGTCTTACTGACCATGAAATGGGTCACGAAATTTACCAGTATCATTGTTCAGTTCTTAATGTCTTGCTGGCTATAGAATGAGCCAAGAAACTGAAATGTACCACTGTTCAGCTATTGGTGTCTTGTAGCGCATGGGTGAGTTCAGGGGATAATATCTGGGATAGATCAATGTTCTCGGTAATCGCCAGCAAATTTGGAAAATAAGGCCTTATGATTTTAGGTCGACCATAGATCTGCACTGTTCAACAATACTGAACACAGTACCAGTGAGTTGATAGGCACTGTTCAACAATACTGAACTCAGTACCAGTGAGTTGATAGGCACTGTTCAACAATACTGAACTCAGTACCAGTGAGTTGATAGGCACTGTTCAACAATACTGAATTCAGTACCAGTGAGTTGATAGGCACTGTTCAACAATACTGAACTCAGTACCAGTGAGTTGATAGGCACTGTTCAACAATACTGAACTCAGTACCAGTGAGTTGATAGGCACTGTTCAACAATACTGAACTCAGTACCAGTGAGTTGATAGGCACTGTTCAACAATACTGAACTCAGTACCAGTGAGTTGATAGGCGACTAAACTAAGGATTAAACAAGCAAGTCTGATGACTAGCAAATAAATGGCATCCTTTCGAAATGCAATAATTAGGCTAGTTTGTTGCTACTCCGACTTCTATGTCAGTATTTGTTAACTAAAAAAGTATATGGCGACAGAATAAACTCTGTTCCGTGCGTTTAGAAAGGAATAAAAAGAAATGGATGGATTAAAACGTCATGGAATAGGGATAACAAAGTACTAGCGTTTCGGATTATGAGAGGGGGAGAGATAGAGGGGGAGAGATAGAGGGGGTAGAGATGAAGGCAGCAAAAGACATCATCCTGGTAAAAGATCGAAATCACAGAGAGGAGAGAGGGGAGGAAGGAAGAGCGAGTATGGAAGGCAGAGCTACAGAATTGATTAATGGATTAATGAATCTTCTCTTCATCTTCATTCCTCTTTCGAGAGGAGTGCATAACAACTGCTTATGAACCGCAAAGATCATCGTGTCTAAACTCTGCATGCATTTGTACTGTAAGGTTAGTTTCCTCTAGGCAGATTCCATCCCAGGTCACAGACTTTTCACTATCCGTGTGTAGGTGTTCTCTCCTAACGAGTTTCCCAGGGCAGCGTCCTTACGACCTATTCGTTGCTATTTCCAATTGCGGAGAGAATTTTTAACGTCCACAACTTGTTCATAGAACCTCCTATTTGTCGCCCTTAACAGAGGATGCTATGTATCACATCTCACAATCCTATAGATTAGAGGGACGTGTGAATCATTAGGTGCCTTGGTTCTTGGGAAAACATAAAACCCTATTCTGTGGTCTAACCGGTATCTTCTACGCCTGGGGCGGAAACCGACGTAACCACTCCAGCGTGGATACCGCCCCATCCACCGTCAGATGATGACTGGAAAGAAAGAGACAAACAAACAAAGGGTAACGATTGTAAAAGAAAGAAAGAATCACAAACACCTTAACTGCATTGATAAACAATAGAATATATACCCTCTGTCTGTGAGTCACAAGCTAACACACAGCGAACAACAACAACAACAACAACAAACAACGAAAAGACCGTCTAAGACAACAGAGTAGAAAATCTGACCCCAGCAACAGTTGTACTGCATGTTACAGGTTGCCTCGCACCGGCAACAATTGCAAACCTGACATGAATCTGACTCATCGTGCGCTGAAAGCGACAATTCGCATGCTAAGAGAAATGTCAATGTAAAATTACACCAAGATATTTCAACTATTATTTTCTCGTGAACATGGTTACGGTTGTGAGCGTACTACAATAGTTCCGCAGTTTAAGTTCAAGTACGTGTTTATTATTGCATGCACTCGTGTGCATAATACGTCGTGAGAGAGGAATAGAAATATCACAACCTGCAAAGAAAACATCATTACTGTCATTATTATCTCCATTATATCATCTCTGTCTTTTGTGGTTCCTGTGACATGCAAGACTGCATCACTTTCTGTGCATCGAGCTGTTTCTGCGCCTGCATTTATCAGTTGTGCCTGTGTCATGCCAACCTCTTTGTCTGCTCCTACCTGCTTCTTCCTGATCTTTTTTCAGATTCCCGCGCTTCTCTGTCTAAAGAGCATTTGTTTCCATGCAAATGTTTTCTTGTGCCACACTTTCAAAATGGAAGGCTGTTCGCTGTACACCATTTTTCCCTTCCTTCCTTTCTTTCTTTCTTTCTTTAAATAAGAAACGCTGTCAACAATGTTTTGTTTTCTTTTCTTTTTTTATTAACTGCATGTCCTTTTCAGGACGTAGCTGTCAGCCCCAGCATTCATTGGTTATGTGTTACGATTTTCTGGGCATCTTTACGTTCCATAGTTTGCCATTGCTTTCTGAAAGGCCGACGCTACTACCATTGTAAAATCGACGCAAAGCGACTTGCTCAATAATAGCCTGTGGCTGACTTCAACCCAGGTATGTCGTAATTGTGAACAGCGTTCACCACCCCAAAGCCACAGCCGCCGACTGTCACCACAAGCTAATGACAACTAAGTACCTCTTTATTTCAGAAGACAAACGACGACAACCTTGTAACATCCTTTGTTGTGAGCTGGTCATCACTCCATTTTACATGGGTTTCAGATGCTCTGACATCCTCTGCTGACTGTTCAAGAATATAGGTTCTCCTCCAGGGTGATGGGTGTGGGCCACATCCTCCTTGAGTCTTTATGCAGAAGACAGTCTTTGCAGGGCATGTTCGTCTTTCTCGCCAGATGTTAATTTAGTATAGGAGTGGCTTCCAGGTCTGTTGTTGCTGGTTCATATGTCAAGTATGGTAACTGGATCTCTGCTCGACAGTTGATACCCATCGTATGTTGTGTTTTATATTGGGGTGGTAATTTCTATTACTTAGTTAAATAGTTATCTAGCTAGCTAGCTAGCTAGCTGGTTGATTGCTTGGATGGTTTGCTGGCTGTTTGGTTATTTGGTTGGTCAACAGATCAACATCATTGTGCATCGATTTTATTAGCCTATAAGTGCTCAGATCCCCTTTTTGGTATCTCTCTTAAGAAGAGCCGGAGATCAATACATTGTATGTATTAATTATAAACGAATCATATTACTGAGCACAGTCTTAAACAGCCGGATGGCTTCGTATATTTCTACACGCGTATTTGCTATATTACATTACGGGCCTTCAACAAACGTCATCAATAAGCCAGTCTGGATACCTACTTTCATTAAATACATTGTTTAACGTCTGTGATCGCCTTTGAGCCTTCACGCGCCTCCGACTTCCCTGTGGCGCCAAGCCAGACTGGCCAGCTAATCCGCGTGGAGTCCACGGTCCCAGGGGCTCAGGCCAAGGCTATATTTCTGGCTATATTGATGTTTTCTTCCCAAAGCGTGCCCTGCCCATCTCAGACTAAATGCATATTGTTATATATTAATATAGGCAACTGTATCGCCAGGGGAGGAAATGGCATTTTTGGAATCTAAGAATACCCCGAGATAAATCAATAAATATTGTGTGCCCGTAAAGCTTTCAATTCTCCTGTTCTTTGCCATCTGATATCTATTTCAATGAGAGCAAATGAGCACTTATAAACGTGTATGTAGTGTTACCTTGATAGCCTTCGTTGTTACCAAGTGACCATCATATCCTTGTGTAATGCAGGGAAAAAAAAAAACAAATTATCCCGTATCTGTTCTATTCCAAGATATATTCTTGTCTGCTAAAAATTAAGAATCCCGCTAACACATGACCACAGGGCCGGCAGGCAAGCATCCTAACTACTGAGCTAACGCGGCTCCCGATAGCATTCTACTCTGTGCATAATTTCAGCCTAGTTAATAGATAACAGGTGGGAATCAGCGCCCATAGAAGTAGGAACAGTATAACAGAACAGCAAAGGGCAATATTGTAAGACACACCAGACAAATTAATTGTTTCGTACACATCATGGACCGCACAATAGGCTAGCTTTGTGGCTCCACAATCAGAATCTCGTAACAACAGGAACTGGACAGTCACAGAACATGGGCGATGTGTGAATGAATAGGTACCAAAGTGACATCGTGGATCCCTTTAATAGGACAGCTGTACACAATTCAACTGTGTATACAAAGCAAATTATAGAATCACAACCATATTCTCAATTTTAACGCCACGAGTGTAGAACAGAAGGGAAAATACGGAGGGTCCTTTCTGATGTCACAGCACAGAGTTCTAAGATCTTCACAAGTCTGGGTGGTGTGATTTAACTTCTACCTCTGCCAGTCGTCACTCCATCAACTTCCACGAGGTGTGTAGCAGTGACCACTAGTACTCCAGCGCCGCGTTGGTTTAATGACGGCAGTGATTCGTAACTAATATCAAAGCAGATGGGTCTAACTCACCCTTAGGTAATCCCTTTTTGTCACACAGTCATACCTAAGAAAACGAGACGTGGCAGTACAGTTGCGTTTATGCAACGTATTCATATGGCCTGTTTTTTTCTGTTGCATTTCTGTATATTTATGTCTATATCCTTTGAGAATTTCACTATATTCATCTAAAGTATCTCTTTATCTCATCTCGTACTTGCGGTGTTGAGGTGAAACATAAACAGCGGGAAGGTGCCCGTTTATGGGCTTCATATGTCGAGATTCCCACGGACTCTGTTATTCCTTATGTCCATCGTTTACATGTTCGGCCTCTTCTTCTGATTCCAGTTGGTCTGTACCTGATTGCTTGTTGTGGTATACTGTTAGTTGGTAATCTAGTTACATGACCAAACCATTTAACTTGTTTTCTAATGAAATCTAGCGCTGCTATAATCCCTACTGTAGTCCTGATTTCTTCATTTCTGATTTTCTCTCTTCTTGATACATTGAGTATTCTTTCCATGAATCTCATTTTCGTTGTAATTTTTCTTTTGTCTTTTTCTAACATTGTCCAGGTTTGGCATTGGTAACATAGAGCTAGCAGGAAGATTGTGTTGTAAAGTGCTCTTTTAGTATCTTTTGATACATGTTTGTTCTTTAGTATTTGTGCCATTTATCCAATGAGTTGATTTACCTTATTGCATCTGTTTTTGATCTCATCTTGTGATTTTCTATTTGATCATATTATACTTCCAAAGTAATTGAAGCTCCTTACTTGTTTCAGGGAGTGTTCGATGTATTAGATGAATCTTTGTTGTTGCTGTTTATTCTTTGGCTCTTGTCATTACCTCTGTTTTATTTATGGTAATTTTCATGCTATGTTCCATACAAACTTTGTTTAGACTATTTACGTGGACTTATAATTCTGGTTCTGATTTTACTATTAGTGCTTGAGCGTCCGCAAATAGGAGTCTTTTAGTGGTGTAATTTGCTGTTGATTCTTCTTCTGTATTCTGTTCTTCGTGTTCTGTTGTTACGGTCTCTGTTTAGACTGTTTTATCTGCAGTATTCTAGTAACCAAAAATCATTCAGTGAAAATATACTGAACAAGTTTCTGCTTTTTCTTAAGCGCACTGGAAGTTTAATTATGGGCGCTTTAACTTCCGGTCGACCACGTCGACCTCCATTTTTGCTTGTAATGTCTACTACCTCTATTCCATCTCTTATGTTGATATGACCTATACATTTCAGTTGTATTCTCCTTATGATTCTGGTGTTGATGTGTACCTAGTAGCTGTTGCAGCTGTTGATACCTAAGTGTTTATGTTCATAACAACACACCACATGATTCAACGATTGTGTACACACTCATACAAGTCAAAACAAAATTATAAATCAATATCAACTTTTTGCCACTCATACAGGAAACAAAACAGCAAGAACGAATGGAGACTGAAGTGCCAAACAACAAAACTACATTGCAAAACTGTAATCCACAGAATTTGAGCCATTTTTTGCCGTCCTCTGTTTATCCCCAGCTATCGCATCTGTGTTTCTGTACTATTTTCTTAACATTCTTCAATGAAACGGTATTTGTACACGGCAACCTTTTCTCTTGGCTCTTCTCCTAAAAGCATGCGATTCTGGTCTGTTTGTTGAGATGAAATCTATCATTGCGATCTAGAATAAATACACCAGCAATGATACAACCTTTAAATTCCATGACATCTTTGACGTCAATAACAATGTTTATGAAATATAACAGAGCCAGAGTATCGCAGTGGTTAGTGTTTAGGGTTTACCAGGCTCAGTGGCCGGGTTTCAGTCTTATGCAGAGTAGGGATTTGTTATCGATTATAAAATAAGAGCCAAAGATTTATTTGGGAGATTAAAGAGGGCGGAATAGTACAGACTAGATTACCCCTATTAGCTTGTTGTTTTTGTGTTTTACTCGTTAAAACTTAATGATAATGTTGGGTGAATGTTAGGTGTGGATCAAGAATGTTAGGTGTAGATTAAGAATGTTAGGTGTGGATCATGAATGCTAGGTGTGGAGCAAGAATCTCAGGAAGTAATCAAGATTGATAGGAGTTGGTTAACAATGTGAGGGGCGAATAAAGGATGCAAGGGGTTGATCAACAATGTTACGGGTGGATCAACAATGTTAGTGATTTATCAAGAATGTTTGCGCTTGATAACGAATGTTAGCGTGGACTACGATGTCAGAGGTGGAACAATAATGTTAGCGTTTGATACAGAATATATAGATTTATCAAGAATGTTTGTTGTTGATCAATAAGTTTGTATTTGATCACGAATGTTGTATTTGATCACGAATGTTGTAGTTGTCTAAGAATGTTAACTGATCACAAATGTTAGCATTTTATTTTTTATAAATTTTTGTGGTTGATCGGGAATGCGAATTAAAGTACGACCAGACCTTAAGAAACTCTATGAGTTTGTTGCAGATCAATGAAGGTTGTTTTTTAGTTTATCGATGTTCATAGAAATGTAAGATATGTTTTGTATCAGAAAGCAAAAGAACGTCTGTGTGTGCTTTTCGGAATTGTGAAACTCTTTTGATCAAGTGAGACATTTAGACTTTGTCGACATTTTGAATGAACATACAGAGAGAGAGATCGTGGGATAATATGGAATATACATTGGAAGCGAGAATATACCATTAGATATGAACGGCAACTTAGGGAATTCTGGCCAATTAAATGAAGGTGTTAGACAAGGATGTTTTAGCACAATATCTTAGCACATTATTTTTAGCATATTATCTTAGCACATGATCTTAGCACATTATCTTAGCACATTATCTCAGAACATTATCTTAGCATATTATTTAGCATGTTATCTTAGCACATTATCTGCCTTTAAAGTTTTCGAATTTTGTTGATGAACGTTAAGGAAGGTAAGAATGATATTGCACAACTTTTATAATGTTATAACATTGTGGCCCGCTTAACTACCGAAAATAGTAGATATGGCCCTCTGCTTGAAAAGCTTGGGAACCACTGGTATAAACCAATTGGCACTGGGTAGGTGATGTGATCAGCGTCATGTTTCAGTAAAGTATTCTGTTACACGTCTAGGCCAATTATTGTATAAACCAACTGGCACTGGGAAGGGTGATGTGATCAGCGCCGCACCTGTCACCTTTATTTCCCCCTGCATTTAAATGTACTCATTTAGGTTGGCCCCAATGTAAATTTTTTAAATCCGTCTCGATGCGGATTGGAACCCATGATCACCCGGGCGGCAGACGAGCGTCTAGCCACTACCCTACTGCGGCTCCGTGTTATGTTTCTAGTGTATCTTATTTCGTTGTGATGCTCGCGTAACAATGTGTGGATAGAGATTTGTTTTTACACTTGTTGAAACGTTCGTCCTTATCTGAGTGTGTCTTTGGTTTCGTTTGTGGACCTTCCCAGGCATATCTTATGTTCAATATACTTGAAACAATATCGACTGACCAATCAATGTAAAGACGATTCTACAAATCGTTCCTGGAGCCAATCTCCCACTGTGAGATCATTATCCTGTGTTTTCGGTCGCTCTTTTTTTTTATTTGCAGTTTCCCTGTCCCGTAGGCCATATTGCCGGATCAAGGCTTCTCTCTACTAGTCGCAGTTAATTATTAACTGATTCAGTGACAAACAAATCGTAGGTTTGGGCCATACCTGGTACACAGTCAAGTGAACAAGTATTGTAATATAGATTTCGTTTGACTGAGCATTAAAATTGCGGACGATACCACAAAGAAAAAAACACACATAATGATCCTGGTATGGCGATATATCGTTCTTTGTCCAATTGTACGGGAGGGGGGGGGGTGTCACATTTGGCGATATATTATCCTTCGGCACTGTATCAGTTAACTAATATAGCTTCCAGAGGCTTCCTTCCACAAGGACCACCTTACGGGCTTCCTCAAGGACAACCTGACAGACTTCAAGGACAACCTTACAGGCTTCCACAGGGAAAGCCTTCCAGGCTTCCACAAGGACAACCTTACAGGCTTCCACAAGGACAACCTCACAGGCTTCCACAAGGACAAGCTTACAGGCTTCCACAAGGACAGCCTGACAGGCTTCTACAAGGACAACCGTACATGCTTCCACGAGGACAACCTGACAGGCTTCCACAAGGACAACCTGACAGGCTTCCACAAGGACAACCTGACAGGCTTCCACAAGGACAACCTTACAGGCTTCCACAAGGGCAACCTTACAGTCTTCCACAAGGACAACCATACAGGCTTCCACAAGGACAACCTGACAGGCTTCCACAAGGACAACCTGAAAGGCTTCCACAAGGACAACCTGACAGGCTTTCACTAGGACAACCTTACAGGCTTCCACAAGGGCAACCTTACAGGCTTCCACAAGGACAACCATACAGGCTTCCACAAGGACAACATTACAGGCTTCCACAAGGACAACCTGACAGGCTTCCACAAGGACAACCTTACAGGCTTCCACAAGGACAGCCTGACAGGCTTCCACAAGGACAACTTGAAAGGCTTCCACAAGGACAACCTGACAGACTTCCACAAGGACAACTTGAAAGGCTTCCACAAGGACAACCTGACAGGCTTTCACTAGGACAACCTTACAGGCTTCCACAAGGACAACCTTACAGGCTTCCACTAGGACAACCTGACAGACATCCACAAGGACAACCTTACAGGCTTCCACAAGGACAACCTGACAGGCTTCCACAAGGAAAACCTGACAGGCTTCCACAAGGACAACCTGACAGGCTTCCACAAGGACAACCTGACAGGCTTTCACAAGCACAACCTTACAGGCTTCCACAAGGACAACCTGACAGACGTCCACAAGGACAACCTTACAGGCTTCCACAAGGACTACCTTACAGGCTTCCACAAGGACAAGCTTACAGGCTTCCACGAGGACAACCTGACAGGCTTCCACAAGGACAACCTGAGAGGCTTTCACAAGGACAACCTTACAGGCTTCCACAAGGGCAAACTTACAGGCTTCTATAAGGACAAGCTTACAGGCTTCCACAAGGAAAACCTGACAGGCTTCCACAAGGACAGCCTGACAGACTTCAAGGACAACCTTATAGGCTTCCACAGGGAAAACCTTACAGGCTTCCACAAGGTCAACTTGACAGGCTTCCACAAGGACAACCTTACAGGCTTCCACAAGGACAACCTGACAGACGTCCACAAGGACAACCTTACAGGCTTCCACAAGGACAACCTGACAGGCTTCCACAAGGACAACCTGACAGGCTTCCACAAGGACAACCTTACAGGCTTCCACAAGGACAACCATACAGGCTTCCACAAGGACAACCTTACAGGCTTCCACAAGGACAACCTTACAGGCTTCCACAAGGACAGCCTGACAGGCTTCCACAAGGACAACTTGAAAGGCTTCCACAAGGACAACCTGACAGACTTCAAGGACAATCTTACACCACAAGGACAACCTTACAGGCTTCCACAAGGACAACCTGACAGACTTCCACAAGGACAACCTTACAGGCTTCCACAAGGACAACCTGACAGGCTTCCACAAGGACAACCTGACAGGCTTCCACAAGGACAACCTGACAGGCTTCCACAAGGACAACCTGACAGGATTTCACAAGGACAACCTTACAGGCTTCCACAAGGACAACCTGACAGACGTCCACAAGGACAACCTTACAGGCTTCCACAAGGACAACCTTACAGGCTTCTATAAGGACAAGCTTACAGGCTTCCACAAGGACAACCTGACAGGCTTCCACAAGGACAACCTGACAGGCTTTCACAAGGACAACCTTACAGGCTTCCACAAGTGCAACCTTACAGGCTTCCACAAGGACAACCATACAGGCTTCCACAAGGACAACCTGACAGGCTTCCACAAGGACAGCCTGACAGACTTCAAGCACAACCTTATAGGCTTCCACAGCGAAAACCTTACAGGCTTCCACAAGGTCAACTTGACAGGCTTCCACAAGGACAACCTTACAGGCTTCCACAAGGACAACCTGACAGACGTCCACAAGGACAACCTTACAGGCTTCCACAAGGACAACCTGACAGGCTTCCACAAGGACAACCTGACAGGCTTCCACAAGGACAACCTGACACGCTCCCACAAAGACAAGCTTACAGGCTTCCACAAGGACAGCCTGACAGGCTTCTACAGCGACAACCGTACATGCTTCCACGAGGACAACCTGACAGGCTTCCACAAGGACAACCTGACAGGCTTCCACAAGTCTGTGTTTATCATGTGTTTGTGTCTTGGGTCTTATTTACCATTTGCATGGTCTAAATGCAGTGTTAGTCATGTGCTAGTGGTAATGGGTCTAATTTACCATTTGCCTGGCTTAAATGCATTGTTTGTCATATGTTCATGTTATTGTTCTCCTGCACATTTGTATAATCTAGATGCAGGTTTCGACAGTTTACGGTTCATTTTACTTTTGATCTTCGATCTGTTAAGATTTTAGACCAAAGTCTAGCGTTTTCTCTCTCTCTCTCTCTCTCTCTCTCTCTCTCTCTCTCTCTCTCTCTCTCTCTCTCTCTCTCTCTCTCTCTCTCTCTCTCTCTCTCTCGCTCGCTCTCTCTCTCCCCTCTGATTTTTTTTCTTTCTCTCTTTCTTTCTTTGTTTTTCTTTCCTTCTTTCTTACTTCACTGCTGTCTTTCTGATTTTCGATATTTACCTGACGTTCCAATTATGTTCTGTATGTACGTCTGTATGTCTGTCTGTGTTTGTGTGTGTGTGTACACATATATATATATATGTCAAAGACTCGATAGTACCACACCTCGTGAAGCCATAGCACAGTTGAGTAGACACTCAACAGGCCACGTTTGCCAGCAGAGTGCGATGTGAGGTAACACGCACGAAGGTGAAGGTCACCCCGCGTGGTGTGTAACCACGGGAGAGAGGTTAGGGAGACGGGAGACTGGACTTGAGGCGTTCACATCGTTTAGAATAGCGTTAGGAGTTTTGTGTTCACTAATAGATAGAACTAGCATAGGGTTAGCAGTTTGTGTTAGATAATTCTGTGGCTGTATATTGTGTATTGCATTAGCGACTGTTTACCGCTTGTAAGCGAGCCAACGGCAATAAAATGGACCATACATTTTGCCTCCCACACGACTTGCAAGTTGTCTTGTATGGGTGTGTGAGAAGTACCCGATGAGGCCTGTCAGTTGAGTCGTTGACAGGCCAGGGTAATTGTGGTGTCAGAAAGTGGTGCTTGGACGAAAGCGCCAAGCTAATACCCACAGTAAAAGGGTAATTGTGGTGTCAAGAAGTGAAGCTTGAACGAAAAGTTCAAGCTAATCCACTCATCCACGGGCTCGAGACTAGGGTTTCATTTTTGTAGTAACGATAATTTGTGCAGACAGGAGAATTTGCGAGCTAGAAATATGCCTATCGTGACAAAATAGTGTTTAATTGTGTTTATGATATATTTATTGAATGAAATCATGTATTCTTCGAAGCTGTAAGTATTAATATTCTTATTTTCTTATATTTATTCATATATTTACCAATTTATTCTTGAATAAGCACCAAACATGATTCACGGCGCAGGAATACACAGGCAGCCGACAATATTGATTTTTGAGATCTAAAAATAGCGCTGCGCGATGACGTAGATTGATTGACAGACAGTTGTTCTGCGTCATTAGCATAAAGCAGTCGAGTGTTTACAAAATCGCTTAGCGGCGGCCCGCCTGAATCTGTGCTGTATATTGTTTATTATTTACTTATTTAAGTTACTAAATGAATATATTTATTTATTGACACATTATTATGTTATTTTGATTTCTTTACAAGCATTTATTCATTTTTGGGTCTATTTTCTCTTTGCTTATCGTCACGATGGAACTATTTTCGGGCTAAGCATCTGATACTTAGCTGCACAACGTTTACAGAAATTAACTAGGTTAGTAACGAAAGGCAATTATTGTTTAAAACAAAGACAGGACATTGACATTAAAATTAATTAATACATATTCTAGGTGTTCGTAAGTCTGTCATTGTCTAAGTCATTGTCCTTAGTTGTCGAGTAAATCATATCGTTTAGTAGGCGTGTTTACTGCTGCCCTATATATCAGAGGGCAAACAACAGCTGTGCACATACACCTGTGGGCCAAATACCGTGTGCTACGTACGAAACGTGTCGCCACCCCAGTGTACCAAACAAGGTGACCTGTGTCAAAGGAGCTTCGTTCCCACATTAAGCTGAGTACACTTATATATTTTGTCATGCAATTTGATTAATAGTGCATCTCTTTTTTTTCAGCTTGTAACGCGTTGACATATTTGTATACTCTGTTTTTCTGCAAGATAAATCTGGGCAGGGTATAAACAGAAAGCACAACTGATAGTGATCAGATAAGAACAAACATAACATATCAAAGATAAATAACTGATTAAAGTCATCATTGCCTATCACTGTTAGCCAAGTACTAAAGTAAGATGGCAACTTTATCAGATTTCATAAAAGCAGGCAAAGAACTGGAATTAACAGGGAAAGAACTACAACAATATGCTGATCAGAAATTTAAAGAAACAAAAGAGGAACAAACACGAAAAGAGAATGCGGAAAGGGACGAACGCGCACGAGAAAGAGAACATGATAAGGAGATGAAACAAAAACAATTAGATCAAGAGAAAGAATTAAAACAAAAGGAATTAGATCTAAAGCAAAAAGAGATAGATGAAATGGCAAGAGTTAAAGAAAAACAAATTCAAGTAGAATCAGAGACACAATTAAAGATGAAAAGCATGGATGTAGACTCACACGCAGAGATCTCTGCCACTAAACTAAGAAGTCAACAAGAGGAAAATAAGTTCAACAAATACAAAAATATTATCAAACCATATTGTAAAGAGGACTCCATATCTGCCTGGACAGAGAATGTAGAGTATCAATTTAAATATCACCAAGTTCCTTTAGATATGTGGGCTCCGATTTACATGAAGAATCTAAGTGGTGAGCCCCTTAAAGTAATAGAGTCTATTCCTATTGAACTTAGATCTAGCTATCAATACATCCATGATAGGATTATGCAGCACTTTTTACTTGATGCCCCTGGGTATCAGGTTCAGTTCTCAAATTTAAAACCTAAACCTAGTGAAACTTTTATAGATTATTTTTCAAATGTGCAGAGTGTACTAAACAGGTGGCTTAAAGCAGCTAACATAGGAAAAGACTTTGATAGATTAAAAAACCTAATAGCTATGGACAAGTGTATATCTACTATACCTTCTCCTTTTGCTAAGTTTTTGCAGCAGTCAGACATTGAAAACATCGAGCAGTTCGAAAAAAAAGGTTCAGCATATTTTTCTTCTAACAGAGAGATTTTTAAGACCTCAAGTGACTCTGAGATAGTTTCCTTTGTCAAAGACCAATCAAAACACTATCAGGGTAACAGAAAACCTTTTCAGAAGTATGATAAGAAAGACAGAAAAGTTTCCAAATGCATGTACTGTCAACTAATGCACGACACTTATGCTATGTGCGACAAATCGCCGAATTATCCGGCGCATCTTGAAAATGTGATCAAGAAGCAGCAAAGCAAACGGTCTGCATACAGGCGTGCAATCAAATGTTTTTTTTGTTCCTCTTATGGCCATTATTCTAATAAGTGCCTTGGCCGCCAACGTTTGAAAGCTAACAACGCTATGTTGATTGACACCTCTTCAGATGGTGGTAGTGAGAATGAGTGTGAGATTGAAAGTGACTTACCAACTAACCAAGCAGAGGATGTGTGTGCTGCTAACGATATGTTAAGCTTTGACGGCTGTGAACGATGTCACCAATTCCATGCAGACGGAAGACTAGAATGTGGACATACAGTACCATGCTCATCTGTGAGTGTGAATGCAGCATTAGCCTCCAGAGGCAAGTTAGTGTTCCACAATGCAATGGTCAATGATGTACCATGTCAATGTTTGCTGGACAGCGGCAGCACCCTTATCGGTCTTCGGAAAGAACTAGTGAGCCCGGGTGATTACACAGGTGACACTGTCAGATGCCGAACCTTTTCGGGTAACATTGAGACTTACCCTTTGGCAAAAGCCCGTATTGATTCTCCGTTTCTTTCTGGTACCTTTACTTGTGCAATACTTAACAACCCTTGTACTGATTTAATTTTGGGGTGTTTACCTCAACTGAAACAATGTACTAATGAGGAAATAGTTGCATGGGAGAAATTAAATGCAGCTAATGCAACAACAAGAGCAGACAGTGTGAAACATCAAGACACACTACAAGATGAGAGACTACTGTTGCTTTCCCCAACTGGCACAGATGACACCAGCAGACAGAAATTTATAGAACAGCAAAAAGCTGATACTAGTGTGTCTCCATACTTAAAATTGTTAAAAGATAAAGCCAAAGTGACCAAAAATGCATCTTGGGTTTTTAGACTTAACAATGGTATTTTAACTAGATATTATACTACTGGTAACCATGAGATTCAGCAAACTGTGTTACCTGAACAACATCGTCTAACTGTGCTAAAGATTGCACATGAGTCACCGTTTGCTGGTCATCTTGCATATGATAAGACCAGGGCCAGAATTCAGGCTCATTTCTATTGGCCAGGTTTTTGCAATGACATAAAATTATTTTGTCGTTCGTGTAATGTCTGTCAACAATTGGTACGTAAAGGTAAACATCCTACAGCTGAGGTACAGCCTTCTACACTGGCTTCTAGGCCATTTGAAAGTGTGGCGGTAGATATTGTTGGACCCCTAAACCAGGTGTCCAGCAAAGGAAATCGCTTCATATTGACAATGGTCGACCTATGTACAAGGTGGGTTGAGGCAGTAGCTTTGAAATACATCACCTCCAAAGACGTTGCCAATGTATTTCTACACCTGTTCTCACGATTCGGATTCCCACGGACCATTTTATCCGATCGTGGAACTCAGTTCATATCGGCTGCAACGCAAGCCCTTACAAAAATGTTAGGCATTAAGCAACATTTTACGACAGCTTACCATCCAGCCAGCAATGGAATAGTAGAGAAAATTAATGGGGACCTAAAGCACATGCTGGCTAAGGTTACAGCAGAAAACCCAGCTGATTGGGATACACTGTTACCAACAGTGCTGTTCGCCTATCGGGAGATTCCCCATTCTAGCACGGGTTTCTCACCCTTTGAATTAGTTTACGGGGCTAACCCACGTGGACCCCTAACTATTTACCATCAGGTACTAACAAATTCGATAGAAATTCCTACCCCAAAAACACCTTATGAAATGGTGACAGAGACACGAGACAAGATCATGAAATCGTGTGTTATAGCTAAGGCAGCTTTGGAGAGGAAGGGTCAAATCTACCGCCAATATGCCAACAAAGGGACAAGAACAATTGAACTTGAACCAGATCAAGACATACTCTTGCTACTTCCAGACAAAAGAAATTTACTATTAACCTCATGGCAAGGGCCATTCAAGGTGGTACGCAGAATTTCAGATGTTGACTATGAAATATCGATAAACGGACACTTAAAGATATTCCATGTCAACATGTTGAAACCTTACTATACAAGACAAGAAACAGAAGTAGTGACAGACGAACAGAGTGCACCAACACCCAGTGATCAGACGACAGACATACACAACGCAACTACACTAGTTAGCGAGACTGGCAGTTCCGACAATGGCAATACACCCAGTGAGTTAACAGAATACACACTTAGCACCACCACGGTACTGAATCAGGTAGACGACGACGGAATGGAACTACCTGTTCCCATTGTAGACAAAACTGCGACAGTGGACAGCATACATATAGATCAGGGACTAACAGACATTCAACGACGACAATTAGTGGAGTTAGTTACTGAATACAAAGACTTATTCTCTGACATCCCAGGTAGGACGGACAGAATCGAACACTCCATTCTTCTTTCGGATTCTAAGCCTATTAAATGTAGGCCGTACTCTATCCCACTCAGCTATAGGGAAAATCTAAATAAGGAAATTCTTAATTTAGAAGCTAGCGGGATTATCCAAAAGTCTACATCAGAGTACTCTTTTCCAATCGTCCTAATTAAGAAGAAGGATTCCACAATTCGTCTGTGCGTGGACTACCGGAAACTCAATAACATCACTAAGATCGACGCAGAACCTATTCCTTCCTGCGAAGATCTTATCTTGGACATGTCTACTTCTAAAATCTTTTCAAAACTAGATCTTACTAAAGGATACTGGCAGGTCCCGATGCAAGCTCAATCTATGCATCTTACTGCGTTTTCAACACCTTTAGGACTATACGAGTGGCGATTTCTTCCTTTCGGACTTCGAAATGCTCCTGCCACTTTCGTACGCTTAACTAGAGATCTGTTACATGGAGTGACGAATACTGTGACCTATATAGACGATATATGTGTCCATACTGAAGACTGGACTACACACTTACTGAAACTGAGACATGTCTTTGATAGGTTGCGACTCTTCGGTCTCACTGTCAAACCGAGCAAAGTCGAATTAGGCCTAAAAGAAATTGAATTTTTGGGTCATGTCATCTCTCAAGGTCAACTGAAGACTGACAATAGGATTATTACACAAATTATGAATCTAACCATGCCTACTACGAAAAAGCAGGTTAGAAGTCTTTTAGGATTAGTTAATTACTACAGTAAATTTATTCCAAACCTAGCTGAAATTACAAGTGTATTTTCTAATGTGCTAAAAGCATCAGTAAAATTGGATGTGAAAGATGCATTATTAATTTCTGCATTGTCAAAATTGAAAATTCTTTTTAGTAATGTTCCCATCCTCCGCTTGCCTAACCCTGGGCTCGTTTATTATCTTAGGACAGATGCCAGCAGGATCTCCATCGCTGCAGTCCTAGGCCAATTTTATGAGGGCATCTTCCATCCGATTTGCTACGTGAGCCGTAAGATCACACCTACCGAGTCCAGATATTCGATAGCAGAACTGGAGGCCCTGAGCGTCATCTACTCAGTGAGAAAGCTCCACCGCTTTCTGGCGGGTGTGCACTTCATTATCCAGACCGACAATTCTCCCATTACGGTCATTCAGACTGGTGTGCACCGAAACGACAGGATATACAGGTGGTCTCTTATCCTTCAAAACTATACGTTCAGTATAGAGCATATTAAGGGGAAAGACAACACCCTAGCTGATACCCTTAGTAGACCATCTGGGGTAGAAATACCTGAAATCCAACAGTTAAATTAGAGTGATGGTTGGTACATGAATATCTGATAATATAAGATGTAAAATAGCTTACATACATATCCACATTGTTGGTGTAGTCATGTACCAAAACAATGAACTATCATGTGTCCGTGGACATCAGATTAAGAACTGTGCTGCTATACTTAGATACCACCGTGTGAACTAGGACAGCTCATTTCCAACTAAGCTCCATTCCGGTGTATCATATATATGAACCGCAGAAAACAGTGTCAGAACAGTGCTTAATTACAGACACGAAAAGACAGAGCTACAACACCAGCGAACTCTACACGTGCACTACCGAGAGAACATTAAGATGACTGTGTAATGTATTTCAGATGCCCAGGCAAAATGTGTGGTTATATTATGCCTATACAACCATTGCACATACATGAAGGCAACTACTAACCTGTGTAAACCAAATACTATGTATATAAACTTATTGTGATATGTAATATAATATTTTAAGATAGTGATAAATTAGATGTAGGTTAGGAACTATAACAGTTCTCATTTATTTTAATAATGTAGTTAGTACAGTAATTAACCCATTAAAATTAGATTAGAATATTAGTTTAGACATAAGAATAGTTTATTACAAGTTAAATTAAATTTATGATATGAATAGTACCATTTAGATTGTTATATTTCACTTAGTTTCATTGTAGTTAGTTTATTCCATCTTAATGAAACCATACCATCTTTCAAATATTACCATTTATTAGTATCATCATTTGACATCATAATAGATTAAAAAGAGTAGATAAGGTAACATACAGCATTTACACCAGTTAGATTAAGAACATCACTCATATAATTCCTTTGTGCATTTAAAAACATTATTTAGCATAGTATTTAGAAAAGTACATAAATTGTGGTCACATAATCCATTTAATTAAGTTACATAACTCACATCACAACAATTGCATTTAAATAGTTAGATTACATCACTTAGATTAGAAGAAAATAAGAAGTAATATAATCATATCATATAATTAACATAACAAATTTAATAAATTTAGGTAACACATTAAATACTTAGTTATAGAATTAGAATGGTATGTTAGAATGTAAAGTTTTCGTTAGTGAAATTGTGTTAGTGTGAATGTGTTGTCTGTAATATAGTTTAGAACTTAGATTACAGTATTTTGGGTTTCATAACAAGTGAATGTAGTCACGAATTAGTGTTATACACCTGTTTGTGGCCACATTGAACCAAATTATGACACTCAAAAAACTAACATACATACACATAGAATTTATAAATAGAGGATAGAAATTAGATTAGTAGATTTATTACATCCAAACACACAAACAAACAGAAAAACAAACATATAAATTGCATACACTATTTGTAGATCAAAGACAGATAACTATGGGGCCAGGGGACATAATAGACAACGAAGAACTAAATTAACAGTGAAATAAAGTCTTACGCGCGGAAGCGAAGGAGGTAAAGCCTGTCGCACACACTCTTGTAGAATGGTTGTTAAATATTATATGGGGGACATGAAGTAATTCATGTGTTGACCCTAAGAAAGTCAACTTTGTATGGGTAGTAAGTTAATTTACTATGTGAGGGCAGGTCTTATAAGACAACGGTCCGGTTCAGACATACCTCTGATAAATATAATATAGCATGTGAGAAGGGGCTCACGCCAACCAGTCAAGTTTGTGGCGATTGCCAGTAGCCAAGTAAGGCTTTGCTACATTGTGACAATAGTTAATAATAGTCTATTGGAATGCCCAAAGCCAGGTTATCTAGAGTCTTTGACAAAAATTAGAGACACTAATTTTTTGTTTAGGAACCTCTTGCGTCTCACAACCAATGAGTGAAAGTTGATGACGCAACACAAGAGGGGTGGGTGTGTGTCAAAGACTCGATAGTACCACACCTCGTGAAGCCATAGCACAGTTGAGTAGACACTCAACAGGCCACGTTTGCCAGCAGAGTGCGATGTGAGGTAACACGCACGAAGGTGAAGGTCACCCCGCGTGGTGTGTAACCACGGGAGAGAGGTTAGGGAGACGGGAGACTGGACTTGAGGCGTTCACATCGTTTAGAATAGCGTTAGGAGTTTTGTGTTCACTAATAGATAGAACTAGCATAGGGTTAGCAGTTTGTGTTAGATAATTCTGTGGCTGTATATTGTGTATTGCATTAGCGACTGTTTACCGCTTGTAAGCGAGCCAACGGCAATAAAATGGACCATACATTTTGCCTCCCACACGACTTGCAAGTTGTCTTGTATGGGTGTGTGAGAAGTACCCGATGAGGCCTGTCAGTTGAGTCGTTGACAATATATATATATAAACTGTTCTTCCACAGCCAGTATAAAGGAGTATGTGCCAGACAGTTGCTGTAAGAACGTCTATGGTCTCAATAGAACAAAGTGTGTGGGCGGGCAGGGCTACACCAACATTATACCCGCCGTTCTACCACCAGTTGGCTACAGTCAAGAAAACGATATTCTATTCACAAACGTAAGTTACACGAACCTTTTCATTCTTTGCAGTTATAACTGAGTGAGATATTATCCTGATCATACACAAAATTATGTTTATCGTCTTCCTAGGCAATATCAGGAAATGAATTCTTATATTGAAATATTTTCTATAGCACTCTCTCTCTCTCTCTCTCTCTCTCTCTCTCTCTCTCTCTCTCTCTCTCTTCTCTCTCTCTCTCTCTCTCTTCTCTCTCTCTCTCTCTCTCTCTCTCTCTCTCTCTCTCTCTCTCTCTCTATCTGTGTGTGTTGTGTGTGCGTGTGTGCGTGTGTGTTTTTTTTTTTTATTTTTTTTTTCCAATAACCCCATTGCGTTTATTCAAATTATAGTGTTACAGCTATCTGATTCCTTTGCCGAAGCCTGGCAAAGACCACACAAAAATTCAGGGATATCGGGCAATAACCATTCAAAATTCAATATGCAAGCTGCCGGAGAAGTTAATTGCCAGGGAAATATCAAGTCAGCTAGAGATGCAAGGTATTTTCCCACCTACCGTTGGAGGGTACCGTCCAAACAGATAAACCTGGGCCAGCGCATCAGTTTTTGTCCATGATGTCTATGAAAGTTTCCACTCAGGCATTGAAACATGTGCGGCGACTGATCTTGAGGATGCGTACAACAGAGTACCATTTGATTTCTTAGTGTTTCAGCTTCTTGAACTCAAGATAAGTCCATTCCTCCTTAGTTGGATCGCTGCAGCTCTCTTCCAACGGAAAGTAGTTTTTAGATGTGGTAGTTGGACCTCTGAACCAACAACAATATATCTGGGCCTGCCACAGGGTTCACCATTATCCCCGGTGCTGTTCAACGCCTACACTGTGAGAATTACCAGCAAGCAGACCGGGGAGGACATTGTCATGTGCCGACGATGTTTTAGTATATCGTCAGGGTAAGGATAGACATCGAGTGGCTGTGGATCTACAAACAGAACTAAATCGCATAAGCACTTGGTGCGTGGAATCTGGGGCGATGGTCAACCCAACGAAGGCAGCAGTGACATGGTTCTCTTTGAATAACCATATTGTTAACACTCCAACGCCAACTGTAAATCTGGATTCAGATTCTTTGGTTATAGTCATTACCTCTGTTTTACTTGTGCTGATTTTCATGTTATGTTCCATACATTCAGACTAATTATGTGGTCTTGTAATTCTGATTCTGATTTTGCTATTAATGCTTTATCGTCCGCAAATAAGAATTCTTTAATGGTGTGATTTGCCGTTGATTCTTCTTCTGTGTTCTGTTCTTCATGCGGTGTTGTTACGGTCTCTCTTTGGCTGCTTTCTTCACATATGCTGTCTATATAGGTTATGATCAAGAGAAGGAACAGGACACAACCTTGCGGTACTCCGGATCATATGGTAAAGGGTTCTGAGTATCCTCCATTTGTTCTTACTGTGCATTCACTGTCGGTGACATATTCTACATTCTTCTACATAAGTTTGTCATATGTGTACTCACTCCATATATTTGAAGGATATCCCATAGATTGTTTCTATCTACTCTATCAAATTATTTATAATTAAATTCGATTGATTTTTCTATTAGTTGTCTAAGAGCAAAGATGGCATTGTTTTTCCAAACGTCAAGCTGTGTTTCGCTTAGCTGAGGTTCTATTAGGTCGTTGTCTTTTCTCTAGAATTTTGCAGAATATTTTTCCCTGTATGACTCAAAAGGGAAATGCCTCTGTATTGCGTACAGTCTCTTTGTTAAAAGCTCATTCTTTCTTTTGTATTTATCAATACATCAGTTACATCTGGCAATTCCAATCTTTTACACGATTCCTTTCTTTAGCCATGTGTTCTAGATAACTTAACCTCTCTTGAGTGACTGATGTTCTTACATATGTCTTTATAAGTCTGAATTTCGAAAGAAATCTTGTATCTAATGCTACACTAACCGATAAAGTCAGAAGAATTCTCAGAGCTGCAAACAGATTAGGAAATTGTGACATTAGGTGTGTTTGTTGTTTTTGTTTCCCTCAGATGTATTAAGTGTTTTATTAAGTCTGTTCTGTCTGAAATTCCAATGCTCAAAACTCTATACGTTATAACCTCGTTGAATAGCTCAAGACAATTATTATTTTTTGCTACGTTTGTTAACTTGATGGTAAAAATTTTACTCAAAGCAAATGTTTTAAATATATATCTCATTCAGTAAAAAAGAAGAACTTATAGAAACAATGGAAGAGTGGAAAATTGGACTGATGGGAATAGCGGACACTAGAATAAAGGGGGATGAATGCAAGGAGATCCACCACAGTTACACTTTTGTCTTCTCTGGAGTGGAACAGCAAGATAGGGCAAGACATGATGTGGGAATAAAAGAACAAACAATTACTACGTATGTACAAATATACGCACCATGTAATACAAACACAAATGAGCAAGAATCCGAGGAATTCTACGAAGAGATCCATGACGTGCTAAATAAAATAGATAAGCAGGACAACATCAGAGTTATGGAAGACTTCAATGCAAGACTCGAACATAACAGATCCGGCATAGAAATAGAAAAACATCTTGGAGCATTCGGAGACCAACATAATGAAAGAAATGATAACGGAAGCAGACTAATAGAGCTATGCAGCCAATACGACCTCTATATAACAAACACATTCTTCTTCTTCTTCTACTTCTTCTTCTTCTTCTTCTGCTTTCATCCGGAGTGTTGTTTTTTTTTCCAGATGTAATTGTGGTGTATTGTTATTGCAGCCAACACGACCTCTATATAACAAACACATTCTTCTTCTTCTTCTTCTTCTTCTTCTTCTTCTTTCATCCGGAGTGTTGTTGTTTTTTTTTTTTTTCAGATGTAATTGCGGTGTATTGTTATGCACCCTTCGGCCTAGACCCTTAGGCCAACACATCCGACTTTTGCGTGCGTTTTTGACCAGGTTAGCATTCCAGGGGAACTCTCACTTTTGTGGTGCCGTCCACATCCCAGCTGGTCAAGTTAGAATTGTCGAATACTTCACGATCAGCTCTCGATGGAAGGCAGGGACAGTCCATGGGCATTATCTGCCATTCAAGGGAGGCTTCCATAGTTGCAGAGCCGACACATAGCGCTCTGGTGCTGGGCTCACCGAGAGAATCGCCACGTCCTGCTTATGGCTGCTTTAATTCCTCACTTCGATATATTGGGCATTTCGTTTGCTACGGACCGCTCCCCGCACAAACCAGGCCGGTCTGCAGACAGTATCCACTCAGCGAGCTTTAGATTCGGACATGTGCTATTCGCTGTGCCCGGAAGACATATATAGTCAGAGCTGTTCTAGGCACGACGGACATTCGGAAAACTAACTAGTCAGAGCTGTTCGGGTCACAAGGACATTCTGAAAACTAGATAGTCAGAGCTTTTTCGGGCAAGACGGGCATTCGGAAAACTACCTAGTCAGAGCAGTTCCGGTCACAAGGACATTCGGAAAACTAGATAGTCAGGGCTGTTCCGGGCACGTGGGACATTTCACTCTGACGTTTTTGCATTGTGCGAGTTTTAATTTGCCATCCTTAGGCCTGCACATCCGACTTCGGCAGGCGTTTTTGATCAGGTTAACCATCCTGGAGGTTTCGAGAGACATTTTTTGTGTGGTCTCGCTCACATCTCAGCTGGTCAAGGTAGAACGGCCAAAGACATCACGGTCAACCGTCAAGGGAAGGCATGGGCAGACCATGGGCATTTCCCGCTATCCAAGGAGTCTTCAATAATTGCAGACCGGCACATAGTGCTCTGAGACTGGGCTCATCCGAGGAATCGCCACATCCTGCTCATGGCTGCTTTAATTCCTCACTTCCATGTATTGGGCATTTCGTTTTGCCAGTGGTCGCTCCCCACACAAACCAGGGACGGATAGTCTGCGAACGACATCCACTCGTCAAGCTTTCGCTTCGGACTTCCACGTGATGGATTCGCTAGCCAAGCGTTCCATTTCGTGTTTTTGAGACGTTTTCCACCTTTGACTACACTCACTCTATGAGTATATATGTAGACTTTCATCATAACCACTTTCGAACAAGTATCTGAACTGAGCATGTAGCGTGTTCAGCATCCCACCACCATTTTGCAGTAGGAGAATATCGGCCCGTTTCTCACATCCGAGAGTTTATGGCTTAGAGGCGTTCAGCCATATCCCTCAGCTGAGAGCCTTAGAGTATGTGTCCGGACCAAGAATTTCTGCCTTCGTGCGCCTGATTTGAACTTTTGACTGCTATCCTCAGTCTACCTGCAGAGCAGCAGGTTGTGCCTCTCTTGGTCTTGTCACTAACCCAAAGTCCTGTCCGACACATAGTTGTGCTTCCGTCGGCATTGCTCTTGGGGTCATTGGGACACGCAAGCCCCCCCCCCCTCCCTCCCACTAGGGCAAGGTGGAGACACATCGGGGAGGGGGGCACTCAGGGCCGGATTTAGACTTGATAAGGCCCTAAGATATTTGAAATATGGGGTCCTTTATAAGTCCAGATATTCTATGTCATATATACATATCTGACAATTGCTCACTCGGACAATATTTTTTGGGGCCCCAGTTTCTAGGGGGCCCCAAGCTATAGCTTGTGTAGCTTATACGTAAATCCTGCACTGGGGGAACTTTCTACAAACACAAAGACTCACAAATTTACACCTGGTATAAATGGAACGATCTAGATACTAAAAGCCAAATTGATTTTATATTAACAAGAAGAAATAATAGACAGAGAAATATATTAGATGCAATGGCAGTGCCCAACTTAAGCATAAAACACAGCCCACAAAGCAGTCGTTGTCACAATAAGAACCATCAGAAGAAGAAAGCAAAGACCTAGAAAATACATGCCATGCGAATCAGTAAACTTAAAAAATCCCAAAGGCGAGGCAGTAAGGGAAAATTATGAGAAAGGACTAATTGAAATCTTTGTAAAATTACCTATAGAAAGAAAAACAGTGGAGGAAGAATGGGAGATGTTCAAATCAATCATGTTAAATAATGCAAACATAACACGTGGAACCACGAAAAAAAAAAAACGAAAAACGGGGATAAAGAAAATAACATGTTGGTGGAAAGCAAAGGGTAAACTATAAAAGACAAAAATGAAAATTATAAAAAGTGGTTGAAGGGCAAACAGGAATATGATTACATAGCATAGAATATAGAATAGCGAGAAGACATGTTAATAGAATAGTAAAGAGAGAAAAACAAAAAGACTGGGAATGGAAAAACCTTAAATAAAAACTACAAGGAGGCAATTAGAAACTTCTTCGAAAAGATAAGTGCAATGAGAACTAGTGGAGAACCCATTGACCCAACTGAAATAATTAACAGCGAAGATGGAAAACCAATAAGTGAACAAATATAAATCCTAATAAGATGGAAATCATACTTCGAACAACTTCTCACCATCCCGTCATATGTCACAGGAATTCAAGAAACCTACACAGATGCCACCGAAGAACTAGAACCAGGCATACTGAAAGAAGAAATTATAGAAGCCGTCAGATTAGCCCCATTGAGCAAATCACCGGGACAAGATGAAATACTAAATGAACTAATTAAAGCATCAAGAGAAGTAGGAACTGCGTGGCTACATAGACTATTCAACCATGTTTGGGTAGAACAACAGACACCACGAGACTGGGAAAACGCCATAATTGTCCAAATTTTGGAAAAACAAAGGCAGCAAAAGAGACTGCACACAAATCAGAGGCAGTTCTCTTTTGAGTCATACTGGGAAAATATTTTTCAAAATTCTCGAGCAATGATTACGAACTACTATAGAACCCCAGCTGAGCGAAACACAACTTGGATTTAGGAAAAACAAAGAGTGCACAGTTGCCATTTTTACTCTTAGACAACTTATAGAAAAATCAATCAAATTCAATGAAACACTCTACTTAGCCTTCGTCGACGAAGAAAAGGCACTTGATAGAGTAGATAGAAACAAGCTGTGGGAAATCCTTAAACAATATGGAGACAGTACACATCTAACAAACCTATGTAGAAGCTTATACAACAACAGTGAATGCATAGGGATAGCAGCTAGGGGACACTCAGAACCCTTCACCATAAGATCTGGAGTACGACAAGGTTGTGTCCTGTCCCCTCTCTTGTTCATAACATATACAGACAACATATGTAAGGAAACCAGCCAAACAGAGACCGCAAGAACACCGCATGACGAGATCACAGAAGAAGAATCATCTGCAAATTATACCCTTAGAGAACTACTGTTTGCGGACGACCAAGCACTAATAGCGAAATCAGAAGCTGAATTACAAGACCACATGAATAGTCTAAACAACATATGTAGGGAACATAACATGAAAATTAGCACGAGTAAAACAGAGGTAATGACTATAACTAAGGAAGAAGAAACAACAGCAATTCACCTAAACGAACATCCATTGAAACAAGTAAACCTAGGAAGTATAATATCATCAAATGACAAATCAGAAGACGAGATCGAAAATAGATGCAATAAGGCAAACCTACTCATTGGACAAATGGCACCAATACTAAAGAACAAACATGTTTCAATAACTACTAAGAAAGCACTTTACGACACAATCTTCCTACCAACTCTATGTTAACAATGACACACCTGGACAATGACAGAAAAAGAGAAAAGAAAAATTACAACAACAGAAATGAGGTTCCTGAGCAGAATACTCAACGTACCAAGAAGAGATAAGATCAGAAATGAAGAAATCAGAACTAAGTGGGGTTATAGCTGCGCTAAATTTTATTAGAAGGCAGCAAGCTAAATGGTTTGGCCATGCAAGTAGGTTACCAACTAACAGTATACCACAAGCAATGATGTACAGACCAGATGGAAACAGAGGAAGAGGTCGACCAAGTAAACGATGGATGCAGGATATAACAGAGTCCATGGGAATATCGATACAGGAAGCCCATAAGCGGGCACCCTCCCGCTGTTTATACTTCACCTCGACACAGCAAGCTGCAAGAGGAATATGATGAGATAAGATAAGATAAGATCTATTAAATTTATTCTTTATGAGCAAACGATCAAATTCCACACGACAGTTTCTTGGGTACATTTATGTGTCCGTTGTCCGTCTAATATAGTTCTCACTGCTCACTGTGCTACACCATGTAACGAATGCATTATCGTGACAATGTCAGTCGGCCAGAGTGTTGATTGTTGGGTGAATATTTAACTTCTATTACGGTTCCATCTGTGGCCAGTTGAAAAAAGTGGGTTTATGTTTTCGCCCATCTCTTTTCCTGCCGGTGTGATGCATTATTCTCCCCTCCCCCCCCCCCCCCTTCCGCCTCCAGGCTGGTAAATTCATCTCCTTAATTTATCATTTATTTGTTGTATGAGTCAAGTAAGGCTTGCCCTCCCGTATTGTCACACCACCAACTGTCAACATTCAACAGTTACACCATTGGTGTTAATTTCGCTGTAAAACTAATAGCACATCATCATCAAGTGCCCTGCCAGCTGGCGAAGGCGTTCATGGCTCTCCACAGATCTCGGTCTTTGATTTTCTGGATCAACTCTGCTGCTGATATTCCTCCATGCCACCGTCTCAATCCATTCAGCATAATTTCTCTTGGTCTGTCTCTGCCTCTCTTTCCCTCGATCTTTCCAGTTGTCACGATGTTCTCCAATGCCTCTCTTCTCATCACATGACAGAAGAAAGATGTTTGTCTCTTTCTTTTTGTTGTATATAATGTTCTAGTTTCATTAGCCTGTTTCAGGCAGTCGGTAACAGAATAGCACAGGTAACAGAAAATTATATTGCTTCTTAACTATTCCACGTTCGCTATTTCATCGAGTTCAGGTGGTGGTAGTACCTGGACCCAGACTGACCGCTATTTTAATGATGTCAGCATGTTCGGTTCACCTGTACGTGGCTGCGTTTAACAAAGGTTCACTTACGTCACTATTGTGGGAGACACGATTTCCAGGACTGTGGGGAGAGAGGGCCTCATATATACATTCACCTCTGCCTGACTATTACAGACAGAAGCCATACACGCACCCAAACACCCACACACACACATACACGCACACAAACACACACACACACGCGCGCACACACACACATACACACATACAGAGAGAGAGAGAGAGAGAGAGAGAGAGAGAGAGAGAGAGAGAGAGAGAGTACTTCTATACAAGAATGATGAAACAGTCACTAAATATGTTGTATCATCTTTCTTGAAATCATTACTAAGAATAGTAAGTAACACGGTAACCAAACGTGCATATCGCGAGCGGTAATTCAAAAGAACGTTGGCGGGAGACTAGCTATCTCAACCCCCTAGACCAGTGGTTCTCAACCTTTTTTGGCCCATGCCCCCCCCCCCACCCTTTACCATATGTTCAGACGTCAATCCCCCCCCCCTTCGAATTTCCTCCCTATAACCCCCCCCCCCCCCCCCCTTTTTTTAACACAGTATACATAAAAATGGAAGGTAAATTTAATAACATATACTAGAACAAGTCTAGACACCTACATAAAATGCGATTTGCAGGTCTACTTACGTTATAAAATTAATTTCATTAGGGTGAGAAGTACAGAACCGTAAAATTTAGAGGGAAAAACAATATCAAGTAACTGGTTCTTGTATTAATGCGATCTGAAAATAATCGTAATTCCCCTTCCCCCCCCCCCCGGAAAACCTAAAATTCCACCTTGGGGGGGGGGGAGGGAATTCCCCACGGGTTAAGAACCACTGCCCTAGACAACTTCAGCTGTAAAATCTAATCATTCATGGAAGTGCCATTGACGTGCCTTGGGTAGTGAAGGCGGCCGGCGTGATATTAACCAAGTGATATAGACTAGGAATGCCCATTAGTCTATAAATGGTGGGTCTATCACTATAAGCCAAATTCTTCTTTAAACAAGTTAAATGATCCTTTAAAAGGGAAAGTAGAAGTTCATGAAAGTGTTAGTCATATGAACATATCCGTTGTTGTTCGCAATGATTGCGTTCTGCTAAATAATGGATATTAGTAACATGATGACATGGCATTCGGCACAGGCTGTTTCTCCTATAGCAAAAACTTTGATTCCTCTATGAGGTTTCAGGAATGATTTATTGCACGGGATGTTTAGATCAAATTTTAATTAAACTCATGAGTGTATTTCTTTGACGTCATTGTGGATGGCATCAGTTCAAGCTTTGAGTCCATACTCTTGTCCGTTCTTTTGCTATCCTTGCTTCAGTTACTGCATTGATGTATATATAGTTTTCACAACCACGTTATTTTGTCTTTGCTGGTTCAATCTTTTGTTTCCTCTTTATCGTCCATTACAATTTACTATCACATATGTCTTCTACCTATCTTGTTACCTTTCCTCAAGAGTAAACTAGACAGGCCGAGAGATAGATCGTGCTGAATAATCAACGCATGGTCTCTACAATTCAGCCCAGGCTTTGTGCTAAAGAGAGGTATAACCCCGTCCCAAGTCCCTGTCGTGGAGTGTAGCTCTTATGCCTTATTTGAAACACAATGTAACAAACAAACAGCTGTCTGTCAAAAGGACAAGGTGCCAGTGAGTGATTTCTTCTATAGAGGATTTTCTGTGTTGATAACTCATGTTACAATTGAAGGTTTGTAGTCAGAAATATCACCTCTGCAATGTCTGGTATGCTGCAATGTTCTGTATGACTTAGATCATGGATTTTTCAACAGCAGGTCTGTTAAGATTGCCAACGTCTGATACAGGATACTAGCGATGTTGTGTCTAATGCTCCTGTAACTGCAGCCATATTTGCGGTGAAAATAGACGTGTTGTTTTGTAAACTATAGATGTTGCTTATGATGTAAGTCGGAACATATACTCATATTTCTAATGTATAGATTTATCCTTTCTCATCATCATCATGTGCCATGCCGATCAGATTTGGTGATCATGATTCGCGATCACCAGACTGTCTTTGTGGCCAATCCGTCTAGGTATTTACTTCTCTGTCTTCCCTTTGTTCTCTTCCCCTAGATCTTGCCAGTTGCCTGGCATAAGTTGACTGAGGGCGTATGCTCCACTGGGAGATGAAAGATCGAAACAACAGTTACTGCATTGATGTATATATAGTTATTTTGTCTTTGCTGGTTCAATCTTTTGTTTCCTGTCAATCTTTGGATTTCCTGTTTGAAGATGGCGACGGACGGTCGTGTTGTTTTGTGTTCGTTAACTTTTTCGCGTAAGGGATGGATTTATTCATTTCTTGCGTGTAATTGGTGTGCCAGGATGTAAAACCAGGAGTTTCTACTCAAGATCTGCGCGGGTGCTACGGAGTTCGTGCATCGAGCGAAGCCATCCTTGAGTGAATTTTCAGCAGCGTGTGTGGTTCTCAATCAAAAGTCAGTGTTTACGTTTTTTCAACATAGCGGAACAACGTGTGTTTTCCGAACGATCAGCAGTCAACATACCGAAGCGGCGTGGTAGCCGCGCAGGGAAAAAGAAGCCAGGTAAGCGCGGTGGCTTGAGACGTTTTAGACTCAAGTGTCACCGTCTAGGACTCAGGAACATCCGTATTCTATATTGGAACTGTGCCAGTGTAAAACAACGAGGCTCTATTTTAGAAACCCTAGTTTACAGGAACGACATTGTAGCACTCCAGGAGACGAGACTGGGCGATCAGCTACTCCGAATTGCCGGCTTCAAATGTTTCTATAACAGACGACATCTGGGAACGGCGATTCTCGTTCGCGACAGCATGGTGGCGTCAGAGCTAGACATGTCCAGTTGGAACAGTGACGATATACAAATACAGGCGTTGAGAGTTCATTCCAGTACACCATTCGTGTTGGTTAATGTTTATGCCCGCAATGCGAGTGTGGACGCCCAGAAGTGGCAGTGCTTAAGTGGCATATTAGGCCACGAGAGAAATGTTATTTTCTGTGGTGACTTCAACGCTAAAGGCAGATCATGGGGAAACACTTCCTCCAATACACAAGGGGAGGAGCTCGAGACTGCACTGGAAACCATCGACCTGGTTTGTATCAACAGTGGCTTTGTCACCAGGACAGCAAGCCGTCCAGGCGATGAGGACAGTGCTATTGATCTGGCGCTAGTTTCACCTTCACTCACTACAGTGTGTAGATGGGGTGTCCTAGGACACCATGGCAGCGACCACCACCCATGCAGCATATTGGTGGAGAAAGGCAGAACCAGGCAGCACAAGCTAAAGGTAAAGACGTTCCAGTATGACAGTACAGGGCAAGATGTGGTGAGTAAAATAAGACGTGACAAGCGCAGAACGTTTCAGGGCAGGAAGAAAAGGAAAAAAAGCTGGGAGCAGCCACCGTGGTGGAGTGTCGAGGTGGAGAAGGCTTGGGTGGATAAGCGTAGTGCTGTAAGGAGATGGCAAAATGCCAAGAAGAACAGAGCTGGTCATCCTAGTCCCTGCTTGCACTTAGAAAGAGAGATGCACACAAAAGTAAGCTATTTCAAAAAACTGGTCACGGTGGTTAAAAGGGAAAAATGGGCAGAGGTGTGTCAAAGAGTAAGCACAGACAAGTCACTGAAATTGTTCTGGCGACTACATAAAAGCATGAGTGGTGTAGTCAAGAATAAGAGCATTTCTGACTTCCAAGGTGCTGACCTCATCTGGCAGAGGACTGACGAGGACAAGGGCAAAGCCCTCTTTGAACGCTACCTTGAGCAGAGCAACCAGACAGACATGGGAGGCCGGAATCTGGCCAAGGAGGTCACCTCAGACAGATGCAAGGCCCAGAACACTTCGGATGAAGACACAGTGACAGTGCAAGAAATCAAGGCTGTGCTTCGACGATCAAAAAACAGTGCTCCAGGTCCTGATGGCATAAGATACGACGACATAAATAGGTGTACCGACAATGAGCTAGAGAAACTAGCAGACATGTACAACAACAGTATAGGGAGTGCTAGCATCAAGGAGGAATGGTTACACAGCTATCTGATTCCCTTGCCGAAGCCTGACAAAGACCACAAGAAAATTCAGGGATATCGAATTATAACCATGCAGAATACAATAGGCAAGCTGCTGGAGAAGGTAATTGCCAGGAAAATATCAAGCCAACTAGAGAGGCAAGGTGTTTTCCCACCTACCCTGGGTGGGTACCGTCCAAAAAGAGAAACCTGGACCAATGCAGCAGTCTTTGCCCATGATGTCTATGAAGGTTTCCACTCAGGCACTGAAACCGTTGCTGCAGCGATTGATCTTGAGGACGCATACAACAGAGTACCACTGGATTTTTTAATGTTTCAGCTTCTTGAACTAAACGTAAGTCCATTCCTCCTTAGTTGGATCGCTGCAGCTCTCTTCCAACGGAAAGTAGTTTTTAGATGTGGCAGTTGGACTTCGGAACCAACAACAATATATCCTGGCCTACCACAGGGATCACCATTATCTCCGGTACTGTTCAACGCCTACACAGTGAGAATCACCAGTGAGCAGATCACTGGACCTGGCAGGACATTGTCATATGCCGATGATGTTTTAGTGTATCGTCAGGGTAAGGATAGAGAGGTGGTTGCTGTGGAGCTACAAACCGAACTCAATCGCATAAGTACTTGGTGTGATGAAGCTGGGGCAATGGTTAACCCAACAAAGGCAACAGTGACTTGGTTCTCGTTGAATAATCATATTGTCAACAATCCAACACCAACTGTAATGCTGTGTTCAGAGACGGTGGAAAGAACGCAGGCAATGAATTACCTGGGGATACGGTTTGATCGAAGCCTTGCTTATAATGTGCACATAGACCAGGTGATAACAAAGGCCAAGCGGGGTTTGGCAGCGATGCGGGTGATGGCGGCAGCAAACTGTGAGCAGCGCCATCTATGTCTTCTGTACGAGGGGCTGGTCATGTCTGTTTTGGAGTATGCAATGGCAATCCTGACTGTCAGCCATAAGCAGATAGAAAGGATGGAAAGGATACAGAATGAAGCTATGCGCATTATTCTTGGATGTACAAGAGATACAGCATGCAGGGCGATGCGCTACCTTCTTGATTTTCCAACCATTGAAGAGAGAATGCAAGTTTGCAGGGCACGCGCCTACCTCAGAATTAACGCAAACACACAGCATCCACTGCATAGTGAAATTAGGAAGGTGAAGGGCAGCAGGTTAAAAAGAGGACGGTCGTGGATGGGTCAAGCCGAGGACATTCTTCAACAGGTGTGTTCACTTGAGGACTTAGAACCTGGCGAGGAGTGGGTGCAAGTGCCAACAGACTTCTGCACATCCTTTTCAGTTTGCATCCAACTAGATAGAAAATGCAGACAAGAAAATCCGGCTGCTGTTGAGGCTGAAGTACAAGCGTTGATTTTCGAGAATTCGCTAGACAGTGACGCGGTCATCTACACAGATGGGTCGGTCATCCGACATGTGAGAAGCTCATGGGCCTTTACAGCTCGGGCCGGAGGGAGAATTGTGAAGGAGGACTCTGGTGCTTTCACTGAAACCACAAGTAGCCTGACCATGGAAGTCATGGCAGTAAGTAAAGCAATAACATGGCTCGAGACACAGACATTCACTAGGGCTTGTTTCCTTAGCGACTCAATGAACATGATCAAGAGGATAGAGGAGGGGTCGATCCGAAGAGAATGGTTGCTGCCTCTGAAGCGGTCTCGGCTGGCAAAGATTAGTTTCATCTTCGTGCCAGGGCATGCGGGAGTACAAGGAAATGAGCGGGCTGACAAGCTCGCAGGTGAGGCTACTGTTGAGGGCGGACGCGCCATGGACCAGGCTGACATTCTGAATGCTCTACGAGAAGTGAGACTTTTGCAAGAACCAAGTGATGACTGTGAATCTACAACAATGGCCAGACTGCGAGAGCAGCAAATTAAAAGAGGGGTGGCCAAACAAGAACACTACGCAGGAAGCCAAAGAAGATTGATAAACCAACACAGAACTGGCGTCGTTAGCCGCTACACGCTGCGGGATTTGCTGAGGAGGGGATCCGAGCACTTATGGACTGAATGGTCCGATGTGCAACGAGGATGATCTGTCGACTAACTAACTAACTAGATCGAAACAGCAGAAGATACATCAAAATTAAATTCAATTCATTTAGACAGTGCCCAGTTCGCGCCAAGTTTTAAGTTGGCACATGGTTTATTGTGTTGCTGTTCTTCTACCTAAGTCCAAATAGAACACAAGCTTTAATAAGAAGCTCCACGAAAGGAAAAACACATACACATGTATGCCATTGTTTACACCAAAGCCTTTATCAACGAATAAGAAAACCCTAACAACAACAACAACAACAACAACAACAACGATATTTACATCGGGGTGTGAAAATCAATCCGACTGGGTTACTTTTCTCATCCCGGATTGAGTATCTTATTGTTTATCTAGTTTTTGTCGTTCTTATTTGTTGATGAAGATTTTAGTGGAAGCGTCCACCTGTCTATGTGTGTGAGCTTCCTTTTGTCGTTCTTATTTGTTGATGAAGATTTTAGTGGAAGCGTCCACCTGTCTCTGTGTGTGAGCTTCCTTTTGTCGTTCTTATTTGTTGATGAAGATTTTAGTGGAAGCGTCCACCTGTCTCTGTGTGTGAGCTTCCTTTTGTCGTTCTCATTTGTTGATGAAGATTTTAGTGGAAGCGTCCACCTGTCTATGTGTGTGAGCTTCCTTTTGTCGTTCTTATTTGTTGATGAAGATTTTAGTGGAAGCGTCCACCTGTCTCTGTGTGTGAGCTTCCTTTTGTCGTTCTCATTTGTTGATGAAGATTTTAGTGGAAGCGTCCACCTGTCTATGTGTGTGAGCTTCCTTTTGTCGTTCTTATTTGTTGATGAAGATTTTAGCCGAAGCGTCCACCTGTCTCTGTGTGTGAGCTTCCTTTTGTCGAGCTTTCTAGTCATGCTTTGTGTTTTATGTGGACTTCAGTATCAGCTCGGTAGCGGGTGCGCTGGCGAAGTTGATAGCTAACTGCCTTAGTAGTGGCATGATCACGTTCGGACGCCAGGGCTCGTCGCCTGCTAATGAGAGTGAAAGATTGGCCACCAATACCTCAGTACAATCAGGCCTACAGATTGTGATGGTCCTATCACATCACACATCATAGCCGGAAACTGCTTCGAGACTTCTTTTTTTATATCAGCACAGAAGTAGACATTCATTCATTCATTCAGTAGCATGTTCTTTGCAGAACCTCGCTACCATAGCAACCTTCCGGAAAACCTCTCAATCATTAGCAAGATGTTCCGCGTCCGATACACCCATCTGGAGATCATCCGCCATATCCTGCATCCATCTTCTCTTTGGCCTACCTCTTCCTCTGTTCCCGGGCATATAACCCTCCATTATTGTGCTCTCCAAACTTTCGTGACGTTTCAAGTGACCAAAATATTTCATTTTTCTTTATTTTATCGTCTTTAGCAACCAACCTTCTTCACTATTCAGCTCTTGAAGTATGGATGCATTTGTTCTTTTCTTTATTCAAGATATTCTTAGAACTCGTCTATATCATTTATGTTCAAAGGCATTTATGCGCTGTTCAGTTTAAGTGTCCAGGTCTCGCAGGCGTATGTTGCAATGGGAAAGATGCAAGCTCTTAAAAATCTGATTGTTGTAGTTCTATCTGTCCCTCTCCACAATTTATTCAGTTGTTTTAGTCTTTGAAGAACAACTGATAGTCGTCGTTTAATTTCTTTCATTGTGTCACCGTTGTTTGTAATCAATGACCCAAGATATTCAAAATTTTCCACCACCTCCGATTTTCCCTCATTAACATATGACTGCCTTTTTTCGATTCCTACCCTATATCCGCCGGCTCAGTGACGATGGGGTTATGAACACACGTTGTAATCTCGAATACCGTGTTCGAAACACAGCTGCGGGCGATTGGGCAGCAGACCGCCTTGCATTGGTTTGCAAACAATGGTTTGGGTGCCGGTCGTTCAGAAAGCAATGACAAACTATTGAAATTAAACTTTCGAAAAAATCACAAACAGCTAAACAATGCTGGGGTTGACTTTGACGTCCTGTAAAGTATATGCAACTAACTTAACCCCATATCAATTTGAGACATTAAAGTTGTGTTGTTGTTGTTTTTTTTTAAGTTTAGTTCAGTTTTTGAAATGGTAATATTCCATTGCCGGCGTCTGTGGCCTATGGGAGTGAATGTAGTTTCACAACCCCGCATGCTGGGCTCTAAATCAGACGTTGAAGATTTTAAAGAACCTCGCCTTGCGTTGATTTTGACAATGGGATGCACGTGGGCCGTTGAGTAAGCAATGGCACACTACTGGACGTAAAATTACCTAGAAAATGACTCACAACTTCAAAGCAATGCCGGAGTTGATGGTAACGTCCTGAACAGGATATCCATCCATCATGTGCCGTGCCAGTAAGCGTGGGCGGTCATGATTGGCCATTTCACTCGATCACCAGAGTTGTGGATCAGCTCAGTTTTCTTGTCTCGACCATACCACTTGGTCAAGCCATCCAAGTATTTACTTCTCTGCCTTCCCCTTGTTCTCTTCCCCTCGATCTTATCAGTTGTCACTAAGTTCTCCAATTTATTTCTCCTCAGAACATGCCCAAAAATATTTTGACTGCCTACGTCTAATTTCTCTAATCAGTGTACGATTTTCATTTGTTTCTTGTAGGAATTAGTCATTAGTTTTTGTCAGTCCATGATATTCTTTGCATTTTCTTCAGAATCCACATTTTCACAGGCATCAGATATTTTTCAGCTTGTTTACTCATTGTCCACGGTTCACATCCATACAAAAGTACATGTTCTATGTAGCACCTCAACACCCTTTTTCTCGTTGCAAGTGACACCGAAAGCCGAAAAGGATATGCCGCTGATTTTAGCTTAATCATTAATGTACTATCATTCTAGTTATTTTGGGAAGTTCAATATATATATATATATATATATATATATATATATATATATATATATATATATATATATATATATATATATATATATATATATATATTAACGAAGCAAGCATGACAGCTTGCTTCCATGCCGACAGCAATTTCTCTCCAATCATATTATGTTTACATGAACGTAATATAATTCATACTGTCCTTTTCACAATGTTCTTTAATTTTTCCATAGTTGACAATGAATGTCCCAGAACAATGTTTGAATTATTTTCCATTATTACACAGTCTTCTTGCCTCTTGCTAATTGCAGCATGTAATTACCATTCTTCATTTACTCGTATGATTGTATTGATTTGTGTACTAATTCGGGTTTTCATTCCAATTTTTGCACCGTGTTTTCTGCACTGGTACTATAGAACTAGAGGTCAGCGTGGACGCGGGGCTCGATGCCCATGCGCTGAAATTTCCGGTGCGCTGACGGCGGGGTATGGATTCATTCCCTACTCCTGGCAGCTGGCCTTCAACGTTGACTTCTCGTTCTGAAAGCAAAGAAAAACTACTGAATGTAAAATTACCTTGTAAATCAACCCGGGTTATGACAAAGGGCGTGTAACATTTATTATAGAACTACAGCATAAAGACATTTGTCTTCTGTCTGTTTGAGTATGCTCTCAGGGCATATTTAAAGTTTCAGTAGTCTTGATTGAATTTTAGTCTTTCATTGCTTTTAAATTGTTTCTCGCCTCTGTTTCATGTATGTCTGTATGTTAAATACTTGACAACATTTTCTAAGTACGCTTCTTTGCCCGAAATATCACTATTTCAATTATAACTTCTATACATTCTTAATTATTCCTATCTATTAGATAGTGTCTGTATTTTTAAGTGCCTATTTTTCAATGTATGTGTATATCAGTGCTGTAACTGTCCACTGGAGTGGTGAGTTCGTTTACTCATGTATTACTTATGTCTTCATACATTCAGGAAATGGGTGTTATTACAGATTGAAAGCTGGCGTGTAAAATAATTAAGATTGTATAGAAGTTATAATTGAAACCGTGATATTTCGGGCAAGGAAGTTACTTAGACAATGTTGTCAAATATTTAACATTCAGACATACAGCTCCATATTGTTAGATCACTCCGCACTCGGTGTGTGTTTTTATCAATATCCCGCTGGCCGCCATTACATTACTTCCCATAACATTTCCTGATTAAAATTGGGTGGAACTGCGGTAAAGCTGTGAAAATGTAAACAATATAAAATGACACAAAGTAGTCCAGCTTTACATAACAGATTTACGACACATACATGACGTTGCGGCGATTAGCCTTCATCGGGTTCATTAGGTTATTAGGTTCTTCATTAGGTTATTTACCTTTGCTGTTATCACTTCTTGCTAAACCTGAAACATCTGAGAAAGCTGTTGTACCAATTTGAATTGTTTCTGTGGGTGAACCGACATACATCATTTCTAAATCTTGCTGCAGTTTTCTGCCGAGTTTGCTAACATCAATATCCAGAGGGTTGTACATTCAGCAATTTTGAAATAACTAACGTCTTCAGCAAATTCTTTGACATGTATTTAATGTGTACCATGTTTGTCTCACAATAATCATGATCCAAGCTCTCCTGTTTTAACCAAAATTCGTCTTTATCATCATCATGTGCCGTGCTAGATGGTGTGGGTGTCCCTGGTAAATTCTGATGACGATGTACCTACAAACCACCGTCTGAGACCATCCAACGTTATTGTTCTCTATCTTACCTCTATAGACAATCTTTCCTGCCGTCGTGATCTTATGTAATGCCTCTTTCGTGTCCTTTTCAGGACCCATCTCCCACTGGTCCAAGCCTGACACCCAGCTCACGCCTGTGGCTCCTAGTAGCTGTCAGCATGCGACAGCGGCCACCCCCCGGGCAACAGCTGTGAGAGGCTGGCTAAACCAGGCGTGGGTAGCCGATTTGGTGTCAAACCAAGCGGTGAACTAGGGTATGCCTACCCAGCATGTGAAGACAGGATCCGGCAGACTGCGCGGAAGAAATTCCTGATTCAACGGGCAAGACGGCGTTTACCTGCAAAGCGTTGAGGAACGTAATGAGCACAGCAAGATAACGTAGAGCGCCCTGGTCATCCACTGCACCTGTATTCGTCTCCAGTCGTCTTGACCTGTCCTGCCACTTGATTCAGATGGACTCATGGGAGAGAGTGAGGTCGACGAATTGCGCAACTCTTCCTCACTTTAATCCAATTCATCGCGCAAGTCATTCTTCATCAAACGTCATATATATATATATATATATATATATATATATATATATATATATATATATATATATATATATATATCACCTTCAAGCCCTGTGGCGATGGGCGAGCGGCGAAGCGGCAGGCGTGGGTACGCTGGCAGCCGTAGTCGCAGACCTGCCCACAGGCGGCTCAGGCCATATGGTCGTCTTCTACTGACCGGAGCAGCAGTGGGATTCGGCAGCCCCCTGAGCGACTGAGCAGCCCTCTATAGGAACATACTGCTCACCTCCATAGCATGAGGAAGGGGCTAGAAAAGGTGCCCTAAACATTGTCTGCTCCATCATTAGCTAACCAGCTAGCTGCGGTTGGTGGGTACCCTAAACTGCGGTCGACATACAAACAAAGTAAAAACAGGTAAAGCTAAGAGAGCAAACCATATTCCCTCAACAATCGGAACTTGGAATGTACGCACCCTACTTGACAGAGATGGCGCGTCGGGTCCAGAGAGACGAACAGCATTGATTGTTAGAGAGCTGGACATGTACAACATCGACATTCGACATTGCAGCCTTGAGCGAGACACGACTTGCAGAAGAAGGCCAAATCTGTGAAATAGGTGCCGGCTACACATTTTTCTGGAGTGGAAGGAAAACCGAGGAAAGACGCCAATCCGGTGTGGGATTTGCCATTAAGTCAGCAAACTAGCTGGATTTCCTGAATTTCCTGATTTCCTTAGCTGAAAACCTGGTCAGCAAATTAGCTGGATTTCCAAAGGCTATAAACGACAGGCTCATGACCATTAAATTGCCTCTGCTGAATGGAAGGAAGCATGCAACCTTTGTGAGTGTCTATGCACCAACTATGACCAATGAAGATGATGTCAAGAACAAGTTCTATGAGGACCTGCACAATGTATTAACATCTGTTCCCAAAGGAGACAAACTTATACTCCTTGAGGATTTCAATGCCAGAGTAGGCACGGACACCACCTCTTGGAGTGGCATTATTGGAAAGCACGGAGTCGGAAATTGTAACATCAATTGACTCCTCCTTCTTCAGACATGTGCCGAACACGATCTCCTGACTACCAACACAATTGTCCGTCTCCCCATGAGAAACAGGACATCGTGGATGCACCCTTGATCAAATCACTGGCACCTCATTGACTATGTCATCGTCAGGAGGAGTGACAGACAAGACGTTCGGGTGACAAAATCCATGTGTGATGCCGAATGTTGGACAGACCATTGTCTCATTATCTCGAAAATAAACATTCACATCAAACCACCACGGCGTCCTCAAGGGGTGAAAATGGAAAATAAAATCTAAATGTCACCCGCCTAAACAGCAAGAAAATGCAGCTGTCGTTTGAAAATATGCTGGAAGACCGCCTCAAGCCCAATGCTGCAGCTAAACAGGATACAGAACCAGAGTGGAGAGCCCTAAAGGACATAATTTACAACACTGCTATGGAAATCCTGGGTCCAACACCCCCCCCCCCCCTTTCCCCTCGAAAGCATAAAAACTGGTTTGATGAAAATTCAGAAGACAACCAGTTGCTGGCCGAGAACATCTTCTCCGCAAGGCACATTTGAATGACCCGAAGTCAACATAAAAAAAAAAGATGCCTTCAAGAACATTCAGAGAATAGTGCAGCAGAAACTTCGGCACATGCGGGACTCCTGGCTGAGCAGCAAAGCTGATGAAATTCAGGGCTTTGCTGACAGACATGATATGAAAAACTTCTACGACTCACTGATAGCGGTCTATGGTCCTACATCACCAGGTACAGCTCCCCTCCTCAGTGCAGATGGGGGAACATTGGTCACCGATAAGAAAGACATCCTTCAGCGCTGGGCAGAACATTTCAGCAACATCTTAAATGCAACTTCCTTCTTCGATGATGAAACCATCAACTGCCTTTCTCAAGTTCCTATCAATGATACACTTGATGACCTGCCACCATAGTGGAAGTAAACAAAGCCATCCAGCAACTCTCCAGAGGCAAGGCACCTGGTCCGGACTCCATCCCGGCAGAGATACACAAGGCAGGTGGGCCGGTCCTTACAGAGCAGCTTCACCAAGTCTTTACAAACATATGGGTGAACGAGACCATGCCACAAGATTTCAAGGACGCGTCAATAGTCCACCTTTACAAACGAAAAGGAAACCGCCAATCCTGTGACAACCACCGAGGCATCTCCTTGCTTTCAATTGCAGGGAAGATACTCGCCAGAATTCTTCTCAATCGCCTCACGGCCCATCTCGATCAAGGTCTTCTTCCCGAGAGCCAGTGTGGCTTCAGAAAATAACGTGGAACTGTTGACATGATTTTCGCTGCAAGGCAGCTGCAAGACAAATGTCAGGAACAGAACTGCGAAATGTTCTCCACTTTTATTGATCTTACCAAGGCTTTTGATACAGTCAGCAGAGAAGGACTGTGGGAGATTATGGCAAAATATGGCTGTCCACGAAAGTTTGTCCAAATAGTGCGGCTATTTCATGATGGCATGCAGGCAAGAGTACAGGAAAATGGTGAACTGTCTGAGCCCTTTCCTGTCACCAATGGAGTGAAACAAGGATGTATCCTGGCACCAACACTGTTCAGCCTCATGTTTTCAGCTATGTTGACGAATGCCTTCGAGAACAACGACATTGGAATAGACATCAACTACCGCATGGATGGAAAGTTATTCAATCTCAGAAGGCTGAAAGTTAAAACCAAAAATTGACAGAGAGCTCCTGTGTTTGCTGATGATTGCGCTCTATACGCCAACTCAGAGGCGGACATGCAACATAATGTTTCAGCTTTCTCACATGCCTGTGCCAACTTTGGGCTCAATATCAACTTGGAGAAGACTGTAGTTATGTACCAGCCAGCTCCAGGGAATAATCACACTGTGCCGAATATCAAAGTGAATGGTCATAGTCTAAGTGTTGTGGACAAATTCACCTATCTTGGCAGCACTGTGTCACAAGCTGCCACAATTGATGATGAAGTGAATGCAAAAATCTCCAAGACAAGCGCGGCCTTTGGCAGACTGTACAAGAATGTATGGGACAGAAATGGAATAAGCCTGCAAACAAAGCTGAAAGTCTACAAAGCAGTTGTATTATCCACACTGCTATATGCTTGTGAAACCTGGACTGTTTATCAGCGACACGCTAGGAAATTAAACCACTTCCACACAGTCTGCCTTAGGAAGTTACTGAAGATTAAATGGAAGACAAGATCCCAGACACTGAAGTCCTAGAAAGAGCGTCCATGCCCAGTATCCACACTATACTAAAGAAGAATCAGATTCGCTGGGCTGGTCACTTGACTCGCATGCCAGATCACAGGCTCCCTAAACGAATTTTTTACGGCGAGTTGCGTTGTGGTAAACGCTCCCAAGGCGGCCAGAGGAAACGCTTTAAAGACACTCTGAAAATCTCACTGAATGCTTTTGGAATTCATCATGACACCTGGGAGACTGCAGCCAGAGACCGAAATTCGTGGCGTGCATCATTACGCAAGGGTGCAGTCACTTGTGAGGCAACCAGGACTGCAAGAGCTGTGAAGAAAAGGCAGAACAGAAAAACCACTGCATAAAAATCCTCCTCCAGAAACGTCAAGCATTTTTTGTCCACATTGTCAAAGAACATTTCGAGCTAAAATAGGCCTTATCAGCCATCTTAGACCTCACGGCTCCATACTTTCAACCCCTCTGGATGAAATGAATGGTCATCATCATTCTTGGTGGACAAACAACAACATGTAACGCCTCTCTTCTCACCACATGACCAAAGAACACTGTTTGTCTCTTTCTTGTAGTTGCCTTTAACGTTCTACTTTCATTATCCTTTTCGAGGTAATCGTTGTTAGTTATTCCCGCTGTCCAAAGGTGTTCGCAACATTCATTTAGAAACCATATCTCCAGGATCGTCCTTGTTCAATATAACATGCCAGCGCTCTCTTTCTGAGTCAATTAAAGTGATTTATTACATCCATGCAGCGTTTCGCTTGACCTATTTTGCTCTTAATCTTTGTCACGCGTGGGTTATCTGATGTCACAATTGCAACCACATATTTGAATGTATTGACTAGGTTACAAGTTGTCTTCTATTGTAATATCACGTTTTGGTGTTATCGTATTCTTCGATAGCCTACAACCGCTCTATTTGAGGACAAATTATATGAAGATGTCAACAAGCTTAAGTTGATTGCTGCTTTCTTTGCATTTATTCGTACTGACATCTGAATGTGAACGGTGAAGAAGTAGCAGGAGGATGAATTCTTTGCTATAATAACTGTTGCTTCTGTTTGATTTTCAAGAAAAGTCCCAATTTGCATTCTCGATTACTACAATAGCGAATATTTCTACGTTTTTAATTATCAATAAAGTATCAACTGCGTAATGTAGATTGTTTATATTATAAACTCCAACTTCTTCATGCCTGTTAGTATTTTTCTTTCTGTTCATTTCTTCGTGATTAGATCTACAAGTTATCAGTAGGGTTTCGTGTGTAATGTACATTTGCTGCGCGAGTATTCTTGACTTTAGCACTCAATGTCAGTGGTTAGTTTCCACTCTGTTGTGTGTCCAGTTTGACGAGGTAGAGAAGATTGTGTGCTCAATTGACCCCCCCCCCCCCCCCCCAGGACCTACGCCAGTGGTAGCGCAGCTACTGGTATGGTATTCGTATATGTCAGACAGGTCCGTCCAGAGATATGAACCAGACGAAAAGATAGTAAAACCTGCTGTTTTGAATGTAGACTGGGAGAGACAGACTAGGGAAAGCGAACTCTGGACACATGCTTGTCGAAATCGGTTTGTGCTGAGCCACAGGCTGGACGAGACGGTGTAGCGGAACTCATTATATGATTCTTCTTCTTTCGTTCGCTTGAAATATGTCTATAACTGCAATGTTGTCTCTTGTATGAATCTAACAGTCTTTTTTAGTTCACTCAGCGATCCATAGAGTTTTTCTTCCACTGTTGTCTCCCTATGCCAGAAGGTTCGCCTGGATATGTTGTAGTTTGGGCAGTCCTGGAGTATGTGCTCTGCTGTCTGCGACGCCAAACCATATGTGCACTGGCTGAGTCACCAATCTTGAATTTTGTATACATGTCGTTGCGTAATCTATTGTGTTCTGAGGCGCAGAATAATGACCTGTATGGTCTGTCCATAACGTGGTAGTCGTCTTTGGTAGGGTTTGGTGGCCTTCTGACTGATTTGATCATTCTTTTCTTTTGGTGGAATTATATGATGAAAAGATGTCAGTGGTTAGTTGAGCATCATATAACGTGTGTGATAAGATTAAATATGTATACCAAGCGCATGTAACGCATTTTGCGTTATCAATTTGGAAGCTTGGATTGTTTGCACATTTGGCAGATTGGGATGTGAACATTGCTGTGGTCTGTGCGGAAGTTCTTTCATTCATATACGGGTTGTTAACATGTTGAGATAATTCTGTGCTGTAAGAGATAGCATGGGGTTCGGCTTACGTGGTAAGCAGCAAAGATTCTGTACAAAGGAATGGATATGCTGTAAGGAAGGGTTCTCAAGTTGATCGCGCAGTAGCACAGATGTAGTCTTCATTTTTTTTTTCTGTGACGTGTGTGTTGAGAGAGAGAGAGAGAGAGAGAGAGAGAGAGAGAGAGAGAGAGAGAGAGAGAGAGAGGCGTGCAACATTATTATTATTGTTGTTACTTGTCACTCAATACTGCACTCCTTTCCTTCTGCCAGGGCTGCTACACTGCAGTTATTGACTTCCTGACTGACAATGTCCGAATATTTGCCGGCTTGGCTGCTGGTATATCAGTCCTTATGGTAAGTATACGTCACACAGACACTCCGCAATTTCTCACAGAAGAGAGCGATGGTGAAGAGAAGAGCGATAGAAAAACAAAAGAAGTGGTGGTGGGGAAGGCGGCGGCAGCAGCTGTATTAGCAGTCGTGGCAACAGTTGGAAATGGGGGAAAAGCAAGAACACAGTGAAAATGATGAAATAGGAAAACGTGTGTTTGTGTTTTTTTCTCTGTCGTGACCTTTCTTTTTTGCACCATTTTTATTGTTAAGTCAATTCAATATCTAGGCACAAAGATAACATCAGATGAAAGTTGCAGAACCGAGATAACAGAATAGGACAAGCAAAAACTGCATTCTATCAAATGAACATTTTATGCAATAAGTCTGTGTCATTGGATGTCAGAAAAAGAATTCTTGCTTGTTACACAGAACCAGTTCTAACATATCGTTGCATATCCTGGACAATATAAACAAATTCATAGAGGCTTCGGAGATGTGGTTTTATAGAATGCTGAAAATTCATTGGACAGCCAAAATGAGTAATCTGGACATTTCCAGAGAGTCTAAATCCCGAAGACAACTTACCACATACATCAGAAAGAGACAGTCTTAATTTTATTTCTGCCACATTTTGAGAAGACAAAAACTGTAGCATGTTGTGACAACTGGAAAGATTTGTGGAAAGAGCGACAGAGGAAAACAGTGAGAGAAAATTCTTGGCAGGCTTATGCCATGGCATGGAAGAGAGTCAACTAACGAACTGATACATGCCACGGGCGATCGCAAGATGTAGAGAAGCATGATCGCCCACGCGTCGCTAAGGCACTTGATGATAATGATGATTACGTCAACATGACTGTGCTTATTAGAATGTAAGGCTGCTTATCTAACATTGCCTGTGTATCTTTAAGTGAGTCCTTATTCCTCTGATAATGGCAGAAATATAATTGAATTTGAATGGGGGGGGGGGGAGAGAGAGAGAGAGAGAGAGAGAGAGAGAGAGAGAGAGAGAGAGAGAGAGAGAGAAAGAAGAATAGGAAATGCTCAAAGTTGACTGCTTCTTTCTTTGGATTTATTCACAGTGACGTCTGAGGGTGTACGAAGAAGGGTGAGAAATTGATACAAATATTTTCAACATGAAAAAAGAAAAACATATCCAGATATATTTTAACAAATAAAAAAACAGTAAAATTGAGAACTGCCACGTTATATACATTCAACACTACTTAATGGCCACAGAAACCTGAACAATGACCATGCAATTAGAAAGTTGCAATGGAGATGAGGATATACAGAAGAATTGATTGTACCTCATGGAAATAAAAACAATCAAATATAGAGGTCCTGCGGAGGTTGGGAATGAACCGAGGGATGATGATAATTTTTTTTAAAGACATTTTGGCACATTACAAGACATAACACTGATGCCCGGGAGTTGAAGACAGGCGAGTAAGAGGTAGCAAGTAATACAAGCGGGAAGATAACATTACGAGATGGACGAACAAGTCTATCAGTGTTATTTACCCACTGTAACCAACTTTCACTGTGGAGACGCGACCTGACCCATTACTGCCATGGCTGCATTCTCAAACTGCCTTTCCGTTATCTTTCTACTGAAGAGACTACTCTTAACTGTTTGTAAACAGTATGGCTGCCAGAATGACGTCAGAGACGGGCGAGTTTATTTTATGTATAATCAGTGTAACATACATAAACAATTTGTCAAGACAGGCTTGTTCCTTTCATAATCCAGGTCACTCCAGGAAACAAACGCTTCCTTTTTCTGTCTATTTCCAGGTCATGGGAATGACATTTGCCATTTGCCTTTGCCGGAGGATCAAGGACGAGTTTTTGTTTGACTGATGTCTGTGTTTATATTTGAAACTATTTCAGTGTCTTCTGAGTCACTCCCGTAGTCATTATTTTACCCCTCGCGACCATTTGTCATGTGTATTGTTGTGGTTTGAGAGATCACCCACATGTTACCGCGTTCATTGATTGTAGCCCACACTAGGTGAGCGTAATGCTGAATTTACATAAGGGAGGCCTAATAATGTTGACAGTATCCTACACTTAATAAGCGTAATGATGAATTTACATAAGGAAGACAAATAATACTGACAGCCCACACAAGATAGGGGTAATGCGGAATTTACAGAACGGAGGCAAAAAAAATGGATAATACAAAAATGGGGACAACAAACATTTTGCATATCAGATATATCACTTTCCGTCTAAAATGTATACATGTTTGTTTTTCATACAGTATTACATTCATCTCAGAAGTATTCTTACGATGTATGTCTCATGTAGAAGACTGACAATTATTTAGATATGCTGGCATGTATGTACACATTCATGGCCCAGATTACTGTAACTGTGAAATATTGCATAGCTGGGTCAGAAGAAATACAAACTGGAAGAGGAGGAATTAAAGCAACAGTCATAAGGTGATTACAGCAACTGTCGTGTAGAGAACGAGCTTCGGCAATTATAGGGCAATGTCCCGTCAATAAAACAACTGACAGTTATGAAAACATATCAACATTAAAACATAACCAACATGTTTCGGTCAGACACAAAATGTCACTTACCAGATTATGTGACAAATAAAAAATAGGTTTGAACCAAACAAAAATAGATGGCCAAAAAATGGGACGTAGGGGTGTGTCATAGTTATGACTTAAATGTTTATAATATGGTAGCAGACATGTTGTATTTTAACGCAATAAGAACAGTTCGGTGATTATATAATCCATTGGCAGATACGGGCAGTCGTTTGACGATAAATCATCCCACAGCACTTAATGAGTTAATAATACCAAGAGTAAAGTGTGACATGCAGTAACATAGTGGCTAGTGCAGTTGTTTGCTAAGGCAGTGGTGTGGGTTCAAGCCCCGGCAGTGTCCGGATCCTTTTTTTTTTTTTCACCAGCATGTCTCTGGTGGCTGTGGGTTCGAGTTCGCATCAGGGCGGGTTTGTTTTAAATGACCTGGACTCCCGGGACAACCCAGGCTAAAACAGGCACCAGGAAATGTCCTGAGAGTAAAGTGAGCCAGCGTAATACTGACCACATCAGCCCGTCAGTGCAAGGTGACATATACACATACCAGCTAGTGCCATATGTCCTTCACACATCAAGGCCTGTCACAAGGGTCCTTTGTTTAATATGGCTCTGGGGGTGACCTCATAAAATAGGCACAGGATAAGTTTTTTTTTAAAAGATTTTATGGAAAGGGAAGGGGGCAAAGAAGAGAACTAATCACCCTACTTCATTATTCCATGACCTAGAATAATGAGCACCTAACGTTTTATAGACCAGCATCGATCTGTCATGACATTACCCTTTACCCGACTGAAAATAACAAGCTAATATTCCAAGCGGCTGTTATTGTGCTTACCTAAACCAGTTTAAATTTGGTGTAAGTAACAGATCATTACGATCATCGTCATTAATGTTCCTTGATATGCCCAAGCCAGTCTCCCTGGCCTAGGTGTTAAACGACTTTCTCCATAACCCCGTTAAGCCACGTAGGGTAACGCAGCGCACAAGTATTGGAAGCGGTTCTCGCCGCATTGGTAACTTACAGGATAAGTGAGCTGGCTGCTCAGAAAGCAATGGCAACCTACTGAGCGTAATCTTGCCAAGAAATCAACGACAGCGGTAAAATGCTGGTGTTGACAGCAAATGTCCTGTAAAGGATATGCAAAAAAAATAAATATACCCAAAACATTTTATATTCCTCGATTTTACCCCTCTCAATAACCAGTGTTCTTCAGCACTAGCTAGCTTTCTTTCTCTCTCCCGAATTTCCATCATCTCCTTCAGCACCCATATGTTATACTTTTTAACTGACTTCATAATTGCTTTAGTTTTCCAAGCATCTGTACAGAAAGTATTCTTTCATTGCTTTACTTTTTGGCCAGACCATACTCGTCTGAGACCATAGACATTGTCACTGTAAAGAAATCCTCTATCTCCCGTTGCAAACTTATATCATAACCAAAATCTACCAATTGGCTGTTCTCAAGTTCATTCTTTCTGCTGTCACGTGGTTTCAAGGACAGCCATGGATTGTAGCGAGTTGGTTGAAGACCCAGTTGGGGACAAAGGACGAAAGAAGACAGATGATTACGTCAGTAAATGTATATTACAGAAATAGTAGCTTCATGGCATTTAGTACAAACCACCGGTCAAATGTAAAGAAACTATGAGTCAACAAAGAAAAACTGTCTATCCACTTTTATCTTGACCAGACCTTATGCATTTTCATGAACAAGGTGTCTGCAATATGCAGGGTCCATCTTCGTGCTGGTTGGCACATGTCTCTTCTTCCAGCAACCATGCTAATACTAATAGTAATCACTCAGTTTCCATTTGTAATAACCTAATAACCCCTACTAGATGTATTTACTGATCTAGCAATTCAGCTCCCCTGTTATGTATCACAGCAGATAATGGCAGTATGTACTTTTCATTCTCATTATTTACATACACGTGAGAGTAGTTAATTCATGAGACTGATGATTTCCAATAAAACTAAAGTCCAGAGCTAGATAAGTTCCAAGACACCTTTGAACCTAGCAACAATCGTTATTCATCTGGATGCATAAATTCAATCCTGACATTGGCATGTGTTTTCCAAGTAATGTATTATTTATATATGTCACTATTATCAACAATCTTTTGATAGAGAAACCTCACTTCATGTCTAGACATGAAAAAGAAAACATTTTTTAAAGCAATCAATTTTTTCCTCCAACTCCCATAAACTGCTGGGAGCTAAAGTCAAACATGTATTCTCTGTGTGCAACTGAAACTCATTCCAGGCCCTTGAGCCAGATAGGTGGAATATAATGATGCCAGATACACATTTCTCCATTATGATTAACATAAACTAGATGCTGGACGAATGCATCTTGATAAATATATGAATTTACTGGAGGACTGCATGTTGATAAACAAATGAATTCATATGCTTGCACCCATTCACGTCAGTGATGTAAATATTATATTCATTCTCAAGCAGTAGCCTAGTGACTAGTGCACGCGCCATCTCAATTCCTCAATTTAGTGCGTATTTTTTAATGCGAACACATGGCTCCCGGGTCGACCTAGTTTTATAAAATGGATCATCATCATGTGCCATGCCAACTGGCTTTGGCGTTCATGCCTCTCTAAACATAGTCCTCGGTCATTTCTAACTGTGATTTGTAGAATTCCATGAAATCTTAGGAAGATAATGTGGAAGTATCCCCTTGGCTTCCACATTCACACTGGGGTCTGTTACCTCTGTCTTTGACAGCACTTTCCAACTGTCAGTGCAAGTGAGTACCCTGCTTTTCTCAGGTGCAGAGTTGTTGACTAACCCCGGTGGATGTCCGGCCCCCAAAGCTGTGTTTGCCACACCATGGTGTGTTTCACATCCTCCACCAAGTTAAAGTGTTTTGGAGATTTTTCCTTCGTCGAGTTACAAAACCATGATGGCATTTTTCAAATTCTCCAGTACTCTTAGAGGATTTATTAAATGGATACCAATGTTCTATTAGATAGATTGGCCAGAATGATACTCACATCACTCACCCAGTGGGTGCCGTATGATCAAGTACATCTCACATCACTCACCCAGTGGGTGCCGTATGATCAAGTACATCTCACATCACTCACCCAGTGGGTGCCGTATGATCAAGTACATCTCACATCACTCACCCAGTGGGTGCCGTATGATCAAGTACATCTCACATCACTCACCCAGTGGGTGCCGTACGATCAAGTACATCTCACATCACTCACCCAGTGGGTGCCGTATGATCAAGTACATCTCACATCACTCACCCAGTGGGTGCCGTATGATCAAGTACATCTCACATCACTCACCCAGTGGGTGCCGTATGATCAAGTACATCTCACATCACTCACCCAGTGGGTGCCATATGATCAAGTACATCTCACATCACTCACCCTGTGGGTGCCGTATGATCAAGTACATCCCACATCACTCACCCACCTAGTGCCGTATGATCAAGACAATCTCATATCACCCATCCAAGACCGTATATCAAGAAAACATGGGTCTAACACCATATTTCATAATTATGTCACAATTGCATGGGACGGAGTATTTTGTATATAAACATTCTCATGTGTTTTACTCTAGGAAAAAGATGGGATTTTAAAGTGCCATGTGAGTATGTTGTTTAAAATCAATACACTGATCTTTTAGCGACAGATCAGTGAAAATCTCAAAATACTGCAAAGCTTTACTAAATTAACCCATTTTCACACACACAAAGACACACACATGGGCTATGTTTGACTGAGTTGCCAAGTGTCATGACCATTTCAATTGCTAGTGCCATGTAATGTGGGTTGGGAGTACCAACTGCCTGCATTCTAGTGCTTTGAACAGATGAATAATATATATTCTAAGTAAATGTTGTGGTAGATTGTGCACTTGCTTACAATGAGTGGTCCAGGTTTGATCCCAGCAGTGGCAGGGTTTTGTTTTTCACCCAGCACAACTGTGGGGCTGACTGAGCCTCATAAATGGGGTATTAAGCGGTTTTCAGAATTTTCCGGGACAGACAGACATTGAAGAACTTACACTCACCTCATGCCATGAACTAGAATATTTGCAGGTCTAACATATAACACTCCAAGACCAGCATCAGCTGTGGAACTACCTTCAAAGTATCAAGCACAGCTTATCAAGTTTTAGCAGTGTATGTTCCTGATCTTTCTATCTATCATTGCTTCAGTCATATTAAAGTAGAATACCAACTAATCAGTCAAGCTATTGTGATAAATTGTTGCTATTTTCTTACTTCTGGTATTTTTGTTTAATTGGTAATGGTCCTAAAGCAGTTTCTTGCTATGTGTCTGTGATGTAATAAGGCCATCACATTTTGTAGGCCTGATTGCATGGAGGAATAGGTGGCCAGTCTTTCTCTAACTTTAACAGGTGATGAGTCCTGACACTGAACCTACACCCAACCCTGCTCATGACATTACCAGTGCAGTTCCCTACCAACATCACTAAAGCACCCTCTTGCTAGTATAAGGTTTTATGTAGTTGTGGGGTGTTCAGTTCTCTTGTGACTATTTCACAATAATGATAATCTGTGTTCTGTACAGAAAGATCTGTGAAAGAAAATTGATTGTAAACCCTCAAAATTCAAGCGCCTCGGAACTTGTACAGAACAGCGGCAGAACTGAAAAACAGAACCAGGCATTGTTTGATCCTCTTTGATTGTTAATAATTTTCTTTTGAAAACAAACAACAAGTATTTTATCATTTCAAATAGATTACAAGTACATAATTCTTAACCATCAAACTTAACATATCTCAGCAGTACTTTTAACTTTGTTCTGTCTCCAGAAAACAAGCCATACTTTTAACAAACACTATTTTCAGCACCTGCACTCCGCAGTAATAGTTCCCACAGCGGAACACTGATATATCACTCACTTCAGAGAGGACCATTTGTGGCCTCATATGGTCCAGGGTTGATACATTCTCATGAAATAGGTGCCCATGAAAACAAACAAGGAACTTCTTCATCCCCTCTTCATAAAAGAAGATTCCAGAATACATATCAAGTCCTATAGCTATTCACAAAGGACATGTTTCACATCTTGAGGAGTATTGGGTACATAGTGCTAGTAGTATGTTGTATAGACAATCAACACTTGCTGTGTGTTATGGTCAATGTCACACTGACCAATTTTACTTCCCAGAACATGTCCATGTACGCACTTTAGGCTGGGTAAAGACTAAGTTTCTCACTTTAGACGGGGTAAAGACTAAGTTTCTCACTTTAGACGGGGTAAAGACTAAGTTTCTCACTTTAGGCTGGGTAAAGACTAAGTTTCTCACTTTCCATCCATCCATCATGTGCCATGCCGGTAAGCGTGGGCGGTCATGTTCTGCCATCTCACCCGATCACCAGAGTCGTGGATCAGCTCCGTGTTTCTGTCTCGACTATGCCACAAGGCCAAGCCATCCAGGTACTTGCTTCTAGGTCTTCCCCTTGGTCTGTTCCCCTCGATCTTACCAGTTGTCACCAAATTCTCCAATCCATTTCTTCTCATAACATGTCCAAAAAATTTTGACTGTCTACGTCTAATTTCTCTAATCAATTTACGATCTTCATTTGTTTCTTGAAGGACTTTAGGCTGGGTAAAGACTAAGTTTCTCACTTTAGGCTGGGTAGAGTTTCTCACTTTAGGCTGGGTAAAGACTAAGATTCTTTCTCACTTTAGGCTGGATTTCTCACTTTAGGCTGGGTAAAGACTAAATTTCTCACTTTAGGCTGGGTAAAGACTAAGTTTCTCACTTTAGGCTGGGTAGAGTTTCTCACTTTAGGCTGGGTAAAGACTAAGTTTCTCACTTTAGGCTGGGTAGAGTTTCTCACTTTAGGCTGGGTAAAGACTAAGTTTCTCACTTTAGGCTGGGTAAAGACTAAGTTTCTCACTTTAGACGGGGTAAAGACTAAGTTTCTCATTTCCCACACATCATCAATGTTGGATATACCTAGCATGCATCTAAACTTACATAAGCAATTAATTGAATATAATTACTACTGAGTCAAAATAAAAATTAAAGCAGAACCTAACAATGCCCAACATAAAGGTGCTCAACAGAAATGTCATAGAACAAGTAAACGTTTTTATTTCATGTCTCTTCATCAGCGGACACAAATTATGAAAATCACAGCAACAAAATAAACAAAATATATCAATAATAATGCAAACTAGATAGATAATACAGATGCTGTTTGTGGTTTATCCACACACAAAATTATCAAATAACATAATGAAATGAAAACCACAAGAATAATGCTAAGAATAAATAAATGTACCTAATCATGAAAACAAAAAAACACTGCAAGAAATTATAATTTCATCTGAACATGTCATCATGTTACTATGGAAAATACAGCATAATAGAACACAATTTATATCATGGGAATAGTATCCTCTGAAAATAACAAGTATGGTCAGTAATTACAGAAGAATCATACACATGTTATAAAAAATATGTATATCAGGTGATTAAAATCTTAGATGTGAGAGAAACTAGAAAATAATTACAAATGTTTGTGATTACACTTTGAATGGAAATGTGAGGAACAAAATCAAACTCAACAACCAGCATAACAAATGTGTTTTCACTACAGGGGGAATCCACCACCATATATTAGAGAAAAACAACTCCAATTCACAGACGGGTGGCAGCTGTGGTTAGCAGGCTTGCCGGGCACAGTAGTCATGTTTGAATCCCAATCACCCGGGATGGTTAACCCGGTCCACAAATGCCCGCAGAAGTCAGATGTGTCGGCCTAACCGTGCAAGAACGCAGCTTTGCTGTAAACAGGCACAACGCAATCACATCCGAAAAAAAAACTCTGGATGAATGCAGAAGAAGAATCTCAATCAAGGCAGATATTTTAATTGATCTGGCCTCCCAGGTTGACCCAGCCTCCCAGGTTGAGCCAGCCTAAAATGGGTCCAGGTGTCATGGGATGGGCTGATACTGACCACTTCACTCATCCAGTGGCTAGTTCCATATAACACACTTCAAAGCATGTAAAAGGCCTGTTTACCTGTACTTGCTATCCTAAGAGGGATGTTTGAAAGTTTGTAGTGTCGAGGGAATAATGTTGGCTATATGCACATGATCATATTTATTTGATTACCTCCCTGGATTCATGTAACAGGTCCTCTATACAACAGAAAGATGGACAAGTAACAAACTCAATCAAAGATATATACTTTTCAATGCAAAATAAACAGAACTGAAAATAAACACCACACCTCTGTGACTGAAATGGGAGACAGAAACAAATCAAAACTTGTGCATGTCAACTGGATGGCTGATAGAGATATTATTATGTTGTTCTAAAGTTTGTCTATTTAAAATTGCATGAACGAATGAATAAGTTAGGAACAACATGTATCTTGTAGACTGGACATGAGAATAAAAGTGATTTTAAAAACAAAACCATGTTTCATTGTGTGTTTTTGTGAATCATGATTTGATCAAGAGAACTTCAATTATTGCTGGACCGAAACATTTTAAAAAGATGCATAATCTCCCATGAGAGGGCACACTGAATTCATTTTATTTTAACTTACTATATGTTTATTGCTTCTTCCACAACATCATCTTCCCCAACAATTAACTGTATCATGCAAGATGTGGAGACGAACAGTTGACATGGCACTTGATGACGATCATCATGGTTTGATTATTTGCTTCAGACCACAAGATTACTTTAAAGTACAACTGCATGAGGCAAGCTAATCAATTACTTGGGATATGGAAAGAGCTGAATCAACTTCTTGGGATATGGAAAGAACTGAATAACCTTCTTGGGATACAGAAAAAGCTTATACAACTGCTTCGAATTTGACAGAACTGAAACTGCTTGGGATACAGAAAAAACTTTAAAAAACTTGTTGGGATATAGGGAGAGCTGAAACAACTGCTTGGGATAAAGAAAGAACTGAACTACTTTTTGGGATATAGAAGGAATTGAAATAACAAACTGCCTGGGATAGAAAGAGTCTGAGACTTCACATCCCAGAATTATAGCATGTCATGAAAAGCTTGCCTCTCATCTCGCCCATCTCACGGCAAAATTAAAACCTACTTTCATGGCTTGGCCTATTGTGCTCAAGCCCAGGTTTTGGTCACACAACAATAACAAGAATGCCCTCTAATGATGATACCAGTCACATGTTGCTAACACACATCATGGGTCTATAACAAGAAAAAATACATCATTAAACCGTTGAATAACTTTACTGGCGTCTGCAGGGAGCAACGGTAGTGTGTTGGATAGCACACAAGCCTGCTAGGTCAATGGTAAAATGTCTGAATCCCCACTAGGTGAATTATTTTGAATTTGACATGGGCTCCCAGGCCAACCCAGCATCAAATGGATACCAGAATATGTCCTGAGTTATAAGGCAGCTGGCACATCACATCACATCACATCACATCACACATCCAGTGCCAATTGGTCTTTGATCTCTACATTGTGTGAGCTGATCAATGCCACACGGCATGAAAGCTATAATGTATTTTTCTTTCATTTTACCTCAAACTAAAAACAAAAGAGTCAGTAACCTATCTTTTGCCCAGATTTTCAAAATGCCTACATGAGAGACACAGCAAAAACTTACTCTGACATGTTACTGATGACAAAACATTCTTATACTGAATAAACAAACGGTATGGCAACAGCAGGCACTATGGGAATGTCTGCGTGCAATCACCACACTAAAGGAATATGTATGTGATAGTTCCTCATATATATGGTAATAGACACAATCATTGTACTACAGGAACAATCTTAGCATTAGTTCCTCAAGTATGTATATACAATCACTGCAGTGTAGGAAACATCTATGTTAATTAGTTTATCGTAGATATTGCAGCAGCGTAGCTCTTTGACAGGCTGCACAGTAATTATAAAACACTTTCCCAGACAGCAATGAGTAATAGAATTTATATCTATATTTAATCATCAGGAGCTGGAGTGGCATAGTGGTTAGTGCACTTGCTTACCAAGACAGCAGTCAGGGTAAGCTAAGGCAGGATTTATTTTTTTTTTTGGACCAATATGGTTCTAGGGTTGACCCATGATCATAAAATGAGTATCTCATAATTTTCTTAACTGGTTGAGAAGAAATGGTGATGAAGAGAGAACTGCCACCTTACCACATGTTGTGGCCTAGGATATGTGAAAGCCTAACTTGACAACCCAATGGCACTATCTGCCATGGGTCTAACTTTACCTAATCACCAAAATCCAACAGTAATTGGAACTGTCAGAAGGTATAAGGATACAATTGTAGATATCCATGCACCCACAATTTGGAGTTCACCATAATACTCTGATGAGTGGCTGAAATATCAATGGCCAATTTTGAAATTGCAACAAAAATTGAAAAGTATTTAATGCTGTCATTGAATGTAAGAAAAAGTATTGAAATGTTAAACAGAACCTGTTTTGCTGTATGGCAGTGATTCAAGGAATTAGGTTGTGCCTGGAAGCAACAGAGATGTGATTCCTGAAATGAATGTTGTGAATACCTTAGACTGTCAGAGTAACTAACAATGATTGCCTGGAAGAGACAGATCAAGAAACATGGTGCTGGATGGGCAGAGATGGTCAGAAGGGTTGATCCAGGACACCAGGCTTAAGAGACATGAACGCCACCAGTTGGCAATGCACGTGATGGTGAAGATAATGAAAATGTGCATGCAACAATACCTACATACTTATGAATCACTACAATTGTTACAATTAACACCTATATGCTACTGAAAACGTGTTTATGTTGGCGAATAAAGCCTGTTTATTACACACTGGTGATTGTAGAATATCTGCAATACACCATCATAACTATGATAAGACACATGTCACTCTGTAAATTATGGGTTTGAACCCTCTTCAAGTGTTTCTGCAACATAGAGGCAATGACATTTGTGTTGTGGCACTAACAATGAATAAACATGACAATGACTTCCTGAGCACAACCTTTGTAAAGATAATTCAAAATATGAAGACTACAAATGTTGCTGCACATACTGTGAAGACTATATGCTTGAAGCCGATCTCTGGGGCAAAAGGGTTATGGACGTAGTTCGTAATCCCGCTCACCCGCGCTCGAAACACAGCTGCAAGAGATTTGGCAGCAGACTGCATTGTCTCATCTCATCTCATCTCATCATGTTCCTCTTGTACCTTGCGGTGTCGAGGTGAAGTATAAACTTCGTGAGAGTGCCCGGTTATGGGCTTCGTATATCGACATTCCCATGGATTCTGTTATTCCCTCCGTCCAGCGTTTACGTGGTCGGCCTCTTCCTCTGTTTCCATCTGGTCTGTACGTCATTGCCTGTTGTGGCATGCTGTTGACTGGTAGCCTACTGCATTGTGCTGGGTCTTAATGAATTGGTATGAGAGCCGGTTGTTCAGAAATCAATGGCAAACTACTGAACGTAAATTTGCCAAGTCATCAACAACAGCAGTAAAATGCTGGTGTTGATAGCGATGTCCTGCATATGCAAAAAAAATTCTTGAAGAGTCTACATGTTGGAGGAATTTTGTACAATAAGCAGCAATACTGAAGATGAAAGAGTCTACATGTTGGAGTGATTGTCACGTCACAATAAGCAGCAATACTGGAGATGAAAGAGTCTACACGTTGGAGTGATTGTCAGGTCACAATAAGCAGCAATACTGGAGATGAAAGAGTCTACACGTTGGAGTGATTGTCAGGTCACAATAAGCAGCAATACTGAAGATGAAAGAGTCTACACGTTGGAGTGATTGTCAGGTCACAATAAGCAGCAATACTGGAGATGAAAGAGTCTACATGTTGGAGTGATTGTCAGGTCACAATAAGCAGCAATACTGGAGATGAAAGAGTCTACACATTGGAGTGATTGTCAGGTCACAATAAGCAGCAATACTGAAGATGAAAGAGTCTACATATTGGAGTGATTGTCACGTCACAATAAGCAGCAATACTGGAGATGAAAGAGTCTACACGTTGGAGTGATTGTCAGGTCACAATAAGCAGCAATACTGGAGATGAAAGAGACCATGTTGGAGTGATTGTCAGGTCACAATAAGCAGCAATACTGGAGATGAAAGAGACCATGTTGGAGTGATTGTCAGGACACAATAAGCAGCAATACTGGAGATGAAAGAGTCTACATGTTGGAGTGATTGTCAGGTCACAATAAGCAGCAATACTGAAGATGAAAGAGTCTACATGTTGGAGTGATTGTCAGGTCACAATAAGCAGCAATACTGAAGATGAAAGAGTCTACACGTTGGAGTGATTGTCAGGTCACAATAAGCAGCAATACTGAAGATGAAAGAGTCTACATGTTGGAGTGATTGTCAGGTCACAATAAGCAGCAATACTGAAGATGAAAGAGTCTACATGTTGGAGTGATTGTCACGTCACAATAAGCAGCAATACTGGAGATGAAAGAGTCTACACGTTGGAGTGATTGTCAGGTCACAATAAGCAGCAATACTGGAGATGAAAGAGATCATGTTGGAGTGATTGTCAGGTCACAATAAGCAGCAATACTGGAGATGAAAGAGACCATGTTGGAGTGATTGTCAGGTCACAATAAGCAGCAATACTGGAGATGAAAGAGTCTACACGTTGGAGTGATTGTCAGGTCACAATAAGCAGCAATACTGGAGATGAAAGAGTCTACACGTTGGAGTGATTGTCAGGTCACAATAAGCAGCAATACTGGAGATGAAAGAGTCTACACGTTGGAGTGATTGTCAGGTCACAATAAGCAGCAATACTGGAGATGAAAGAGTCTACACGTTGGAGTGATTGTCAGGTCACAATAAGCAGCAATACTGGAGATGAAAGAGTCTACACGTTGGAGTGATTGTCAGGTCACAATAAGCAGCAATACTGGAGATGAAAGAGTACATATTGGAGTGATTGTCAGGTCACAATAAGCAGCAATACTGGAGATGAAAGAGTACATGTTGGAGTGATTGTCAGGTCACAATAAGCAGCAATACTGGAGATGAAAGAGTCTACACGTTGGAGTGATTTCACAATAAGCAGCAATACTGGAGATGAAAGAGTCTACACGTTGGAGTGATTTCACAATAAGCAGCAATACTGGAGATGAAAGAGTACATGTTGGAGTGATTGTCAGGTCACAATAAGCAGCAATACTGGAGATGAAAGCGTCTACACGTTGGAGTGATTTCACAATAAGCAGCAATACTGGAGATGAAAGAGTCTACACGTTGGAGTGATTTCACAATAAGCAGCAATACTGGAGATGAAAGAGTCTACACGTTGGAGTGATTTCACAATAAGCAGCAATACTGGAGATGAAAGAGTACATGTTGGAGGGATTTCACAATAAGCAGCAATACTGGAGATGAAAGAGACCATGTTGGAGTGATTGTCAGGACACAATAAGCAGCAATACTGGAGATGAAAGAGTCTACACGTTGGAGTGATTGTCAGGACACAATAAGCAGCAATACTGGAGATGAAAGAGTCTACACGTTGGAGTGATTGTCAAGACACAATAAGCAGCAATACTGGAGATGAAAGAGTCTACACGTTGGAGTGATTGTCAGGTCACAATAAGCAGCAATACTGGAGATGAAAGAGTACATGTTGGAGGGATTTCACAATAAGCAGCAATACTGGAGATGATTGTGTCAGTCAAGTAGAGATGGACTAATTCAAACTGTGCACTTGTATAGCTCATTTTATTACTTAGGGAGTCCGGAGAATTAGTTTAAGGCAGTGGTTCTCAACCAGTGGGGAATTCCCCCCAAGGAGGGAATTTTAGGGTTTCCAGGGGGGAATTAAGATTATTTCAAGATCACATTAATACAAGAACCAGTTACTTGATATTGTTTTTCCCTCTAAATTTTACGGTTCTGTACTTCTTGCCCTAATGAAATTCGTTTTATAACGTAAGTAGACCCACAAATCACGTTTTATGTAGATGTCTAGACTTGTTCTAGTATGTGTTATTAAATTTAGCTTCCATTTTTATGAATACTGTGTAAGATGGGGGGGGGGGGGGGGGGGGGGGGGGGGTTATAGGGAGGAAATTCGAAAGAGGGGGGAATGACATTCTGAACATATGGTAAAGGGGGGCATGGGCCAAAAAAGGTTGAGAACCACTGGTTTAAGGGTTAGGTAGCCAGGGTTCAAAGGTAAATAGATTCTAAGTTACAGATATGTGAAATATGCAACCTAAAAAGTACTAAAAAGTAATACTTTGACAATATATGAGAATATTTTTACAATAACTATATTTGTGAAAAATCTGACAAACTATTCCTTTAAAAAGTTGAAAGCTTATGGAGAATATATGTATGTCAAATGTTTAAGGAAATACTTGATGAATACAAACAACTAATTGGAACTTTTCAGTTGAAGTATCATGGCAAATTGTATGTACGGTGATGAATAAATAAGAAAGATGGAAGTAAATTAGAATCATGAAGCTTAACTCTGAAACACTAGCAATTAATTTTTTAACCTAAAAAGTATGTTTATCAATGTATTTAAGATTATTGTTAAAGTCAAATTATGCTGCTTTATAAGCTATTTTTCCATGTAATATTACATACATTTGAATTCAGGAGACATCACTTTATCAGAAAATATACTAAACCTAATCATAATATTCTTTTCTCATGAAAACAAAACACTGCAGTTCCTCTCCTTGACACATCCGCACGTTCTCTCAATGAAAAGCACGAGTGCTATAATACAACAATGAAAAACTACAGCTGAACAGTTCAAGCAAACAGTAAAGCAGCAGTGTCTGTAGATCATTTAAACCACAGAAATAAAGCAGTAAAGACTTAGCCATCATGAGTTCCTTTCATTCTCTTAGTGCACTGGTAAGCCAAGTCATTTTCCAATAATGTGTTCCTTTTTACAGGAGACCACATCGAGAGCCTTCTCTGCCTCACGTCCGGAGTGTACTGCACCAAAGTATGTTTTGGCTATAGATAACAAAAGATAGCATTGCTAGTAACCACAAGCAATCCTTCAACATCCATTGTGTTTAATATAGAAAATATGTCTCTTTGCTGAACAGATGGTTAAATATCTCAAGTACTCACTACCTAGTTCTTTCAGACCTGTGTTGTCCATCCAGTGGTTAAATGACTTGTATTGGAAGTATAGTTTCTAGCTCATCTCAATCTTCATTTTCCTGTGCTACTATTGCTGATCATTCAAGATTCCACCTGAGAATAATCAAGCAAGTGAATAACTGAGTACAGACAAACAGAACAAAAAGCTCTTTCTTTATTCATGCCAATAACTCACACATGCCCATAACTCACAATGTTAAAAAATACATTAGACTGTAAATGAGATGAGTGACTTACTTTTCACATGCTACATGCAGAAAATAATGTAAAGTCATGTATTTGCCCGGCAAATGGTTCAAGTTAAACACTGCCAAAAGAACAACAACTTCTCTGAGAACAAGTGTTGTTAAACAAAAACTTTTGAGTTGTCTACTCTTGGCAGTTCAAGGGTCATTCCGATAAAGGGATTGTCTGCAGTTTGTCCTGGGGCCCACAGACGGAGCTGATGATTGCTGGAGACTGCTGTAGTAGGTTTTCCAACAGAAAGATACATATATATTTGGTTTGGTGGAAGCCCTATCAATTAACATTAAGTGTTAAAGAATTACCAGATAAAGTTCTTGATGTATATCTGTATCTGAACTAATCCTGCAAATTATTATCATCATCATTATCATATGTAGGTCAGCATGGTCGAATGGGTAAGAACATGTGTTCTTAAACATCCGGTGTGCTCATGCCGAGATTAGGGGTTCAATCCCTACACCAGACAGCTGGACTAAAATGTTGACTTATTGTATTTGACTTGGGGACATAAATTACAAGTACCTCTGAAGTCAGAGCGAGTTCACCTGTTGGCGAGGGACACTGTTAATAGAGAAAGCTAATCCACACACAAAATTCAGCCCATCACTACTATAAGATAGTGTGTATGGGCGACGCTTGAGTTCAAAGCGAGCAAGCACCCCAAAAAAAAAAATGTGCGCCCTGCCATTGGCATAGACATTTGTGTCTCCACAGATCTTTGGTGTTCAGGATCAACTCTGTAGATGATCTTCAATGCACTGTCTCAGTCTATCCAGCATCATTTTTCTCAACGTGTCTATTTTCTTACATATCTTTCCAGTCATCACACCATCCAGTGCCTTGCCAGCTAGCATGGGTGAACGTGGTTCTCCACAAATTGTGATCTCCGATGTCATGGATAAATTCCTGTGTTGGCTCCCTTTCGTGCCATGACACAAGACTGTCAAGAATTTTCTCACGCTGTCTTCCTCTATCTCTCTTTCCACAAATATTTCCAGTTGTCACATGTTACAGTTTTTGTCTTCTCATAATGCGGCCAAAAAATTATGACTGCTTCTATCTGATGTTTGTGATAAGTTGTCTTTGCGACAATGTCTGGATTGCTCATTTTGGCTGTCCAATGAATTGTCAGCATTCTTCTATAACACCACATCTCCAAGGCTTCTAAGGATTTTTTTTGCGTGTTTACTAATTGTCCAGGATTCACAGCCATCTGTTAAAACTGGACATGCAAGAACTTTTTTTCTAACTTCCAAGGACGAGGGCCTATTGCATAAAATGTTCTTCATTTACATTTTGCTTGTCCTATTATGTTCTTTATCTCTGTGATGTATCTTTCATCTGATGTTATCCAAATGCCTAGATATCTTAATTTCTTCACTTGCCCCAAAATAACATTTACTCTAATCCACAATTCCAGTCATCACAGTGTTTTCAAATGTCTCTCTTCACATTACATGATCAAAGAATGTTTGTCTATATCTTACAGTTCCAATAACCTCTTCCAATCAATCATTGCCAATTAATTACTCTGGCAGTCCAAGGTATTTGCAAAACTCATCTCAGGAACCACATCTTCATTGCCTTCAAGCTCTTCCTAATTTGTTCATTCGCATTCCATGACTCCCTGCCAAACGGGTTTTATATAACATTTCAGTACTCTCTTTCTTACATTCAATGATAGTGATTTATTGCATTAGATACTTTTATTTTATTTGAAATGCTGCTCTTTCTCGACCTATTCTGTTCTTAATCTCGGTCATGCATCTTCCGTCTGATGTTATAATTGCTACTAGGTATATAAATGTATCAACTTGTTAAGCATTTTCCCAGAATTAAAAACAAACTTAGTAAAGAAAAATTACAGCAAAACAAGTAAAGGACACAGTTCATGACTTCAGGCATCTTGGGTCATCATAAAACTGTCATTTACTGCCAATATATTACCTTGCGGTGTTTGGTGGTGGTGGTGGGGGGGGGGGGGGGGTGTCTTGAGCCTGAGGAATTAAGGCCGCCTGGCTAATGCAGTCAACGTGAACTATGCAGGTTAGTTTTCTTTTCGCTTCCGACAGAAAAAACTCCACACCTTAACAAGGATTCAAACCCGGGTCTCCTGAAGGAGCTCAGCACTCATTGAGTGATGTGGTCAATTTCAGCCACCCACCTTTACTTCCCAGAACATTCCCTGATATCTATTTTAGGCTTGGTCAACCTGGGAACCCAAGATAATGTTTTTTTCAAATCCCTGCTTTGATGGGTACTGAAACATACAACCACCAGGGCTGGCACGCAAGTGTGCTAGCCGGAGCACTACACTACCGTGTCTAACACATGTTGCAGATCTCTAACGTTTTCAGCTCCTGCTACTGTCATCTACACAGAGTAGATATTAGTAACTAAATAAATGTGCCTGATAAATCAGCCAAGTTCGCCTAAATATGTACATGCATGTTAACTGGACAACACTTACCTTAAAAGCACCAGATTCATCTACTGTAACCTAGAGGGGAAATGCATGCTTAAGTATAAACAAATATGAAGATGATATTGGTGGCTAACAATGCCACTGTTTGGCACACATACAAAAACAACAAACATCAAAGAAAGCTTCAGAATAACCACACTCAATAGGCCGCAAATTCAAGAAGAAATGCATGAAAGAAAAGTCCCTCTGTACTAGCATGTCAATTTTCCCTTCCCTTTCGTGCTGTAAAGTGCGACTCTCTCTCTCTCTCTCTCTCTCTCTCTCTCTCTCTCTCTCTCTCTCTCTCTCTCTCTCTCTCTCTCTCTCCATCTCTCTCTCTCCACAAACATATCACTAGCTCCATCCTCCTCCTCCCATTCAATGAGTGACCTCTATCTCTGCACCAACATGCCAAATGCCCCATCCTCCTCCTGTTGTTAATACAATATCTAGTAAAGTTTTGTATTATGAGAGTCTTGCATCACCAAGTGTAAACACACCAAATACTGTGCTGCAATACTGGCTCTGGGTGCGACAGTAGAAAAGTGGCTAGTGCACTTGCCTATCAGCCTGATGGTCATGTGTTCAAATCCCCATCACTCCCCCGATGTGTTTCCACCTTGCCGTGGTGGGGGAGCTTGCGTGTCCCATCGACCCCATGTGCTTGCCGATGGGTGAAAACTACATATCGGACGGCTCGTGGGATAGGGACCAGACTAAGAGAGACACAACCTGCTGCTCTGCAGGTAAGACTGAGGATAGCAGTCAAAATCAGGAAAACAATCCCTAAATCTCAGTCCGGGCATAACCTCAAAGGCTCCCATCCGAGGTGTATGGCTGAACGTCTCTAAGCCATAAACTCTCGGAAGTGAGAGCCTGGCCGACACAAACCTACATCAAAATTGTGATGATGTGCTGAGAACACTACATGCTCGGCGCAGATTCGTTAGATGGCTCTTAGCTGGGGGATATGAGGTATTCCCGGATGAAAGGGCCTGACCGTTACTCGCCCACAGACGCACGGAGGTAAGGTGCTGAGCCGGCAGCACATGTAGCCTACCTCGTGAGTGAGTACAAAAGGTGGAAAAACACCTCGGTCGCACGTCTCGCAGACGTCCGATAGTCTGTAACCACACTCATGGAGTGAGTGTAGTCAAAGGTGGAAAATTGTCTCGTTGACACGAAATGGAACGCCTGTCTTGCGAATCCATTACGTGGCAGCCCGAAGTGAAAGCTTGCTGTGTGGAAGCCGAAACAAGAGTCTCGAAACCCGAGGAAGGCTAACCTCATTAAAAAATGCCCGCCGGAAGCCGGAAGTGTCGTCCTACGGGTGGCAAACTAAAAATTGACACTACGCATTTTACGTCCGAGTGAAATGTCTCGTCCGAATGTCTCTCGTTCTAGGAACAGCTCTGACTACCTAGTTTCCGAATGCCGCTCTTGTTCGGAACAGCTCTGACTAGGTAGTTTTCCGAATGTCTGTCGTGCCTGGAACAGCTCTGACGGGCGCAACGACAAGCACATGTCCGAAAACTCGCTGAGTGGATGCCGTCTGCAAACCTGTCTGGTTTGTGCGGGAATGGCCCGGGGCAAACGAAATGACCAATATATTGAAGTGAGGATTTAAAGCAGCCATGAGCAGGACGTGACGATTCCCTCGGCTAGCCCAGAACCAGGGCGTTATGTGTCGGCCCTGCAACTATGGAAGCAACTTTGGATGGCGGAAAATGCTATGGACTGTCCCTGCCTTCCTTTGAGGGATGACCGTTGTCTTCGACCGTTCTAACTTGGCCAGCATGGATGTAGACGGCACCACAAAAGTGAGAGTCTCCCAGGAATGCTACCTGGTCAAAAAAGCACGCTAAAGTCGATGTGTTGGCCTACGGGTTTCGGCCCAAGGGCGCATAACAGACACACCGCAATCACATCTGAAAAAACACTCCGGATGAACGAAAAGAAGAAGAAATCCCCATCAAGGCAGGATTTTTTTTAATTGTCCAGGGCTTCCAGGTCAACCCAGCCTAAAATAGGTATCAGGAAATGACCTGAGAAGTAAAGGCAGCCATAATTATATTGACCACATGACCCACAGAGAGCCAATTAGCTTTTACAAAAAACATACACCTTATTCATTTCAAGGTGTGTAAGAGTCCTTTACCTTTACTTAATACGGGTTGTGAAATAGACAACTGCTGCCTGCAACTGCCAGTGATGCATTTCCACCTTGTAGAGATAAAGGGGCTTGAGTGTTCCAATGAACCCAAGAACTATGCCAACAGTAGCGCAGCTATTGGTAGGGCAACCCATGTCGGACAGGTCAAGGGATGGGAACCAGATGAAGGGAGACACAAACCTGCTGGCTTGTAGATAGACGGGACAGTTGAAGGCAAGGGAAAGCAAACCCAAAAAATGCTTGCTGAAGTCGGATGTACTGAGCCACAAGGCTTGATGAAACAATGCTTCGGAATTCATCAAATTATCTCACAACTACTAAAGTATGCTGGTGCATGCTCTTACTATCTAATGTATTCTAATGTATCATTTATTACTGCCATCTTAACAACCATGGAAGCATGACAGATAGTGCACTGGCTTACAAGAACTATGATCTGTGCTCCCACATCAAAATTTCAGATCACATATGGCTCTGTGGTCATAAAATAGTTACCACAGAAATCTATGGGAAGGAAAAGTGGTCAGAAAGAGATTTAGTCACATCAGCTCATACTGATATAACTAGCACGTGTGGAATCCTATGACTTCTCATTCTTTGTGACTGTATCTGACTTTTTTCTTACTGACTCAACCAAAATCTTTTTTTATCACAATCTATTTATTCTATGTCATTAATTCTTTACAGCTTTTGAAATTAAATGTTAGAGAAATGCTCTTAGAATATCATGGATCAAGAAGAAGACAATTATTTACATTTGACAAGATCTGCACAAAGAAAACTAATTCATAAACAGCATGATGTCTTGGAAACTGAAACATATGAAAAGTCACAGTGGTTTGGAGAGAAGTGATGGATGGCATGGTTTCTGGAAGGTGAGACGGGACGACCAGCACAAAGATAGACACAGGACATTGCAGACACCTTGGACATGAACATGCATGAGGCAGGAAAACTGGCAACTGGTAGAGAAATGCTTCAGTGGGTTGTGATGGGAGTGATGTTCTGAACAGGACATGCTGCATTGTGTATTTCTGTAAACCAACTCTATACACCAAACTACAAGTAAACTCTTCATTAAGGAATCCATCATGCAGATAAAGCAAGTACCATGCAAACAACAGAGATTATTCACTTTCAGCATCCTGAATTAACCTGATCTTAAATTTCAAAATGTACAGCTTCTAAGTGACATAGTGTAACCCATGCTATGAAATACTGCCTTATTTTAACTCATAAATTGTGGCGACTAATCAAGAGTTCAAAGAGGTGTGCTGCTATAAATCAAATCAGTGTTGTCTTAGATATACTAGTGTCTCCATGGCAAAGTGGCTAAGCCACAAGCCTGGCTAAATGGAAGTCGTGGGTTCGTTACTGGATTGTCATTCAGTTCACATGAGCAATTTTCTTGGTTGTCATTGGGGCTACGTAGCTCATGCTTTCGACAGACCGCTCTGCAGAAGAAAACCGAGCCATATGGGATCAAATCTGGAGCAATGAAGTCGACCGTATTGCCTTTAACCCAAGAAGGCTGTAGTTTGAGCAAGAATACTAGACTCATCACAATTCAGAACATACTGAAACATCTGATGAGAAGTAAACCACGTTTATACACCAGTCACATTGTTACATTATTGATGAGGATAATGATGGAGAAAAATGGTGGAATCAGCTTCAATATATTTCAGTGTAACAGTGAAATGAGAGTTATTACATACCACTGACTCGAAGCTTGAAGAATCCAGCTCTGACCTTTGAAGTGAATGGTTGATTGTCAATGAATTCTTGCTTGCGTAACTGCCGGCATATGTGAAACAGGAAACAATAAGACATGAGTAAATATTTACGGGAGAGTTTATTCGCAGATGGGGCCCTGGAACATGTATTACTACCATGTATTCACTAATCCTAATCCTAACCCTAACTTAATACATTATACTGGCCCCCAACCATATGCCAGTTTGTACTGCTCTCTAATATAGAAGATATAGACGTCATGTGACCAGAACCGTCTGCGAATAAACACTTCCAATATTTAATTGGTTATAAACTAATTCATTGTTTATTAATTTACAAAATATTGATTCATTTCACTTATTGTGTTTCTGTAATATTCAAATTACATTTTATTTTATTTTATTGTGTTTTGTACAGTAGGAATTTTTAACACTTTGAAGCTTCTTCTTTTTTTTTATACAATGTAACATTTTGTTCATGTGACAACTGGAACTAATAAAAATAGGTACTAGTAACAGGCACACCCGTGACTAGCTTTTGATTGTTGTTCCCTTAAAACAAGACCCTTGAGTGAGTGTTAGTCTCTACTGTTTCTTCCTATTCCCAGAAGTTTCTAAAGATACTAATTAAAGTGGGTAAAGGAACCCGTTTCACATCAAGAGGTGTATTGAGAATATGGTGATAACCCCAATTTTTTTACCAACATATACTCAGTGGGTAATGTGATCTATATCACTCCGGTCACTGATACTTACAAAACATTTCCTGGTACACCAGGTTGATTTGACCATGAAGTCTAGGTCAATCAAATAATCCCTGTCTGAAAAGGGATTAGAATACATGATGATTGGGCATGCAGGTATGCTACAGTGCTACTTCAGATCCCTATATAACATCACTATCAGGTGTCATGCCAGCTGGCATGGGCAATCATGTTTCTGCACATCTTATAATCACTACCAGTTGTATCAATTTATATGCTGACACCTTTCCAAGCCACGATAAAATTCTGTCAGGCAAGAATCTTCTCTTCTTGTTTTCCTCTATCTCTCTTTTCAGTTGCCACATTTTCCAGTTTTTCTCTTCTCATGTAACCAAAAACATTATGTCTCTTTCTGGTGTTTGTGATGTATTGTGTCTTAACCTCTTTCAAACCATTTAGATTACTTATTTTGACTGTTCAATGAATTTTCAGCCTGCAAGTCAAACCAAAGACATTCTCTTCATGAAAAGCAATTATTACCTGGAAATGCCACTGCTCTCAAAGCTTCTTTGTGAATAAGTTTTTTTCTGATAATCACTAAGATTTCTACTGTAGGGCATGTCTGTTAAATTATTACATGAAAACACTTTCACTTAATACTTGGCTTATCAACTGTAGTCAAATATGAACAATGATTTTATTATATAAACCTATGAAAACTTACTGAAAATGGTTAATGTTCTTCTTTAATCGTGTGATTTTAAAATATAAACAGACACACTGAAATATATGTTTTCATACCAGCAAACATGATAAATACAAAATAGCTCTGAGTTTCCTTTACAGTTATAACATTAATCATCACAGAGAAAAAAACAACCTGTAGTTAATGCATAAGGAAGAAAGGTGGTTAGGAAAACAAATGAAAATGACATGAACCAGCTAATCAACACTAAAATATTAAAATATAATTTAGATACAAGAAAGTGTCTACGCATCCTACATTATTTTAGTTATTCATGTAAATGCTGAAACATACCTTGACGAGGAAGATTTATTAAAGACATTTGAAAGTCTCCTCGGTGCAATGAACTTGTCAGTAGTACCTGGTGTGCTCTGGCGATGTTTAGGTGTCTTTGATTGTGGCACATCAGAAGCTGAAAGAAAAAAATGATAATACTTCTTTCAGATAACATGTTTTGTTAGTTACTGAATGGACTCAATCATATCAACTTTCAATTATATTCTAATGTTTTAATAACTAAGATGTAGGTGTGTGTATGTGTGTATTCACACAGGCACGCACACACAAACAAGGCTGCTTTCCATGTCAGCCCGCCAATGCACATCATCATGTGCCATGTCAGGTGGTGCAGGCAAGCAATTCCTCCATAACAAAAATGTCCTGTGTTTTTATTAACCATCTTCCATGACACTCAGCTAGTCCATCCAGCCATTTCTCTCTGTGTCAAGTTCTGTCTTTAATGCACAGCCTTCCCAAGTGTCATAACTCTCTACACACTCTCATCTCGTAATATAACCAAACACAGATGTAAATAAATATACATGCTTTACTTAAAGATCCTAGAATAAACAACGATAGAAACGTCAATCCTTACATTGATCTATAACTGCTGCAGAAACAAGAAGCAGTTATATGAACTAAAGATAGAAGTTCACAACCAACACTAATTATAGAAGGCCCACCCCAGGAATGTTGGCTGTCTTCAGCCATTCGAATGAATACTCAGAAATAACGGTGATAAAAGCAATAGAAGGATGCAGATTTGGAGTTTAAATGGAGAATGAATTAGTAGAAAAAAATTTGCAGATGACCAAACATTAGGAGAAACAGAAGTCACTCTCAAAATGATTAAACACAATAAGTAAAATAGCAAGAATATACAATATGAAAATAAATATGCAGAAGACAAAAATAATGGGAGTAGCTAGTCTCCTCAAGCACTACAGCTCAGATTAGAATAACACAACAAAGAACAAGTTAGTAAATCAACAATACTGGGTCAAATCATAAAGATGCATGATGCAAGACAGGAGATTAGAATTATGATTGTGTTTGCAAAGAGAACAATTAGAGATAAAGAAACAAAATCTAAACATCAAAGAACATATTTTTTTGTGGCTCTCGCTTTGAACTCAAGCGTAGTTCATACACACCACTTCTAGTAGTCTCTTCTCTTCTTCTTCAGCGTTCCAAGCCATTAAGGTTCTTTGCTGCAGATACAAGCCGTCTCCATTCGACTCTCTGGTTGACCTTCTCTTGCCAGTCGCTGATTCCAAGTGCTTGTAGGTCTGTATGTATATTATCTCTCCACAGTTCTCTTGGTCTACCTCGGGGTCTTTGGTCATTTATTTCCTGAGTGTAAGCGAGTTTTGTTTCCCTATTATCTTTCATTCTTTCTATATGCCCCAGCCCATGCAGTCTATTAGCCTTCATGATACCAGTGATTAGCGAGGGATTTAAACAAATCATAAATGTTTTTGTTGCTTCTTCTTTTCCACTCTCCACTTTGTGTATCCCTAATGGACCCAAATATGCCTCTTAAGACTTTTTTCTCAAAGGTCTGTAACAAGGCTTCATCTCCTTTAGTTGTTCTCCAGGTTTCAGAGCTATACAGCACAACTGGTCTAATCAGTGTTTTGTATATTGTGATCTTGGTGTTACGAGATAGCGCATTCGATTTTAGCAGATGTTGTGGTGCATAGTATATCTTATTTCCAGAGTTGATTCTAGCTTGTATTTCTTCCCTTATTATGTTGGAGCAGTTGAAGATTGTACCCAGGTATTTGTATGTTTCCGTTCTTTTAATGGTCATATTATCTATTTGCATGTGGCCAGAGCTTTTTCCTTTAAGTGAGTCAATATTTCCAATGTCTTTTGTTCATTTTCCCCTATAATATCTATATCATCTGCATAACCAAGCAGCTTGGATGTTCCTCCAGTATCACATTCCTCCTTTACCCTCCTTACAACTTTCTCTAGAGCCAAATTGAAGAGTAGCGGCGATAGTGCATCACCCTGTTTCAAACCAGATGTTATTTGGAAAGGGTTTGATTTCCTGCCTTTATATGTTACTATATTATAAGTATCTTCCATGCATAGTCTGGTCGTGTTGATTAACTTCCTTGGTATTTCAAATTCCTGCATAGCATTTCACAGACTATTCCTACGGACACTATCATAAGCCTTTTTAAAATCCACAAAAATGTTATGGAGATTTCTTTTATATTCCCAATTTTTCTCGGCTATTTGTCGTAAGAAAAATATTTGATCTATTGTTGATCTGTTTTGTCTGAAACCCGCCTGGTAGTCACCTTATATGTCTTCTGAATATGGTTTTAGTCTATTTAGTAATACCACGGATAGTATTTTATAACTTGTGGATAGGAGTGATATTCCTCTATAATTTTCACATTGGAACTTGTCTCCTTTATTAAAGATAGGTATCAATAATGACTCTTTCCAGTCCTGGGGTAATTCTTCTGTCCTTCAGATTTTTATTATTAGTTTGTATAGCTTTAGATGTAATGCATGGCCGCCTGCCTTTATAAATTCAGCAGTAATTCCATCAGCCCCAGTTGCCTTATTGTTTTTAAGTCGTGTTATTACATATAGGATTTCTTCAAATGCAGGTTCTTCAATTTGTGGTTCACACGTTAGAACCGCTTCTTGTGGGAAAGTGTTACTTGGAGCTTCACAATTTAGTAATTCAACAAAATATTCTTTCCATGTGTTGCACATTGCCTCATTGGTATTTATCATATTCCCATTTGTCTTTTAAACCATATGTGTTGTGTTGGTGCCCTCGTTTCATTGACTTCAGTTCTTTAAAAAACTTTCTGGATTCGTTTTTCTGGTGATTAGTTTCCATATCTTTGATTATATTGCTCATATATTCTCGCTTCTACTGTCAAACTATTTTTGTAGCCTCTTTACGTTCAGTTCTATATTGCTCTTCATTCTGGATGTTGTTGATGTCATTTAACCACAACTGTCTGGCATTCTTTTTCCTAATGACTGCTTCTCCACATTTTTGATTGAACCATCTGTTCTTTCTATGTGTGGTTAACACACCGAGACATTTTGAATTGTATTCTTGATGTTCAACCAAGTTTGGTCAACGCTTTCCTCCAACGGGTTTTGTAGAATTTCAAGTTTACATTTTTTTCATCTGCAAATTTCTCTTTGACTGTAATGTCTTGTAGTTTTTCTCTGTTATATGTTGGGTGTAACCTTTGTAGTTTAGCATAGAAACCTCTCTTAAGTTTTATTTTAAATTTTGCTCCAACGAGGAAGTGGTCGCTGTGGCACTCAGCTCCTCTATAACTTCTAACTTGTTGTATGTTTGATGCATTTTTGTTGTTAATTAAAATGTGATCTACTTGATTATAGGTTCTTGTGTCACATGATTTCCAAGTTTCTTTATGTATATCCTTTCTTTGCAGTCTGGTACTGCTGATCTGCAGTCCTTTGGCTTCTGCTAGGTTGATGGCTCTCCATCCATTGTCATTTGAAGTTGTATGTAGGCTTTCCATACCGGCAACTGCTCTCTACCTATTTTTGCATTGAAGTCTCCCAGCACAATCAGGATGTCCTGTTTGGGGTTTTTTTCTATGACATCTTCCAGATCATTATAAAAGTCTTCTTTAATATCATCTTCTTTCTCTTCAGTAGGTGCATGTACATTAATCGTTATATTTTTCCATTTACCTTTTATTCATAATTTACTAATCCTGTCATTAACAGCTTTAATGACGCTGTATTCAGAGAAAAGGGTGACAGGCTAAAGAGGGGCAAATCATGGATGGGTCGGGCGGAAGATGTCGTTGGACAGGTCTGCAGTCTTACCAGTATCAACCCCGGCAAGGAATGGGTGCCGGTGCCTCCAGCTTTTAAGTGTACCTTCTCCTGCATTATCACACTCGACAGACGGTGCAGAGAGCAGAACCCTGCCGCTGTCAATGCAGAGGTTAACGCGCTCATCTATGATCACTCAGATAGCCCCGAAGTGCTCATCTATACAGATGGATCTGTTGTAAAGCAGCAGAGAAGTGCGTGGGCATTTACAGCCCGTTCAGCGGGCCGAACCGTTCAAGAATCCAGTGGTGCCCACTCTATGACCACGAGCAGCATGATGATGGAGGTGATGGCAGTTACACAGGCTTTCATATGGCTGGAATCACAGCATTATACCAACGTGTGTGTACTAAGTGATTCAATGAGCATGATTCAGAAGGTCGAAGCTGGATCTGTACGTAGACAGTGAACTGAGTCGCTGCGGAAGTCCGATGTCCGCAAAGTCACCTTCATCTTCGTCCCGGGACATGCGGGAGTCGAGGGAAATGAACGAGCTGATAAATTGGCTGGCTCTGCACCCCCTGTAGATGGCCAGCCCATGGATCGTGCCGATGTTATTAACGCCCTTAAAGATATGGCAAGAACAGAGGATTTTGACGCCAGTGATTCCACATTGCTTTCCAGGATGAAAGACCTGGGAGTAAGAATCGACACAGCCAGACGCGAGAGGTACATCGGGAAAACAAAGCGCCTCGTCAACCAACACAGAACTGGCACTATTAGCCACCGGACGCTGATGCATATGCTGGGGGGAGGATCTGAGCACCTATGGACATGTCCGGAGTGCAACGAAGATACCCCAACTGATAACTAACTAACTAACTAACAGCTTTAAAGTTTAGAACGTACCCCCATAACTCTTTTTTGATGACAAATCCTGTTCCTAATTCATGTTTATTTTGGGTGTTTCCTCCATATATTACAATCATTCCATTTTGCTCTAAAGTATCCTCTCCTGGTCACCTTATTTCTTGAATTGCTGTTATATCCATTTGATATTCAACCAGCTCCCGGGTTAGCTCTTTGGCCGCTCCAGCTCGACATAGTGTCCGTACATTCCATGTACAATCTCAAAAGTCCTTTAACGTTCCATGGTCGTTGTCCAAATAAGTCAGTCCGAATTCGAGGCTTATTTATCTGTTTCGTAACAAAATAGTTTTTACAAAGGTGGGGATGTTAACCCCACGCTTGAACCCCCAAGCTGGAGGACCAGGGTGTTTTTCTGTGTCTGTTTTCTACCCTTTGACCTGTCCGGCTTGGGAGGCCCTGCTGGTAGCTACGCAACAGCTGGCATAGCTCTCAGGGTCATTGAGAAACTCAAGCTCCCCCACCACGCCAAGGTGGAAACACCATCGGGGGAACTTCTAGTAGTGCTGGACTGAATTTTGTATGTGGATTAGCTTTCCCTATTAAGAGTGTCCCTCGCCATCAGGTGAACCCACTCCAACTTCAGAGGTACTTGTAATTTACATCCCCAAGTCAAGGACGATAGGTCAATATTTTAGTCCAACTGTCCGGTGCAGGTGTTGAACCTCTTACATTGGCATCAGCACACCGGATGTTTTAAGAGCACACGTTCTTATCCATTCAGCCATGCTGACATACAAAGACCATTTGATCCATGGAAAAGAAAAGAATTCTCCTCAGTGCACAATCAAGTTCTGGAAAATGTAATCAAACAATGAACATTATTATGGCTTTGTTAAACCCTAAGATGTAAAGAAATACCAAAGAGAATATGAGGGCACCATACTAGGAAAATCAGGAAGGGATAAACCAACATAACTACACAAACAAGTCCGATAGCAGGGACCTGCTGTAAGTATGTTAAGTGCTAAGACCATTACACTATTTAGGCCCGAGTGCACAAAAGAATAGGTGGTCAGACTTTACCTCACATAGCAAGCAACAAGTCCAGGTATGGAATCCTCATATGACTGTGCTCCTGCCACTATCAGCATAACATCCTAGCCATTACACCAACAGGATAGACCCAGGATAACATTTATAAAACAGACATGCAAGTATCTATCTATGCTGTCATACAGGGAATTCAAGTGAGAAGCACCAGATAGACAACAATAGACAGGAATGATCAGGAAGCTCTGCGACCAGCCTGAGAGCTGAAATACTTGGTGATCATGCTAGTGTGTGTGTGTGTTTGTGTGGGCATATATATGTGTGTGTTTGCGTGCATGTGTATGTGCGTTCACATGCATGCATATGTATGCATGCACATGTGTTGTATAGTTTATAAAAAAACATTTTAAACCTTAGTAAAAAGCATGGATAACCTACTTTTAGTAACTGTTCTGGATCCTGCAGGCTGGACTGCCTTTGTTACCGTTCTGGACATGTCTGGCCGGACATCTTTTGTAATTGTTCTTGAACCATCATATGGAAACAAAGCCTTCATTGGAGATGGTCTCTTTGTCACTGTTCTAGATCCATCTATCTGCTGACCAGTTTTGACTGGTGCTTTCCCTTTAAATGCAGCAAGACTGCCTTTCATCACAGAGGGTCTACATGCCAGCTTTGTTGCTGCAGGTTGTGTTCCCTCTAAGCTCAATGCAGACTGTATTTTGTGTGGCTGTAAAGATTTAACAGCTGCTTGCTCACATGCCTTGGCTTCCAGCCTTGAATTACCTGAAGGAACTTTTGATGGTAGCAAAGGCTGTTCACTGACTTTATTAGGAGGCCTGAGAGTGAGTTTAGGAAGCACCCTGGATGTTTCTTGAGTCTTTTTGTGTCCGAGATCAGAACTTTCTATATGTTGCTTTATCACTGGTTTTAAAGGCAAAACTGCATTACTTCTCTTAATCCCTTCATCTAGCACAGAAACTGATGGTGGGAAAAAAAAAGTAAAACTTTGTTATTGTCACAGAATAGAGAATGCATATCAGTTCTCTATAAATTCCACAATCAAAATGTTAGCACTTATATAAATTCTGGCTGTAAACTTTAGCTAAAATAGAAACAAGAAAACTAGTTTATTTCTGTAGAAATAAAATGATGATGTCAATATTATCTGCCACATTAAGCCCACTAGAGGCGTACCATTAATGCTTCAGTGCTGGTTTCTTGAGCATGAGTTCCAAAGAAAACTAACTATAGTAACGGACAAAACAGATAAATGGTGATAATGATTTCTGCAAAAATGTTAAACAGTTTTGATGCTGTTGTCATGTTTACAATACTAACCAGCCTCATAAAATTACACAAGTATATGTTTATAATGTAAATAAATGTGAGCCATACTTAACAGACATGATCCATAAAGATAACTTAAAATCAGGCTTTTAAAAAAAATGGAAAAAAAAAAATTATAATAACCAACATACTACATCAGTACAACACCATGAAATCAAGCAGTTTAAATACATAAGACGTCATCATGACTTCAGGAAACAATGCAATACACAACATACAACTCAAAGATAAAACAAAATCATTTGAATAAGAGATTAATTTTTTTATGATATGCGAAAGCATGCAAACAACTGAAAAGGCAAACAAAATGTGCATCATGGAATAAACAGACAAGATACCAAAAAAAAATATTAAATCATGCAACCAACAGACAGGACAGATAAAAATATCAAATCATTAAACCAACAGACAGGACAAACAAAAATATCAAATCATGCAACCAACAGACAAGCCAAACAAAAATATCAAATCATGCAACCAACAGACAGGACAGATAAAAATATCAAATCATGAAACCAACAGACAGGACGACAAAAATATCAAATCATGCAACCAACAGACAGGCCAGACAAAAATATCAAATCATGCAACCAACAGACAGGACAAACAAAAATATCAAATCATGCAACCAATAGACAGGCCAGACAAAAATATCAAATCATGCAACCAACAGACAGGACAGATATAAAAATATCAAATCATGAAACCAACAGACAGGACAGATAAAAATATCAAATCATGAAACCAACAGACAGGACGACAAAAATATCAAATCATACAACCAACAGACAGGCCAGACAAAAATATCAAATCATGCAACCAACAGACAGGCCAGACAAAAATATCAAATCATGCAACCAACAGACAGGACAGATAAAAATATCAAATCATGAAACCAACAGACAGGACAGATAAAAATATCAAATCATGAAACCAACAGACAGGACGACAAAAATATCAAATCATGCAACCAACAGACAAGCCAAACAAAAATATCAAATCATGCAACCAATAGACAGGACAGACAAATATATCAAATCATGAAACCAACAGACAGGATGACAAAAATATCAAATCATGAAACCAACAGACAGGACAGACAAAAATATCAAATCATGAAACCAACAGACAGGACGACAAAAATATCAAATCATGAAACCAACAGACAGGACAGAAAAATATCAAATCATGAAACCAACAGACAGGACGACAAAAATATCAAATCATGAAACCAACAGACAGGACGACAAAAATATCAAATCATGAAACCAACAGACAGGACAGAAAAATATCAAATCATGAAACCAACAGACAGGACAGACAAAAATATCAAATCATGAAACCAACAGACAGGATGACAAAAATATCAAATCATGAAACCAACAGACAGGACAGACAAAAATATCAAATCATGAAACCAACAGACAGGACGACAAAAATATCAAATCATGAAACCAACAGACAGGACGACAAAAATATCAAATCATGAAACCAACAGACAGGACAGAAAAATATCAAATCATGAAACCAACAGACAGGACGACAAAAATATCAAATCATGAAACCAACAGACAGGACAGAAAAATATAAAATCATGAAACCAACAGACAGGGCAGAAAAATATCAAATCATGAAACCAACAGACAGGACGACAAAAATATCAAATCATGAAACCAACAGACAGGATGACAAAAATATCAAATCATGAAACCAACAGACAGGACAGACAAAAATATCAAATCATGAAACCAACAGACAGGACGACAAAAATATCAAATCATGAAACCAACAGACAGGACAGAAAAATATCAAATCATGAAACCAACAGACAGGACAGACAAAAATATCAAATCATGAAACCAACAGACAGGACGACAAAAATATCAAATCATGAAACCAACAGACAGGACAGACAAATATCAAATCATGAAACCAACAGACAGGACGACAAAAATATCAAATCATGAAACCAACAGACAGGACGACAAAAATATCAAATCATGCAACCAACAGACAGGACAGACAAAAATATCAAATCATGCAACCAACAAACAGGATAGACAAAAATATCAAATCATGCAACCAATAGACAAGACAGACAAAAATATCACATCATACAACCAACAGACAAGACAGACAAAAATATCACATCATACAACCTACAGGCAGGCCAGACAAAAATATCACATCATGCAACCAACAGACAAGACAGACAAAAATATCAAATCATACAACCAACAGACAGGCCAGACAAAAATATCAAATCATGCAACCAACAGACAGGCCAGACAAAAATATCAAATCATGCAACCAACAGACAAGACAGACAAAAATATCAAATCATACAACCAACAGACAGGCCAGACAAAAATATCAAATCATGCAACCAACAGACAGGCCAGACAAAAATATCAAATCATGCAACCAACAGACAGGACAGACAAAAATATCAAATCATGCTACATGATACCACACAAGACAAGACCAGACATGAAATCATGATACTAAGAAATGCAATACAAATATTACATGACGTCTTACAAGCTCTCTGTGACTGTAAGCTTGCTAATCCTGAAGATGGCCGTCTTAATTTGGACTGTATTTGTCCTGGTCTCATTAAGGGCAGTTTTGAAACTGGAACTTTCTTCAACACAACAGTGGAAGGACATACGTCTGTCTGTATTATAAAAGAATCACTATAAAATATGAAGTACGAAAACATTATATAGTATCTATCACATGGAGTAGACAAATTATTAATGTTTGGTAGCCATGGCACCAGGAAATTTTTTAAGAGACTGAATTTTCAAATTCAGTTCTACAAAATATTTGCCCAAATTTGCAAAAAACATGCTGGCTTCTGAGAAAAAGAGATTGACTCAATTATTTTTACTTTTGTTTTCTACCCTTGTCTATTACTTAGGTAGAAAAGATCTTTTATTTTTTAATGGTGAGCACAAGCATATGCTACTGTCAAATATAATTGTTAACTCAGTCGACAGGACTAAAGATATTTAAAACATCCTGGAAAGGCACGGTGATTTTAGACAGTATTAAAACTATTAGAAATGCCTAGAATTAATTAAAGGAGTTTAGAGGGAGGAAATTCAAAAGCATTGATAATTGTCAAGAATATATTTTTCTTCTTCTGCGTTCATTCGGAGTGTTTTTTAATTTTTTCAGATGTAGTTGTGGTGTATTGTTATGCAACCCTTGAGCCTAGACCCTTAGGCTTGAGCCTAGACCCTTAGGCTTGAGCCTAGACCCTTAGGCTAATACATCTGGCTTTTGCGTGCGTTTTTGACCAGGTTAGCATCTGGCAAAGCGAATCCCCACCACAACAGTGGATAGATGGTGTAATTTTCAAACTGCCTAAAAAGGGCGATATGTCTGATTGCAATAATTGGCGTGGTATCACTCTATTGTCAGTACCAGGAAAACTTTTTTGTAGCATGTTACTTGAGAGATTGAAAAAGGCGATAGATGAAAGGCTCAGAGAAGAACAAGCAGGCTTCAGACCAAAACGGTCATGCATAGACCACATTTTCACCCTCAGAATAATCATTGAAGACTCCGTAGAATTCCAGTTGAAATTAATCACCAACTTTGTCGACTTTCAAAAAGCCTTCGACAGTATCCACCGTCCTTCACTTTGGAATCTACTTAACATCTATGGTTTTCCTACCAAATATACCAATGCCGACGACATAGTGCTTTTGAGTTCAACACACCCGGATGCCCAAGAGAAAATAAACCACCTCCAAAATGTTTCAGGGCAAATTGGTCTCCAAATTAACACCACAAAAACAAAGACTATTGATCTTACCAACAGTTCAGATGACACCAAATTGAACAGCTACGTTCTTGAAAAAGTCAACAGCTTTACATACCTAGGAAGCAAAATGACATCTACAGGGGACTCAACACCAGAAATATCATCTAGAATCGCACTGGCATCTAGTGCCTTCAATAAACTGTCAAACATCTGGAAGTCAAAGACACTCAGCAAACACACAAAACTTAAAATCTTCAACTCTTGTGTGATTCCAGTGTTAACGTATGGATGTGAAAGTTGGAAATCAACGGTAGCTTTAGATAAAAAATTAGACAATTTTGAGAACAAATGTCTTAGAAGACTTCTAAACATCCACTGGACAGACTTCAGAACCAATTCGCAAATAAGACAAGAGACTAAGCAAGATACAGTATCCAATTTCATAAGAAGACGCCGTTGGAACTACATCGGCCATGTACTCAGAATGGACAAGTCAAGACTCCCCTATCAAGCCCTCATATGGTCACCAGTAGGGAAAAGAAAACGGGGAAGACCAAGAGAGACCCTGCGTAGAACCATCATTAGAGAAGGCTCATTCAATGGCCAAGTAAATATCCAAGATCTACAACAGGTAGCAGCGAACCGCCAAGCATGGAGAGACAGGACTTCTGCCCTATGCGCCGCCTTAGGCTCAAGAGGAAAGACTAACTAACATCCCAGCTGATCAAGTTAGAACGGTCAAATACTTCACGATCAACCCTCAAGGGAAGGCGGGGAAAGTCCATGGGCATTATCCGCCATCCAGGGCGACTTCTATAGTTGCAGAGCCAACACATGACGCTCTGGTGCTGGGTTCACTGAAGGAATCGCCACGTCCTGCTCATGGCTGCTTTAATTCCTCACTTCAATGTATTGGGCCTTTCGTACGCTATGTGCCGCTCCACGCACAAACCAGGGACGGTCGGACTGCAGATGGTATCCACTCAGCGAACTTTTGATTCGAACATGTGCTAGTCACTGTGCCCGGAAAACAAAATAGTTCGAGCTGTTCTGGGCACGACGGATATTCGAAAGACTAGCTTGTCAGAGCTGTTCCGGACACGAGGGACAATCGGAAAACTAGCTAGTCAGAGCTGTTCCGGTTGCGAAGGACATTCGGAAGATTAGTTAATCAGAACTGTTCAGAGCACGAAGGACATTTCACTCGGACGTTTATGCATTGTACCTGATTTATTTGCGCCCTTAGGCCAGCACATCCAACTTCAGCGGGCGTTTTTACGGGTTTGCCTTCCCGGGGTTTCGAGGGATGTTAGATTCTTACTGCTATGGTGTCGCCCACATCTCAGCTGGTCAAGGTAGAACAGTCAAGGACATCACGGTCAACCCTTAAAGGGAAGGCAGGTGTAGACCATGGGCATTCCCCACTATCCAAGGAGGTTTCCATAATTGCAGTGCCAGCACATAATACTCTGAGACTGGGCTCACCCGAGGAATCGCCACTTCCTGCTCATGGCTGCTTTAATTCCTCACTTCCATGTATTGGACATTTTGTTTGCCACTGCTCGCTCCCCACACAAATCAGGGATGGACAGTCTGCGGACGACATCCATTCATCAAGCTTTCGCTTCGGACTTCCACTATGGATTCGCTAGCCAAGCATTCCATTTTGTGTTTTTGAAACGCTTCTCCACCTTTGACTACTCACTCTATGAGTATAGATACAGAATTTCATCGTAACCATTTCGTGCGACTGGGGCTTTTTTCCACCTTTAGTACCTGCTCACGAGGTAGGCTACATGTGCTGCTGGCTCAGCACTTTACCTCTGTGCTACAGTGAGCGAGTGACGGCCAGGCCCTCTAATCCGGAGATCCCTCATATTCCCCAGCTGAGAGCCTTCGAGCAAGTATCTGAACTAAGCATGTAGCGTGCTCAGCATTTCACCTCTGTTTTGCAATAGGTGCGTATCAGCCCGGCTCTCGCATCCAAGAGTTTATGGCTTAGAGGCGTTCAGCCATATCCCTTAGCTGGGAGCCTTAAAGTATGTGTCCAGACCAAGAATTAATGGCTTTGTGCGTCTGATTTGACCTTTCGACTGCTATCCTCAATCTACCTGCAGAGCAGCAGGTTGTGTCTCTTGGTCTGGTCCCTATCTCAAGGCCTGTCTGACATGTAGTTGTGCTTCCGTCTTGAGGTCACTGGGACATGTAAGCCCCTCTGCCTCATCAAAACACATGTGCTGGCGATGGTGAGGTAATAAAAAGTAGGGCCTGATTCTAATGTATACCAACTATTCTTTCCTAATACAACCATTTGCTTGTAACTATTACAATCAATGTAGCTCCAAGAAGCCAAATGGGCAACTGATTACACTAAAGTATAAGGGAGGGTTTGGAAAGATAAAATAAATATTAAAGATGGAAAATAGTGGCCTATAGATAGAAAATATAGTGAGGATGTGTGACAAAAAAAATGTAGTTATCACAAATACATTAGATGGGAGAGCCATAATAACAAACTCTGTATTTAATCTCTAGATGTGTAGGGATTTGTTCAACTAACATGCTGCTCTGGAAACAACCTCATGAAATGTGTCATCTAAATTATCCCTGGGAAAGAAAGGTGGAAAAAAAAAGGGGGGGGGGGGGTGCAAAAAAAAAAGGGGGGGGGGGTTGTCACTCTTACCTCATAAGGCTTGACTTTGTATGTATTAAGTTCTACCCTTTAGCATACAAAAATCGTTTCTGCCATGGAATTACTTATATCTTGTAATCAGTGTCTGCGCTGATGAAAATGGTTACTGTCAACTTTATCAGTTTCAAAATCAACTTAGGATAAGCTCAACACATGCTAGGGACACAGACAGAGTATCAACAGGAAAGTACTGCCACAATTACGATGCAGAAATCCAGGCAATCAAGAAAGAAACAGAGAAATTACTGAATACCAATCATGGTACAAAGCCTGTGGTGCTACTGACAGATACAAAATCAGTACCTGAGGTGCTCCAGTCTTGGAAATTGCCAATACTACGGATATCACTATGTGAACTAGGCAGCCAGCATAAGGTCACCACACAGTGGGCACCATCTCACTGTGGAGTATCTGGAAATGAGACAGCCAATCAACTAGCTAAGGAAGGAGCAACAGAAGAACAATCTGATGCACCCATCATATAACACCAAGCAAAAAGAATCATCAAATCGATCAGGAGCCATCAACACCAGGACAATATGCTTTCCATTTTATGGGCACACCAGAACAAATCATTATTGTGTGCCTCAGAACAGGACACAATCGATTATACTATCATATTTATACAAAATTCATGATTGGTGAATCTCATATACACATGTGCATTGGTGCCACAGATAACAGATCACATACTCCATGACATATCTAGACAAACCTTCTGGCCTAGAGAAACAACAGTGGAAGATAAACTTTAAGGACCACTAAGTGAACTAAAAAAGACTGAAGTTTGTACAAGAAACAGCTATGCAGATGTAGACAATAAATTTCAAGTGAACAAGAGAAGATAAAGGAGCTCAACATGTATGAATGTATGTAAGACTCATCAAGATGACCCTGAGAGACAGTAGGCCACTAGTTCTTTGTTCAAGATGAAAACATCTTACCTTTTTTTTCATCCTTGGGTTATCAAGGCTCTTAAGGGAAGGAAAGAATAGTAACAATGCAACCTACCATGCATGTCACAGGAGGCAAATAAGACGGGTTTAATCTTGGGGCTGGCTACCCTATCCGACAACAAATTTCAGCTGCAAATAATCAAACAACCATGAACAAGTCTAACAGGGAACAAATAACTGAGACAACCAAGAGGATAAAGTGATCTTCTAATATGGGAAGGACATGGAAGGAGCTCCAGGAGATAGCAAAAGATAGGTCGTCTTGGAGTCAGCTGGTCGAGGGCCTATGTTCCATTTGGGTATAAATGGCAGCAGAAGAAGAATGTTTTTGCTACGCCACATTTGAAGTCATTGGAGGGAAGGTGGTGTGGATGAAAAGCTTTGGCGTTCACCTCTGTCTTAGAGTTTACCAGATTTACTCCCAGGATAGGAACTGGTAATTTTTACCCATGTGTCTTAATGATATTACTCATTCCATGATTTCTTTGGTAGTATGATCAGACACAGCCTTCTCAGGTAAGGGCTACAAAATGGTGGTTATGTGCACATGTTGCGTGCATTACAAATTCCATGGCAGTTGGAATACACAAAGGGTAAGTTGTAAGGCTAATACCCAGGCAAAAATTGATATTGAAACAATTTCCTTCCATCTAGAAGAAATAAAACTCTATGACAGAATCACCAAGTAGAGCTCATGGAGAGAACTAAACAAATCCTGTAAACACTCACAGATAAAACTGAGGACAATATAACTAGACACTCTCTTGTCTGGAACTCACAAGGCATGTGAAATAGCTGGACACCTAAAAATACTTGGATAAGAGAATTACAGACAGAGATGAATAATACTGGGAGGACAAGAAGGGGGCTGTAGGAGATAGCAGGAGATAGGTCGGCTTGGCTTGGGATGGTTGATACCTGTACCCCAATGGGGAAATAAAGGGCAGGAGAAGAAAGGACCCTTGTACATGCATTAATGCACATCTGGCCTTTTGTGCTAGACCCATATTTTCATAGACCAATCAGCACTCAGTGGGTCATGTGGTTTGTATCACGCCAGCTGCATTTACTACCCAAGACATTTCCTGGTAGCTATTATAGGCGTGGTTGACCTGGGAGTCCAGGTTAATTTTAAACATTTGAATCTGCCCTGATGTGGAGTGAACCCATGACCTGGAATTATTCATATAAGAGGGCATTATCTAACCATAAACAATAAAGCAATTAAAGTTAACTTGCATATCCTTTACAGGATGTTTGCAGTCAACACTAGCATTTTTTGCGGTTGTTGATGTCTTGGCAAGTTTACATTCACTAGTTTGCCATTGCTTTCTGAGCGACTGGCACCCATACCATTTTGTAAAAAGCCAGCGCAATGTAGTTTGAGCCAAATCACGTGCAGTTGTGTTTCAAACGCAAGTATGCGGGAATCACGAACTGCGTCTTTAACCCCTTCACCACAGAGACCGGCAATAAAGCAATTTCTTATTACAATAACTGTCTTGTTTGTTTCTTTAAGAAGTTATGATTTTCAAGTAACGTCTACTTCACATTATGGTTTTCATGCCCCTCAACCAGTCACACGTGCATTTATCTATTTCACTTCTCACCCCTGCTTTATTGACCTACCTTGTCTGTGGTTTTGCCTGGAAGATCTGATGCAGATGCAAATGTCTTACAGTGGGCTTCTGAAATGTTTTGCTTTTCTGCAGAGCTATCATCAGAGCTGGAAGCTCTTGAAGTTGCATGTTTGAAGTCACTCAGTTCTGTATCTGCTGATTCAACAGTTTTCTCACTGGCATCCAGAGAATTCTCTTCTCTCTTCTTCTGTATTGAATTAGGGTTTTCTAATGCTGTTTCTTCATGTTCTAGAGCTGTAATTTCTGATGCTGCTGATTCTTCAGCCATTTCACAAGCTGGTGTTCTATTTAAATGTAAAATGTGATCAATATCCACTGTCTCAATTACAGGTGCCTGAGATTTAACACATACACCAACACTAGCACTGGAGAATCTTGAATTAGGTCTTTTAAGATTAGAATGTTTAAATAGCATTTTCCTACTTGGTTTCAAAGCAATCAGGTCACTATTGCTGACAGTTAATGCTTTCTGTTCCTCAGTTTTATCTTCATTCACCTCAGGAATAGCTTTGTGTGTCTCAATGTTATCTTTCCATACCTCAGTAATGTCTTTCTGTCCATTACTATCTTCATGCACCTCAACACTCAGTGCCTCATTACTGACTTGCACTTCAGTAACACCTTCCTGATCCTCATTATTTTCAGTAATGTCTTTCTGTGCTTCATTACTATCTTTATGCACCTCAACGCTCAGTGCCTCATTACTGACTTGCACTTCAGTAACACCTTCCTGATCCTCATTATTTTCAGTAATGTCTTTCTGTGCTTCATTACTATCTTTATGCACCTCAACGCTCAGTGCCTCATTACTGACTTGCACTTCAGTAACACCTTCCTGATCCTCATTATTTTCAGTAATGTCTTTCTGTCTCAGTGCCTCATTACTGACTTGCACTTCAGTAACACCTTCCTGATCCTCATTATTTTCAATAATGTCTTTCTGTGCTTCATTACTATCTTTATGCACCTGAATATACAGATCCTCTTCACCACCCTCATGCACCTCAACACTCTGTGCCTCATTATTGACTTTCTGCCCCATAGTATTACCTTTCTGAACCTCATTACCAACATTCTGTACCTCCATTAAATCATTGTGCCTTTCATCATTACCATCCCTTAACTCAGAATCACATTTCAGTATCTCAGTGTTACTATTCTGTACTTGAGTATTATCTGTCTGTCTAGGAATAGTCTGATCACTTGTATCTGCTGCATATGTTTCACTCACTTGTAATCTGTGAACATCATTAGACAACACAATACTATTTTGATCTGCAACAAAACTAGCCTTCCTTGGAGTATCAGCACTCAGGTCTATCAATAAATCAGGTGTAGGTTTCATGAGGTGCTCAACTACTGATTTACTTTCTAATTCAGGCTGCTCAAGCACTGATTTATTTTCAGATACAGACAAGATACTCAAATCACAAGATGGCTCATCTAAGTCATACGTTCCACGTCTGGCATGAACTTTCACAACAGGCAGGCTTTTTGGTGTCTCTGAAGCCACTTGTAACTGACATTGGTTTTCTGTTGCTTCTTCTGCATTTTCAACACAAACATTCATCACTGGTGAAACTGCCATAATATCATCTAGGAATTTTCTGAACTCAGCTGAAGATGGACAAAGAGTACGCTCAGATTTCTTATTGCTTGTATAGTTCTCAGGTGTTACCATATTATTAGTGAGTACTTTACAGTCTTGACTGATATTAGTGCAGTCTTTTAAAGGAGTTTTGACTTCTCTCTCTTGATGTTGTAAGCTAGAGTTTTTACTCCCTTTCTCTACAGGGGTCACAGCCACAGCTTCATACTTTTCCTCACTATATAGATGAGTCTCAGGGCTTAGCATGAGGAGAGTCTGTGGCATTGCCATGCTGGTAATTAGCAGAGGGGAATCCCCCAGCCACCCCTGGCCAACATTGGATAAATCTGTCGGCACTGTCACGTCTGAAGTGAAATCCCCGTCTGCAATCTCTTGAGGGTCTGAGAGGAGCTCCTGGACTAAGAGAGCTTGATTTTCCTGAAGAAGACAAGACATTTACTTTAATTCAACAGAATAATTTGTCCTGAAGAAGACAAGACATTCACTTTAATTCAACAGAATAATTTGTCCTGAAGAAGACATTCACTTTAATTCAACAGAATAATTTGTCCTGAAGAAGACATTCACTTTAATTCAACAGAATAATTTGCCCTGAAGAAGACAAGACATTCACTTTAATTCAACAGAATAATTTGTCCTGAAGAAGACAAGATATTCACTTTAATTCAACAGAATAATTTGTCCTGAAGAAGACATTCACTTTAATTCAACAGAATAATTTGCCCTGAAGAAGACAAGACATTCACTTTAATTCAACAGAATAATTTGTCCTGAAGAAGACAAGACATTCACTTTAATTCAACAGAATAATTTGTCCTGAAGAAGACATTCACTTTAATTCAACAGAATAATTTGCCCTGAAGAAGACAAGACATTCATTTTAATTCAACAGAATAATTTGTCCTGAAGAAAACAAGACATTCACTTTAATTCAACAGAATAATTTGTCCTGAAGAAGACAAGACATTCACTTTAATTCAACAGAATAATTTGCCCTGAAGAAGACAAGACATTCACTTTAACTCAACAGAATAATTTGTCCTGAAGAAGACAAGACATTCACTTTAATTCAACAGAATAATTTTTCCTGAAGAAGACAAGACATTCACTTTAATTCAACAGAATAATTTGTCCTGAAGAAGACAAGACATTCACTTTAATTCAACAGAATAATTTGCCCTGAAGAAGACAAGACATTCACTTTAATTCAACAGAATAATTTGTCCTGAAGAAGACATTCACTTTAACTCAACAGAATAATTTGCCCTGAAGAAGACAAGACATTCACTTTATTTCAACAGAATAATTTGTCCTGCAGAAGACATTCACTTTAACTCAACAGAATAATTTGTCCTGAAGAAGACAAGACATTCACTTTAATTCAACAGAATAATTTGTCCTGAAGAAGACAAGACATTCACTTTAATTCAACAGAATAATTTGTCCTGAAGAAGACAAGACATTCACTTTAATTCAACAGAATACTTTGTCCTGAAGAAGACAAGACATTCACTTTAATTCAACAGAATAATTTGCCCTGAAGAAGACAAGACATTCACTTTAACTCAACAGAATAATTTGTCCTGAAGAAGACAAGACATTCACTTTAATTCAACAGAATAATTTGTCCTGAAGAAGACAAGACATTCACTTTAACTCAACAGAATAATTTGTCCTGAAGAAGACAAGACATTCACTTTAATTCAACAAAATAATTTGTCCTAAAGCAGTTTGCTGCTGTGTGTCTGAGATGTGCTAGTGCCATCAGATTTTGTAGGCCTGAGAGCAAGGAGGAAGAGGTAGCCAATCTGTCCCTCACTTTGGCAAGGGATGAGCCCAGGCATCGAACTCATGTCCAGCCATGCTCATGACATGGCACTATCAATTTTGCTTGCTGTCAAAGGCTCAGTTATATAGGAATGAAGACCACCCTGAATGAGTGGTCTACCTCAAGTAGATGAGAGGTAACCCAGTGCCCCTACATGAGGGCAGGGTAGGTGTAGGTGGTAAATAGAAAGGGGAACTATCAAACAGTTCTCTCATGAGACACGGAGGTGTCAACCAGAGAGTAAGCACTCTGGTCACGGCGTAATCACGCCAGCGTGACAGATACAGAGAACTAGACTCAAGAGAGACCACTACTCCAAGCGTGCTGAATGATGCAGCACGCAGAAGCCGAAGTACGCACAAGGTCACTCCGCGTGCCGTGTAGTCAGCACGCGGAGAATTCCTCAGACGGGACACAGACTTCGTAGTGAGCGCATCGCTTAGCGTCGATGCTTATTTCGTTAGCCGAGCAGATAGATTAGCAATAGGGTTAGGAAACGACTAGTGATAGGCAATTCTGTGCATTTAGACTTGTGTGATTTGTTAGCGACTGTTTGTTGTACATTGATGTGATGCAAAGAGCCAGTGGCAATAAAATGTGTAATCAATTCCTCTCGTACGAATAACAAGTCTTTTTGTGTGGTGCGAGAGAAGTTATCCCGGAATGCCTGTGACATCGGTTGATGACACTTGCATGCTGCCAACTTCTGCCTAATGAAAATGATTCAATGCAAAATTAATTGATAATTTAGCTGAAATCATAATAATAAAATAAATCATATTGAGGTAGAAATTCCTATTCTACAAAATGCTTTAAATTGTTCATTAAATGAAATATCCTTTATAATTTTACAAAGCACAATTGTCACAATAACAATTGTTTTTTCATGTGGCTATTTTACAGCCTCTATATCTATAAACAGTTTATTGCACCAAAATAAAAACACCATAAATCTGCACTTTAAATATTATTGTAATTTGTTAAAATCTACTCACTTCAAATGATTCAAAAATAGGCTTTTCACTCCAGAAAATTTATAGAAATTAGCTAACGATAAAAATTACTTTTTTTTTGCACTCGCTCACTTTGAACTCAAGCGTAGTCCATACACACTATTTATAGTAGTGATGGACTGAATTTTGTGGGTAGATTAGCTTTCCCCATTAACAGTGTCCCTCGCCAATAGGCGAACCCACTCCGTCTTCAGGGGTACTTGTAATTTACGTCCCCAAGTCAAGGACGACAGGTCAACATTTTAGTCCAACTGTCCGGTGTAGGGGTTGAACCCCTAACCTCAACAGCAGCACACCGGATGTTTAAGAACAAGCGTTCTTATCCATTCAACCATGCTGACCTGCACTGCTGTTATTCTGACCCAAACAGCAGTGTATGTTTCAAGCAAATCTGCTTTCACTGTTTTCTATTACTGATGCTGTCACTGCAACCTTCTGCACTCTGTTTTTCAGATCTAGCTTTAGTATTTCTTCTATTGGTCATTATGTTGGTTTTTTTTTCTGCTCGCTCACTTTGAACTGAAGCGTAATCCATACACACTACTTCTAGTAGCACTGGACTGACTTTTGCATGTGGATTAGCTTTTACCTATTACCAGTGTCTCTAAATGCAGGCAGACCCACTCCAACTTCAGAGGTACTTGTAATTTACTTCCCCAAGTCAAGGACAAGACATCAACATTTTAGTCCAACTGACTGGGGTAGGGGTTGAACCCGCTACCTCAGCATCAGTACACCGGGAATTTAAGAGCATGTGCTCTGATCCATTCGGTCATGCTGGCCTCCTACGGTCACCATATTACTGTATCTCGAATCTATAAACTTCTTTATTTCTCACTCTCTCTTCTTGCAACAGCAGTCATTTTCCTTAAACACCTCATTTTAAATGCTTTATGTATTCAGTCTCAGGTTATAATTTTGTTGTGACAATGGTAACAAGGGGACAGTGTGAAAATACCATTAATGATGGGGCTTTTTTAAAATGTCAATAGTATGTTTCGATCGTGTAGGTAAAGTAAGTAAAGGATGTTATTACGCACACAGGGCATATGGTGCTAGATTCATATTTTTATACACCAGCCGACACACGGGAGGTGATGTGCCGACACATGGGAGGTGATGTGGACAGTATCAACTGACCACCTTAACTTCCCAAGGCATTTTCAGGTACCCATTGCAGGCTGGGTTGACCGGGAAGCCCAGGTAATTTTTTTTAATATGTCCTAGATCATGTAGCAATGGTGGAGCCAGTACATTACTCCATTAGCATTTTCAACATGTGTTTCTATTTGTTCATTGTACTTTTAAAGATATCTGCATTCTCTAACATGGCAAACAATGTGTATTTACTGGAATATATAAGCATCTTGTTTTTCTGTTAGATTGTTATTACTTCTGTTTGCTTTTAATTTCATATTATGACTCTGGCATACATCGTCAAGCGTATTTAGGTGCTCTTGTCTGTATGTATGTTACTTTGATCATCAGCAAAGACTGCTTCATTCAGCTTAGCCTGTTATGGATATAAGCTTCTGCTTTTATTATGTCCTGTTCTACAATTAGCTGTAAAATGTTAATTAAATTAAATATTCTTTATGGTTTTACAATGCCCAATCATCACCATGACATATTTTTTCATGTGACTATTTTTACAGCCTCTATATCAATAAACAGCTTTTTACATCAAAATAATGCATGACAACAATCACTGGGGATAGTAAACACCCTTGTCAACCACCAATGGTCATTCCAAATCTGTTGTAAGTCATCCTGACGTTCTTGCTATATGTTGACCAGTTTTATATATAGCTCTAATGTTGTCTAAACAAGTGATCTAATGCATCATTAACTTCAACAATTATGCATAATTTGTCTATGTAACCAACAGCTGTCTTTTACTCTGCAAAAACAACATTCTTCTTTGTCAATTATATTTTTCTGTTTTTCTTATATCTGGCATAAGTTCTAAAGAAAGTGCAGAATTTTCCCTTCCTAACAGACATTATTTACTATTCAACAATAGTCTGAAATTGTTGAGTATGTTTTCATATAAATGACTGAGAAGAAAAATTGTTGAGTATGTTTTCATATAAATGACTGAGAAGAAAAATTGTTGAGTATGTTTTCATATAAATGACTGAGAAGAAAAATTGTTGAGTATGTTTTCATATAAATGACTGAGAAGAAAAATTGTTGAGTATGTTTTCATATAAATGACTGAGAAGAAAAATTGTTGAGTATGTTTTCATATAAATGACTGAGAAGAAAAATTGTTGAGTATGTTTTCATATAAATGACTGAGAAGAAAAATTCTGATGTTTCACCTTCACGTTTATTTTCTTTAAACTTCCAGAATGGGAATAAATATCAGTGCCTTGCAGTCATCTAGAAATTGTTTTCCTGAACAAGCAACACTGACAATTCACGTCAGCCACCTGATTCAAGCATCAAAACGCACTTGAATATATTCATCCTATTTCAATTGTTTACAGTTACTATTATTAGAATCATCGCCATGCCAACATTGGAAGATCCAAAGGCCCAAAGGCAATGATTACCTTCAGTAGATACCAAAGAGTGCGTAGGTTAATTCTCACAGCAGCACACTGGTTCAACACAATATTGCAATCCTGTTTATACCTAAACATGCAACAGAAGGCCAAAGAAGTATATCATTATAGCAGGATATCTGTCGTGCCACCAAGAATTATCAATATGTGCTACATTAATAACGATTTTTAAAATGCTATGCATACTGTTTTGTTGCTCAATAAGCTACAATTAATATCTCATCTCATCTCGTTCCTCATGTACCTTGCGGTGTCAAGGTGAAGTATAAACAGTGAGAGAGTGTCCGCTTATGGGCTTCATGTATCGAGATTCCCATGGACACAATTATTCCCTCTATCCATCGTTTACGTGGTCGGCCTCTTCCTCTGCTTCCATCTGGTCTGTACATCATTGCTTGTTGTGGTATACTGTTGGTAACCTATTTACGTGGCCAAACCATTTGACTTGCTACCTTCTAATAAAATCCAGCATTACTACAACCACCACTTTAGTCCCGATTTCTTCATTTCTGATTTTCTCTCTTCTTGGTACATTGAGTATTCTTCTCAGGAATCTCATTTCTGTTGCTGTGATTTATCTTTTCTCTTTTTCTGTCATTGTCCAGGTTTGGCATTGGTAACATAGAGTTGGTAGGAAAATTGTGTTGTAAAGTGCTTTCTTAGTAGTTATCGATACATGTTTGTTCTTTAGTATTGGTGCCATTTGTCCAATGAGTTAGTTTGCCTTATTGCATCTATTTTTGATCTTGTTTTCTGATTTGCCATGTAATGATATTATACTTCCTAAGTACTTGATGCTCTTTACTTGTTTCAGGGGGTGTTCTTGTAGGTGAATCGTTGTTGTTATTTTTTCTTCTTTGGTTATATTCATTAACTCTTACAAGGTTTACAAGATGTGGATTGCGCTTAGCCCTGCAGCCAGCAGGGTTAGGATCAGCTAACCTCTCCAAGGAGGGGTGAAAATGAGTAGCCTGCCGATGACCTGCAGACTACAGAAGTCAACCCCACCTCCCCGTCATAAACCTGCGATTGGCCTAGCAAGCCGGAAGTGGATTTTCATACTGCTCTTAGAAAAACTAAGTGCAATTAATATATACTTACAAAATCATCCCAGTTTATTGTGGGTGATGCCATGTTTTTGTATTTCTCACAACAATTCTTGTCTGTAAAAGTAAACCATGAAATAAAACATTACAATTTATTCATAAACGGCTATAAGCACAAAATTATGTACAAACAATACTTCTTCTTCTTTTGCTGCGTTAATCCGGAGAATTTTTGCGGACGTGATTACGTTGTGCCTGTTTACAGCAGAGCTACCATCTTGCGCTGTTAGGTAGACACATCTGACTTCTGTGGGCATTTGTTGACCGGGTTAACCTTCCTGGGGGTTTCTTAGGACATTTGACTCTCACTGTTGTGATGTTATCCCCCATCCCAGCTGGCCCATTTAGAACAGCCAAAGACATCCCGGTCAGCCCTCAAGGGAAGGCAGGGCCGGACCATGGGCATTCCCCGCCATCCAAGGAGGCTCCATAATTGGAGAGCCGACACATAGCGCTCTGGTACTAGGCTCACCCAAGGAATCATCACGTTCTGCACATGGCTGCTTAGCCTCACTTCCGCATATTGGGCCTTCCGTTCACCATAGGCTGTTCCTCCGGAAACCAGAAGAATGCAGTCTGCAGATGACATCCACACAGTGAGCTCTCAATTCGGACTTTCCACATAATGGATTTGCTATCCAAGCAATATTCCATTTTGTGCCATTGTGATGCTTTTTCCACCTTTGATGACGCCAACACAATGAGCTTCTGATTTGGACTTTCCACGTGATGGATTTGCTAGCCAAGCAATATTCCATTTCAAGCCTCTGGGATGCTTTTGCTACCGACATACCTGTGGTATGGAGTGTGGCAGTCTTCTTCTTCTTCTGCGTTCATCCGGAGCTTTTTATCCGGACGTGACTGCGTTGTGCCTGTTTACAGCAGAGCTGCGTTCTTGCGCCGTTAGGCCGACACATCCGACTTTTGCGGACATTTTTTGACCGGGTTAACCTTCCCGGGATGTGTGGCAGTCTAAGTACTTCTTCATGCACCTTTAAATGTCAATCTGAATTTAGTTAAAGTAAGCTACAGTCAACATGAGCTTGTTGATATCTCCATAGAGCTTGTCCTCAAATGAAGCAGGTGTGGGCCAAAATATCTGTCTCTGTTCTGCATATATTGGGCACTCCTGCAGCAAATGTCTAGCTGTCATTTTACCAGTTCCACAATTACATTTATCGGTATCTCCTATCTTTAGTTTTTTGAACAAGTGGTATTTCAGCCTGTTATGCCCTGTGCGGAGTCTGAAGATTGCTACTTGTTCACTTCGGTCGAGTTTGTAATATGCATCATCTTTCTGGTTGCCTGGATGCTTTGATTCCCATTTGGTTCTATAAGTGCTTTTTATAAACCTCTTTGTCTCATTATAGGTTATGTCTATGTCAGGATGAGGTTGTCGTCCCCCCTCACTCTTTTACCAGTCTGTCAGCCTCTTCATTTCCAGGTATACTGCAATGTGATGGGATCCACTGTATTACAACTTTTTGGGATTTCTGACATAGTCCTTGGAGTGCTGCTCTTAGGTCTGCTAGTTATGTGCTGTTTTTGCTCTTGAGTATTGAGACAGCTGACTTTGCATATGAGAAGATAGTTATTTGCTTCTCTTTATTTTCCTCCACCAAGTGCATTTCTGCTGCAGTTTTCAAACTCTACCTCTGCTTTGAAGGTACTTGAAAATTTGCCAGTTGCAACTGACTGTGCTTTTTTCACTCCATTTTTTAAATTTAGGAGAACTCCTCCTCCATTTTCTATTGAATTTTTGGCTGATCCATCTGTATATGCATGGGTCCAATTGCTGCTTGGGTAATGTTCTTTGATGTAGTTTAGAGCTATTTTTCTTCTTTCTGTTTCATTCTGGGTGTTCTTTTTCTCCATACCAGGAATGTTTTCTATCAACTCAGGCAGTTGCTGCTGTCTCCACGCTGGGCACTTATGTGCATTGTAAATGGGTTCGACTGTTGATATGTTAAGTATAGGATCTGCCCTTATCTTTTGTTTTGCAGTTTCTACAAAGTTGCTACGCTTCAGTCTTCCCTTTCCAAAACCATTAAACTGTTTATACATGGGGTGGTCTGTCAATCTTCTAAATTGTTCTGCTTGTTGCTGGGCTCTACTATCTCTTCTATCCTGCATTGGTTGTAAACAAGTGATCTTTTCTAGTTCGTTAATAGGCGTTGTCTTCAGACTTCCAGTTATGATCTGCATTCCTTGATTTTGTTAAAGTTTTACTTGGCTGCTGTTGCCCAAGCTGCAATGCAGCTTGTCCAGTGTATAACTTCTTGAGAACTTTCTCATCTGCTCCCCACGTTGTACCAGCAAGCTTTTTTATGATTGCCATTCTTTGCCTTGCCCCTGTACGATTTTTCTCAACCTGTGCCTTCCATTTCAGGCGACTATCAAAGGTAACTCCTAGATAGTTTGGATTTTCTTCATGGCACAATATTTTTCCATCCAATACCAGCTTAGGGTGCTGAGTTTTATTTGAGAGGAAGAACACTGTGCATGTTGTTTTCTCCTCACTTATCTTCACTAGCCATGATTTTCACCAGTCCTCTAGAGCTAATAAGGCTTGCTGTATTCTGCTGTTAGCTGTACTAATATATTCTTTAGATGTCCATATGGCTAGGTCATCTGCAAAGTAGGATGTGTGTACATTGGTTGGAAAATTTTTCGTGATATTTATATACGCTAGGAATAATGTTGGTGAAAGAACTCCACCTTGGGAGATACCTTTCTCCAACAGCATCTTTTTGCTGGTTTGTCCTTGTACTTTTGTTCTGGCAGTTTTGTTCTCAAGGTAGTGGCTGATCCATTTGTACATTTTCCCACAAACATGCATTTTTTGTAGTTTTACTTTGTTTTTCCTTCCATACTTTATCAAATACTTTTTCTAAATCTATCCAGACCGCTAGTGTGTGCTTTTTCTCTTGGAAGGCATCCTCTATTTCCTGAGCTTTCATTGGCACCTTTCCGTCTTGACAGACGATAGTTTGTGCTTCAAAAAGGCATAATAACTTTTACCCATGGCGGTAGCGAATGTGACTGTTAAGGCCAATTCGCACTGTAAATGTTCGTTCACAGTAGGTGCATGTGAACACATCATCATTTCCACCATCATGCACCATCTTACGTCTCACACACTCTGTGTGTGACTTATCTGCAATAATTTTCTCCTTTGTCTTTATTCCATTTCTGATGTTAGCCCTCCATGCAACACGTTCAGCGGCGACTTGCTTCCAATTTGCATTATTAATAATTGTATCAATCATGTCCCGCTTACATACATCTTTGTATCGTAGTAGAGGCTGACCCTGAGATCTCTTACCTATCTGTAATTCACCAAAAAAGATGTCCTTTGGTATTCTATCATCATCCATCCTCCATCATGTCCTATCCATCTAAGTCTACGAAGACTGTGCATGGAATAAACTATCACACAACCTGATCTTTCCAATACTTCAGTATCTGTGATTTTGTCTTGCCACTTAATACCAAGAATTCTTCGCAGACACCGCATATGAAAGCTGTTTAGACGTTCCTCTTGGTGTGAGTAAGTTGTCAGGTTTCACTGCCATAAAGAAGAGAACTAAGGTCACACGCTTGATAGACAAGGACTTTTGTTTTGGAAGTAAGCTTCCTGTTCTCCCAGACTCTTTTTCTTATCCTGTTCATTGTTGTTGCTGCCTTACCAATCCGGATGTTGATTTCCTGATCTAGGGATAATTTGCTATTTACCACTGATCCTAGATATGTAAAATGGTCTACCATCTCTAGTTCGGCGTCGTCAATAAAGATTGATGGTACCCCATGTGCCATAATGTCACCTTGTGACATAATCTGTGTCTTCTTTTTGCTAATTGTTAAACCAAATTCAGAACAAGCATTGGAGAATGCAGATAGTAGATATTGTAATTCTTCCTCAGAGTGGGTCGTAACTGCAGCATCATCTGCAAGAAGCAACTCTCTCATCAGTACCCTCCGAATTTTGGTCTTGGCCTTCAATCTCTGAGCATTGTAGAGGCCGCCATCTGAGCGTGAGTGAATGTATATACCACCATCCTGATCACGAAAGGCATATTTCAGTAGAAGTGAAAAGTATATTCCTAAGAGGGTGGGAGCTAGTACACAACCTTGCTTAACTCCACTCTTGATTTCAAACTCTTCAGAAGTTGCACCATCAAACTTGATTATACCCTTCATGCCTGTGTGAAATGATTCCACAATGGACAGAAGAGTTGGTGGGCAGCCAATCTTCTTTAGTGCCTTGAAAAGACCCTCACGACTGACCAAATCAAATGCCTTTGTGAGGTCGATGAAGGCAATAAACAGTGGTTGATTCTGTTCACTGCATTTTTCTTGCATTTCTCACAATGAGAATATCATATCAATGGTAGACCAGTTCTGTCAAAAGCCTCACTGTGATTCTGGGTAGACTTGATCTTCTAGCACTTGAAGTCTGCGCAGAACAATTCTGGCAAACACTTTTCCAACAATACACAGAACTATTGGGGATTATGACACTATAGTTGTTGCAGTCGCTCCGATCGCCCTTGTTCCTGTACAGTGTTATGATGCTTGAATGTTCCTTACTGAGCTACATAGGTTATTTTATCTTCAGTGGATCTGTACTTTCTGAATATTGCTTGGTGTGGCGTTAAGAGTTGGTTTTCTTCCAGATGCCATGTTAGCCTGCCATTGATAATACATTCCATTAATTTTCCTACACAGCTGATAGGTCGATAGCCATTTGGTTCTTCCAGGTCTTTTCCTTTCTTTGGGACTGGTATTAGTATAACTTCCTTCCATGCCTGTGGGACTATTCCTCTCTTCTAGCTGTAATTTAGGACAGCTAGTATTTTCTTGTTTGCTTTAGTGCCTTGTCCTATTAGCATTTTATCTGTGATTCCATCCTTTCCTGGTGATTTCTTCTTTTTTAGGGTATTCATTGCCTGTTCCATTTCTTCCATTTTTAAATTTGTCATCCTATATTATGCTGCTGTCTCTGTATTACTATGATGTGTCTATCTTTGATTGCTTTCTTCTGTTCGGTTGTAATATCAATGTGGTTTGCACTAGCATAGTGTTCCATTAGTGCATTTGCAGCCTTTTTTCCTGTAAGCAAGGCATTTCCTTGTTTAATTGTTACTTGTTTGTTTCTGGGTCCTTCATTGTTCATGGCTTTCACTAGTTTCCATAGTTTGTTTCCATCCCTGTCAAAGTTAAGGTTTTCAGTTTTTTCCCTCCAACAATCTCTTGTTTGATTTACTGTTCTTTTATATTTTGCTGAGATGGCTTTGAAAGAGATGTTCGCTTCAGTTGTTTGTTCTCTCTCTGCTGTCTTCCTGGCATCTTCAACTTTGTCCTCCGAAATTTGTAGTTCTTCAGTCCAGTATGGTTTGTAATTTTTTCTCGCTCCTCTTGGAATAGACTCAGTGGCCGCCTGTATTATTGCTTTGTTTAGACTTTCCACCATTTGTTTGCTGTTGCCATTTAGTGTATTTATGTTTTCACAATATTTGTCTGTTAGTATGGCAAATCTGTCCCAATAAGCTCATTTATAATTCCAGTGAGGCAAAGGCTTTTGCTCCTGTGGAACATACTCCATATTCATTACTAGCTTGATTGGCTAAGGTCACTACCTGCTAATTGGTCCAGCACATGACGATCGATTTTGTGGAGGATGTCTCCTGTGCAGCGAGCTAAGTCTGGAGTAGAAGTGGTAAACCATCTTCTAGAGTAGAAGCTTGATGTGTCGTCTGCTTTGTTGAGTAGATGGAGATTTGAGTCTATTTCCCAGTCTTCCACTTCATCTCCTCTTTTGTCAGTATCTGGGTATCCCCATCTTTCTGAACGGCTATTAAAGTCTCCGACAATAATGCAGTTTGTGTCAGTTATTTTCATGTTTGAAAGTGTAAGGTCCTTATCTGTTGGGCTATACAGATTGTAAATTCTTATTTTCACGTCGTTTATCATTATATCAACACCTATAATTTCCGTTTGGTTGTCAGAGGTCACAGATACTTCACTGCAAGGTATTGTGTTTTGTGTAAGTATTAGAACTCCTCCTTTGTGTCCTTCGCGGTCGAAATGTGTGGCCTGATATCCTCAGACTGAGAATATGCGATTGGTGTTGAGGTTTGTCTCTTGAATGCATGCCACATCTATTCTCTCTTTATGAAGACGATTTGTTAGGAGGACTTTCCTGTTAGAAACTTCTTCGGCATTTCACTGTAGTATGTTGAGTATCCAGGGTGTTTGGTCAGGAGCTCTTAACCTACTCCTCTGTGCCTTGACTCCACAGCACAGGGAAAGGTGACCACCAGTAGTAATGGGTGGACCCATTCGAGGCAGGGGGACTGCCTGATGGGACTTCACGGGATTAGCACCATAACGATTAATTTTAATTTGTGACATCATGGATTGATTCAGTTATGTTGCACTGCTTTGTCAAGCCTGTGGCTCAGTCCGTCTGATTTCAACAAGCATTTTGCGGGTGTGCTTTCCCTAGCCTTTGACTGTCACCAGTCTACCTGCAAGGCAGCAGGTGTGTGTGTCTCTTGGTCTGGTTCCTCTCTCTTGACCTGTCCGACATGGGAGACCCTACCAGTAGCTGTGCTACCGTCGGCATAGCTCTTGGGGTCATTGGAATACACAAGCCCCTCTACCACGATAAGGTGGAGACACGTCAGAGGGGAGTGCTGATAGTGTGTCTGATTGTACGAGAATTAGGAAAAGTGTTACTCTTAAGGTGAAGTTAGATGTGTTAACGTCATTTTGAGGCTGGCGATCAGGCTGTTGATATCTGTTAAGTCCATAGTTTACCTCCAACCATGGTAAGAACAATTTGTGCAGGTGCTGACAAAATCAAAGAGGGTGCTAAAAACGTAACCCCTTTCAGTGCTTCCAAGATCACTCATACCAGATGTATTATGGAGAACATGGAAGCGATATTGGCTGTCTGGATTGAAGACCAGAACCAACAGAATACGCTTGTGAGCAAGATGGTTATCCATGAGAAAGCAAAGTCTCTCTATGAAGATCTAGCTAAGAAAGCTGGTCAGAGCACAGTACTAGTAGTGCTGATGATATTTTTGGAGTGAGTTGTGGTTTTAATGGCTCTACGTCCCAATAACTCTACACTCACCCTCCAACCCACCTCTATTTAGCCAATAAATATCAACAACCATCAAAATAAACATTACATAATACACTGTATTTCATTTAATTCTATGGGAAATAGTGTTTCGCTATACGTTGCTTCACTTAAAGTTGCTTTTTCCAAGAACGTAACCCTGACGTTAATCGGGGGCCTTCCTGTATTTAGATATGTGAGGTAGGTACTAGTGTTCATGTTACTAAAAAGTACTAATAAACTGTTACAATCAATTATCAACAATGAATTTTAAAACAACCTTATATTTCTTTTTATTATTATGAGTTTAATCTTTATTGAAAACTTTCAAAGTACTCAGTGGAGATTTTAGTGTGTGTTCTTTAGATTCCAGTGTGTGTCCTTTAGATTCCAGTGTGTGTCCTTTGGAGTCCAGACAGCAGGATTAAAAACCAGATAGATTACATCCTGATTGGCAGAAGGTTTCAAAATGTGTTAACAGTCGTAAAAACAGCTCTCAATGCAGACTGTTAAATGATCACAGATTAATTACACGCACATTGAGGGTAAAATTAAAGAAAGTCAAGTATACAATAAGAAACACTAAATATGATTTGTGCAAATTGAAACAAAGACATACAAGATCATTTTAACATGGAAGTAAAGAACAAATTTGATATATTGTCTGATCTAGAGATGCTATTTCAAGATGTGGATGATCAATGGGAAATGTTGAAGAATTCAATCAGTTTGGCTGCAGAGAAAACTATTCCAAAATTAAAGAAAGTGGGGCATCATGGATGACTGAAGAAATTTTACAACTAATGGCACAAGAAGACAGAACAAATATAATCCTGCCAAATATGAAGAAATTCACAGAAAAGTCAGAAAATTATGTAAGGAGGCAAAGAAGCATGGCTCAAGAAAAACTGCATATAAATTGGAAAACAACACAACAGTAAAAATACCAAACTAATGCACAAAAGAATTCAGGAGCTTACTAATCAACAAAAACATACATCAGCAGGCTGCCTTAAGACAAAAGATGGAAAAATCATAATAGAAAAAGATCAGATTTTACATATATAGTCAGATTATGTGAAAAACCTTTATAACAGAGAAGAACAGTATCATATTCAAAATAATAAAGGACCATCAATTTTGAAGATGGAGGTTCAGAATGCTCTTTAACCGTATGAAAACTGGCAAGACCCCTGGTTCAGACAGCATCACAACAGAAATGATTAATGCTTTAGAAAATTATGGAATAGATAAAGTTACCAGACTGCTGAATACAATATATGATACTGGAGATATACCTCATGAATTATGTAATTCTGTATTTGTTGCAATCCCATAGAAATGAGGAGCCTTGGAATGTGATCAACACTGAACAATTAGTATAATGAGTCACATCACGAAGATCTTGCTAAGAATTATCAGGCAAAGAGTTTAGAAGTAAATGCAACCTGAAATAGGAGAACAATGTGGGTTTGTAGAAGATAAGAGTACAGTAAATGCTGTACAAATACTGAGAACAGTAACTGAACATTCTATAAAAGTAAACAAAGATCTACACCTCTGCTTCATTGACTACACAAAGGCTTTCGATAAAGTGAGACATGTCGACATGATAAAGATGCTTGAAGATCTACAAATTGATGGAAAAGACCTTAGACATAAAAAACATATACTGGAAACAACAAGCTCCCTTAAGAATTGATAATGAAATAGGTCAATAACAGCCTATTAAGAGAGGTGTGAGGCAGGGACGATTAATGCCTCCAGATCTTTTTTCCCTGTAGTGAAAATATTTTCAGAAATATAGAAGATATGGAAGGAATCAACATTGGAGAGCAATATATCAATAACATTAGATATGCAGGTGATAGTCTTGACTGCAAACAATGAACAGGACTTACAACATTTAGACACAGATTATGGTCGTCACTAAGAAGAAGGAAATACTACAATGTAATATACAAGTAAATGGGTATAATCTTAAACAAGTAAATCAGTACAGTTATCTCGGAACAGCCATAACATCTGATGGGAGATGCCTTGAAGAGATTAGAACAAGAATTGCCAGTGCGAAGATGAAAAACATACTGTCCAATAAAAACGTATCAATTGAAACGAGAAAAAGATTGTTCAAGTGCTACACAGAACCTGTACTTTTGTATGGATGTGAAGCGTGGACAATGAGCAGACAAGCTGAAAAACATCTAATGACTGTGGAAATGTGGTTTCTGAGGAAAATGCAAAGAATACCATGGACACACAGAAAAACCAATGAACAAGTCCTTCAAGAAACAAATGAAGATCATAAACTGATTAGTCATTAGACGTAGGCAGTCAAAATTTTTTGGGCATGTTATGAGAAGAAATGACTTGGAGAACTTGGTGACGACTGGCAAGATCGAAGGAAAGAGACCGGGGGAAGACCAGGAAGTAAATACCTGGATGGCTTGACCACATGGCATGGTCGAGACAGAAACACGGAGCTGATCCACAACTCTGGTGATCGAGTGAGATGGCAAAACAATACTGCCCACGCTTATCGGAATGGCACATGATGGGTGGTGTGTTCTTTAGATTCCAGTGTGTGTAGTTTCCAGTGTGACCTTTAGATTCCAGTGTGTCAAAACGTCATTCCAGTGTGTCAAAATGTCATTCCAGTGTGTAAAAATGTCATTCCAGAGTGTTGGTCACACATTTTATTTAACTGATTAAGTGCCATGGGATTATTATTCATCATAAGCGACTCCACATATCTGCCATGGGCTTATATATTGCCGATATGTTCCCATTGCATTATGATACAACATGTTTGCTACCATATTAACAACTTTTAAGTCATAAGTGTGACATACCCCTTCTTCCCATTTTCTAGGTACTTCAGTTCCTATTTGCCGATGTTACCGGAATTTTTTTTTTTTTTTTTTTTGGGCGTTTACCTTCGGTTATTTGTTTTTGTGTCTCCTGTATGGGGACAGTAAGCATACACGTTATGTTAAATTCCTCGATTATTTCAAGATGGCATTAAAACAGAAACCGATTACTGAGTATTGTAGTTCCCTCCATTGTCTACGAATCTCTATATCATGGTTCTCAAATTGTTCTTCTAATGGAGAAAAGAGACTTTTTAAGACATAAGTTGACTCATAAATTCCATTTTATATTGACTGTGGGCATTGATCTAGTATGAATAATTAAATTGAGCATCCATTTTACACGTATTGATGAAGACTGCATGCTGTGATGCTGTAATGGGATATTTCAATGGCGGGAAATAGCAGTTTTCCGTGTCATAATATATTGATGATCATTTAATATTCTCATGGACTATTCAGAGCGACGGCATTGATAATAAATGCTTGTTTGCATTCAAAATTTGCATTCAACATCCATTGTAGTATTTATGTGTAAATTGTCATCACTCTACACGGTCGGGATTGATTATTTTTCGGTAACTTTGTAAGGCAAATTCTTTGGTCAAAAATGATCTCCGCCTAGCGGCCTCACGTTGACAAATGAGCATGTGCAGTCTGATGTCATCACAGCATGATGTATATATCTGTGTGTGCATGTGTATATATATATATATATAAACTGGCAGTAGTTATCTGTCCTTGAGTTAGACAGCGGCAGTGTTAATCTCCCTTGGTGTCAGTGTAACCAACAGTTGTGTGAGTGTGTAGGTAGGTCACACTTTGTGATAAGGTCACAATCGTTTTTTTTCTGTCTATATTAAATGATAAACTGACACACAAACATTAATATCTCGGCTAAGACATGACCTACAGACTAAAATAAGGTACCATTGGATTTGTTTTTTCAAGAGGTATCCAACTATGTAGGTTATATAATTAAAAAGCAATTTAGAAAATGTTACTAAAGTGGCTACCATTTTCCGTCATCCATTTTTGTTTGTTACAAACCTACTTTTTGTTTGGCACTGTATCTGTTTGCATATCCTTTTTACAGGACATCACAGTCAACACCAGCATTTTTTTCACTGACTTCTTGGCAAGTTTACATTCAGTAGTTTGCCATTGCTTTCTAAACGACCAGCATCGATACTAATGCAAAACCAATGCCAAGTGCAGCTGTGTTTCAAACACGGGTATACAAGATTAGGAACCCCGTCTGAAAGCCATTAGCCACGGAGATCGGCACAGAATCTGTTAATGAAAAATACTAACGCCAATTAAATTATAGCAGACAAGATAATTTACGTATAAGGGGCGTTCATTTGAAATCCGTTTGTGTCGCACTGTGCGTAATTGCGTACGTTGAACATGATCATGTCATAGTCATGTGATAAGTACTGACCAAAGAATAAAAGAGCATGTGCTTATCGTCCCATGATGCATAGGTTCTGTTTCTGACTGTTGAGAAAATGGCCGAGTTGATCCAAAATCCGTCCAAAGAAGCTCAATGAGCGGTGATTCAGTTTCTTTCATTTGAAGGATGTTGACCAGTGGGCATTCATCGAAGAATGCAGGCAGTGTACGGTAACAAATGTGTGTCGAAGACAAAAGTGACAGACTGGGCACGAATGTTTCGGAAAGGACGTCAGTTGACGACAGATCTTCGACGGCCGGGTCAAGCGCATATTGTTGCAACAGAAAATAACATTGATGCAGCAGTACAGATAAACCGTTGTCGAAGCATACGTTCCCTAGCGAAAGAATTTGATGTATCAATTGGGACAATTCAAAAGGTCGTTCGTAAGAAACTGCGATATCGGAAGGTGTGTTCACAGTGGGCACCATGGATGTTGACCTACCACCAAAAAGAGGAATGCATGGGATGGTGTTTAAACCATTTGCTGCATTACAGAGTGGAGGGTGATGCATTTCTCTTCTGCATAGTGGTAGGCGATGAATCATGATGTCACCACTTTGAGCTGAGCAGCAAAAGAGAGAGCATGCAATGGAAGCATGCTGGATCACTAAACGCCAAAATTTTAAGTTCCAGGTTTCCGCTGGTAAGGTTATGCTGAGTGCATTTTTTTACCATGAAGGGCTATTGTTGGCCGACTTTAAAGAACCTGGTGTCAACATCAACTCTACCCACTACTTGCAAACACTAGACAAGCTGCAAAAAGCCATCAAGAATAAACGACCTGGCATGCTTTCTCAGTGTGATTTTGTTGCATGATAATGCTCGTCCGCATGTTGCAAAGATTGTGCAGGAAGCATTAGCAAAGTGGGAAATTCTGCAACATTCAGCCTATAGTCCTGATTTGTCACCATGTGATTTTCATTTGTTCGGACCTCTAAAAAAAGCTCTCAAAGGGCAACGATTTCACACACATGCAGATGTAATGAACGCTGTAAACACTTGGTTCAGTGAGCAACCACAATCCTTTTTTTTTGTGGATGGCATTCGCCGCCTATCTAAGCAATGGGATGCTTGCCTGAATGCCTACGGCGACTTCTTCTGACCAACCCATGGTGCATAATTCATTCAAAATGAATGCTTTGTTTAATTCTACCACACCTGTTAAAGTTTCGTTCATGCTTTTGTAATAAAGCCGTTGGAACGGGTTTCAAATGAACATCCCTAATGATTTTTACTTTGACATAACTGAACGTTAACTTATCTGCTATAATAATTTAATCTGCATTGTTTGTTTGTTTGTTTGTTTTTTTCTAATAAATAAAATGCTTGACCAACACTCTGGAATGAAGATATGACACACTGGAATCTAAAGGAAACGCTCTGAAATCTCTACTTACTGTATACTGAATACTTTTTTTACTTGTAAGTTTTCAATGGAGATTAATTTTTAAAAATCATGAATGAATGAGAAATGTTGAATGTTCTGTTAGTCTTCTTATCTTAACGTAAATATTTAAATCTAATAACTAGAATTGACTATACTGATCAACTATTGGCGTTAAAATGCTTACTTATGTGTAGATTTATACTGGTCGTACGTCAATAACTACATGTACATCAGAATTTAGTCAACAAATTGTGAACTTGTTTTTTCAAACACGATTCTGTAACCAGTGTATTTTTCAATTTCGTATCTCGGGTCTGCAGCAACGATCATGTGATTTATTCAGATGAATGTGATTGGCCAAGAATCACCCAGTTATTTCTTTACCTGGGTACTTTTTAAATTTGGTCCATTAAATTATGGTTCAAATGTTTAATTTGATCATAAAATTAACAATTGTTTTTTTTTTTTATTATCTTGCTCGTTTTTAGACTTGTCCTTCTTTACTTGTATATGGTAATTCTTTTGTTTGTTCTGTCTTCAGATTCCCGTAAAGCTATTGATTAAACATCTATTAGTTCATGGCATAAGCGTGACGAGACATATACGTTCACTTGTGGGGTATGCATGTTTTCTCAGTTATTCCATTAGTCTGCTAAGGAAGATCGAAATGGGCTGGGACAGAAAGTAATGGTTTGAATCTCTTAGGAAGTCAAGAATGACTGATATCTGATTAATTATTTTATTTTTATTTTTTTTTGCCAGAGCTCACTGGCATAACAGGAAACAAACGAGTTGATAGGCTTGAGGGCTTGGTTAATGTTGGAGCGGGGTAGCAATGGACCAGATTGACATCCTGAACCCCACGGGGAAGAAGGACGAGTAGTTAGTTAGTTGATTAGTTAGTTGGTTGGCTGGTTGGTTGGTCAGTCAGTTAGTTAGTTAGTCAGTGGGTTAGTCAGTCAGTCAGCCAGTCAGTCAGTCAGTCAGTCAGTCAGTCAGTCAGTTAGTTAGTTAGTTAGTTAGTTAGTTAGTTAGTTAGTTAGTTAGTTAGTTAGTTAGTTAGTTAGTTAGTTAGTTAGTTAGTTAGTTAGTTAGTCGACAGATCATCCTCGTTGTACATCGAACCATTCAGTCGATGCGATAAGAGCTCCGATCCCCTCCTCAGTAAATCCCGTAGCGTGTAGTGGCTAACGACACCAGTTCTGTGTTGGTTTATTAATCTTCTTTAGCTTCCTGCATAGTGTTTTTGTTTGGCCACACCTCTTTTAACTTGCTGTTCTCGTAGTCTGACCATGGATGTAGATTCACAGTCATCACATGGTTCACGCAAACGACTTACTTCTCGTAGAGTACTCAGCTTATCAGCCTGGTCCATGGCTCGTCCGCCCTCACAGTAACTTAACTGCAAGCCTGTCAGCCTGTTCATTTCCCTGTACACCTAAAATGAAACTAATCTTAGCCAGTCGTGACCGATCCAGAGACAACAACCATTATCTTCGGACCCACCCCCATTTCTATCTTCCTGAGCAAATTCACTGAGCCACTGAGGAAACATGCCCGGGCGACGGTCTGTGTCCCGAGCCATATAATTGCTTTACTTACTGTCATGACTTCCATAGTCAGACTACTTGTGGTCAAGGCAAAAGCACAAGAATCTTCCTTCACAATTCACCCTCCAGCCTAAGCCGTAAAGGCCCATGAACTTCTCTAGCGTCGAACGACCGACAAATCTGTGTAAATGACAGCGTCACCCTCTAAAGAATTCCACATTTTTTTTTTTTTTTTTTTTTGTATTTTCTGTCTAATTGTATGCAAACGGAGAAACGGAGAAGGACGTGCATAATTCTATTGGCACTTGTACCCACTCCTCGCCAGGTTCTAAGTCCTCAAGTGAACACACCTGTTGAAGAATGCCTTCGGTTTGACCCATCCACGACCTTCCTCTTTTTAACCTGCTGCTCCTTACCTTCTTAATTTCACTATGCAGTGGATGTTGTGTGTTTGCGTTGACTGAGATAGGCCAGTGCTCGGTAAATTTGTTTGAAAATCAAGAAGGTAGTGCATCCCCCTGCTTGCTATATCTCTTTTACATCAAAGTATAATACGCATAGCTTCGTTCTGTATCCTTTCCATCTGCTCATGGCTGAGTCGCCATCGCATACTCAAAAACAGAAAAGACCAGACTCTAGTATACAGTAGAAGACATAGATGACGCTGCTCACAGTTTGTCGCCGCCATCACCCGCATCACAGCCAAATCCCGCCTGGCCTTTATTATCACCTGGTAAATGTGATCAGTATAAGCAAGGATTCGATCACAATGTATCCCCAGGTATTTAACTGCCCGCCTTCTTTCCAGTCTCTGAGCATAGATGTACAGTTGATGTTGGGGTGTTGATAATATGCTTGTTCAAAGAGAACCATGTCATTGCTGCCTTCGTTGGGTTGACCAATGCACCAGCTTCAACAAACCATATGCTGATGCGATTGGATTCTGTTTGTAGTTCCACAGCAACCCGATCTCTATCCTTACCCTGACGATACACTAACACATCGTCGGCATACGACAATATCCTCCCTGGTCCTGTGATCTGCTCACCGGTGTATGCGTTGAAAAAGACCGGAGCTAATGGTGATCCCAGCGGCAAGTCAGGATATATTGTTGTTGGTTTAGAAGACCAACTGTCATATCTAAAACTTTACTTAATCGTTATGGTGCTAATCCCGCGAAGTCCCACCAGGCGGTGATAGTGCCGGGCCCCCTGCCTCGAGGGGGTCCACCCATGACTACTGGTGGTCACCTTCCCCTGTTCTGTGGAGTCAAGGCACAGAGGAGTAGGTTAAGAGCTATTGACCAAACACCCCGGACACTCAACATACTGCAGTGGAATGCCGAAGAAGTTTATAACAAGAAAGTCTCTTTAACAAATCGTCTTCTTTAAGATAGAATAGATGTGGCATGCATTCAAGAGACACACCTCAACGCCAATCACAAATTCTCAGTCAGAGGATATCAGGCTACACGTTTCGACCGCGAAGGACACAAAGGAGGAGTTCTAATACTTACACGAAATACAATACCTTGCAGCGAAGTATCTGTGATCTCTGACAACCAAACGGAAATTATAGGTGTTGATATAATGATAAAGGACGTGAAAATAAGAATTTACAATCTGTATATCCCAGCAGATAAGGACCTTACACTCTCAAACATGAAAATAACTGACACAAACTGCATTATTGTCGGAGACTTTAATAGCCGTTCAGAAAGATACTGACAAAAGAGGAGATAAATTGGAAGACTGTGAAATAGACTCAAATCTCCATCTACTCAACAAAGAGGATGACACACGGAGTTTCTACTCCAGAAGATGGTTTACCACTTCTACTCCACACTTATCTTTCTGCACAGGAGACATCCTCCACAAAATCGATCGCCGTGTGCTTGACCAATTAGCAGGTAGTGACCACAGATCAATCAAGCTTGTAATGAATGTGGAGTATGTTCCACAGGAGCAAAAGCCTTTGCCCCACTGGAATTACAAACGAGCAGATTGGGACAGATTTGCCATACCAACAGACAAATATTGTGAAAACATAAATACACCGATATGGCAACATGAAGCAAATGGTGGAAAGTCTAAACAGAGCAATAATACAGGCGGCCACTGAGTCTATTCCAAGAGGAGCGAGGAAAAATTACAAACCATACTGGACTGAAGAACTACACATTTTGGAGGACAAAGATGAAGATGCCAGGAAGACAGCAGAGAGAGAGCAAACAACTGAAGCGAACATCCCTCTCAAAGCCATCTCAGCAAAATATAAAAGAACAATAAATCAAACAACAAGAGATTGTTGGAGGGAAAAAACAGAAAACCTGAATTTTGACAGGGATGGAAACCAATTATGGAAACTAATGAAAGCCATGAACAATGAAGGACCTAGAAACAAACAAATAACAATTAAACAAGGAAATGCCTTGCTTACAGGAAAACAAGTCTGCAAATGCACTAATGGAACACTATGCCAGTGCAAACCACATTGATATTACAACCGAACAGAAGAAAGCAATCAAAGACAAACAGATACATCATAGTAATACAGAGACAGCAGCAGAATATATGAATGGAAGAAATGGAACAGGCAATGAATACCCTAAAAAAGAAGAAATCACCAGGAAAGGATGGAATCACAAATGAAATGCTAATAGGACTAGGCACTAAGGCAAAAAAGAAATTACCAGCAGTCCTAAATTACAGCTGGAAGAGAGGAATAGTCCTACGGGCATAGAAGGAAGTTATACTAATACCTGTTTCAAAGAAAGGAAAAGACCTGGAAGAACCAAATGGCTATCGACCTATCAGTCTACTTAGCTGTGTAGGAAAATTAATGGAACGCATTATCAATGGCAGGCTAACATGGCATCTGGAAGAAAACCAACTCTTAACACCACACCAAGCAGGATTCAGAAAGTACAGATCCACTGAAGATCAAATAACCTATATAGCTCAGGAAATAGAGGATGCCTTCCAAGAGAAAAGGCACACACTAGCGGTCTGGATAGACTTAGAAAAAGCATTTGATAAAGTATGGAAGGAAGGACTGAAAGTAAAACTGCAATAAATGCATATTTGTGGGAAAATGTATAAATGGATCAGCCACTACCTTGAGAACAGAACTGCCAGGACAAAAGTACAAGGACAAACCAGCAAAATGATGCTGTTGGAGCAAGGTGTCCCCCAAGGAGGAGTTCTTTCACCAACATCATTCCTAGCATATATAAATGACACCACGGAAAATTTTCCAGCCAGAGTACACACATCCTCCTTTGCAGATGACCTAGCAATATGGACATCTGAAGAATATGTTAGTACAGCTAACAGCAGAATACAGCAAGCCTTATTAGCGCTACAGGACTGGTCATGGCTAGTGAAGATAAGTGAGGAGAAAACTACATGCACAGTGTTCTCCCTCTCAAATAAAACTCTGCACCCTAAGCTGGTATTGAATGGAAAAATATTGCACCGTAAAGAAAATAAAAACTATCTAGGAGTCACCTTTGATCGTCGCCTGACATGGAAGACACAGGTTGAAATAAAAAAATCGAACAAGAGCAAGGCAAAGAATGGCAATCATAAAAAAAGCTTGCTGGTACAACGTGGGGAGCAGATGAGAAAGTTCTCAAGAAGTACTGGACGGGTGAGGCCAGTACTGGAATATGGCATCGCATATCGAATATGGGCAACAGCAACTAAGTGAAATTTTAACACAATAAGTAGAGTCCAATATCAAGGAATGCGAATCATAACTGGAAGCCTGAAGACAACGCCTATAAATGAACTAGAAAAGATTACTTGTTTACACAATGCAGGATAGAAGATGTAGCAGAGCCCAGCAACAAGCAGAACAATTTAGAAGATTGACAGACCACCCTATGTATAACAGATTTAATGGTTTTGGAAAGGGAAGACTGTAGTGTAGCAACTTTGTAGAAACTGCAAAACAAAAGATTAGGGCAGATCCCATACTTAACATATCAACAGTCAAACCCATTTACAATGCACACAAGTTCCCAGCTTGGAGACAGCAGCAACTGCCTGAGATGATAGAAAACATTCCTGGTATTGAGAAAAAGAACACTCAGAATGAAACCGAAAGAAGAAAAATAACCATAAACTACATAAAAGAACATTACCCAAACAACAATTGGACCCATGCATATACAGATGGATCAGCCAAAAATTCAACAGAAAATGGAGGAGGAGGAATTCTCTTAAATTTAAAAAATGGAGTGAAAAAAGCAGTCAGTGGCAACTGGCAAATTTTCAAGTAACTTCAAAGCAGAGGTAGAGGTTTTGAAAACTGCAGCAGAAATGCTCTTTATGGAAGAAAATAAAGAGAAGCAAATAGCTATCTTCACAGATGAAAAATCAGCTGTCTCAATACTGAAGAGCAAAAACAGCACAGAACTAGATGACCTAAGAGCAGCAGTCCATGGTCTATGCCAAAAAAATCAAAAAAAAAAGTTGTAATACAGTGGATCCCATCACATTGCAGTATACCTGGAAATGAAGAGGCTGACAGACTAGCAAAAGAGGGTGGACGACTACCACAGCCTGACATAGATATAACCTATAATGAGGCAAAGAGGTTTATAAAAAGCACTTATAGAACAAAATGGGAATCAGAGCATCCAGGCCACCAGAAAGATGATGCATATTACAAACTCGACCGAAGAGAACAAGTAGCAATCTTCAGACTCCGCACAGGACATAACAGGCTGAAATACCACTTGTTCAATAAACTAAAGATAGGAGATACTGATGAATGTAATTGTGGAAATGACAGCTAAACATTTGCTGCAGGAGTGTCCAATATATGCAGAACAGAGAAAGATATTTTGGCCCACACCTGCTTCATTTGAGGACAAGCTCTATGGAGATATCAACAAACTCAAGTTGACTGCAGCTTACTTTAACTACATTCAGGTTGACATTTAAAGGTGCATGAAGAAGTATTTAGACTGCCACACTTCATACCACAGGTATGTCGGTTACAAAAGCGTCCCAGAGGCATGAAATGGAATATTGCTTGGATAGCAAATCCATTACGTGGAAAATACGAATCAAAAGCTCACTGTGTGGGCTTCATAAAAGGTGGAAAAAGTGTCCCAGTGGCACGAAATGGAATATTGCTTGGATAGCAAATCCATTACGTGGAAAGTCCGAATCGAAAGCTCACTGTGTGGATGTCAACTGCAGACTGCATTCTTCTGGTTTCCGGAGGAACAGCCTATGGTGAATGGAAGGCCCAATTTACGGAAGTGAGACTAAGCAGCCATGTGCAGGACGTGACGATTCCTTGGGTGAGCCCAGTACCAGAGTGCTGTGTGTCGGCTCTGCAAGTATGGAAGCCTCTTTGGATGGTGGGGAATGCCCATGGTCTGCCCCTGCCTTCCCTTGAAGGCTGACCAGGATGTCTTTGACTGTTCTATATGGGCCAGCTGGGATGGGGGATAACACCACAACAGTGAGAGTCAAACGTCCTAAGAAACCCCCGGGAAGGTTAACCCGGTCAACAAATGCCCGCAAAAGTCGGGTGTGTAGGCCTAACAGCGCAAGAACGCAGCTCTGCTGTAAACAGGCACAACGCAATCACGTCCGAAGAAAAAATAACTCCGGATTAACGCAGAAGAAGAAGAAGAAGAAGAAGAAGAAGAAGAAGAAGAAGAAGAAGAAGAAGAAGAAGAAGAAGAAGAAGAAGAAGAAGAAGAAGAAGAAGAAGAAGAAGAAGAAGAAGAAGAAGAAGAAGAAGAAGAAGAAGAAGAAACTTTACGTTGGAAGAGGGTTACGGCGATCCAACTAAGGAGGCATTGATTTATCTTGAGCTAAAGAAGCTGGAACATTAAGAAATCCAACGGTACTCTGTTGTACTCATCTTCGAGATCAATTGTTGCATCACATGTTTCAGTGCCTGTGTGACATTTTCAATTTCCCCATAACTACAGCTTGAGAACCGTCGAAAAGGCACAGCATATTTTCAATACATGGTTGACAACGCCTGTTGATATTACCAATGCAATGGTTGTGAAAACACATACGTCTGGAAATTCATAGCGCCCAGTAAATACAACGACCGGCGATTTATTAATTGGAATAACAGATTACGCCCAGTATTCCAAAGTTTGTTGTCATTAGCCCAAATGAAGTATTATTTTACGGCAGATAGTGCTGCAATGGAATGCAGACTAAATACGTCAAACTAATAAGAGAAGGTCCGCGGATATTTACCTTACATAAAGGATGTCCGAACAACCATGTTTATCCGACCTCTTAGTATAGACTAAGTGCGCAATTAACGTGGCAGGGGGGATAATAGATTTTATATAAGGAGTAGCGAATTCAGTTTAAAGGTAGTCCTCCAGTAAAAGTGATTCTAACAGGATGTGATTTTTCAGTGGATAATATTACCGAATCTCAGGAAACAAAGAGGTGAGAAATGCTTGTAAAGCTACACTGTTTGTGTCGAGGGAACGTCAGTTTAAAATCAGTCTTCATGTCATGATAGTGATTAGTGACTTAAGTCTAACTAAGAGACCTATTCTGAAATACATCATGGAATATCTCCATTTTCTTATGGGAAAATGCCATAATTTGTAGACACTGTAATTGTTTTGTAGACTATCTTTGGATTGTCTTATGTTTCTTATCCTAGGATTGACGAGAGAATTTATCAGGATAATCTTTCTTTGTGATTATCTAAATGTCATTTTAATGTGTGTCTAAATACGCATGCATGTTATATGATATATACGTATTATCTGGAACATTATATACATTGAGTGTGTGATGATTTTATGTTACCCCATATCCTGAGGAAAGGACATATGCATAGTGACCAGAGTGAGATGTCACTCTTAATCAGAGTCCGATCAGTAGACATTGAACACTGAGGGAATAATTATATTAATGAGTATGATAGCTTGGTGCACACAAGAGTCAGACGTGCATTGCAAACATGCTAGATGTATGCCTATGTCATGTAGGACATTGCATAAGTCCACTCATGTAAGTGACACTATAGACAGCAGACAAAGGTCTGGCTGATTTATCTCTATGTAGTAGTATTATAAGGGTGTTTGTTCCACAATTTTTGGAGGAGGTGGAGTTTTCTAATTATTTTGTAAGGAGGGGTACAATTATGTTGTCCATTATGTGACAACAGATATGGGAGGTGGTCCGTTGGTACAAGTGATGATCCCAAGAAGGGAAATCATCCCTGGCCGAAGTGGAGCGATTCCTCAGTGAAGGAGGAAATCTGCGTTCTTATATTTGCCACTCAGCCACACAAGGTTGAAGCTAAGTTGCATTACCACCCCATGTATCCTCATTTAGGTCCAGCGGCCAACAACTACTATTCAACTACGCAACAACTATTAAACTACGCAACAACTACGTAACAACTATTCAACAAGTAAACAACAACCTTTACTCACGTCCAATTAGTCTATATTGATACATACAGAGATCATTCTACAAGGAATCATGAACCATAGAATACCCAGTGTCAAGATCAACTAGTGCCAGATTTGTCCAGGAAATACACATTTATTAACATTGTTTATCTTAACTAGAGACATGCAAACAGTAGCTATAATTGTGTTGGATGTTCTTGAATTTTTGGTATCAACGATCGGACATTGGGATAGTAATATTTGTTAGATAATTAGGCATAAAGATATCAAGTGTGTAATATTTATGTAAATTGTATTGCCCATGGTGCATACCCCAACCCGTTTCTTTTATTACATTAATGTAAACGTCTCCTACGGTGTTCTGTAATTTCATTAGTGTTATATGTGACTTCCTTTAATTAATATTAGAGTGATAGAGTTACTTCACTTAACTACCAGATCCAACAAGAGAGAGCCGGTGGCAGGGATACAACTCGCTTGCCCTCTAATTAGAGTGATCTTACTTTCTTTTTAAAGCAGTGACTTCCCTGGGCTCTCCTGCGTGACCTCCTATCAGAAAAACCTATTTTATCATGTAGGAATCTCACGAGCCTATTCCTGGTTTTCCTATAATAGAGGTCCACTGATAATTTGGGACAGCGATCTCCCATTTATAATTTGATATACCACAGCCTGAGTGCAAACCTTCATACCCATCAGAGGCAAAAGCTGTTGCTTTAGCGTTGTGTCGGTAGTCGGCGACCGCGATAGAGCTAGGCGGTCGTGTAATAGTTGTTGAGCGTCAAAGTGGGTCAAATGTGAACTAGTAACATTGCGTGGGCCTGGAGTCAACCTTTTAGGGCCGCGTAATTACAGGTAGTGTAACGCAGTGATATTTAGCATCCTAGCTGCGCAGGGCTCCTTTGCAGCAACTTTAAGGTTGGGTTAACTGAATTCAGGGTAACGACACCCTTAATTTGAATTCACACATGGCCCAGCTTCCTGAAATCGAACGTCGTCGGAGCCGGCGTTGCAGAAAGGCGGAACTGGGGGAACCGGATGTCGAATAGTCCGTCGCCTATACTAGGTCGAGTGAGGTATCTAACAACGCGGCCGGTCGAGACGAATAACGTGCGAGGGTCGAAGAAGTATCGGATGCCGTTACAAAGTCGTGCCTTGAGTCGAAGGTCGTTGTCGCATGGTGGGGCGACCACTGGCTTTTCTTCTTGGCTTTCCTTACATCTGTGTTGTAGTTAGTATGCCTTAACGGAATGTCAGCTTAATACATAGTGGATTCCGGAGGGGTGGACAATGTGGGAGAATCGAGCGAAGGGACAGGGCTGTTCATGAAGAACAGTGACACCGTTCTAAATGCTCCTGTCCTTGACGAGGAAGGAGAGAACGGGGTGTGGATGTCTGCTACATGGAGAGTGCGCCATGTACATAACACTGGATTTGGATATTGGGTACCTGAGGCACGGTACTATATAAACTCTGGCTGGTGATAGGGAAGTGAACCAGGGAGATTGGATAAAACCGGGAGGGGTTTCGGATGCACAACCACCGGCCGTTCTTCAGGGCCTTTCTGCCTACTATTACTAATAATTCGCTAACCTTTTATGTCATGTAGAAGTCTTTCAGGGTAGGAAGACACCTCAGAGACGAGAGACGGACGACTTTGACCCAAGCTATATTCCAGTCCGGGGAAGAAGAGCGGTTCAAAGAGCTGCCTGACAGGTCCTAGGCCCAGTTTATCTCCGGCACCGGAGAGCAGTTTATGAGGGAGACGTGACTCTTGTTTGAAGAGTCCCTAATTCTGAGGAGAGGTGGTGAGAGGTAACTCGCTTATGGTAAGCTTGGTACCTGATGCTTTCACCGAGTATTGTCCTCCACATAGTCTGCTTTCCTGATTGAGATGTTGAACGTCTGGTGACGGGGCCGGTGATTGGGATCAAGGCAAGTGACGTGGTCAGCAGTCCGGGGACACCTCAACAAATCTCTAGGTGTCTGATCCAGATAGTCTACTAGGTCAGAGCACGGTGCCAGCTACCACATTGCCAACGTCATTACCACTTGTAGTTCAACATGGCACTTCATATGTTTTCGCCTTACCTTACGGCATGTATACGTGTTGAGTTCTTGTCCACCACGTGAAGACATTAGACCGAACAACCGACAGAGAGGGCAAGATACAATCAGCGATTTGTGCCAGGCCACTTTGGCTCATGATTCTGCCGGAGTGTAGAGACAATATAGACCGTGCGGACTTTTACCAGCAAAGACTGGGCAGGTGCTCCCACACTAACGACAATCTACGAGATTTATAGATAGTGATCGACGAAGTGTCACTTCTCTAACCGGCCACACTAGGGACATTATGACTTATTGTGAACAGTGTGGGCAGGCATTCAAAGTCGTCCCAAAAGATAGGTTCCAGGCAACAGTTTAGTCGGAACGAACGCCTTCCATCCTCTCTGAGAAGACGGGATCTTGCTGGAGAACTCGATACACGCGGTGAGGCCTGTTACCGACGACTTGTGGAGTACTGCACTGGACCTTTCCTATGATGACAGCTACATCCTGCGGGCTACTCCGGTGCTTCTTTGTCTAGACATTCCTAGCAGCCGCTCGGTCTATCTCATCCTCATCATCATCCTCATTTGTACAATACACACTTTCGTTGCCATAGAGATATACCAGAGTTGCGTCATGCATTCAGGACGAAGTGTGATCAGGAAACGCCCATTGGTTGAGTGAAGGAGAGAAAGGTATCCAGAGGCTGGTGGGGTATAGTAGACTGAATACACCTATTTCCCAGTCTGAGGACGTCCCGTAGTTGAGATGTGGTAACAGTTCCCCTCACCCCAGGGAGTGTTGCTACAGTTACTAAGACAAATAAAATTGATGGTATTTAGATATGTGAAGTAGACACAAGTGTTCATACAGACGCAATTCGTAAGCCGGCTTACCTGCGTTCGAAACACAGCTGCGACCTATTTGGCAGCAGACCTTGTTGTGCTGAGTTTTAAGGTGTTGGTATGGGAACCGATCGTTCCTAATTATTACTAAATTTAATTGCTTAAGGTGTATTGAGCATTTGTAGCTAGACCCATATTTGTATAAATCAGTCGGTACTCCAGGGATGGTGTAGTTAATATCACGCGGACCACACCGTATGTCACACCGTGTTGTGTTTCCCGTCCTCAGCCACTAGGAGGTACAGTTGGGATGTTCCCTTCTCGGGAGGTTATACAACTGAAAACATGGATATCTACTTCATGTAGTCGAGGGAAAAGACAAAGGGAGACAATCATAAGACTGATCCTTCCTTCACTACGGTGCTAAGAGGTAAAGAGTAGTTCTGACTTCGTTACGGCCAAAGAAGAAAAATAGTGAAAAGAGAGAGAACCTCACACCGCCTCAACCGACAAAAAAAGATGATAGTAATTAGATAAGAAGATATACGAGATCTCGGGCAGAGGCAGAAACTATTTTATAGATGTTCACATAGGAAACACCATGTTAGAGCCCAAGCAATGAATTAAGGTGTTAGATTGTGGTAGAAATAGTGGTTGTAAAAACTAAAAGAGACAAACAAACAAATCAAAAACAGTACAAAAATAGCTCTTTATTTATCAACTGCTACAAATTTTGGTGACAATTTGTGTTCGAACACATTGAATAAAGCATTCAATAAGGGATGTTCAATTACAGATAAAACAGACAACTGCATATATCAAACAACCAAGGGTGGCCCCTATTCAGTCACCAAAACTTAAGACAACAGGGTACACCAAGTACCACAACACAGGTGCTCCAAGCAATAGCTGGTTAGACTGACACAATAAAGAACCTTGACACAAGCAACACTGCACAGACAATAAGGCACTACAAAAACATAGGTTACACAACATAAACCCCAAGACACGACATAAACAAAGAGTTGTGACACAATTTACTATCCCACCAAGAACCCAGGCCTGCTGACACTAACTAGTCAGCCGCTCGGCTTTTTCTTCTGACACATGTTCTTCACTGATGAACAGATGGGAAACCCCACATATCTTGTCTCAAGGCGGGCTGGCCACAAAACTATTAACACAGAGCCCAAGCGCCTTCCTTCACATGGTCTAGCTGGCTGCTACAAGGAAAATGGCCTCGGGTCTCTTTGTTTCAGAGTGGCGTTTTTGGCGTTGTCCAGATTTTTAACTCGAGATAGACCAAACCAAAATTCGTTGGTCTGGCGCTATCACATTCACATTGCCTAATTGTGGCAAAGGAGTTACGGACGCAGTTTGCAGTCCCGTATATACTCGCATTCGAAACACACCTACGGGCGATTTGGCAGCAGACCGCTTTGCGTTGGTTTTTTACGAAATGGTATGGGTGCGGGTCGTTCAGAAAGCAATGCAAACTAGTGAATGTAAACCCCCAGGAAGGTTAACCGGGTCAACAAATGCCCGTAGAAGTCCGCCTAATTGCGCAAGGACGCAGCTCTGCTGTAAACAGGCACAACGCAATCACGTCCGGAAGAAAGAAAAAAAACTCCGGATGAACGCAGAAGAAGAAGAAGAGCGTAAACTTGCCAAGAGATCACATCAAACAAATGCTGGTATTGACTGCGACGTCCTGCAAAGGATATGAACAAACTTTTTAGAAGGATATGCAACTGAAAACATGGATATGTACTTTCACACTGCCGGCTAATGCCGAAGAGGTTGCGGACGCAGTTCGTAATCCCGTATACCCGCGTTGGAAACATATCTGCTGTCGATTTGGCAGCAGACCGCCTTGCGTTGGTTTTTTACGAAACGGTACTGGTGCCGGTCATTCAGAAAGCAATGGCAATCTACTGAGCGTAAACTTGCCAAGAGATCACCAGCAAAACATGCTGGTGTTAACCATGACGTCCTGTAACTGTTGAGTTGAGTTGAGTTGAGTTAAAAACCGACATCACTGCACTCAGGACATTTCCATACGTTCTCCGTCCCATCGTTCAACAGCCAGCGAAGAGTCACACTACTAATCGTTCCCACCGATGTCTGATTAAAAGCTCTCCTGGTCTTCCCTCTCAGTTTTGAGATTCTTCCAGAACCCCTGCCAATCCCCCGCAATCTCATTCTTTCCACATATGGGTTCTCAATCTGTTCCTCCGCCTTCTCCACCTGGTCCCACAAGCGCACGACCACCTCCCCCTTGTCCATAACCAAGAGGTGCATTTCCTGCCTGTTAAGGTCCTGTAAAGGAAATGCAACTAACTTTTAACTTTCACACTCTCTGACACTGTAGATTTCACATTTACGCCTTACGGAGATTTCCCTTTCTTTTTACCGTGTAAAATATGTGACAGTTTGTGCTCATGATGTTCTAAGTAACTTCCGGTTCGTTGGCGGAAACGACTTGTCGGCGGACTTAACGAAGATGTACAGTTATTAGCCATAGCATGTTTTTATCTCAAAAACACTTTACATTCCTATACTGTACGTATCTCTTTGCCCATAACATTTAAAATGTAGTTACAGCTTCTTTAGGCATTTTTGGTCACGAACAGCAAATCAAGCCGGCCGCTATCACATTGACCCAGGCAAGCAGGATGGGTCAGTAAAGGGATGGGTAACCGTGTAGGCAACTGTGTTTTCCGGTGTGGGTACACCTTGTATGCGGATACCTGCATTGGGCGATGTATCCACGACAAGTACATTGATGCTTTCCAGAAAGAATTTGGAGAAAATGCGGTTCATTCACAACTAACTCCATTTGCGTAAGTTCCCCAGTGCCACAAATGAAGTACAGTGATTATTTGGTCCACTGTATGTGTGAATGCATGTCAACGTGTTTCTATGTATGTATGTACATACATACCTAACTGCATATGTGAATGCATGTTTTATATGTGTGTACACTATCTCACTGTGTTTGTGGGTCTCTATATATGTGTACACTACCTCACTGTATGTGTGGGTCTCTCTCTCTCTCTCTCTCTCTCTCTCTCTCTATATATATATATATATATATATATATATATATATATATACCTGGATGGCTTGGCCTTGTGGCATGGTCGAGACAGAAACACGGAGCTGATCCACGACTCTGGTAATCGAGTGAGATGGCAGAACATGACCGCCCACGCTTACCGGCATGGCACATGATGGATGGATATATATATATATATATATATATATATATATATATATATATATATATATATATATATATATATATATATATATATATATATATATATATATATTCTTCTTCTTCAGCGTTCCGAGCCATTGAGGTTCTTTGCTGCAGATACAATCCGTCTCCATTCGTCTCTCTGGTTGACCCTCTCTTGCCAGTCGTTGATTCCAAGTGCCTGTAGGTCTGTATATATATTATCTCTCCACCGTCTTCTTGGTCTACCTCGGGGTCTACGGTCATTTATTTCCTGAGTGTAAGCGAGTTTTGTTTCCCTATTATCTTCCATTCTTTCTTTATGCCCCAGCCATTGTAGTCTATTAGCCTTCATGATAACAGTGATTAGCGGGGACTTAAACGGACCATAAATGTCTTTGTTGCTTCTTCTTTTCCACTCTCCACTTTGTGTATCCCTAATGGGTCCAAAGATGCGTCTTAAAACTTTGTTCTCAAAGGTTTGTAGCAAGGCTTCGTCTCCTTTCGTTGTACTCCAGGTTTCAGAGCCATACAGCACAACTGGTCTGATCAGTGTTTTGTATATTGTGATCTTGGTGTTACGAGATAGCGCCTTTGATTTTAGTAGATGTTGTAGTGCATAGTATATCTTATTTCCAGAATTGATTCTTCTTCGTTCATCCGGAGTTTTTTTTTTCGGACGTGATTGCGTTGTGCCTGTTTACAGCAGAGCTGCGTTCTTGCGCCGTTAGGCCGACACATCCGACTTCTGCGGGTATTTGTTGACCGGGTTAACCTTCCCGGGGGGTTTCTTAGGACGTTAGACTCTCACTGTTGTGTTATCTCCCATCCCAGCTGGCCCATATAGAACAGCCAAAGGCATCCTGGTCGGCCCTCAAGGGAAGGCAGGGGCAGACCATGGGCATTCCCCGCCATCCAAGGAGGCTTCCATAATTGCAGAGCCAACACACAGCGCTCTGGTACTGGACTCACCCAAGGAATCGTGACGTCCTGCACATGGCTGCTTAGCCTCACTTCCGTATATTGGGCCTTCCGTTCACCATAGGCTGTTCTTCCAGAAGCCAGAAGAATGCTGTTTGCAGATGACATCCACACAGTGAGCTTTCGATTCGGACTCTCCACGTAATGGATTTGCTATCCAAGCAATATTCCATTTTATGCCACTAGGACACTTTTTCCACCTTTTATGAAGCCCACACAGTGAGCTTTCGATTCGGACTTTCCACGTAATGGATTTGCTATCCAAGCAATATTCCATTTCATGCCTCTGGGAGGCTTGTGTAACCGACATGCCTGTGGTATGAAGTGTGGCAGTCTAAATACTTCTTCATGTACATTTAAATGTCAACCTGAATACAGTTAAAGTAAGCTGCAGTCGACTTGAGCTTGTTGATATCTCCATAGAGCTTGTCCTCGAATGAAGCAGGTGTGGGCCAAAATATCTTTCTCTGTTCTGCATATATTGGGCACTCTTGCAGCAAATGTTTAGCTGTCATTTTACCAGTTCCACAATTACATTCATCTGTGTCTCCTATCTTTAGTTTGTTGAACAAGTGGTATTTCAGCCTGTTATGTCCTGTGCGGAGTCTGAAGATTGCTACTTGTTCTCTTCGGTCGAGTTTGTAATATGCATCATCCTTCTGGTGGCCTAGATGCTCTGATTCCCATTTGGTTCTATAAGTGCTTTTTATCAACCTCTTTGCCTCATTATAGGTTATGTCTATGTCAGGCTGTGGTAGTCGTCCGCCCTCTTTTGCCAGTCTGTCAGCCTCTTCATTTCCAGGTATACTGCAATGTGATGGGATCCACTGTATTATAACTTTTTTGGATTTCTGGCATAGACCATGGAGTGCTGCTCTTAGGTCAGCTAGTTCTGTGCTGTTTTTGCTCTTCAGTATTGAGACAGCTGACTTTGCATCTGTGAAGATAGCTATTTGCGTCTCTTTATTTTCCTCCATCAAGAGCATTTCTGCTGCAGTTTTCAGAGCCTCTACCTCCGCTTTGAAGTTACTTGAGAACTTTCCAGTTGCCACTGAATGTGTTTTTTTCACTCCATTTTTTAAATTTAGGAGAATTCCTCCTCCTCCATTCTCTACTGAATTTTTGGCTGATCCATCTGTATATGCATGGGTCCAATTGCTGCTTGGGTAATGTTCTTTTATGTAGTTTAGGGTTATTTCTCTTCTTTCGGTTTCATGCTGAGTGTTCTTTTTCTCAATACCAGGAATGTTTTCTATCATCTCAGGCAGTTGCTGCTGTCTCCAAGCTGGGAACTTGTGTGCATTGTAAATGGGTTTGACTGTTGATATGTTAAGTATGGGATCTGCCCTAATCTTTCGTTTTGCAGTTTCTACAAAGTTGCTACGCTTCAGTCTTCCCTTTCCAAAACCACTAAACCTTTTATACATAGGGTGGTCTGTCAATCTTCTAAATTTTTCAGCTTGTTGCTGGGCTCTGCTATCTCTTCTATCCTGCATTGGTTGTAAACAAGTGATCTTTTCTAATTCATTAATAGGCGTTGTCTTCAGGCTTCCAGTTATGATTCGCATTCCTTGATTTTGGACTCTACTTATTTTGTTAAAGTTTGACTTAGCTGCTGTTGCCCAAGCTGCAATGCCATATTCCAGTACTGGCCTCACCCGTCCAGTATATAACTTCTTGAGAACTTTCTCATCTGCTCCCCACGTTGTACCACGTATCTGCTATCTCTTCTATCCTGCATTGGTTGTAAACAAGTGATCTTTTCTAATTCATTAATAGGCGTTGTCTTCATGCTTCCAGTTATGATTCGCATTCCTTGATTTTGGACTCTACTTATTTTGTTAAAGTTTGACTTAGCTGCTGTTGCCCAAGCTGCAATGCCATATTCCAGTACTGGCCTCACCCGTCCAGTATATAACTTCTTGAGAACTTTCTCATCTGCTCCCCACGTTGTACCAGCAAGCTTTTTCATGATTGCCATTCTTTGCCTTGCTCTTGTTCGATTTTTCTCAACCTGTGTCTTCCATGTCAGGCGACGATCAAAGGTGACTCCTAGATAGTTTTAATTTTCTTCATGGCGCAATATTTTTCCATTCAATACCAGCTTAGGTTGCTGAGTTTTAGTTGAGAGGGAGAACACTGTGCATGTTGTTTTCTCCTCACTTATCTTCACTAGCCATGATTTTGACCAGTCCTCTAGCGCTAATAGGGCTTGCTGTATTCTGCTGTTAGCTGTACTAATATATTCTTCAGATGTCCATATGGCTAGGTCATCTGCAAAGGATGATGTGTGTACTCTGGTGGGAAAATTTTCCGTGATGTCGTTTATATATGCTAGGAATAATGTTGGTGAAAGAACTCCTCCTTGGGGGACACCTTGCTCCAATAGCATCATTTTGCTGGTTTGTCCTTGTACTTTTGTCCTGGCAGTTCTGTTCTCAAGGTAGTGGCTGATCCATTTGTACATTTTCCCACAAACATGCATTTTTTGCAGTTTTACTTTCAGTACTTCCTTCCATACTTTATCAAATGCTTTTTCTAAATCTATCCAGACCGCTAGTGTGTGCTTTTTCTCTTGGAAGGCATCCTCTATTTCCTGAGCTATATAGGTTATTTGATCTTCAGTGGATCTGTACTTTCTGAATCCTGCTTGGTGAGGTGTTAAAAGTTGGTTTTCTTCCAAATGCCATGTTAGCCTGCCATTGATAATGCGTTCCATTAATTTTCCTACACAGCTAAGAAGACTGATAGGTCGATAGCCATTTGGTTCTTCCAGGTCTTTTCCTTTCTTTGGGACTGGTATTAGTATAGCTTCCTTCCATGCCTGTGGGACTATTCCCCTCTTCCAGCTGTAATTTAGTAGTTTCTTTTTTGCCTTAGTGCCTAGTCCTATTAGCATTTCATTTGTGATTCCATCCTTTCCTGGTGATGTCTTCTTTTTTAGGGTATTCATTGCCTGTTCCATTTGTTCCATTGTTAGATTTGCCATCATATATTCTGCTGCTGTCTCTGTATATTTATGATGTATCTGTTTATCTTTGATTGCTTTCTTCTGTTCGGCTGTAATATCAATGTGGTTTGCACTGGCATAGTGTTCCATTAGTGCATTTGCAGCCTTTTTTCCTGTAAGCAAGGCATTTCCTTGTTTAATTGTTATTTGTTTGTTTCTAGGTCCTTCATTGTTCATGGCTTTCACTAGTTTCCCTAGTTTGTTTCCATCCCTGTCAAAATTCAGGTTTTCTGTTTTTTTCCTCCAACAATCTCTTGTTGTTTGATTTACTGTTCTTTTATATTTTGCTGAGATGGCTTTCAGAGAGATGTTCGCTTCAGTTGTTTGTTCTCTCTCTGCGGTCTTCCTAGCATCTTCAACTTTGTCCTCCAAAATTTGTCGTTCTTTAGTCCAGTATGGTTTGTAATTTTTCCTCGCTCCTCTTGGAATAGACTCAGTGGCCGCCTGTATTATTGCTCTGTTTAGACTTTCCACCATTTGCTTCATGTTGCCATATCGTGTATTTATGTTTTCACAATATTTGTCTGTTAGTATGGCAAATCTGTCCCAATCTGCTCTTTTGTAATTCCAACGGGGCAAAGGCTTTTGCTCCTGTGGAACATACTCCATATTTATTACAAGCTTGATTGGTTTGTGGTCACTACCAGCTAATTGGTCAAGCACATGGCGATCGATTTTGTGTAGGATGTCTCCTGTGCAGAAAGCTAAGTCTGGAGTAGAAGTGGTAATCCATCTTCTGGAGTAGAAGCTCGGTGTGTCATCCGCTTTGTTGAGTAGATGGAGATTTGAGTCTATTTCCCAGTCCTCCACTTCATCTCCTCTTTTGTCAGTATCTGGGTATCCCCATCTTTCTGAACGGCTATTAAAGTCTCCGACAACAATGCAATTTGTGTCAGTTATTTCCATGTTTGAGAGTGTAAGATCCTTATCTGCCGGGCTATACAGATTGTAAATTCTTATTTTCACGTCCTTTATCATTATATCAACACCTATAATTTCCGTTTGGTTGTCAGAGAGCACAGATACTTAGCTGCAAGGTATTGTATTTCGTGTAAGTATTACAACTCCTCCTTTGTGTCCTTCGCGGTCGAAACGTGTGGCCTGATATCCCTCGACTGAAAATGTGCGATTGGCGTTGAGGTGTGTCTCTTGAATGCATGCCACATCTATTCTATCTTTATGAAGACGCTGTGTTAGGGAGGCTTTCTTGTTATAAACTCCTTCTGCATTCCATTGTAGTATGTTGAGTGTCCGGGGTGTTTGGTCAATAGCTCTTAACCTACTCCTCTGTGCCTTGACTCCACAGCACAGGGGAAGGTGACTACCAGTAGTCATGGGTGGACCCCCTCGAGGCAGAGGGCCCGGCACTATCACCGCCTGATGGGACTTCACGGGATTAGCACCATAACGATTAATTTTCATCTGTGGCATCATGAAATGATGATAAAGTTACGTTGCACTTCTTTGTCAAGCCTGTGGCTCAGTACATCCGATTTCGACAAGCATTTGTTCGTGATGCTTTCCCTAGCCTTTGACTATCCCCAGTCTACCTACAAGGCAGCAGGTTTGTACGTCTCTTCGTCTGGTCCCTCTCCCTTGACCTGTCCGACATGGGTGACCCTACCAGTAGCTGTGCTACCGTCGGCATAGCTCTTGGGGTCATTGGAACGCGCAAGCCCCTCTACCTCGTCAAGGTGGACGCACGGCAGAGGGGGAATTGATTCTAGTTTGTATTTCTTTCTTCCCTTATGATGTTGGAGCAGTTGAAGATTGTACGCAGGTATTTGTATGTTTCCGTTCTTTTAATGGTCATATTATCTGTGTGTATGTGGCCAGAGTTTTTATCCATTCCTTCTCTTGAAATTACCATGTATTCTGTCTTATCTTGGTTGATAACCAGCCCAATCTGTTGGGCTTTTTCCTTTCCGCGTTTCCATCCTGTTTCAGGATATTGCGGTCAACATCAGCATCTTTCAGCTGTATGTTGATTCCTATTTTATAGGCTAGATTACGCTCAACAGCACGCCACAACTTTCTGAGCGACCGGCTCCATACTCTCATAAGTCACTGGCGCGACTCGAACCGCTTCCAATTCTCGTGCGCTCACGTCAACTACGAGAGTATTCGGAGTTACGGAGAAAGCTGCTAACTCCTAGACCAGGGAGACCGGCTCTCTCTCTCTCTCTCTCTCTCTCTCTCTCTCTATATATATATATATATATATATATATATATATATATATATATATATATATATATATATATATATATATATATATATATATAAAGTCGCTTAAAAGTCGATAGTGTCGACTTCATTGCACTGGGTTTTATCCCATATGGCTCAGTCTCTTTCCGCAACGTGGAAAGCGTCGCACAAAGCATGATCTCCGTAGCTTCAGCGACGACCCCCTGAAGTCTCCGAAAAATTCACCCCTGAACCGAATGATGCGGCCCGGAATCGAACCCACAACCTTCGGAGCCTCTATATATATATATATATATATATATATACACTACCTTACTGTATGTGTGGGTCTCTATATATGTGTGCAATACCTCCCTGTATGCGTGGATGCATGTCAACATGTCTCTATGTATGTATACACAACCTCACTGTATGGGTCGATTCATGCCTCTATATGTGTATATTACCTCACTGTATGTGTAAATGCATGTCTATATGTGTGTGTGAGTGTGTACACTATCTCACTGTATGTGTGGATGCATATCAAGAAGTATATGTGTGTATGCATACTATCTCACTTTTTTGTGTTTCTCTCTCTCTCTGTCTCTCTCTCTCTCTCTCTCTCTCTCTCTCTCTCTCTCTCTCTCTCTCTCTCTCTCTCTCTGTATATATATATATATATATATATATATATATATATATATATATACTAGCTGACCCGGCCCGGCTTCGCCCAGGCCCTGGCGGGGATCTATCTATCTGTCTGTCTGTCTGTCTGCTTGTCTGTCTGTTAGTCTGTCTGACCCGGCCCGGCTTAACCCATTCCCCGGTGGGGAGCATCTAATTTAATTCATATAAGTAGTCAAAAAAGCTCCCGTTCCCGACTATCTGTCTGTCTTTCTGTCTGTCTGTCTGTCTGTCTGTCTGATCTATCTATCTATCTATCTGATCTATCTATCTGATCTATCTATCTATCCTATCTATCTATCTATCTGATCTATCTATCTGATCTATCTATCTGATCTATCTATCTATCTATCTATCTATCTATCTATCTATCTATGTTTGGCCCGTTCCCGTTAAAAATATAGATAGAATAGTAGAATAGATAGATTGATAGTAGAAAATATGATTGGAAGAGATCTATCTAAAGTAAACTTACCAAGATATCACGAACAGCCAATAAATGGTGTGCGGTGGGTTGACTGCAAACGATATGCAACTAACTTTCTATCACAAAAAAATTACTTTTTTTTTTTAAACGAACGAAAATCTTTCGCAGGCCCGTCCTACATTCTGCCCTTCTTCTCTATTTCCTCTCATACATTCTTTCATTCAACATCTCTTTTGAAGCAATTCTTTGACAACGGTCATCAGAAATACCCAACGTGGGTGTAACGCGCCGTACATATGAGAATGTTAAAAAAAAAAAAAAATTAATGTACTGTTGAAGCAAAATAAAAAGATGAATTAGAAAATTTTCAATATTTAAGTAGATGCATTATTTTTATGAAAACTATGAAAATGCCTTAAAGATTGTATCATTATTTATTATAACTCATATTGATTATTTGGTTGTTTCGGGATTTGAAATTTAAATATTGAGCACAACCCACCACTGGCAACGCTGATCGTATTCTGGTATGAACCTAAGGCCTATCCATGTCAATATGGAAGCACTGTACTCGAGTTTCGCTCTGGCGAGAGTGAAACTCGAGTATAGTGCTTCCATATTGACGTGGATAGGCCTTAGGTTCATACCAGAATACGATCAGCGTTGCCAGTTGTGGGTTGTGCTCAATATTTAAATTTTAAACCCCGAAACAACCAAATAATCAATTTGATTACTGCTCACTGGATTTTAGGAGGCCAGTGGTGTTCCTTGCCAGTGAGAAGTCCTGATCTTTCGGGTCCACATCGATTGACGGACGTCAGTCGCGGCGATTTGGCAATCTTGAGCATAGCCTACGATGGGTGACGTTGTGATATTCTGTTATGATAATTTGGTGTGTCCAGCGTGTGCCGCGTGTTTACACACCCGCTTCACACGCCAGTGATCCGGGGCTTGTTTCCGGATCCGGTCAGGGATATGCACTACTGATGAGCTCAAACGAGAGCGAAACTCGAGTATAGTGCTTCCATATTGACTTGGATAGGCCTTAGGTTCATACCAGAATACGATCAGTATAACTCATATGCCTGTAAATAACTATGGACAAAGAGTTTATAAATCTTTGAAAACGATGCAACAATTTATATATAGAGTAATAGGAATGTTATTAAAAGTTATGCCCCTTGAAATAACTTTTCTTATGTTATGTCCCCTTGCTATATTGAAATGATAATGTAAATTTAATTATTAAATTTTCAAAGTAAATACTATTTTAGTTAGTAAAATACTATGACAGTCGGAATGAAAGGAAGACGTGTGGAAAATTTCATCTCAATCGGATGGACCGTTATCGAACGCAGCCAATACATCTCCACATACCCACCCACAAACACACATAAATTCTGTTGTTATATATATATATATATATATATATATATATATATATATATATATATATATATATATATATATATATATATATATCCCCCGATGGTGTTTCCACCTTGGTGTGGTGTGGGAGCTTGAGTTTCTCAATGACCCTGAGAGCTATGCCGGCGGTAGCGTAGCTACCAGAAGGGCCTCCCAAGCCGGACAGGTCAAAGGGTCTCGAACAGACAAAGAGAAACACCCTGGTCCTCCAGGTTGAGGGTTGAAGCGTGGGGGTTAACATCCCCACCTTTGTAAAAATCATTTTGTTACGAAACAGATACATGAGCCTCGAATTCGGACTGACTTATTTGGACATCGACCTTGGAACGTTAAAGGACTTTTGAGATTTGGAACATGGAATGTACGGACACTATATCGAGCTGGAGCGGCCGAAGAATTAACCCGGGAACTGGTTGAGTATAAAATGAATATAACAACAATTCAAGAAATAAGGTGGCCAGGAGAGGGTATTTTAGAGCATAATGGAATGATTATAATATATGGAGAAAACACCCAAAATAAACATGAATTAGGAACAGGATTTGTCATCAAATAAGAGTTATGGGGGAACGTTCTAAACTTTAAAGCTGTTAATGACAGGATTAGTAAATTACGAATAAAAGGTAAATGGAAAAATATAACGATGATTAATGTACATGCACCCACTGAAGAGAAAGAAGATGATATTAAAGAAGACTTTTATAATGATCTGGAAGATGTCATAGAAGAAACCCCTAAACAGGACATCCTGATTGTGCTGGGAGACTTCAACGCAAAAATAAGTAGAGAGCAAACTCATAAAAAAGTTGCTGGTATGGAAAGCTTACATACAACTTCAAATGATAATGGATGGGGAGTCATCAACCTAGCAGAAGCCAAAGGACTGCAGATCAGCAGTACCAAACTGCAAAGAAAGGATATACATACACAAACTTGGAAATCATGTGACAAGAGATCATATAATCAAATAGATCACATTTTAATTAACAACAAAAACGCATCAAACACACAACAACTTAGAAGCTATAGAGGAGCTGAGTGCCACAGTGATCACTTCCTCTTCCTCGTTGGGGCAAAATTTAAAATAAAACTTAAGAGAGCTTTCTATGCTAAACTACAAAGGTTACACCCAACATATAATAGAGAAAAACTACAAGAAATTACAGTCAAAGAGAAATTTGCAGATGAAATAAAATGTAAACTTGAAATTCTACAAAACCCGTTGGAGGAAAGCGTTGACCAAACTTGGTTGAACATCAAGAATACAATTCAATCTACTGCAGAAGCGTGTTAACCACGCATAGAAAGAACAGATGGTTCAATCCAAAATGTGAAGAAGCAGTCATTAGGAAAAAGAATGCCAGACAGCTATGGCTAAATGACATCAACAACATCAAAAAGGAAGAGCAATATAGAAATGAATGTAAAGAGGCTACAAAAATAGGTCGACAGCAGAAGCGAGAATATATGAGTAATATAATCAAAGATATGGAAACTAATCACCAGAAAAACGAATCCAGAAAGTTTTTTTTAAAGAACTGAAGTCAATGAAACGAGGGTACCAACACAACACATATGGTTTAGAAGACAAAAATGGGAATATGATAAATACCAATGAGGAAATGTGCAACACATGGAAAGAATACTTTGTTGAATTACTAAATTGTGAAGCTCCAAGTAACACTTTCCCACAGGAAGAGGTTCTAACGTGTGAACCACAAATTGAAGAACCTGCATTTGAAGAAATCCTATATGTAATCACACGACTTAACAACAATAAGGCAACTTGGGCTGATGGAATTGCTGCTGAATTTATAAAGGCGTGTGGCCATGCATTACATCTAAAGCTATACGAACTAATAATAAAAATTTGGAGGACTGAAGAATTACCCCATGACTGGAAAGAGTCATTATTGATACCTATCTTTAATAAAGGAGACAAGTTCCAGTGTGAAAATTATAGAGGAATATCACTACTGTCCATAAGCTATAAGATACTATCCGCAGTATTGCTAAATAGACTAAAACCATATTCAGAAGACATATTAGGTGACTACCAGGCGGGTTTTAGACAAACAAATCAACAATAGATCAGATATTTATCTTACGACAAATAGCCGAGAAAAATTAGGAATATAAAAGAGATCTCCATAACATTTTTGTGGATTTTAAAAAAGGCTTATGATAGTGTCCATAGGAATAGTCTATGGAATGCTATGCGGGAATTTGGAATACCAAGGAAGTTAATCAACATGACCAGACTATGCATAATAATATAGTAACATATAAAGGCAGGAAATCAGACCCTTTCGAAATAACATCTGGCTTGAAACAGGGTGATGCACTATCGCCACTACTCTTCAATCTGGCTCTATAGAAAGTTGTAAGGAGGGTAAAGGAGGATTGTGATATTGGAGGAACATCCAAGCTGCTTGGTTATGCAGATGATATAGATATTATAGGGGACAATGAACAAAAGACATTGGAAATATTGACTCACTTAAAGGGAAAAGCCCAACAGATGGGGCTGGTTATCAACCAAGATAAGACAGAATATATGGTAATTTCAAGAAGGAATGGCTAAAAACTCTGGCCACATAAAAATAGATAATATGACCATTAAAAGAACGGAAACATACAAATACCTGGGTACAATCTTCAACTGCTCCAACGTCATAAAGGAAGAAATACAAATTAGAATCAATTCTGGAAATAAGATATTCTATGCACTTCAACATCTACTAAAATCAAAGGCGCTATCTCGTAACACCGAGATCACAATATACAAAACACTGATCAGACCAGTTGTGCTGTATGGGTCTGAAACCTGGAGTACAACGAAAGGAGACGAAGCCTTGCTACAAACCTTTGAGAACAAAGTTTTAAGACGCATCTTTGGACCCATTAGGGATACACAAAGTGGAGAGTGGAAAAGAAGAAGTAACAAAGACATTTATGATCTGTTTAAGTCCCCGCTAATCAGTGGTATTATGAAGGCTAATAGCCTACAATGGCTGGAGCATATAGAAAGAATGGAAGATAATAGGGAAACAAAACTCGCTTACACTCAGGAAATAATGACCGTAGACCCCGAGGTAGATCAAGAAGACGGTGGGGAGATAATATATATATATACAGACCTACAAGCACTTGGAATCAACGACTGGCAAGAGAGGGTCAACCAGAGAGACGAATGGAGACGGATTGTATCTGCAGCAAAGAACCTCAATGGCTCGGAACGCTGAAGAAGAAGAAGATATAATATATATATATATATATATATATATATATATATATATATATATATATATATATATATATATATATAAAGGATGTAATATGTATGTCTGTCTGTCTGTATGTCCTTTATGCGTTCGCGAACGGTCCATCCGATTGAGATGAAATTTTCTACACGTCTTCCTCTCATTCCCGCGCTGCCAACTGTCATATTTTTTTAGTGCAAAATCGGCTACTTACTCAATATTATTTAATATTTCATTTTTCATTATAATTTCTATATAGCAAGGGGACTTAACTCTGGAAAAGTTATTTCAAGGGCATAACTTTTAATAACATTGCTATATAACTTATAGTCATATTGTTGCATGGTTTTCAAAGATTTATAAACTCTTTGTCTATAGTTATTTACTGGCATATGAGTTATAATAAATAATGATATAATCTTTAAGGCATTTTCAAAGTTTTCATAAAAATAATCCATAATGCATAACATTGTATCTCATCTTTTTATGCTTAAAGAAGTTATCTACAATACAGTCATGTAGGTGATTAAAACAGTTTGCATTAAAAATAATGGATGGTGTGTGGAAGGACATTCTTTTAAGTAACTTTTTTTTGTTGTTGTATGAATTTAATGAGACGCGCCCCGCCAGGAGCTGGGCGAAGCCACGCCGGGTCAGATAGATAGACAGACCCACCTTTTCGCTGCAGTTATCTACAGGCATATGCGTTATAATCCTCCTCCTCCTCTCCCCTCCTCCTCCTCCTACCCTCTTCCTCTTCCCCTCCCCCTCCTCCCTCTCCCTCCTCAATCCTCCTCCTCCCTCCTCCCTCTTCCTCCTCCTTCCTCCTCCTCCTCCCTCCTCCTCCTCCCTCCTCCTCCCTCTTCCTCCTCCTCCTCGCCCTCCTCCCTCCTCCTAATCACTCCTCTTCCTTCCTCCTCCCTTCTCCTCCTCTCTCCTCCTCCTCCCTCGTCCTCCCTCCTCCTCCCTCCTCCTCCTCTTCCCTCCTCCTCCCCCCCCCCTCATCCCTCCTCCTCCTTCTCCTCCCTCTTCCTCCCTCCTCCTCCTCCCTCCACCTCCCTTCTCCCCCTCCCACTCCCTCTCCTCTTCCCTCCTCCTCCCTTTTCCTCTCTCCTCCTCCCTCCTCCCTCCTCCTCCTCCCTCTACCTCCTCCCTCCTCCTCCCCCCTCCTTCTCCTCCCTCCTCCTTCTCCATGAGGACACAAGGAAACTATTCTATACTTCTCATATACAGACATACTCGTGAGCCTACCCCTAACAAAATAGTACTGAAACAAAGAAAGCGAGTAAGATGGTAAGGGGAGACAG
>OY992882.1:78446453-78483243 GCA_963921405.1 Cepaea hortensis | reverse complement strand
GGGCATGGGGCGGGGGAGGGGGGCAATATGAATTTTAGAAAGGCTTAAGTGGGGCATGGTACAAAAAAGGTTGGGAAACACTGGTCTACTGGAATCGTCCGACACAGATTAAGGTCTGGGCAGATCGCAGACAATAATCCACATGCACACCTACTGGGATATTTTGCTCCAATTATTCAGAAGAATTGCAGGCCCTAAACATTACAGCATCGGCACAAACAATACAACTTGTCAATGGCAACAGTTTGTATTCCACAGTGGCGAATTTTAAGTTCCGCAAGCCCTCAGCGGTGACAAACAACTTGCTTTGAAAAAGAAAAAACCCTAAACGCATTGAATACAGCAGAAGAGTAATATTGCGATGGAAACTGACATATTGTGGCATAAAAACAAACGTGAGAGCAAACGCGTTGTCAAATTAGGGGATAACACACGTACATTCGAATGAATCTATAAACGTCAATGAAAAGAGGACCAACATCTTGGCCGTTAAGAAGAAAGCCCACTACAGAGACATTGACAACTATTTTCATAGTGCAAAACAGGTAATCATGTTCCGTCTCTGAACGGTAAACAGCAGAGTAGACAATCTTTCACGAAGACTCAAAGCGGGTCTGTCACCTATGTGTACGTGTGAACAAACTACACAGACAGCTGAACAGATCCTTAAAACTGGAAACATGATGACTAAATTGCGGTATCATTTCTGGTCACTCCATACGCACATTAACGCACAGCTATTTGGAAGCTTTCACGAACTCAATATAAAAAGCTAAATGCATCCTAGTGACATGACTCCTTGTGTACACATTATTAACCAGCAGCTGAAGAAACAAGAAGAAAATGAAAAATAAGGTAAGAAATATATTCTTTCTACTTTCCTGTCAATTTACACATTATTTACCCCATGCCTCTGTAAATTCTGTCGTTACTAATATTACACATTGCACCCCTCTCTGGAGTCTCCGTGGTAAGTAGTCAAACCGTCTGACTCGGGCTCCGAAGGTTGTGTGTTCAAATCCGGGCCGTGTCCTTCATTTCACGAGTGCATTTTTTCGGAGACTCCCGAGGGTCGTCGCTGGAGCTACGGAGTTCGTACTTTGTGCGACGATTTCCGCGCTGTAGAAAGAGACTGAGCCATATTGGATAAAAACCCGATGCAATGCAGTCGACTCTGTCGACTTTTAAGCGACTTTTTGTCTTAATTGCACCCACTCCCATGCGAATTTGGCTAGGCTTTGTACTTGTGTCCTTACCCGAAATGACGTGCTTTACCGTAAAACTAGTCTGTTAGCGTGAATTCACTACATTTTCGCCAAAACATCAAAGAAATGTCGCAGCTTTCGATGATTTAAGTTGCCTTTGGACCTATCAAAGACATATTCCTTGGGTGAGGGTATTATAAGACGGCAGGAAAAGTTTCATAATGATGCAACAAACAGTTTTCATAAAAATTGATCGTGAATGAAGGCATTCATTTATGAACAGACCATAGCAACTATCCTACCGTCGGTTTAGCTCTCGAGGTCATTGATACGACCAAGTTCCTCTATAGTTACAAGGCAGAGATAAGGAAGATAGCATCTTGGAAGTCTAATCAAAAGGCAGGATCTGCCGTGGTACTACCTTCACACATCCAAAATCTCATGTCCTTACCAGGTTTGGTCGGCTTAAATTTACTGCAATGTGGACTCCTGGCCACACAAAGGGACACATCGTTTGGAGATTACACGGTGACAAGTTTGGAACCTCGGACTGTCTCTTCACAGGTGACCACCTCATGATGGCGGGCTGTGGAGCTGCGTTTGAAGGCAAGTTTGGTAATTGCTACATTCATTGATGTAGAACTCATTGTAACACATGTCTATTAATTGTTGATCATTAACTGATTCCGTGACAAATGATAATATATCGCCAAATGCGACCTCTCATTTGGACAGAAGGACGATGTATTGCTCCGCTGGGATCAGTGTTATTTGTTTTGTTTCGTAATATCTTCCGTAATTTCAATGCTCAATACATTATAATATTGTTCATTTGATGGTGCACCATATATATTTCTAAATTACTTTTTGTTTGCTAGTGAATCAGTTAATTACCAAACAGAACAGCCCACGAAACAACAGATATGTAGTTCAACGTAAACGTGTATTAAACAGTAAAAAATTGTAATCTAAATGTTTTGATGGAGGCTATGACACAAGAACACGTTATCAAAAACATTAGAAAGAAACAGTTGCAATGTGTGAACACATTATAAGAACAGAAAAACTGGGACATATTGTAACAACTGGAAAGATGTATTGATAAAGAAATAGAGGGAAACAACGAGTGGGTATTCTTAACAGCCTGTCACCATAGCCTGGAAAATTTGCGAATGAGTTCATACTTTCTCTTGAAATGAGGAAGTAGAGGTAATTTCTTAGAAAGGGAAGGCGGTAGTGTGGTTATTATTGTTATTACTAATTAACATATGGTATTTGTGATAAATGAGGCAGAATCTTCTTCTTATATATAAAAAAGGATGTGGGTGTGTATGTCCTTTATGCGTTCGCGAACGGTCCATCCGATTGAGATGAAATTTTCTACACGTCTTCCTTTCATTCCAGCGCAGCCAACTGTGATATTATTTTTTTAGTGTGAAATCGGCTGCTTACTTAATATTATTTAATTTTTCATTTTACATTGTAATTTATATACAGCGAGGGAAATTAACTCTAGAAAAGTTATTTCAAGGGGCATAACTTTTAATAACATTGCTGTATAACCTATAGTCATATTGTTGCATCGTTTTCAAAAATTTATAAACTCTTTGTCTGTAGTTATGTACCGGCATATGAGTTATAATAAATAATGATACAATCTTTAAGGCATTTTCAAAGTTTTCATAAAAATAATGCATAATGCATAACATTGTAACTCATCTTTTTATGCTTACGAAGTTATCTACAGTCATGCAGGTGATTAGAAACGGTTTTCATTAGAAATAATGGATGGTGTGTGGAAGGACATTCTTTTAAGTTACTTTATTTTGTTGTATGAATTTAATGAGACGCTACCCGCCAGGAGCTGGGCGAAGCCACGCCGGGTCAGATAGATAGACCCATATTTTCGCTGCAGTTATCTACAGGCATATGCGTTATAATCCTCCTCCTCCTCCTTTCCCCCCTCCTCCTCCTACCCTCTTCCTCTTCCCCTCCCCCTCTCCTTCCTCCTCCTCCCTCTTTCTCCTCCTCCTCCTCGCTCCTCCTCCTCCTACCTCCTCGCCCTCCTACCTCCTCCTAATCACTCCTCTTCCTTCCCCCTCCCTTCTCCTTCTCTCTCCTCCTACTCCCTCCTCCTCCCTCCTCCTCCTACGTTTCCTCCTCATCCCTCCTCCTCCTTCTCCTCCCTTTTTCTCCCTCCTCCTCCCCTTACTCTTCCCTCTCCTCCTCCCTCTCCTCCTCCCTCCTCATCTCTCCTCCTCCCTTCTCCTCCTCCCTCCTCATCCTCTCTCCTCCTCCTCCCTCTACCTCCTCCCTCCTCATCTCTCCTCCTCCCTTCTCCTCCCTGCACATCCCTCCTCCTACTACCTCCTCCTCCTCCCTCTACCTCCTCCCTCCTCCTCCTCCCTCTCCCTCCTCCTCCATCTCCCTCTCCTTCTCCCTCCTCCTCCTTCCCCTCCTCCTCCTGCGTTCTTCTCCTCCCTCATCCTCCCTCCTCCTTCTCCTTCCTCCTCCCTCTTCCTCCTCCCTCTTCCTCCTCCCTTCTCCTCCCTCTTCCTCCTCCTCCCTCTTCCTCCTCCCCTCCTCCTCCCTCATCCTCCCTCTTCCTCCCCCTCCCCCTCCTCCTTGCTCTCCTCCTCCTAATCACTCCTCCTAATCACTCCTCCTCCCTTCTTCTCCTCTCTTCTTCCTCCTCCTCCCTCCTCCTCCTCCTCCCTCCTCCTTCTCCCTCCTCCTCCCTTATCCCCTCCTCCCTCCTCCTCCTCCTCCTCCCTCCTCCTCCTCCCTCCTCCTCTTCTCTCCTCCTCCTCTCTCCTCCTTCCTCCTCCTCCCTCCTCCTCCCTCCTCCTCTTCTCTCCTCCTCCTAATCCCTCCTCCTTCCTCCCTACTCCTACTCCTCCCTCCTCTTCCTTCCTCCTCCTCTCTCCGCCTATCTCCTCCTCCCTCCTCCTCCTCCTCCCTCCTCCTTCTCCCTCCTCCTCCCTTATCCCCTCCTCCCTCCTCCTCCTCCTCCTCCCTCCTCCTCCTCCCTCCTCCTCTTCTCTCCTCCTCCTCTCTCCTCCTTCCTCCTCCTCCCTCCTCCTCCCTCCTCCTCTTCTCTCCTCCTCCTAATCCCTCCTCCTTCCTCCCTACTCCTACTCCTCCCTCCTCTTCCTTCCTCCTCCTCTCTCCGCCTATCTCTTCCTCCCTCCTCCTCCTCCCTCCTCCTCCCACCTCCACCTCCCTCTTCCTCCTCCCAGCTTCTACTCCTCCTTTTTCTTCTTCTGCTGCTGCTGCTGCCGCCGCTCCATTTACCCAAGTTAATTGTTGGGGAAGATGTAAAGATCTTTCAAGTGCTCTTTCTAATGCTTTTTGTAAGTTGGTCTTCGTTTATCTAAGGTTGTTCTAACTGCAACCAATAAATGATTACACAGACAGACAGACAGACAGACAGACAGACAGACAGACAGGCAGACAGACAGTTGGGAACGGGAACTTATATGACTACTTATATGAATTAAATGAGATGCTCCCCATCAGGGGCTGGGCGAAGCCGGGCCGGATCAGACAGACAGACAGACAGACAGACAGACAGACAGACAGACAGACAGACAGATAGTCGGGAACGGGAACGGGAGCTTAGATGACTACTTATATGAATTAAATGAGATGCCCCACACCAGGAGCTGAGTGATGCCGGGCCGGGTCAGACAGGCAGACAGACAGACAGACAGACAGACAGACAGACAGACAGACAGACAGATAGTCGGTAACGTAAACGAGAACTTATATGACTACTTATATGAATTAAATGAGATGCTCCCCACCAGGGACTGGGCGAAGCCGGGCCGGGTCTGCTAGTCTTATATATAAAAGGCAATATCCGTCTGTATGTATGTCCTTTATGCGTTCGCGAACGGTCCATCCGATTGAGATGAAATTTTCTACTCGTCTTCCTCTCATTCCCGCGCTGCCAACTGTCATATTTTTTAAGTGTAAAATCGGCTACTTACTTAATATTATTTAATATTTCATTTTTCATTATAATTTCTATATAGCAAGGGGACTTAATCTAGAAAAGTTATTTCAAGGGGCATAACTTTTAATAACATTGCTATATACTTTATAGTCATATTGTTGCATCGTTTTCATAGATTTATAAACTCTTTGTCTATAGTTATTTACAGGCATATGAGTTATAATAAATAATGATATAATCTTTAAGGCATTTTCAAAGTTTTCATAAAAATAATGCATAATGCATAACATTGTAACTCATCTTTTTATGCTTAAAGAAGTTATCTACAGTCATGTGGGTGATTAAAAACAGTTTTCATTAAAAATAATGGATGGTGTGTGGAAGGACATTCTTTTACGTAACTTTTTTGTTGTTGTATGAATTTAATGAGACGCTCCCCGCCAAGAGCTGGGCGAAGCCACGCCGGGTCAGATAGATAGACAGACCCACATTTTCGCTGCAGTTATCTACAGGCATATGCGTTATAATCCTCCTCCTGCTCCTCTCCCCTCCTCCTCCTCCTACCCTCTTCCCCTCCCCCTCCTCCCTCCTCCTCCTCCCTCTTCCTCCTCCCTTTTCCGTCTCCATCCTCCTCCTCCTCCCTCCTCCTCCCTCTTCCTCCTACCTCCTTGCCCTCCTCCCTCCTCCTAATCACTCCTCTTCCTTCCTCCTCCCTTCTCCTCCTCTCTCCTCCTCCTCTTCCCTCCTCCTCTTCCTCCCCCTCATCCCTCCTCCTCCCCCCTCCTTCTCATCCCTCCTCCTCCTCCTCTCTCCTCCTCCCTCCTCCTCCTCCCTCTACCTCCTCCCTCATCCTCCCTTCTCCTCCTCCCTCCACATCCCTCCACATCCCTCCTCCTCCCTCCTCCTCCTCCCTCCTCCACCATCTTCCTTCTCCCTCTTCCTCCTCCTTCCTCCTCCCTCCTCCTTCCTCCTCCCTCCTCCTTCTCTCTCCGCCTTCTCCCTCCTCCTCCCTCCTCCTCCCTCCTCCTCCCTCTCCCTCCTCCCTCCTTCTCCCTCCCCCTCCTCCTCCTCCCTGCTCCACTCTCTTCCTCCTCCCTCCTCCCTCCTCCTCCTCTATCCTCCTCCCTCCTTCTCCCTCCTCCTCCTCTCTTCTCCTCCTCCCTCATCCTCCTTTCTCCTCCCTCCTCCTCCCTCTTACTCCTCCTCCATCCTCCTCCTAATCCCTCCTCCTCCCTCCTATTCCTCCCTACTCCTCCTCCTCCCTCCACTTCCCTCCTCCTCTCTCCGCCTATCTCTTCCTCCCTCCTTCTCCTCTCTCCTCCTCCACCTCCCTCTTCCTCCTCCCTCCTCCTACTCCTCCTTTTTCTTCTTCTGCTGCTGCCGCCGCTCCATTTACCCAAGTTAATTGTTGGGGGAAGATGTAAAGATCTTTCAAGTGCTCTTTCTAATGCTTTTTGTAAGTTGGTCTTCGTTTATCTAAGGTTGTTCTAACTGCAACCAATAAATGATTAGACAGACAGGCAGACAGGCAGACAGACAGACAGACAGAGAGGGAGGGACAGACAGACAGACAGACAGACAGACAGACAGACAGACAGATAGTCGGAAACGGGAACTTATATGACTACTTATATGAATTAAATGAGATGCTCCCAATCAGGGGCTGGGCGAAGCCGGGCCGGGTCAGACAGACAGACAGACAGACAGATAGACAGACTGACAGACAGACAGACAGACAGACAGACAGATAGATAGATAGATAGATAGATAGATAGATAGATAGATAGATAGATAGATAGATAGATAGATAGATTAGATAGATAGATAGATAGATAGATAGATAGATAGATAGATAGATAGATAGATAGATAGATAGATAGATAGATAGATAGTCGGGAACGGGAACGGGAGTAAATATGACTACTTATATGAATTAAATGAGATGCTCCACACCAGGAGCTGGGCGATGCCGGGCCGGGTCAGACAGACAGCCAGACAGACAGACAGACAGACAGATAGTCGGGAACGGGAACGAGAACTTATATGACTACTTATATGAATTAAATTAGATGCTCCCCACCAGGGTCTCGGCGAAGCCGGGCCGGGTCAGCTAGTATTCTATAATGTGAAGAATTTCACATTTACCAGATGATATCCTGCATGATAACGTGTGCTGAGCTTTCCCTACTCTTCTAGCTCGAGCTGGTTGATATTAGAAGAATTGTGAGTGGTGTCCCTTGGATCATAATTGCATACTTCTTGGAACCCCATTGTAGACACCATTTTCAACGTCCTTTGCAGAACTTTGCTATCAACTGCAAATATATTTTTTGTGCTATTTTACGTTCAGTAGTTTGTCATTGCTTTGTCAGCGAGAAGTTAGGGATGAACCCACTACTCTGTCATCAGCCCACAACAAGTTTAAGAGCGAGGGTTCTTAACCTATCCGTCACGCTGATCTCTAGGCCAAACCTTGCTGGTCATTTTTGGGTAGTGATATTTCTAGATAGTGGATCGGACGCATAGCCTGCTCAGATAAGAACGCAAAATGGGAGACCATGTGTGCCTATTCACCATCAATATGTGCCAGGACAACTAGCTAAGGCGTTTATGCATCTTCACTGATCTCGCTCCTCGATGCCCTGGATAAGTTCCGTTGATATGCCTCCACACTGCCATCCTAGTCCACACAGCATTATTTCTCTCGGGCTGTCTCCGCCTCTTCTACCGCTACCCCTTCCAATCGCTATATTTTCTAAAGCCTCTCTTCTCATTACACGACCACAGAATATTGTCTCCTTTTTATATTTGTGTATAATCATCTGCTTTCATTAGCCTTGTCAGTGTACTCGTAAGTTATTAATTATGGTAGTGCAGGGTATTGGCAACACTTGTCTCAGAAACTACACCTTCACAGTCCATGCTAGAAGTAAGATGTGCCTGTTGTATGAAGCAACCATTACGGCTATTCAACTTTTAAACTAAATGTTTCTCTCCTCTTCAACGAAGGTCCAATAAAACAACTGCTGAGTTCCTTGAATCTACTGAAAGTATTGCCAAACGACACGCTTGTGTGGCCAGGCCACGAAGTCGGCCTGGAAAACCTCCAGCTTGCAGTCTTTATTGAGCCTGAGAACACTGTTGCTGTGCTGAAGCTGGTTTGGGCAACAACTCAGAGAGAAGCCATGCTGTGCACCTGTCCTTCTACATTAGGTATCACAGTAGCTTTAACTCTATAATGGCCTGAAGCCAGTATTTGCTGCCGATTTATCCAAGCGTTTTTGACGGCTGGCCAGTTTTCTCGTAGATTGTAATGTTTACCCATCTTTGTTTCTCATTGTCGTGATTATAGTTTTAACAATTACTTTATAAACATGGGTACCATCAATATAATTTAGAAACAGCATGAGAAATAAATAATACAGGTGAAAATTCAAAATCAGAAGCATTCAATAAATATATAAAATGAATAATAAAATAAAATAAAATACACAAGTGCGTACAATACGACACACAGGACGGCCGACGTTTCGATTCTCAGAATCTTTGTCAGGGATAGAACAACGAAATATAAAAATCAAAAAAACAAAAAATGCACAACTACTACGTTCCCATGCGGGAGCAGAAAAGGCGGACTGCTCCCGCATGGGAACGTAGTAGTTGTGCTTTTTTGTTTTTTGTTTTCTATATTTCGTTGTTCTATCTATCCGTGTTGTCTTGTCCTTGACAAAGATTCTGAGAATCGAAACGTCGGCCGTCCTGTGTATCGTATTGTACGCATTTGTGTGTATTTTATTTTATTTTATTATTCATTTTATATATTTATTGAGTGCTTCTGATTTTGGATTTTCACCTGTATTTCGGGATACGATGGATCTCCTTGTAAGGTATGTGCGGCGTGTTGATGTTTAGTACGTTTCTTCTCGCAGGAGTTAAATACACCTATTTGTTTCCAATTCATATTGTTATATCCTGCTGCAGCCGCTGCTTTTTCTTCTATTCTACGTTGACAAATAGCTTACCCATTAACTCTAACAATATATGGAATTACGAGAGGAGAGGGTCGATTTCATTGTATCGGGTTTTACTCCATCTGACTTGGTGTCTCTCTTCAGAACGACAAACCACCTGCCAAGAATTCCGCACACAAACTCAACACGCATCCTCCCCTCTCTTACCGGGAGTCTGTGGAAAACTTGACCTAGTGGTCTAACGGTGCTGCTCAAAAACGAACCCCGACCATTAGAGCGTGAGGTATACGCTGACTACTACGCCACGGAGATCCGCTTAAGAGTTAGCTCATTCTGTACCAATTAATTGATCTTGTTTTTCCAATTCCAATTTTCTAAACAAAAATTCCAATTTCGGCCTCGTTCAACCTGCCTCTTCAGCAGTGGTTATTGTTAAGGTCCGTGGTTTTTGTGGGTTCATTCACCCTAATTCTTGTCTTGTGCGCTCTTTCGAGTGAGTCCTATCTCGGATTGGTTAAGTTGGTTTGTGTCTGTGACGTCAGCTGGGGGGAATCGGTCGGCGGCTGTCCTTTGTTCCCGTCTCTGGCGGTTTCTTTTGTTAGTGAAGGCTCCTGGCTCGTTTGGCTTGACTGGTTGCAGTCCTTAAAAGGACTTGTTATTTGGTTTTTTGTTGTTGTTGGTTTTTTTTTGCCTCCTTTTTTTGTATTTTCTGTAGGAGCTTTTCGATGTTTTCATTTTCCTCCTTGCACCTTTTTTCTTCTTCGAGTTTGAGCTTCTGTTGCCATTCGATTTTTTCCTCTGTGGTCATCTCTCAGTTTTCTATATAGTACGTATAGCCGGGTCCATCTTCAAAGTCAGTAATTCTGTCTGGGTATTCTACCGGTCTCCTGAGTTTCTTGGGTTTCTTCTTTTCTCTTTCATCCCAGCACCTTTTGAATTCCTGGTGCCTGCGTCCCTCCAGTCTTGCATCTTTTGTAGCTCCTCTAAGGTAGGCCACCGGGGTTTCTCCGTGTCATCATCGGGGTGCTCATCTCGGTTTTCTTCGGATGTCTGGCGAGATATTGGTTTCCCTTGTCGGCCTCGGGCGTCGCGGTCGGGCTGCTGGCTTTAGCTTGCGGTTCAGGCTTGGTCTCTTGGTTTTCATCTTGCGGTTTCTCTGTGGTTTCTTGTATGGCTTCTGTTGGTTTGTTTTGGAAAAGTTCCATTTCAGGTTTTTGTAGTTCTCGTTCTGATTTAATGGTTTGTAGGATTTCTTCGTTCTCCTTCTTTATCAGTGCCATATTTTCCACTTCTTGCTTGATGTTTTGATGGATCTCCTTTATTTCCGCCAGTAGTTTCTCGTTGTCGCTGATCGGAGTCGGTGTCAGCAGTGCCTTGACTTGTTTTTTCAACTCGGCTATCTGCTTTTGCATTTGATCTCTTTCAGCTTGTGCTATACCCGTAGCTGTCTCGCCCCTCCGCATTGCTTCATTGAATGCAGTCTTTGTGGTAATTGCGATCTTTAAGGCATCTCTGTGTCGTTTCAGGTACGGACAGCCCAAGTATCTAGCTCCATGCTTGCCCAGGCAGTTGGCGCACTTTCATTTGTTGTTGGGTGCTCGGAAGTCCGTGTCCAGCTTTCTCAGCGGACACTCTTTGAAGGCGTGGTCATCGGCGCAGTACCGGCAGATTTCCGTCTTACTGCGGCATGCTGCTCTGCTATGGCCAGCCCTCTGACATCTGGAACATTGGGTGATCCTTGGGATAAATCTCTGGCTGCTGCATTCTGCTGGTTGATTGATACTGTGATCGGCATCTCGCTGTCCTCTGTCGTCACCACCGCCAAGGTTGTGGGATTCTTGGAGTAGGTGAGGAGCTGCTCCACCTTCAAGAATCGGGTGTGGAGATTCTTTTCTCGTAGCTGTTTCAGGATTTCTTCGTCTGATATATCCACTTGGATACGCTTGATAACCCACTTGCTTGTCGGTGAGTCGGTGTTTCCGACTCTGGTGTCTTTCTCCTCCCTCTGCTTCTCAGTAGGTTTGGTTCTTGTCAGTGGTGGGCTGTCGATCGTCTCCCTCGTGGTGGCTCCAGTAATAGCTGTAGTTTCAGGTTATTTGATGCAGCTGGCAGGCGGGCTCTCCACGTTCATCTTCTTGACGGTCTTGTCGGCTCCCACGCTGCACAGCTGGGATACCGCGTGTCTTTTGTTGTTCTTGCAACGTGACATTTTCCTCCCCCGTATCAGGCTTCTTGACTTGTTCAGGTGACTTATCTTGATAGCGCTCGCACTGCGAAACGTGAGCACGACAGCGCGATCTTGTCTTTTGATCTCAACTTGCTTTTATAGCCGGGGCGGAGTCGGAGATAAGCTCTCAGTCTTGGCCAAATACCCCCCAGCTTTTGAGCATCCATCGCATCTGACAGCAAATGTCCCGCTCCTGGACTGCATGCGACGGTACTTTTTACACTAACTGGTGAACGGGCGACAGCGAGTTTTCTATATAAATAAATTCATGTATATGTAAACTGAAGTAAGACTACAGACTACACCAGTAACATGTGGTGCTAAAGATGGAGATAAACAGCCAGAAGGCGCACTAAGCAATCATGATGCCACGCACAGACACAATTGAAATATGCATGTATTTGCGAAACAGAATGGTGCTGGTCCTGTGAAGGACTCTCAAGCAGGTGCAGTACCGACCCTCTGCCTCGAAAGTGTCGAATGTCTCTCGCAGATGTCGTGTAAAGCCAGGAGACACGAAAATAGAACGTCTGATCAAACCAAAGACTCAAATTAATGCATTGGAACGCGTCATAAGTTAACAGCACCAAAAAAAAAAAGCATACTGAATGAAGAACAAGCAAATGCATGTTGCCTGCATTAAACTCATTTGAATGAAGACATATCCTTCAAAATAAGAGGCTAAACGTGTTGCAGACCCGATCCAGCACTAATTTGAGACGGGTAACATATTTCCGTGGCGAAAGGTGCTAAGGACGAGGTTCGTAATCCCGCATACCCGCGTTCGAAACACGGCTATGTTGATTTTTCTATGAAATGGTATGGGTGCCGGTCGTTCAGAAAGCAATGGCAAACTACTGAACGTAAACTTCCCAGGAATCACAAACAGCCAAAAGTGTGGGGTTGACTGCTACGTCCTGTAAAGGGTTAGCAACTAACTTTTTAAAACATATTTTGGACAGACCAGAATACATCACCGTGTTTTGGACAGACCAGAAAACATCATTATTCTAATCTTAAGATTAGGACACAGTCAATTATGCCACCACGTTTATACATAATTTATGATCTGGCAAATAAACCAGTTCCAATGTGAAAATTATAAAGGAATATCACTACTGTCCACAAGCTATAAGATACTATCAGCAGTATTACTAAATACACTAAAACTATATTCAGAAAACATATTAGGTGACTACCAGGTGGGTTTCTTCTTCTTCTTCTTTGTGTTCATCCGGAGTGTTTTTTCAGATGTGATTGCGGTGTGCGTTAGGCTCCCTTGGGTCGAAACCCTTAGGTCAACACATCTGGCTTTTGCGTGCATTTTTGACCAGGTTAGCATTCCTAGGAGACTCTCACTTTTGTGGTACCGTCCACCTCCCAGCTGGTCAAGTTGGAACAGTCGAAGACTTCGCGGTCATCCCTCAAAGGAAGGCAGGGACAGCCCATAGCATTTTCCGCCATCCTGGGTGGCTTCCATAATTGCAGAGCCGACACATAGCGCTCTGGTGCTGGGCTCACCGAGGGAATCGTCACGTCCTGCTCATGGCTGCTTTAATTCCTCACTTCAATTTATTGGGCATTTCGTTTGCCCCGGGCCGTTCCCGCGCAAACCAGACAGGTCTGCAGACGGTATCCACTCAGCAAGTTTTCGGTTCGGACATGTGCTTGTCGTTGTGCTCGTCAGAGCTGTTCCAGGCACGACGGACATTCGGAAACTACCTAGTTAGAGCTGTTCCAAACAAGAGCAGCATTCGTAAACTAGGTAGTCAGGGCTGTTCTAAGCACGAGAGACATTCGGACGAGACATTTCACTCGGACGTAAATACGTAGTGCCAATTTTTATTTTGCCACCCGTAGGACGGCACTTCCGGCTTCGGCGGGCATTTTTTAATGAGGTTAGCCTTCCTCGGGCTTCGAGGCACGTTAGACTTATTGTTGTGATGTCGCCTACATCTCAGCTGGTCAAGATAGAACGGTCAACGACATCATGGTCAACCCTCAAGGGAAGCAGGGGCAGACCATGGGCATTCCCTCCCTATCCAAGGAGGCTTCCATAATTGCAGAGCCGACACATATTGCTCTGAGACTGGGCTCACCCGAGGAGTTGCCACGTCCTGCTCATGGCTGCTTTAGTTCCTCACTTTCATGTGTTGGGCACCCCGCCCGCCACTGGTCGCTCAAGCACACACCAGGAACGGTCAGACTGCAGGCGACATCCACTCGGTAAGCTTTTGCCTTTGACCTCGGACCACGCAATGGACTCGCCAGCCGTGCGTTCCATTTCGTGTTATTGAGACGTTTTTCCACTCTTGTCTACAGTCTCTATGAGTGATAAAGACTGTCTTCGTAACCATTTCATTCGACTGGGGCACTTTTCTACCTTTTAGTACTCGCTCACGAGGCAGGCTACATGTGCTGCCGGCTCAGCACCTTACCTCCGTGCAGCAGTGAACGAGAAACGGCCAGGCCCTCTCATCCGGGAATCCCTCTTATCCTTCAGCTGAGAGCCTTCGAACAAGTATCAGAACTGGGCATGTAGCGTGCTCAGTATCTCACCTCTATTTTTCGGTAGGTGGGTATCGGCCCGGCTCTCACATCCGAGGGTTTGTGGCTTAGAGGCGTTCAGCCTAAACCATCGACAAAGAGCCTTAGAGTATTGTCCGGACCAAGTACTTCTGCCTTCGTGCGCCTGATTAAAACTTTTGACTGTTATCCTCAGTCTACCTGCAGAGCAGCAGGTTGTGTCTCTTTTAGTCTGGCCCCTATCCCATAAGCTGTCCGATATGTAGTTTTCATCCATCGGCAAGCACATGGGGTCGATGGGACACGCAAGCTCCCCCACCACGGCAAGGTGGAGACACATCGGGGGAGCCAGGCGGGTTTTAGACAAAACAGATCAACAATAGATCAGATATTTATCTTACGACAAATAGCCGAGAAAAATTGGGAATATAAAAGAGATCTCCATAACATTTTTGTGGATTTTAAAAAGGCTTATGATAGTGTCCATAGGAATAGTCTATGGAATGCTCTGCAGGAATTTGGAGTACCAAGGAAGTTAATCAACATGACCAAACTCTGCATGGGTGATACTTATAATATAGTAATATATAAAGGCAGGAAATCAGACGCCTTTCCAAATAACATCTGGCTTGAAACAAGGTGATGCACTATCGCCGCTACTCTTCAATCTGGCTCTAGAGAAAGTTGTAAGGAGGAATGTGATATTGGAGGAACATCCAAGCTGCTTGGTTATGCAGATGATATAGATATTATAGGGGAAAATGAACAAAAGACATTGGAAATACTGACTCACTTAAAGGAAAAAGCTCAACAGATGGGGCTGGTTATCAACCAAGATAAGACAGAATATATGGTAATTTCAAGAGAAGGAATGGCTAAAAACTATGGCCACATACAAATAGATAATATGACCATTAAAAGAACGGAAACATACAAATACCTGGGTACAATCTTCAACTGCTCCAACATCATAAGGGAAGAAATACAAACTATAATCAATTCTGGAAATAAGATATACTATGCACTACAACATCTACTAAAATCAAATGCGCTATCTCGTAACACCAAAATCACAATATACAAAACACTATCAGACCAGTTGTGCTGTATGGCTCTGAAACCTGGAGTACAATGAAAGGAGACGAAGCCTTGTTACAAATCTTTGAGAACAAAGTTTTAAGACGCATCTTTGGACCCATTAGGGATACACAAAGTGGAGAGTGGAAAAGAAGAAGTAACAAAGACATTTATGATCTGATAAGTCCCCGCTAATCACTGGTATCATGAAGGCTAATAGACTACAATGGCTGGGCATATAGAAAGAATGGAAGACAATAGGGAAACAAAACTCGCTTACACTCAGGAAATAAATGACCGTAGACCCCGAGGTAGACCAAGAAGACGGTGGAGAGATAATATATATACAGACCTACAAGCACTTGGAATCAACGACTGGCAAGAGAAGGTCAACCAGAGAGACGAATGGAGACGGATTGTATCTGCAGCAAAGAACCTCAATGGCTCGGAACGCTAAAGAATAAGACGAAGAAATAAACCGCGTGCTCGTAGTGGCTAGACCCCCGCCTACCGGTCCGGTAGTCATGGGCTCGAATCCGCATCGTGGGCTGATTTTAAAATTGGTCTGGGTGCCCGGGTCGACCCAGCCTAAAATGAGTACCAGGACATGTAATGGGAAGTAAATGCGTTCGGCATGGTACTGGCCACATTACCAGCCGAGTACCGATTGGTCTATAAAAGTCTGTGTCTAGACACCATATACACAATGCGCCTTAAGGCGTGAGAACGGGTCCTTTTCTTTACTTTCTGACCGTCTTTGTCAAACCTATTATTACTGTAATATTGATTGATTGATTTAGGAACCGACATTACAGCCATATATATACTGTAATGTGTTGCATCCAAACGCTTACCACAACTCCTGTATGAAACTAATGTTAATGTATTTAATTCTACCCCAAATCTTACAATAACTTATGTATGAATGTGTCTTTACAGTATTACTTTGTATCCTTCTTCTTCTGCTGCGTTCCTCCGGAGAATTTTTTCGGACGTGATTGCATTGTGCCTGTTTACAGCAGAGCTGCGTTCTTGCACCGTTAGCCCGACACATCCGACTTCTGCGGACAATATATCCCATATCTTACCTTAACTCCTGAATAAAACCTGCAGTTCAATAATCCACTCCATCCAACAGCTTATCTTACCGTGCTCCACCCCATGGTGTTTTTATCTGAACTCGCCTGATCCTGATATGTATACACTTAAGTAGCAAATGCTGGGCACAGACACAGCTGAAATAGCAGCTGATTGGATTAGATGAAGTAACATTTGCTTGACATTAATTTAAAGTAACAACTGCTTGGCATAGAGTTAAATTAAAACTTGGCATAGCGTTAAAGTAACATTTGCTTGGTGTATAGTTAAAGTAACAAGTTCTTGGCAGAGATAGGGTTAAAGTAACAACTGTTTGGTATAGAGTTAAATTAACTGTTTACATAGCGTTAAAGTAACATTTGTTTGGTGTATATAGTTAAAGTAACATTTGCTTGGTATATAGTTAAAGTATCAAGTCCTTAGCAAAGATGGACTTAAAGTAACATTTGCTTGGTGTATAGTTAAAGTAACAAGTTCTTGGCAGAGATAGGGTTAAAGTAACAACTGTTTGGTATAGAGTTAAATTAACTGTTTACATAGCGTTAAAGTAACATTTGTTAGGTGAATATAGTTAAAGTAACATTTGCTTGGTATATAGTTAAAGTATCAAGTCCTTAGCAGAGATTTAGTTAAAGTACCATTTGCTTGGTATAGACAGAATTGGCAACAGTTGACATGTAAAGAGCTACATTAACAACTTCTGGAATAGAAGGGGGTTAAACCTCAACGGAATGGAAATAACAACTGCCTATGATAGAAATCAGGTTTTCCCATGCGCACTTTTATATAGCACAAACCAGGTCAAACGGAAACGCGAGTTTGGTAAATGTAATAGATACATCCTAAGTAAGTAATTCTGGTTCCAGCCAGCCGGGCTCACACTTGAGAAATCAGTCATACATTATATAGAATAGAGTTGTCGGCCCGTGAACTGCGAACGTTGTTACACACTCTCTGATTTTTGTTTTCGTTTTAAACTTCGTGATAACTTATTTTAGTTGTATTTCTTGTAACTATTATTTATAGACTTTGCGTTGCCACTGAGGTGCGGGTTATGCTGGAACGCTGGTAGTTCCGGCGCGTGTGATATGTTGTTGACGTTCTGTTTCTGTCGTCATGACCATCATTTTTTGTCACTCTCTTTGAACTCAATCGTAGTCCATACACGTGCTACTACTTTTAGTGCACTAGACTGAATTTTGCGTATGAATTAGCTTTCACTATTACCAGAGTCCCTCGCCATCAGGCGAACTCACTCCGACTTCAGAGGTACTTGTAATTTATTTCCTCAAATCAAGTTGACATTTTAGTCCGGCTGACCGTTGTAGGGGTTCAACCTACAACCTCGGCATCAGCACACCGGATGTTTAAGAACGAGCGCTCTTACCCATTCGGCTATGCTGACCTAATGAATTGTGTGTTCTTATCCACTTACATTTGCGATTTGTGTTCTTGAGCACATGAGTCCGGGGCCGACCTAGTCTCGCAGAACTGGTGCTAGAAAATGTGAGGGAGATAGGTCAACCAGACTGATACTGACCAGATAATCAATCCGTGGATTATAGTCTGGTCAGGCAATTATGGACCGGTACCATATACCCAGTAAACTCCGATGACCTGGAAACAGGGTACTTAAACTTAAACTTTTTATATCTTATTGAAAGTATCCTATGCAAATGCAATAAGGCACTATCGTTGAATTTAAGAAAGAGAGTGCTGAAATGTTATATAGAACCTGTTTTGTTGTTTGGTAGTGAATCATGGAATTGAATGAATTAATTAGAAAGAGCTTTGAAGCAACGGAAACGTTGTTCCTGAGTTGAATGTGCAGAAAGCTGACACTGCCAGAGTAACTAACAACGCTTGCCTGGGAGAGACTAATGAAACGAGAACATTATAAGAAAGCGTCAAACAGTATTCTTTGCTCATGTGATGAAAAGAGAGGCATTGAGAACATCGTGACAACTGGAAAGATCAGTGTGGAAAAGATGCAGACCGGGAGATATGATGGTAGCTGGACTGTGATGGTGGCATGAAGGAATATCATCAGCAGAGTTGGTTCAGAACATTAAGGGCAGAGATCTGTGGAGAGTCATGAACACCCACACCAGTTGGCAGGACACATGATGATTGTGATGATATCTTAATTACTTCCATTAAATTATGTTAGAGACTGGTATCACAGAAGCATTTGTTTCAGATGCCATATATGTCCATGTTTGTTGCAGATTTTTCTTTCTCTAAACCTTGATTTCAGGTGAAGAAAAGAAATACAACCCTTTCTTGCGCACCAATGACGAGACTCTGTGGAAAGCTTTGGGCATGTATGACATCATCAAGAGTAAGACCCTGACGGAAGACAGGTTCAGTCCTTTTTGCTTTGAATGCATCATCGCCAAAGCGATGGACATGCGGCGACTAAGGCATATCTCTGAGAAAACCAGTAATGAGGCTGGAGAACAACTAGAAAGTCCAGAAAAACTAACAGAAAGCACTGTAGACATGGAGAAAGTTACCTTGACAATATCAGAAAATTCTCCGGGTAATCAGACGCCGAGAAAAGCAGCGGCTATGTGACATCATTACAAGTAATGCAGCGTGATTGTCCACGTGCCTTTAAACCGCGATCATACCGAACATACAGGAAATATCAAACAATACACTCACACACACAAGTCTGTTGCCCTGATTCATTTCGTGTGTTCATTTGCAATCTTCGTATACAGTAGGTTTGTTGACCGTTTTAATATAATACTGGTCTTATAGCTTTAATTCATTCATTGGGTAAAATATGTTATGACGTATGCTCTCTACTTACGTCTATGAAAATACCACATATTGTTCTTCACTTGTGTGCACAGCGTCTATGAAAATTCAAGTATAGAGAAAATGCATGGGCCAAATAAGAGAAAATCATTATGTGCTTTAACAATTTTAGTCCAATTTATTGCATATTTTCTAGTGCTTTTTTCTGATCCAGCTGCAGTCACTTTTACCATATATTGTGAGTGTGTGTGTGTGTGTGTGTGTGTGTGAGAGAGAGAGAGAGGGGGGGGGGGGTGGAGGGAGAGTTTGCTAGAACTCTAGTCTATAAGACAGTTAATATAGACTTAAGCTGCTGTGAATTAAACAAAGTAATGTGCCACCAAGAACTATTAGCCTGTGCTACATTAGCAAAGCTACTTAAACAGTATGCGAATTGTTTGGTTGCTCAAATGGCTATAATTAATAGCTTCCTTTTATAGACCATGCGGTGTGGCAATTGTGATCATATCCGTCCACGGCCTTCTGTCTGGTGTACTGCCAATCATATCTGTCCACGGCCTTCTGTCTGGTGTACTGCCAATCATATCTGTCCACGGCCTTCTGTCTGGTGTACTGCCAATCATATCTGTCCACAGCCTTCTGTCTGGTGTACTGCCAATCATATCTGTCCACTGTCTTCTGTCTGGTGTACTGCCAATCATATCTGTCCACTGTCTTCTGTCTGGTGTACTGCCAATCATATCTGTCCACAGTCTTCTGTCTGGTGTACTGCGAATCATATCTGTCCACGGTCTTCTGTCTGGTGTACTGCCAATCATATCTGTCCACGGCCTTCTGTCTGGTGTACTGCCAATCATATCTGTCCACGGCCTTCTGTCTGGTGTACTGCCAATCATATTTGTCCACGGCCTTCTGTCTGGTGTACTGCCAATCATATCTGTCCACGGCCTTCTGTCTGGTGTACTGCCAAGCATATCTGTCCACGGCCGTCTGTCTGGTGTACTGCCAATCATATCTTTCCACGGCCTTCTGTCTGGTGTACTGCCAATCATATCTGTCCACGGTCTTCTGTCTGGTGTACTGCCAATAATATCTGTCCACGGTCTTCTGTCTGGTGTACTGCCAATAATATCTGTCCAGGGTCTTCTGTCTGGTGTACTGCCAATCATATCTGTCCACGGCCTTCTGTCTGGTGTACTGCCAATCATATCTGTCCACGGCCTTCTGTCTGGTGTACTGCCAATCATATCTGTCCACGGCCTTCTGTCTGGTGTACTGCCAATCATATCTGTCCACTGTCTTCTGTCTGCTGTACTGCGAATCATATCTGTCCACGGCCTTCTGTCTGGTGTACTGCCAATCATATCTGTCCACGGCCTTCTGTCTGGTGTACTGCCAATCATATCTGTCCACGGCCTTCTGTCTGGTGTACTGCCAATCATATCTGTCCACGGCCTTCTGTCTGGTGTACTGCCAATCATATCTGTCCACGGCCTTCTGTCTGGTGTACTGCCAATCATATCTGTCCACTGTCTTCTGTCTGCTGTACTGCGAATCATATCTGTCCACGGCCTTCTGTCTGGTGTTCTGCCAATATCTGACCACGGTCTTCTGTCTGGTGTACTGCCAATCATATCTGTCCACGGCCTTCTGTCTGGTGTACTACCAATCATATCTGTCCACGGCCTTCTGTCTGGTGTTCTGCCAATATCTGACCACGGCCTTCTGTCTGGTGTACTGCCAATAATATCTGTCCACGGCCTTCTGTCTGGTGTACTGCCAATCATATCTGTCCACTTTCTTCTGTCTGGTGTTCTGCCAATATCTGACCACGGCCTTCTGTCTGGTGTACTGCCAATCATATCTGTCCACGGCCTTCTGTCTGGTGTACTGCCAATCATATCTGTCCACGGCCTTCTGTCTGGTGTACTGCCAATCATATCTGTCCACGGCCTTCTGTCTGGTGTACTGCCAAGCATATCTGTCCACGGCCTTCTGTCTGGTGTACTGCCAATCATATCTTTCCACGGCCTTCTGTCTGGTGTACTGCCAATCATATCTGTCCACGGTCTTCTGTCTGGTGTACTGCCAATAATATCTGTCCACGGTCTTCTGTCTGGTGTACTGCCAATAATATCTGTCCAGGGTCTTCTGTCTGGTGTACTGCCAATCACATCTGTCCACGGCCTTCTGTCTGGTGTACTGCCAATCATATCTGTCCACGGCCTTCTGTCTGGTGTACTGCCAATCATATCTGTCCACGGCCTTCTGTCTGGTGTACTGCCAATCATATCTGTCCACGGCCTTCTGTCTGGTGTACTGCCAATCATATCTGTCCACTGTCTTCTGTCTGCTGTACTGCGAATCATATCTGTCCACGGCCTTCTGTCTGGTGTACTGCCAATCATATCTGTCCACGGCCTTCTGTCTGGTGTACTGCCAATCATATCTGTCCACGGCCTTCTGTCTGGTGTACTGCCAATCATATCTGTCCACGGCCTTCTGTCTGGTGTACTGCCAATCATATCTGTCCACGGCCTTCTGTCTGGTGTACTGCCAATCATATGTGTCCACTGTCTTCTGTCTGCTGTACTGCGAATCATATCTGTCCACGGCCTTCTGTCTGGTGTTCTGCCAATATCTGACCACGGTCTTCTGTCTGGTGTACTGCCAATCATATCTGTCCACGGCCTTCTGTCTGGTGTACTACCAATCATATCTGTCCACGGCCTTCTGTCTGGTGTTCTGCCAATATCTGACCACGGCCTTCTGTCTGGTGTACTGCCAATCATATCTGTCCACGGCCTTCTGTCTGGTGTACTGCCAATCATATCTGTCCACGGCCTTCTGTCTGGTGTTCTGCCAATATCTGACCACGGTCTTCTGTCTGGTGTACTGCCAATCATATCTGTCCACGGCCTTCTGTCTGGTGTACTGCCAATCATATCTGTCCACGGCCTTCTGTCTGGTGTTCTGCCAATATCTGACCACGGCCTTCTGTCTGGTGTACTGCCAATCATATCTGTCCACGGCCTTCTGTCTGGTGTACTGCCAATCATATCTGTCCACGGCCTTCTGTCTGGTGTACTGCCAATCATATCTGTCCACGGCCTTCTGTCTGGTGTACTGCCAATCATATCTGTCCACGGCCTTCTGTCTGGTGTACTGCCAATCATATCTGTCCACGGCCTTCTGTCTGGTGTACTACCAATCATATCTGTCCACGGCCTTCTGTCTGGTGTTCTGCCAATCATATCTGATTCTTGTGGAGGCCAGCATGGCCGAATGGATAAGAACGCGTGTTATTAAACATAAGGTGTGGTGATGCCGAGGTAAGGAATGCAACCCCTTCACTGGACAATTGGGCTAAAATGTTGACTTCTCGTCCTTGACTTGGGAAGGTAAATTACAAGTACCTCTGAAGTCGGGGTGGGTTCGCCTGATGACGAGGGACACTGGCAATAGGGAAAGCTAATTGACATGCAAAATTCAGTCCTGTGCTAATAAAAGTAGTGTTTATGGACCACGCTTGAGTTTAAAGCGAGCAAGCGGCCCCCCCCCCCCCCCCAAAAAAAAAAATAAAAATCTGTTACCTACGTTCTTCCATATGATGACATCAAACTCTCCAACATTTTCCCTCTCGGTCCGCCTTGGTTTCTCCTCCCCTCCAACTGTCCCGTTGTCACGACGCGCTCCAGCATTCACCTTCTCACGGTATTCACAAAGAAAGTGGATTGTCCTCTTGTGATACAAGTAACCCGTTGTATTTGGGAGCTAACTTCTTTCAAGATATCTTCATGGTGGTTTTTACCCGTCCGTGGCTTTCTCATCATTTGGTGTAAAACTACGCCTCTGCAGCTTCCACGTCATTCCTCACCTGTCTGTTAATTGTCCATGATTGACTTCTGTACATCAGATATCACTTGATATAGTTCTTTACTCACGTCAATTGACAAAGATATCTTGCACAAACTAATCTTCCTCTTGTGAAATACTGCTTGTGCAATGGCTATTCTACGTTCTTCCTCTTCTTCTTCTTCTTCCGCGTTCGCCCGGAATTTTGTTTTAGACGTAACTGCGCTGGGCCTGTTTACAGCAGAACTGCGATATTTGCACCTTTCGGTCGACACATCCGACTTCTCCAGGTATTTGTTGACTGGGTTACCTTCCCGGGTTATTCTAAGTTCAATTTATTTAATGCATCTTCTATTTTCTGTTATTAAAGTACCCAAATACTTAAACACATTGATTTGTTTCGTATCTACTCCCTTCACTTTAATATTGCATGAAGCATCACATGGATCAAATATATCATACAAATACAAAGTGTTTATCTGAAGTTAAATCCTGCAGATGAAAATATCCGAACACACGCGATAACTACATGTATTCGTCAACAGATAACTGCATTTATTCGTCAACAGATAACTGCATGTATACATCAGGAGATAGCAGCATGTATTCGTCAGATAACTGCATGTATTCATCAGGAGATAATAGCATGTATTCGTCAGGAAATAGCCTAGTGCATGAGTTCGATATCAGGATGATAAAACACTTATTTATTAAACTCTTTATCGGGATCTCTTGTTGATTATACATTATTTAACTCGTTAATGAGCTGTTCTCTTGTTGATTATACATTATTTAACTCGTTAATGAGCTGTTCTCTTGTTGATTATACATTATTTAACTCGTTAATGAGCTGTTCTCTTGTTGATTATACATTATTTAACTCGTTAATGAGCTGTTATCTTGTTGATTATACATTATTTAACTCGTTAATGAGCTGTTCTCTTGTTGATTATACATTATTTAACTCGTTAATGAGCTGTTCTCTTGTTGATTATACATTATTTAACTCGTTAATGAGCTGTTCTCTTGTTGATTATACATTATTTAACTCGTTAATGAGCTGTTCTCTTGTTGATTATACATTATTTAACTCGTTAATGAGCTGTTCTCTTGTTGATTATACATTATTTAACTCGTTAATGGGCTGTTCTCTTGTTGATTATACATTATTTAACTCGTTAATGGGCTGTTCTCTTGTTGATTATACATTATTTAACTCGTTAATGAGCTGTTCTCTTGTTGATTATACATTATTTAACTCGTTAATGAGCTGTTCTCTTGTTGATTATACATTATTTAATTCGTTAATGAGCTGTTCTCTTGTTGATTATACATTATTTAACTCGTTAATGGGCTGTTCTCTTGTTGATTATACATTATTTAACCCTGTATCGGGTTCTCTTGTTAATTATACATTATTTAAATCGTTAATGAGCTGTTCTCTTGTTGATTATACATTATTTAACTCGTTAATTGGCTGTTCACTTGTTGATTATACATTATTTAACGCTGTATCGGGTTCTCTTGTTGATTATACATTATTTAACTCGTTAATGTGCTGTTCTCTTTACATGCAGAAGCCACAAACAATACGTTACACGATTTATTGCCTGGTATATTTCTCTGCATCTCATCGCGTATTGTAGAATTATATATCACATGGAGTGAATAAATGAATAATACTGTTGCTGACATATTTAGAACACACAATCACATTCGTGGTTATTGTTGTCATGACTACCATCATGCGCTGTTTCACGGTGCAGTCATGTTACGTCAGTGGTGAACTCAACGTTCTCTTCAAGGCCACGGCTTTTACTAGCGCCATCATATCCAGACGCCGAGGGGCACAAGAGAACAGTGGAAGAAGAGAAGAAGCATACCAAACTATCTGTCACCATGTCCGTATGTTATATATCCGGCCCATAAGCATTTCTAGTCCAAACTTAACTGTTGGAGTAGTAGAATGACTTGAGCTATAGCGTCATGTCTCCACGACACAACGCAATCATTGAAAGTAAGATCAATAACCTATGACAGTAACACGTTTCCGACATAATATTATTACCACGAGTTCTAATATCAGGATGCTCGTACGCCCGAAAGAGCGATCACATCATCGGTTATTGCATCGGTTATTGCATCGGTTAATGCAAATAATCAAATTCAACTGTTTGCATCGGTTAATGCAAATAATCAAATTCAACTGTTTGGTCCCTGACAGTTATATTTTTTATTTATATTTATATTTTGAAGCTAAATAGGTCAGCATGGCCAAATGGATAAAATAGTGTTCTTAAACATCCGGTGTGCTGATGCCGAGATAAGGGGTTCAACCCCTTCTCCTGATAGTTGGACTAACATGTTGACCTATCGTCCTTGACTTGGGGTTGTAAATTACAAGTACCTCTGAAGTCGAAGTGGGTTCGCCTGATGGCGAGGGACACTGTTAATAGGGAAAGCTAATCCACACCCAAAATTCAGTCCAGCACCACTAGAAGTAATGTGTATGGACTACGCTTGAGTTCAGACACCTTGTATATGAGGATGTGTGAGACAGGAGACATGGCCAGAGACTGAGACACCTTGTATATGGGGATGTGTGAGACAGGAGACATGGCTGGAGACTGAGACACCTTGGATATGGGGATGTGTGAGACATGAGACATGGCCAGAGACTGAGACACCTTGGATATGAGGATGTGTGAGACATGAGACATGGCCAGAGACTGAGACACCTTGGATATGAGGATGTGTGAGACAGGAGACATGGCCAGAGACTGAGACACCTTGTATATGAGGATGTGTGAGACAGGAGACATGGCCAGAGACTGAGACACCTTGTATATGGGGATGTGTGAGACAGGAGACATGGCCAGAGACTGAGACACCTTGTATATGGGGATGTGTGAGACAGGAGACATGGCTGGAGACTGAGACACCTTGGATATGGGGATGTGTGAGACATGAGACATGGCCAGAGACTGAGACACCTTGGATATGGGGATGTGTGAGACATGAGACATGGCCAGAGACTGAGACACCTTGGATATGAGGATGTGTGAGACAGGAGACATGGCCAGAGACTGAGACACCTTGTATATGGGGATGTGTGAGACATGAGACATGGCTGGAGACTGAGACACCTTGGATATGGGGATGTGTGAGACATGAGACATGGCCAGAGACTGAGACACCTTGGATATGAGGATGTGTGAGACAGGAGACATGGCCAGAGACTGAGACACCTTGTATATGGGGATGTGTGAGACATGAGACATGGCTGGAGACTGAGACACCTTGGATATGGGGATGTGTGAGACATGAGACATGGCCAGAGACTGAGACACCTTGGATATGAGGATGTGTGAGACAGGAGACATGGCCAGAGACTGAGACACCTTGTATATGGGGATGTGTGAGACATGAGACATGGCTGGAGACTGAGACACCTTGGATATGGGGATGTGTGAGACATGAGACATGGCCAGAGACTGAGACACCTTGGATATGGGGATGTGTGAGACATGAGACATGGCCAGAGACTGAGACACCTTGGATATGGGGATGTGTGAGACATGAGACATGGCCAGAGACTGAGACACCTTGGATATGGGGATGTGTGAGACATGAGACATGGCCAGAGACTGAGACACCTTGGATATGGGGATGTGTGAGACATGAGACATGGCCAGAGACTGAGACACCTTGTATATGAGGATGTGTGAGACATGAGACATGGCCAGAGACTGAGACACCTTGGACATGAGGATGCCTGAGACAGGAGACATGGCTGGAGACCAGACACCTTGGACATGAGGATGCCTGAGACAGGAGACATGGCTGGAGACCAGACACCTTGTATATGAGGATGTGTGAGACAGGAGACATGGCTGGAGACCAGACACCTTGTATATGAGGATGTGTGAGACAGGAGACATGGCTGGAGACCAGACACCTTGGACATGAGGATGCCTGAGACAGGAGACATGGCTGGAGACCAGACACCTTGTATATGAGGATGTGTGAGACAAGAGACATGGCCAGAGACTGAGACACCTTGTATATGAGGATGTGTGAGACAGGAGACATGGCCAGAGACTGAGACACCTTGTATATGAGGATGTGTGAGACAGGAGACATGGCCAGAGACTGAGACACCTTGTATATGAGGATGTGTGAGACATGAGACATGGCCAGAGACTGAGACACCTTGGACATGAGGATGCCTGAGACAGGAGACATGGCTGGAGACCAGACACCTTGGACATGAGGATGCCTGAGACAGGAGACATGGCTGGAGACCAGACACCTTGTATATGAGGATTTGTGAGACAGGAGACATGGCTGGAGACCAGACACCTTGTATATGAGGATGTGTGAGACAGGAGACATGGCTGGAGACCAGACACCTTGGACATGAGGATGCCTGAGACAGGAGACATGGCTGGAGACCAGACACCTTGTATATGAGGATGTGTGAGACAAGAGACATGGCCAGAGACTGAGACACCTTGTATATGAGGATGTGTGAGACAGGAGACATGGCCAGAGACTGAGACACCTTGTATATGAGGATGTGTGAGACAGGAGACATGGCCAGAGACTGAGACACCTTGTATATGAGGATGTGTGAGACATGAGACATGGCCAGAGACTGAGACACCTTGGACATGAGGATGCCTGAGACAGGAGACATGGCTGGAGACCAGACACCTTGGACATGAGGATGCCTGAGACAGGAGACATGGCTGGAGACCAGACACCTTGTATATGAGGATGTGTGAGACAGGAGACATGGCTGGAGACCAGACACCTTGTATATGAGGATGTGTGAGACAGGAGACATGGCTGGAGACCAGACACCTTGGACATGAGGATGCCTGAGACAGGAGACATGGCTGGAGACCAGACACCTTGTATATGAGGATGTGTGAGACAAGAGACATGGCCAGAGACTGAGACACCTTGTATATGAGGATGTGTGAGACAGGAGACATGGCCAGAGACTGAGACACCTTGTATATGAGGATGTGTGAGACAGGAGACATGGCCAGAGACTGAGACACCTTGTATATGAGGATGTGTGAGACAGGAGACATGGCCAGAGACTGAGACACCTTGTATATGAGGATGTGTGAGACAGGAGACATGGCCAGAGACTGAGACACCTTGTATATGAGGATGTGTGAGACAGGAGACATGGCCAGAGACTGAGACACCTTGTATATGAGGATGTGTGAGACAGGAGACATGGCCAGAGACTGAGACACCTTGTATATGAGGATGTGTGAGACAGGAGACATGGCTGGAGACCAGACACCTTGTATATGAGGATGTGTGAGACAGGAGACATGGCCAGAGACTGAGACACCTTGTATATGAGGATGTGTGAGACAGGAGACATGGCCAGAGACTGAGACACCTTGTATATGAGGATGTGTGAGACAGGAGACATGGCCAGAGACTGAGACACCTTGTATATGAGGATGTGTGAGACAGGAGACATGGCCAGAGACTGAGACACCTTGTATATGAGGATGTGTGAGACAGGAGACACGGCCAGAGACTGAGACACCTTGTATATGAGGATGTGTGAGACAGGAGACATGGCCAGAGACTGAGACACCTTGTATATGAGGATGTGTGAGACAGGAGACATGGCCAGAGACTGAGACACCTTGTATATGAGGATGTGTGAGACAGGAGACATGGCCAGAGACTGAGACACCTTGTATATGAGGATGTGTGAGACAGGAGACACGGCCAGAGACTGAGACACCTTGTATATGAGGATGTGTGAGACAGGAGACACGGCCAGAGACTGAGACACCTTGTATATGAGGATGTGTGAGACAGGAGACATGGCTGGAGACCAGACACCTTGTATATGAGGATGTGTGAGACAGGAGACATGGCCAGAGACTGAGACACCTTGTATATGAGGATGTGTGAGACAGGAGACATGGCCGGAGACCAGACACCTTGTATATGAGGATGTGTGAGACAGGAGACATGGCCAGAGACTGAGACACCTTGTATATGAGGATGTGTGAGACAGGAGACATGGCCAGAGACTGAGACACCTTGTATATGAGGATGTGTGAGACAGGAGACATGGCCAGAGACTGAGACACCTTGTATATGAGGATGTGTGAGACAGGAGACATGGCCAGAGACTGAGACACCTTGCATATGAGGATGTGTGAGACAGGAGACATGGCCAGAGACTGAGACACCTTGCATATGAGGATGTGTGAGACAGGAGACATGGCCAGAGACTGAGACACCTTGTATATGAGGATGTGTGAGACAGGAGACATGGCCAGAGACTGAGACACCTTGTATATGAGGATGTGTGAGACAGGAGACATGGCCAGAGACTGAGACACCTTGTATATGAGGATGTGTGAGACAGGAGACATGGCCAGAGACTGAGACACCTTGTATATGAGGATGTGTGAGACAGGAGACATGGCCAGAGACTGAGACACCTTGTATATGAGGATGTGTGAGACAGGAGACATGGCCAGAGACTGAGACACCTTGTATATGAGGATGTGTGAGACAGGAGACATGGCCAGAGACTGAGACACCTTGTATATGAGGATGTGTGAGACAGGAGACATGGCCAGAGACTGAGACACCTTGTATATGAGGATGTGTGAGACAGGAGACATGGCCAGAGACTGAGACACCTTGTATATGAGGATGTGTGAGACAGGAGACATGGCCAGAGACTGAGACACCATGTATATGAGGATGTGTGAGACAGGAGACATGGCCAGAGACTGAGACACCTTGTATATGAGGATGTGTGAGACAGGAGACATGGCCAGAGACTGAGACACCTTGGATATGAGGATGTGTGAGACAGGAGACATGGCCAGAGACTGAGACACCTTGTATATGAGGATGTGTGAGACAGGAGACATGGCCAGAGACTGAGACACCTTGTATATGAGGATGTGTGAGACAGGAGACATGGCCAGAGACTGAGACACCTTGTATATGAGGATGTGTGAGACAGGAGACATGGCCAGAGACTGAGACACCTTGTATATGAGGATGTGTGAGACAGGAGACATGGCCAGAGACTGAGACACCTTGTATATGAGGATGTGTGAGACAGGAGACATGGCCAGAGACTGAGACACCTTGTATATGAGGATGTGTGAGACAGGAGACATGGCCAGAGACTGAGACACCTTGGATATGAGGATGTGTGAGACAGGAGACATGGCCAGAGACTGAGACACCTTGTATATGAGGATGTGTGAGACAGGAGACACGGCCAGAGACTGAGACACCTTGTATATGAGGATGTGTGAGACAGGAGACACGGCCAGAGACTGAGACACCTTGTATATGAGGATGTGTGAGACAGGAGACATGGCCAGAGACTGAGACACCTTGTATATGAGGATGTGTGAGACAGGAGACACGGCCAGAGACTGAGACATCTTGTATATGAGGATGTGTGAGACAGGAGACACGGCCAGAGACTGAGACACCTTGTATATGAGGATGTGTGAGACAGGAGACATGGCCAGAGACTGAGACACCTTGTATATGAGGATGTGTGAGACAGGAGACATGGCCAGAGACTGAGACACCTTGGATATGAGGATGTGTGAGACAGGAGACATGGCCAGAGACTGAGACACCTTGGATATGAGGATGTGTGAGACAGGAGACATGGCCAGAGACTGAGACACCTTGGATATGAGGATGTGTGAGACAGGAGACACGGCCAGAGACTGAGACACCTTGTATATGAGGATGTGTGAGACAGGAGACACGGCCAGAGACTGAGACACCTTGTATATGAGGATGTGTGAGACAGGAGACATGGCCAGAGACTGAGACACCTTGTATATGAGGATGTGTGAGACAGGAGACATGGCCAGAGACTGAGACACCTTGTATATGAGGATGTGTGAGACAGGAGACATGGCCAGAGACTGAGACACCTTGTATATGAGGATGTGTGAGACAGGAGACATGGCCAGAGACTGAGACACCTTGTATATGAGGATGTGTGAGACAGGAGACATGGCCAGAGACTGAGACACCTTGTATATGAGGATGTGTGAGACAGGAGACATGGCCAGAGACTGAGACACCTTGTATATGAGGATGTGTGAGACAGGAGACATGGCCAGAGACTGAGACACCTTGTATATGAGGATGTGTGAGACAGGAGACATGGCCAGAGACTGAGACACCTTGTATATGAGGATGTGTGAGACAGGAGACATGGCCAGAGACTGAGACACCTTGTATATGAGGATGTGTGAGACAGGAGACATGGCTGGAGACCAGACACCTTGTATATGAGGATGTGTGAGACAGGAGACATGGCCAGAGACTGAGACACCTTGTATATGAGGATGTGTGAGACAGGAGACATGGCCAGAGACTGAGACACCTTGTATATGAGGATGTGTGAGACAGGAGACATGGCCAGAGACTGAGACACCTTGTATATGAGGATGTGTGAGACAGGAGACATGGCCAGAGACTGAGACACCTTGTATATGAGGATGTGTGAGACAGGAGACACGGCCAGAGACTGAGACACCTTGTATATGAGGATGTGTGAGACAGGAGACATGGCCAGAGACTGAGACACCTTGTATATGAGGATGTGTGAGACAGGAGACATGGCCAGAGACTGAGACACCTTGTATATGAGGATGTGTGAGACAGGAGACATGGCCAGAGACTGAGACACCTTGTATATGAGGATGTGTGAGACAGGAGACACGGCCAGAGACTGAGACACCTTGTATATGAGGATGTGTGAGACAGGAGACACGGCCAGAGACTGAGACACCTTGTATATGAGGATGTGTGAGACAGGAGACATGGCTGGAGACCAGACACCTTGTATATGAGGATGTGTGAGACAGGAGACATGGCCAGAGACTGAGACACCTTGTATATGAGGATGTGTGAGACAGGAGACATGGCCGGAGACCAGACACCTTGTATATGAGGATGTGTGAGACAGGAGACATGGCCAGAGACTGAGACACCTTGTATATGAGGATGTGTGAGACAGGAGACATGGCCAGAGACTGAGACACCTTGTATATGAGGATGTGTGAGACAGGAGACATGGCCAGAGACTGAGACACCTTGTATATGAGGATGTGTGAGACAGGAGACATGGCCAGAGACTGAGACACCTTGCATATGAGGATGTGTGAGACAGGAGACATGGCCAGAGACTGAGACACCTTGCATATGAGGATGTGTGAGACAGGAGACATGGCCAGAGACTGAGACACCTTGTATATGAGGATGTGTGAGACAGGAGACATGGCCAGAGACTGAGACACCTTGTATATGAGGATGTGTGAGACAGGAGACATGGCCAGAGACTGAGACACCTTGTATATGAGGATGTGTGAGACAGGAGACATGGCCAGAGACTGAGACACCTTGTATATGAGGATGTGTGAGACAGGAGACATGGCCAGAGACTGAGACACCTTGTATATGAGGATGTGTGAGACAGGAGACATGGCCAGAGACTGAGACACCTTGTATATGAGGATGTGTGAGACAGGAGACATGGCCAGAGACTGAGACACCTTGTATATGAGGATGTGTGAGACAGGAGACATGGCCAGAGACTGAGACACCTTGTATATGAGGATGTGTGAGACAGGAGACATGGCCAGAGACTGAGACACCTTGTATATGAGGATGTGTGAGACAGGAGACATGGCCAGAGACTGAGACACCATGTATATGAGGATGTGTGAGACAGGAGACATGGCCAGAGACTGAGACACCTTGTATATGAGGATGTGTGAGACAGGAGACATGGCCAGAGACTGAGACACCTTGGATATGAGGATGTGTGAGACAGGAGACATGGCCAGAGACTGAGACACCTTGTATATGAGGATGTGTGAGACAGGAGACATGGCCAGAGACTGAGACACCTTGTATATGAGGATGTGTGAGACAGGAGACATGGCCAGAGACTGAGACACCTTGTATATGAGGATGTGTGAGACAGGAGACATGGCCAGAGACTGAGACACCTTGTATATGAGGATGTGTGAGACAGGAGACATGGCCAGAGACTGAGACACCTTGTATATGAGGATGTGTGAGACAGGAGACATGGCCAGAGACTGAGACACCTTGTATATGAGGATGTGTGAGACAGGAGACATGGCCAGAGACTGAGACACCTTGGATATGAGGATGTGTGAGACAGGAGACATGGCCAGAGACTGAGGACACCTTGTATATGAGGATGTGTGAGACAGGAGACACGGCCAGAGACTGAGACACCTTGTATATGAGGATGTGTGAGACAGGAGACACGGCCAGAGACTGAGACACCTTGTATATGAGGATGTGTGAGACAGGAGACATGGCCAGAGACTGAGACACCTTGTATATGAGGATGTGTGAGACAGGAGACACGGCCAGAGACTGAGACATCTTGTATATGAGGATGTGTGAGACAGGAGACACGGCCAGAGACTGAGACACCTTGTATATGAGGATGTGTGAGACAGGAGACATGGCCAGAGACTGAGACACCTTGTATATGAGGATGTGTGAGACAGGAGACATGGCCAGAGACTGAGACACCTTGGATATGAGGATGTGTGAGACAGGAGACATGGCCAGAGACTGAGACACCTTGGATATGAGGATGTGTGAGACAGGAGACATGGCCAGAGACTGAGACACCTTGGATATGAGGATGTGTGAGACAGGAGACACGGCCAGAGACTGAGACACCTTGTATATGAGGATGTGTGAGACAGGAGACACGGCCAGAGACTGAGACACCTTGTATATGAGGATGTGTGAGACAGGAGACATGGCCAGAGACTGAGACACCTTGTATATGAGGATGTGTGAGACAGGAGACATGGCCAGAGACTGAGACACCTTGTATATGAGGATGTGTGAGACAGGAGACATGGCCAGAGACTGAGACACCTTGTATATGAGGATGTGTGAGACAGGAGACATGGCCAGAGACTGAGACACCTTGTATATGAGGATGTGTGAGACAGGAGACACGGCCAGAGACTGAGACACCTTGTATATGAGGATGTGTGAGACAGGAGACATGGCCAGAGACTGAGACACCTTGTATATGAGGATGTGTGAGACAGGAGACATGGCCAGAGACTGAGACACCTTGTATATGAGGATGTGTGAGACAGGAGACATGGCCAGAGACTGAGACACCTTGGATATGAGGATGTGTGAGACAGGAGACACGGCCAGAGACTGAGACACCTTGGATATGAGGATGTGTGAGACAGGAGACACGGCCAGAGACTGAGACACCTTGTATATGAGGATGTGTGAGACAGGAGACATGGCCAGAGACTGAGACACCTTGTATATGAGGATGTGTGAGACAGGAGACATGGCCAGAGACTGAGACACCTTGTATATGAGGATGTGTGAGACAGGAGACATGGCCAGAGACTGAGACACCTTGTATATGAGGATGTGTGAGACAGGAGACATGGCCAGAGACTGAGACACCTTGTATATGAGGATGTGTGAGACAGGAGACATGGCCAGAGACTGAGACACCTTGGATATGAGGATGTGTGAGACAGGAGACACGGCCAGAGACTGAGACACCTTGTATATGAGGATGTGTGAGACAGGAGACACGGCCAGAGACTGAGACACCTTGTATATGAGGATGTGTGAGACAGGAGACATGGCCAGAGACTGAGACACCTTGTATATGAGGATGTGTGAGACAGGAGACATGGCCAGAGACTGAGACACCTTGGATATGAGGATGTGTGAGACAGGAGACACGGCCAGAGACTGAGACACCTTGTATATGAGGATGTGTGAGACAGGAGACACGGCCAGAGACTGAGACACCTTGTATATGAGGATGTGTGAGACAGGAGACATGGCCAGAGACTGAGACACCTTGTATATGGGGATGTGTGAGACAGGAGACATGGCCAGAGACTGAGACACCTTGTATATGGGGATGTGTGAGACAGGAGACATGGCCAGAGACTGAGACACCTTGTATATGAGGATGTGTGAGACAGGAGACACGGCCAGAGACTGAGACACCTTGTATATGAGGATGTGTGAGACAGGAGACACGGCCAGAGACTGAGACACCTTGTATATGAGGATGTGTGAGACAGGAGACATGGCCAGAGACTGAGACACCTTGTATATGAGGATGTGTGAGACAGGAGACATGGCCAGAGACTGAGACACCTTGTATATGAGGATGTGTGAGACAGGAGACATGGCCAGAGACTGAGACACCTTGTATATGAGGATGTGTGAGACAGGAGACATGGCCAGAGACTGAGACACCTTGTATATGAGGATGTGTGAGACAGGAGACATGGCCAGAGACTGAGACACCTTGTATATGAGGATGTGTGAGACAGGAGACATGGCCAGAGACTGAGACACCTTGTATATGAGGATGTGTGAGACAGGAGACATGGCCAGAGACTGAGACACCTTGTATATGAGGATGTGTGAGACAGGAGACACGGCCAGAGACTGAGACACCTTGTATATGAGGATGTGTGAGACAGGAGACATGGCCAGAGACTGAGACACCTTGTATATGAGGATGTGTGAGACAGGAGACATGGCCAGAGACTGAGACACCTTGTATATGAGGATGTGTGAGACAGGAGACATGGCCAGAGACTGAGACACCTTGTATATGAGGATGTGTGAGACAGGAGACACGGCCAGAGACTGAGACACCTTGTATATGAGGATGTGTGAGACAGGAGACACGGCCAGAGACTGAGACACCTTGTATATGAGGATGTGTGAGACAGGAGACATGGCCAGAGACTGAGACACCTTGTATATGAGGATGTGTGAGACAGGAGACACGGCCAGAGACTGAGACACCTTGTATATGAGGATGTGTGAGACAGGAGACATGGCCAGAGACTGAGACACCTTGTATATGAGGATGTGTGAGACAGGAGACATGGCCAGAGACTGAGACACCTTGTATATGAGGATGTGTGAGACAGGAGACATGGCCAGAGACTGAGACACCTTGTATATGAGGATGTGTGAGACAGGAGACATGGCCAGAGACTGAGACACCTTGTATATGAGGATGTGTGAGACAGGAGACACGGCCAGAGACTGAGACACCTTGTATATGAGGATGTGTGAGACAGGAGACACGGCCAGAGACTGAGACACCTTGTATATGAGGATGTGTGAGACAGGAGACACGGCCAGAGACTGAGACACCTTGTATATGAGGATGTGTGAGACAGGAGACACGGCCAGAGACTGAGACACCTTGTATATGAGGATGTGTGAGACAGGAGACATGGCCAGAGACTGAGACACCTTGTATATGAGGATGTGTGAGACAGGAGACATGGCCAGAGACTGAGACACCTTGTATATGAGGATGTGTGAGACAGGAGACATGGCCAGAGACTGAGACACCTTGTATATGAGGATGTGTGAGACAGGAGACATGGCCAGAGACTGAGACACCTTGTATATGAGGATGTGTGAGACAGGAGACATGGCCAGAGACTGAGACACCTTGTATATGAGGATGTGTGAGACAGGAGACATGGCCAGAGACTGAGACACCTTGTATATGAGGATGTGTGAGACAGGAGACATGGCCAGAGACTGAGACACCTTGGATATGAGGATGTGTGAGACAGGAGACATGGCCAGAGACTGAGACACCTTGGATATGAGGATGTGTGAGACAGGAGACATGGCCAGAGACTGAGACACCTTGGATATGAGGATGTGTGAGACAGGAGACATGGCCAGAGACTGAGACACCTTGTATATGAGGATGTGTGAGACAGGAGACATGGCCAGAGACTGAGACACCTTGTATATGAGGATGTGTGAGACAGGAGACATGGCCAGAGACTGAGACACCTTGTATATGAGGATGTGTGAGACAGGAGACATGGCCAGAGACTGAGACACCTTGTATATGAGGATGTGTGAGACAGGAGACATGGCCAGAGACTGAGACACCTTGGATATGAGGATGCTTGAGACAGGATACATGGCTGGAGACCAGACACCTTGGATATGAGGATGT
>OY992882.1:78229514-78446253 GCA_963921405.1 Cepaea hortensis | reverse complement strand
GGATGTGTGAGACAGGAGACATGGCCAGAGACTGAGACACCTTGTATATGAGGATGTGTGAGACAGGAGACATGGCCAGAGACTGAGACACCTTGTATATGAGGATGTGTGAGACAGGAGACATGGCCAGAGACTGAGACACCTTGTATATGAGGATGTGTGAGACAGGAGACATGGCCAGAGACTGAGACACCTTGTATATGAGGATGTGTGAGACAGGAGACATGGCCAGAGACTGAGACACCTTGTATATGAGGATGTGTGAGACAGGAGACATGGCCAGAGACTGAGACACCTTGTATATGAGGATGTGTGAGACAGGAGACATGGCCAGAGACTGAGACACCTTGTATATGAGGATGTGTGAGACAGGAGACATGGCCAGAGACTGAGACACCTTGTATATGAGGATGTGTGAGACAGGAGACATGGCCAGAGACTGAGACACCTTGTATATGAGGATGTGTGAGACAGGAGACATGGCCAGAGACTGAGACACCTTGTATATGAGGATGTGTGAGACAGGAGACATGGCCAGAGACTGAGACACCTTGTATATGAGGATGTGTGAGACAGGAGACATGGCCAGAGACTGAGACACCTTGTATATGAGGATGTGTGAGACAGGAGACATGGCCAGAGACTGAGACACCTTGTATATGAGGATGTGTGAGACAGGAGACATGGCCAGAGACTGAGACACCTTGTATATGAGGATGTGTGAGACAGGAGACATGGCCAGAGACTGAGACACCTTGTATATGAGGATGTGTGAGACAGGAGACATGGCCAGAGACTGAGACACCTTGTATATGAGGATGTGTGAGACAGGAGACATGGCCAGAGACTGAGACACCTTGTATATGAGGATGTGTGAGACAGGAGACATGGCCAGAGACTGAGACACCTTGTATATGAGGATGTGTGAGACAGGAGACATGGCCAGAGACTGAGACACCTTGTATATGAGGATGTGTGAGACAGGAGACATGGCCAGAGACTGAGACACCTTGTATATGAGGATGTGTGAGACAGGAGACATGGCCAGAGACTGAGACACCTTGTATATGAGGATGTGTGAGACAGGAGACATGGCCAGAGACTGAGACACCTTGTATATGAGGATGTGTGAGACAGGAGACATGGCCAGAGACTGAGACACCTTGTATATGAGGATGTGTGAGACAGGAGACATGGCCAGAGACTGAGACACCTTGTATATGAGGATGTGTGAGACAGGAGACATGGCCAGAGACTGAGACACCTTGTATATGAGGATGTGTGAGACAGGAGACATGGCCAGAGACTGAGACACCTTGTATATGAGGATGTGTGAGACAGGAGACATGGCCAGAGACTGAGACACCTTGTATATGAGGATGTGTGAGACAGGAGACATGGCCAGAGACTGAGACACCTTGTATATGAGGATGTGTGAGACAGGAGACATGGCCAGAGACTGAGACACCTTGTATATGAGGATGTGTGAGACAGGAGACATGGCCAGAGACTGAGACACCTTGTATATGAGGATGTGTGAGACAGGAGACATGGCCAGAGACTGAGACACCTTGTATATGAGGATGTGTGAGACAGGAGACATGGCCAGAGACTGAGACACCTTGTATATGAGGATGTGTGAGACAGGAGACATGGCCAGAGACTGAGACACCTTGTATATGAGGATGTGTGAGACAGGAGACATGGCCAGAGACTGAGACACCTTGTATATGAGGATGTGTGAGACAGGAGACATGGCCAGAGACTGAGACACCTTGTATATGAGGATGTGTGAGACAGGAGACATGGCCAGAGACTGAGACACCTTGTATATGAGGATGTGTGAGACAGGAGACATGGCCAGAGACTGAGACACCTTGTATATGAGGATGTGTGAGACAGGAGACATGGCCAGAGACTGAGACACCTTGTATATGAGGATGTGTGAGACAGGAGACATGGCCAGAGACTGAGACACCTTGTATATGAGGATGTGTGAGACAGGAGACATGGCCAGAGACTGAGACACCTTGTATATGAGGATGTGTGAGACAGGAGACATGGCCAGAGACTGAGACACCTTGTATATGAGGATGTGTGAGACAGGAGACATGGCCAGAGACTGAGACACCTTGTATATGAGGATGTGTGAGACAGGAGACATGGCCAGAGACTGAGACACCTTGTATATGAGGATGTGTGAGACAGGAGACATGGCCAGAGACTGAGACACCTTGTATATGAGGATGTGTGAGACAGGAGACATGGCCAGAGACTGAGACACCTTGTATATGAGGATGTGTGAGACAGGAGACATGGCCAGAGACTGAGACACCTTGTATATGAGGATGTGTGAGACAGGAGACATGGCCAGAGACTGAGACACCTTGTATATGAGGATGTGTGAGACAGGAGACATGGCCAGAGACTGAGACACCTTGTATATGAGGATGTGTGAGACAGGAGACATGGCCAGAGACTGAGACACCTTGTATATGAGGATGTGTGAGACAGGAGACATGGCCAGAGACTGAGACACCTTGTATATGAGGATGTGTGAGACAGGAGACATGGCCAGAGACTGAGACACCTTGTATATGAGGATGTGTGAGACAGGAGACATGGCCAGAGACTGAGACACCTTGTATATGAGGATGTGTGAGACAGGAGACATGGCCAGAGACTGAGACACCTTGTATATGAGGATGTGTGAGACAGGAGACATGGCCAGAGACTGAGACACCTTGTATATGAGGATGTGTGAGACAGGAGACATGGCCAGAGACTGAGACACCTTGTATATGAGGATGTGTGAGACAGGAGACATGGCCAGAGACTGAGACACCTTGTATATGAGGATGTGTGAGACAGGAGACATGGCCAGAGACTGAGACACCTTGTATATGAGGATGTGTGAGACAGGAGACATGGCCAGAGACTGAGACACCTTGTATATGAGGATGTGTGAGACAGGAGACATGGCCAGAGACTGAGACACCTTGTATATGAGGATGTGTGAGACAGGAGACATGGCCAGAGACTGAGACACCTTGTATATGAGGATGTGTGAGACAGGAGACATGGCCAGAGACTGAGACACCTTGTATATGAGGATGTGTGAGACAGGAGACATGGCCAGAGACTGAGACACCTTGTATATGAGGATGTGTGAGACAGGAGACATGGCCAGAGACTGAGACACCTTGTATATGAGGATGTGTGAGACAGGAGACATGGCCAGAGACTGAGACACCTTGTATATGAGGATGTGTGAGACAGGAGACATGGCCAGAGACTGAGACACCTTGTATATGAGGATGTGTGAGACAGGAGACATGGCCAGAGACTGAGACACCTTGTATATGAGGATGTGTGAGACAGGAGACATGGCCAGAGACTGAGACACCTTGTATATGAGGATGTGTGAGACAGGAGACATGGCCAGAGACTGAGACACCTTGTATATGAGGATGTGTGAGACAGGAGACATGGCCAGAGACTGAGACACCTTGTATATGAGGATGTGTGAGACAGGAGACATGGCCAGAGACTGAGACACCTTGTATATGAGGATGTGTGAGACAGGAGACATGGCCAGAGACTGAGACACCTTGTATATGAGGATGTGTGAGACAGGAGACATGGCCAGAGACTGAGACACCTTGTATATGAGGATGTGTGAGACAGGAGACATGGCCAGAGACTGAGACACCTTGTATATGAGGATGTGTGAGACAGGAGACATGGCCAGAGACTGAGACACCTTGTATATGAGGATGTGTGAGACAGGAGACATGGCCAGAGACTGAGACACCTTGTATATGAGGATGTGTGAGACAGGAGACATGGCCAGAGACTGAGACACCTTGTATATGAGGATGTGTGAGACAGGAGACATGGCCAGAGACTGAGACACCTTGTATATGAGGATGTGTGAGACAGGAGACATGGCCAGAGACTGAGACACCTTGTATATGAGGATGTGTGAGACAGGAGACATGGCCAGAGACTGAGACACCTTGTATATGAGGATGTGTGAGACAGGAGACATGGCCAGAGACTGAGACACCTTGTATATGAGGATGTGTGAGACAGGAGACATGGCCAGAGACTGAGACACCTTGTATATGAGGATGTGTGAGACAGGAGACATGGCCAGAGACTGAGACACCTTGTATATGAGGATGTGTGAGACAGGAGACATGGCCAGAGACTGAGACACCTTGTATATGAGGATGTGTGAGACAGGAGACATGGCCAGAGACTGAGACACCTTGTATATGAGGATGTGTGAGACAGGAGACATGGCCAGAGACTGAGACACCTTGTATATGAGGATGTGTGAGACAGGAGACATGGCCAGAGACTGAGACACCTTGTATATGAGGATGTGTGAGACAGGAGACATGGCCAGAGACTGAGACACCTTGTATATGAGGATGTGTGAGACAGGAGACATGGCCAGAGACTGAGACACCTTGTATATGAGGATGTGTGAGACAGGAGACATGGCCAGAGACTGAGACACCTTGTATATGAGGATGTGTGAGACAGGAGACATGGCCAGAGACTGAGACACCTTGTATATGAGGATGTGTGAGACAGGAGACATGGCCAGAGACTGAGACACCTTGTATATGAGGATGTGTGAGACAGGAGACATGGCCAGAGACTGAGACACCTTGTATATGAGGATGTGTGAGACAGGAGACATGGCCAGAGACTGAGACACCTTGTATATGAGGATGTGTGAGACAGGAGACATGGCCAGAGACTGAGACACCTTGTATATGAGGATGTGTGAGACAGGAGACATGGCCAGAGACTGAGACACCTTGTATATGAGGATGTGTGAGACAGGAGACATGGCCAGAGACTGAGACACCTTGTATATGAGGATGTGTGAGACAGGAGACATGGCCAGAGACTGAGACACCTTGTATATGAGGATGTGTGAGACAGGAGACATGGCCAGAGACTGAGACACCTTGTATATGAGGATGTGTGAGACAGGAGACATGGCCAGAGACTGAGACACCTTGTATATGAGGATGTGTGAGACAGGAGACATGGCCAGAGACTGAGACACCTTGTATATGAGGATGTGTGAGACAGGAGACATGGCCAGAGACTGAGACACCTTGTATATGAGGATGTGTGAGACAGGAGACATGGCCAGAGACTGAGACACCTTGTATATGAGGATGTGTGAGACAGGAGACATGGCCAGAGACTGAGACACCTTGTATATGAGGATGTGTGAGACAGGAGACATGGCCAGAGACTGAGACACCTTGTATATGAGGATGTGTGAGACAGGAGACATGGCCAGAGACTGAGACACCTTGTATATGAGGATGTGTGAGACAGGAGACATGGCCAGAGACTGAGACACCTTGTATATGAGGATGTGTGAGACAGGAGACATGGCCAGAGACTGAGACACCTTGTATATGAGGATGTGTGAGACAGGAGACATGGCCAGAGACTGAGACACCTTGTATATGAGGATGTGTGAGACAGGAGACATGGCCAGAGACTGAGACACCTTGTATATGAGGATGTGTGAGACAGGAGACATGGCCAGAGACTGAGACACCTTGTATATGAGGATGTGTGAGACAGGAGACATGGCCAGAGACTGAGACACCTTGTATATGAGGATGTGTGAGACAGGAGACATGGCCAGAGACTGAGACACCTTGGATATGAGGATGTGTGAGACAGGAGACATGGCCAGAGACTGAGACACCTTGTATATGAGGATGTGTGAGACAGGAGACATGGCCAGAGACTGAGACACCTTGGATATGAGGATGTGTGAGACAGGAGACATGGCCAGAGACTGAGACACCTTGGATATGAGGATGTGTGAGACAGGAGACATGGCCAGAGACTGAGACACCTTGTATATGAGGATGTGTGAGACAGGAGACATGGCCAGAGACTGAGACACCTTGTATATGAGGATGTGTGAGACAGGAGACATGGCCAGAGACTGAGACACCTTGTATATGAGGATGTGTGAGACAGGAGACATGGCCAGAGACTGAGACACCTTGGATATGAGGATGTGTGAGACAGGAGACATGGCCAGAGACTGAGACACCTTGTATATGAGGATGTGTGAGACAGGAGACATGGCCAGAGACTGAGACACCTTGGATATGAGGATGTGTGAGACAGGAGACATGGCCAGAGACTGAGACACCTTGGATATGAGGATGTGTGAGACAGGAGACATGGCCAGAGACTGAGACACCTTGTATATGAGGATGTGTGAGACAGGAGACATGGCCAGAGACTGAGACACCTTGGATATGAGGATGTGTGAGACAGGAGACATGGCCAGAGACTGAGACACCTTGGATATGAGGATGTGTGAGACAGGAGACATGGCCAGAGACTGAGACACCTTGGATATGAGGATGTGTGAGACAGGAGACATGGCCAGAGACTGAGACACCTTGGATATGAGGATGTGTGAGACAGGAGACATGGCCAGAGACTGAGACACCTTGTATATGAGGATGTGTGAGACAGGAGACATGGCCAGAGACTGAGACACCTTGTATATGAGGATGTGTGAGACAGGAGACATAGCCAGAGACTGAGACACCTTGTATATGAGGATGTGTGAGACAGGAGACATGGCCAGAGACTGAGACACCTTGTATATGAGGATGTGTGAGACAGGAGACATGGCCAGAGACTGAGACACCTTGGATATGAGGATGTGTGAGACAGGAGACATGGCCAGAGACTGAGACACCTTGGATATGAGGATGTGTGAGACAGGAGACATGGCCAGAGACTGAGACACCTTGGATATGAGGATGTGTGAGACAGGAGACATGGCCAGAGACTGAGACACCTTGGATATGAGGATGTGTGAGACAGGAGACATGGCCAGAGACTGAGACACCTTGTATATGAGGATGTGTGAGACAGGAGACATGGCCAGAGACTGAGACACCTTGTATATGAGGATGTCTGAGACAGGAGACATGGCCAGAGACTGAGACACCTTGTATATGAGGATGCCTGAGACAGGAGACATGGCCAGAGACTGAGACACCTTGTATATGAGGATGCGTGAGACAGGAGACATGGCCAGAGACTGAGACACCTTGTATATGAGGATGTGTGAGACAGGAGACATGGCCAGAGACTGAGACACCTTGTATATGAGGATGTGTGAGACAGGAGACATGGCCAGAGACTGAGACACCTTGGATATGAGGATGTGTGAGACAGGAGACATGGCCAGAGACTGAGACACCTTGTATATGAGGATGTGTGAGACAGGAGACATGGCCAGAGACTGAGACACCTTGTATATGAGGATGTGTGAGACAGGAGACATGGCCAGAGACTGAGACACCTTGTATATGAGGATGCGTGAGACAGGAGACATGGCCAGAGACTGAGACACCTTGTATATGAGGATGCGTGAGACAGGAGACATGGCCAGAGACTGAGACACCTTGTATATGAGGATGCGTGAGACAGGAGACATGGCCAGAGACTGAGACACCTTGTATATGAGGATGTGTGAGACAGGAGACATGGCCAGAGACTGAGACACCTTGTATATGAGGATGTGTGAGACAGGAGACATGGCCAGAGACTGAGACACCTTGTATATGAGGATGTGTGAGACAGGAGACATGGCCAGAGACTGAGACACCTTGTATATGAGGATGTGTGAGACAGGAGACATGGCCAGAGACTGAGACACCTTGTATATGAGGATGTGTGAGACAGGAGACATGGCCAGAGACTGAGACACCTTGTATATGAGGATGTGTGAGACAGGAGACATGGCCAGAGACTGAGACACCTTGTATATGAGGATGTGTGAGACAGGAGACATGGCCAGAGACTGAGACACCTTGTATATGAGGATGTGTGAGACAGGAGACATGGCCAGAGACTGAGACACCTTGTATATGAGGATGTGTGAGACAGGAGACATGGCCAGAGACTGAGACACCTTGTATATGAGGATGTGTGAGACAGGAGACATGGCCAGAGACTGAGACACCTTGTATATGAGGATGTGTGAGACAGGAGACATGGCCAGAGACTGAGACACCTTGTATATGAGGATGTGTGAGACAGGAGACATGGCCAGAGACTGAGACACCTTGTATATGAGGATGTGTGAGACAGGAGACATGGCCAGAGACTGAGACACCTTGTATATGAGGATGTGTGAGACAGGAGACATGGCCAGAGACTGAGACACCTTGTATATGAGGATGTGTGAGACAGGAGACATGGCCAGAGACTGAGACACCTTGTATATGAGGATGTGTGAGACAGGAGACATGGCCAGAGACTGAGACACCTTGTATATGAGGATGTGTGAGACAGGAGACATGGCCAGAGACTGAGACACCTTGTATATGAGGATGTGTGAGACAGGAGACATGGCCAGAGACTGAGACACCTTGTATATGAGGATGTGTGAGACAGGAGACATGGCCAGAGACTGAGACACCTTGTATATGAGGATGTGTGAGACAGGAGACATGGCCAGAGACTGAGACACCTTGTATATGAGGATGTGTGAGACAGGAGACATGGCCAGAGACTGAGACACCTTGTATATGAGGATGTGTGAGACAGGAGACATGGCCAGAGACTGAGACACCTTGTATATGAGGATGTGTGAGACAGGAGACATGGCCAGAGACTGAGACACCTTGTATATGAGGATGCCTGAGACAGGAGACATGGCCAGAGACTGAGACACCTTGTATATGAGGATGTGTGAGACAGGAGACATGGCCAGAGACTGAGACACCTTGTATATGAGGATGCTGAGACAGGAGACATGGCCAGAGACTGAGACACCTTGTATATGAGGATGTGTGAGACAGGAGACATGGCCAGAGACTGAGACACCTTGTATATGAGGATGTGTGAGACAGGAGACATGGCCAGAGACTGAGACACCTTGTATATGAGGATGCCTGAGACAGGAGACATGGCCAGAGACTGAGACACCTTGTATATGAGGATGCCTGAGACAGGAGACATGGCCAGAGACTGAGACACCTTGTATATGAGGATGCCTGAGACAGGAGACATGGCCAGAGACTGAGACACCTTGTATATGAGGATGCCTGAGACAGGAGACATGGCCAGAGACTGAGACACCTTGTATATGAGGATGTGTGAGACAGGAGACATGGCCAGAGACTGAGACACCTTGTATATGAGGATGTGTGAGACAGGAGACATGGCCAGAGACTGAGACACCTTGTATATGAGGATGTGTGAGACAGGAGACATGGCCAGAGACTGAGACACCTTGTATATGAGGATGCCTGAGACAGGAGACATGGCCAGAGACTGAGACACCTTGTATATGAGGATGCGTGAGACAGGAGACATGGCCAGAGACTGAGACACCTTGTATATGAGGATGTGTGAGACAGGAGACATGGCCAGAGACTGAGACACCTTGTATATGAGGATGTGTGAGACAGGAGACATGGCCAGAGACTGAGACACCTTGTATATGAGGATGTGTGAGACAGGAGACATGGCCAGAGACTGAGACACCTTGTATATGAGGATGTGTGAGACAGGAGACATGGCTGGAGACCAGACACCTTGTATATGAGGATGTGTGAGACAGGAGACATGGCCAGAGACTGAGACACCTTGTATATGAGGATGTGTGAGACAGGAGACATGGCTGGAGACCAGACACCTTGTATATGAGGATGCCTGAGACAGGAGACATGGCTAGAGACTGAAACACCTTGTATATGAGGATGCGTGAGACAGGAGACATGGCCAGAGACTGAGACACCTTGTATATGAGGATGCGTGAGACAGGAGACATGGCCAGAGACTGAGACACCTTGTATATGAGGATGCGTGAGACAGGAGACATGGCCAGAGACTGAGACACCTTGTATATGAGGATGTGTGAGACAGGAGACATGGCTGGAGACCAGACACCTTGTATATGAGGATGTGTGAGACAGGAGACATGGCTGGAGACCAGACACCTTGTATATGAGGATGTGTGAGACAGGAGACATGGCCAGAGACTGAGACACCTTGTATATGAGGATGTGTGAGACAGGAGACATGGCCAGAGACTGAGACACCTTGTATATGAGGATGTGTGAGACAGGAGACATGGCTGGAGACCAGACACCTTGTATATGAGGATGTGTGAGACAGGAGACATGGCTGGAGACCAGACACCTTGTATATGAGGATGTGTGAGACAGGAGACGTGGCTGGAGACTGAGACACCTTGTATATGAGGATGTGTGAGACAGGAGACATGGCTGGAGACCAGACACCTTGTATATGAGGATGTGTGAGACAGGAGACATGGCTGGAGACCAGACACCTTGTATATGAGGATGTGTGAGACAGGAGACATGGCTGGAGACTGAGACACCTTGTATATGAGGATGTGTGAGACAGGAGACATGGCTGGAGACCAGACACCTTGTATATGAGGATGTGTGAGACAGGAGACATGGCTGGAGACTGAGACACCTTGTATATGAGGATGTGTGAGACAGGAGACATGGCTGGAGACCAGACACCTTGTATATGAGGATGTGTGAGACAGGAGACATGGCTGGAGACCAGACACCTTGTATATGAGGATGTGTGAGACAGGAGACATGGCTGGAGACCAGACACCTTGTATATGAGGATGTGTGAGACAGGAGACATGGCTGGAGACCAGACACCTTGTATATGAGGATGTGTGAGACAGGAGACATGGCTGGAGACCAGACACCTTGTATATGAGGATGTGTGAGACAGGAGACATGGCTGGAGACCAGACACCTTGTATATGAGGATGTGTGAGACAGGAGACATGGCTGGAGACCAGACACCTTGTATATGAGGATGTGTGAGACAGGAGACATGGCTGGAGACCAGACACCTTGTATATGAGGATGTGTGAGACAGGAGACATGGCTGGAGACCAGACACCTTGTATATGAGGATGTGTGAGACAGGAGACATGGCTGGAGACCAGACACCTTGTATATGAGGATGTGTGAGACAGGAGACATGGCTGGAGACCAGACACCTTGTATATGAGGATGTGTGAGACAGGAGACATGGCTGGAGACCAGACACCTTGTATATGAGGATGTGTGAGACAGGAGACATGGCTGGAGACCAGACACCTTGTATATGAGGATGTGTGAGACAGGAGACATGGCTGGAGACCAGACACCTTGTATATGAGGATGTGTGAGACAGGAGACATGGCTGGAGACCAGACACCTTGTATATGAGGATGTGTGAGACAGGAGACATGGCTGGAGACCAGACACCTTGTATATGAGGATGTGTGAGACAGGAGACATGGCTGGAGACCAGACACCTTGTATATGAGGATGTGTGAGACAGGAGACATGGCTGGAGACCAGACACCTTGTATATGAGGATGTGTGAGACAGGAGACATGGCTGGAGACCAGACACCTTGTATATGAGGATGTGTGAGACAGGAGACATGGCTGGAGACCAGACACCTTGTATATGAGGATGTGTGAGACAGGAGACATGGCTGGAGACCAGACACCTTGTATATGAGGATGTGTGAGACAGGAGACATGGCTGGAGACCAGACACCTTGTATATGAGGATGTGTGAGACAGGAGACATGGCTGGAGACCAGACACCTTGTATATGAGGATGTGTGAGACAGGAGACATGGCTGGAGACCAGACACCTTGTATATGAGGATGTGTGAGACAGGAGACATGGCTGGAGACCAGACACCTTGTATATGAGGATGTGTGAGACAGGAGACATGGCTGGAGACCAGACACCTTGTATATGAGGATGTGTGAGACAGGAGACATGGCTGGAGACCAGACACCTTGTATATGAGGATGTGTGAGACAGGAGACATGGCTGGAGACCAGACACCTTGTATATGAGGATGTGTGAGACAGGAGACATGGCTGGAGACCAGACACCTTGTATATGAGGATGTGTGAGACAGGAGACATGGCTGGAGACCAGACACCTTGTATATGAGGATGTGTGAGACAGGAGACATGGCTGGAGACCAGACACCTTGTATATGAGGATGTGTGAGACAGGAGACATGGCTGGAGACCAGACACCTTGTATATGAGGATGTGTGAGACAGGAGACATGGCTGGAGACCAGACACCTTGTATATGAGGATGTGTGAGACAGGAGACATGGCTGGAGACCAGACACCTTGTATATGAGGATGTGTGAGACAGGAGACATGGCTGGAGACCAGACACCTTGTATATGAGGATGTGTGAGACAGGAGACATGGCTGGAGACCAGACACCTTGTATATGAGGATGTGTGAGACAGGAGACATGGCTGGAGACCAGACACCTTGTATATGAGGATGTGTGAGACAGGAGACATGGCTGGAGACCAGACACCTTGTATATGAGGATGTGTGAGACAGGAGACATGGCTGGAGACCAGACACCTTGTATATGAGGATGTGTGAGACAGGAGACATGGCTGGAGACCAGACACCTTGTATATGAGGATGTGTGAGACAGGAGACATGGCTGGAGACCAGACACCTTGTATATGAGGATGTGTGAGACAGGAGACATGGCTGGAGACCAGACACCTTGGATATGAGGATGTGTGAGACAGGAGACATGGCTGGAGACCAGACACCTTGGATATGAGGATGCGTGAGACAGGAGACATGGCCAGAGACGAGACACCTTGGATATGAGGATGCGTGAGACAGGAGACATGGCTGGAGACCAGACACCTTGGATATGAGGATGTGTGAGACAGGAGACATGGCCAGAGACTGAGACACCTTGGATATAAGGATGCCTGAGACAGGAGACATGGCTGGAGACCAGACACCTTGTATATGAGGATGTGTGAGACAGGAGACATGGCTGGAGACCAGACACCTTGGATATGAGGATGTGTGAGACAGGAGACATGGCCAGAGACTGAGACACCTTGGATATGAGGATGCCTGAGACAGGAGACATGGCTGGAGACCAGACACCTTGTATATGAGGATGTGTGAGACAGGAGACATGGCTGGAGACCAGACACCTTGGATATGAGGATGTGTGAGACAGGAGACATGGCCAGAGACTGAGACACCTTGGATATGAGGATGCCTGAGACAGGAGACATGGCTGGAGACCAGACACCTTGTATATGAGGATGTGTGAGACAGGAGACATGGCTGGAGACCAGACACCTTGGATATGAGGATGTGTGAGACAGGAGACATGGCCAGAGACTGAGACACCTTGGATATGAGGATGCCTGAGACAGGAGACATGGCTGGAGACCAGACACCTTGGATATGAGGATGTGTGAGACAGGAGACATGGCCAGAGACTGAGACACCTTGGATATGAGGATGCCTGAGACAGGAGACATGGCTGGAGACCAGACACCTTGTATATGAGGATGTGTGAGACAGGAGACATGGCCAGAGACTGAGACACCTTGGATATGAGGATGCCTGAGACAGGAGACATGGCTGGAGACCAGACACCTTGTATATGAGGATGTGTGAGACAGGAGACATGGCTGGAGACCAGACACCTTGTATATGAGGATGTGTGAGACAGGAGACATGGCTGGAGACCAGACACCTTGGATATGAGGATGTGTGAGACAGGAGACATGGCCAGAGACTGAGACACCTTGGATATGAGGATGCCTGAGACAGGAGACATGGCTGGAGACCAGACACCTTGTATATGAGGATGTGTGAGACAGGAGACATGGCCAGAGACTGAGACACCTTGGATATGAGGATGCCTGAGACAGGAGACATGGCTGGAGACCAGACACCTTGTATATGAGGATGTGTGAGACAGGAGACATGGCCAGAGACTGAGACACCTTGGATATGAGGATGTGTGAGACAGGAGACATGGCCAGAGACTGAGACACCTTGGATATGAGGATGCCTGAGACAGGAGACATGGCTGGAGACCAGACACCTTGTATATGAGGATGTGTGAGACAGGAGACATGGCTGGAGACCAGACACCTTGTATATGAGGATGTGTGAGACAGGAGACATGGCTGGAGACCAGACACCTTGGATATGAGGATGTGTGAGACAGGAGACATGGCCAGAGACTGAGACACCTTGGATATGAGGATGCCTGAGACAGGAGACATGGCTGGAGACCAGACACCTTGTATATGAGGATGTGTGAGACAGGAGACATGGCCAGAGACTGAGACACCTTGGATATGAGGATGCCTGAGACAGGAGACATGGCTGGAGACCAGACACCTTGTATATGAGGATGTGTGAGACAGGAGACATGGCTGGAGACCAGACACCTTGTATATGAGGATGTGTGAGACAGGAGACATGGCTGGAGACCAGACACCTTGGATATGAGGATGTGTGAGACAGGAGACATGGCCAGAGACTGAGACACCTTGGATATGAGGATGCCTGAGACAGGAGACATGGCTGGAGACCAGACACCTTGTATATGAGGATGTGTGAGACAGGAGACATGGCCAGAGACTGAGACACCTTGGATATGAGGATGCCTGAGACAGGAGACATGGCTGGAGACCAGACACCTTGTATATGAGGATGTGTGAGACAGGAGACATGGCCAGAGACTGAGACACCTTGGATATGAGGATGCCCGAGACAGGAGACATGGCTGGAGACCAGACACCTTGTATATGAGGATGTGTGAGACAGGAGACATGGCTAGAGACCAGACACCTTGGTTATGAGGATGCCTGAGACAGGAGACATGGCTGGAGACCAGACACCTTGTATATGAGGATGTGTGAGACAGGAGACATGGCTAGAGACCAGACACCTTGGATATGAGGATGCCTGAGACAGGAGACATGGCTGGAGACCAGACACCTTGGATATGAGGATGTGTGAGACAGGAGACATGGCCAGAGACTGAGACACCTTGGATATGAGGATGCCTGAGACAGGAGACATGGCTGGAGACCAGACACCTTGTATATGAGGATGTGTGAGACAGGAGACATGGCTAGAGACCAGACACCTTGGATATGAGGATGCCTGAGACAGGAGACATGGCTGGAGACCAGACACCTTGGATATGAGGATGTGTGAGACAGGAGACATGGCCAGAGACTGAGACACCTTGGATATGAGGATGCCTGAGACAGGAGACATGGCTGGAGACCAGACACCTTGTATATGAGGATGTGTGAGACAGGAGACATGGCTGGAGACCAGACACCTTGTATATGAGGATGTGTGAGACAGGAGACATGGCTGGAGACCAGACACCTTGTATATGAGGATGTGTGAGACAGGAGACATGGCTGGAGACCAGACACCTTGTATATGAGGATGTGTGAGACAGGAGACATGGCTGGAGACCAGACACCTTGTATATGAGGATGTGTGAGACAGGAGACATGGCTGGAGACCAGACACCTTGTATATGAGGATGTGTGAGACAGGAGACATGGCTGGAGACCAGACACCTTGTATATGAGGATGTGTGAGACAGGAGACATGGCTGGAGACCAGACACCTTGTATATGAGGATGTGTGAGACAGGAGACATGGCTGGAGACCAGACACCTTGTATATGAGGATGTGTGAGACAGGAGACATGGCTGGAGACCAGACACCTTGTATATGAGGATGTGTGAGACAGGAGACATGGCTGGAGACCAGACACCTTGTATATGAGGATGTGTGAGACAGGAGACATGGCTGGAGACCAGACACCTTGTATATGAGGATGTGTGAGACAGGAGACATGGCTGGAGACCAGACACCTTGTATATGAGGATGTGTGAGACAGGAGACATGTGTAACAGTATGTGTAGTTTGGGTTATAATTAGGATCTAGTGGGGAATTAGAGATACAGCACGATTGAGCATTATGAGTGAAAGCGGAGAGAGATGCTCAATCGTGACGTATTGTTGTTGTGAAGGGCAGTCAACATCCGATAGTCCAGCTGAGAAGACACGGCTTGTCATCTTGAGAATAAAGTATAAAGTTTTAGTACAGATCAAGTCTTGTTACTTCATTTGACACTACTACAGAAGTAATAAATGGTGCCGTGGACCGAGAATCTGAGGTTGATCTAGGCCGGCCAACAACAACTATCCACTGGCGGCATGCTGTAAGACAAATTATGAAGATAATGGCCTACCACGCGAAGTACTAAAGAATCCAGACAAAACTGCCAGGACAAGAAGGGTTTCCTGGAGCCGTGGCTGAACATTTGAATCGTATCATTTATAAGGGGCCTAACCTGGCCGTTGCCTGAACCTTGCCACTTTCAAGATTTTATCGGAAGTCAGAACTCGTTCAAGGTCAGCTCATCACTAGCCGTTGGCTGATTGACACTAATCCATTTTTGGGCCTTGTCATTCCTATGACCCAAACACACCTAATCCATTTTTGGGCCTTGTCATTCCTATGACCCAAACACACCTAATCCATTTTTGGGCCTTGTCATTCCTATGACCCAAACACACCTAATCCATTTTTGGGCCTCGTTATATTCCTATGACCCATTCCATACGACGATGAAGTACCCACTTGAGATCAAGGAAGGGACCCAACCAGGGGGTCGAAGATTGTCTGGCAGCCCATGAGATGTGACCCAACCAGGGGTTGAAAATTTTCTGGCAGCCCACGAGAAGGACGAAATTACCTGAGGGAAGAGAAGTGATATCTGAACTCCACCACCTGAATTCCGAGACTTTCACTTGATGCGGGCTCTGGTTGGTTGAACTGAATCCGTAAGTTGGTAAAAGAAGATGACGGATTAATTAAGGAAATAGACTCGGAGTAAAAGTTGTGTATTTCGAGGTCTCCCGTGAGCTTCCGAATTTATTAATTAGAGTGGAGTACAGGACATTATTGTGGTTTAAGAAACAAATATCTACAAGGAACCTTCTGATTGCCACAAATTTGAGTTTTTTATTGAGGACAGGGTTCATTCTTCCTATGCTCAGACAGGATATTGTTGATGCTTCCTCTGATTAATGTAATATCTTACAATATTATAACCAACTGAATTGTGCTGTTTGGGATTTGGGAAATTGTAATTGTGTGATTGGTTGCTTGCTTTGTTTCAGTATTTTTCAGCATGGTGGAACCGGATAACTTGGCCCAGGTTTTGACAGGCGTGGGTACAGCAGTAGGCCGACTTAATATGGTGATTAAACAACAAGGCATGGCAACAGAAATTGTAAAGTTTAGTGGACAGGCCAGAGACTATAAGAAATGGGTCACCTCTATAGAAAAATATGCCTATTTGATCTCAGCAACAGATGAAGAAAAAATGAGACTGGCTTATCAGACGGCAACGGAACCGGTCTCGGATCATATAAGAAGAAAGCTAGAAGCTAGAGTAGATGAGACATGGGAACAATTCAAGGAAGACCTAGCAAGGAAATATGCAGAAATAACGGATCCACAACATGCATTTTCGGTGTTGAGGCAGGCTAAACAAAATAACGGAGAGACGGTACAATTGTTTAGCGATAGATTAATTAATCTGGCTGAAGAGGCATTCTTAGGACTGAATGTACGAGGAGAGGAGGTGGAAAGGATGTTGGTAGGGATCTTTGTGGATGGCATAAAGTCTGATGGTTTGAAACTTAAATTAATGAGGGAAAACCCTGAGAGGTTATCACAAGCGGTGGATATCGCGGTACAAGAAGAAAATTTGAGACGTAGGTTTAGATTAAGAACAGGACGAGAAGTGGGAAGTAATCGAGATGACAGAGTTGAGGAACCTATGGAAATAGGACAAACAAGATTCGGATGGAATAGGAGAGGAGGTATACAGACGTTACAAGGTAGAAATAGGTATGATAATGAGGAAAGAAGAAATATGAGATACCCTACAAGAGAAACAGTAGGTAACACAAATAGTACAAATATTGTCTGTTGGAATTGTGGTCAACGGGGACATGTTTTTCGGTTTTGTAATAACAGGCATGTCCAGTCGAATACACAGGGTAGACATGACAATAATAGGGTGAGTAGGAATGTTGTAGATGGACACAGGAATTTTACAGGTACAAGAACACAGGAAAATCGGCGCCCTACCTATTAGAAAGGACCTATGATAGGAGGGTAAATAATAAGGTCCCAAGGGTTAGAGAATATGTTAACAACAGGTATAATAGGTCGAACAGAGAATATTTTCAACTAGATGAAGTCAAGAAATTTATAGAAGATAAAACAGATTATAGTTCTTGTATATTAGAAATAGGAAAGTATAGAGTTCGTACGTTAATTGATTCGGGAGCTCAGGTTAGTGTAGTAAAAGAAAGTTTTCTATACAAAATAGTAAGAAATTGTAGAGTATTTAAGAGTCATAATAATTTACACTCTGTTACGGGACAGAATTTACAAGTAGTTGGACAAACAATAATAAATTTTAAGTTAGGAGGGATCAACATAAGACACCTTTTTCATGTAGTGAAGGGTTTAAATAGAAACATGTTAATAGGAAGAGATTTTTTAATAAAAAATGGAGTAAGACTTTTCTATGATTTACACAAATTAAAATTCAGGGACGTCTATATAGATATGCAAGAAGACATGCATATATTAGCACTAGTTAGAGTTAAAATGACAACGACGTTAAAACCACAGTCGGTTAATTTGATACAAGTGAAGCTGAAGAAAAACCCATATTATGTAGAAGGAAACACAGTCAGAATCACTGAATTACAAGAGGAAATAATTGATGAGCCTGGTTTGGAAGTTCCGGATGGAATAATAGCGTTAGATAAACACTTAACCTTTCCAGTTATGGTGATTAACAACACAGGTAGAGAAATTAAATTATACAGAGGGTGTGTAGTAGCAAAAATTGAACAGAACGTTAGTGAAATATTGGCAACGGATAGAGTAGAAATGCCGGGAACTAATTATTCACAGTCTTCTAGTGAAAGAAGTAATAACAGACGCGGACGCGGAAGTAGAGGAAACACACGAATGAATGAATTGATCCATCCATTCAAAAGAAATACAGCACAAATACATTCACTAGATAAACAGACAAGAGAACAGGAATTGTTGGCACAGTTAAAGACTTCACCAGAAAATAAAGAAGTATTGGAACAGTTTATAAAGGAGAATCAGGATGTGTTTGCAATTAGTGATTTAGAGTTGGGTAAGACAAAAACGGTAACAATGGAGATAGATACGGGAGACCATCCGCCGATTAGCTTAAAACCATATAGAACTCCCTTAAGAAATAGAGAAATTGTAGAAAAGGCAATAGAAGAAATGTTGAAAGCAGGGATAATCAAAAGATCAAAATCAGAGTGGTCATCTCCGGTGGTAATTGTGGCCAAACCTGATGGTTCGAGTCGATTCTGTTGCGACTATCGGGCGTTGAACAAAATTACTAAAAATGTTGCATATCCACTACCAGTGATAGATGATATTTTGGGGTTGCTAAATGGCGCTACATTTTTTACGACGTTAGACGCAAGAGCAGGATTTTGGTGCATTCCGATGTCGGCAGACGCGCAGAGAAAAAGTGCTTTCTGTACTCATATGGGTTCTTATGAATTTTTACGTATGCCTTTTGGAGTCAAAACTGCGCCATCTCACTACATGCTCTTAATAAATGAAGTTTTAGAAGGTATGCAAAGGTTCGCTCTTGCTTATATTGATGATATTCTGATCTTTACTTCTGGAAATGTGGAGGATCATTTGAAACATATAAAGTTAGTGTTTGACAGGTTAAGAAAACATGATGTGAAGTTAAAGCTCAGTAAATGCCAATTTTTAAAGACAGAAACAAAATATTTGGGGTATATTATAAATAGAGAAGGTATAAAACCAGACCAGGACAAAATAAAGGTTATTAAAGAGTTACCTGCTCCAACTAACGTTAAGGAGGTACGCGCCTTTATAGGAACATGCGCGTATTATAGGCGGTTTGTCCCAGCGTTTTCAAAAATAGCTGAACCTATTACAAACTTAACAGGCAAGTACGCTAGGTTTAAGTGGGATGATGAGTGTCAAAAAGCGTTCGAGTATTTAAAAAACAGTTTAACACTGGTACCACTGTTGACGCATCCAGACTTAAACAAACAGTTGATACTGTACACAGATGCTTCAGACAATGCAGTAGGAGCGTGTTTGGTGCAACCATATGAAGGGAAAGAGTCTGGAATACCAGGGGTTAAAAATGAAAGGCCTATATACTTCTTGTCGCATAAACTTAGCAGATCACAAAGAAAGTGGACGACTATTGAGAAGGAGGCTTACGCAATACATTACGCTCTTCAAAAACTAAATTACTACTTACATAACGCAAATTTTGTTATTAGAACTGACCATATGCCTTTAAAGTCTTTTTTAGAAGCCCCAGTGCAGAACAGGAAAATACAAACCTGGGCATTGAACTTACAGGGATATAATACGAAAATTGAGTACATTCCAGGTAAGATTAACACATGCGCTGATTTACTGTCTAGGATTCCCTATCCACAGTCGTCAGGTGACACAGAAGATGAAGGAGAACCAGAGATTGACGATCGAAATTGGCAAGTAAATATTTTAGATTCTGCTATAATAAATAGAGAAGAATTTGATAGTCTACCATCGGAACAAGAGTCTGAACATAGGGAAGATGATCTACACTTAGAAAAATTTAATATGAAAGAGGAGCAGGACCTAGACCCAAAAGTGATACAAATAAAAGAAAAATTAAGAGAAACAGAAGATAACAAATATAAAAGGAATTATTTGGTTTTACAAGAGGATGGACATTTATACTACATGTCTGAAAGGAACGAACAACTGAGGAAATACATTCCAAAACATTTGGAAAATGAACTTTTAAAGGCATATCATGATGAAAATGGACATTTAGGTAGAGACAAATTGGTGAAGGCGCTTACAAGTAAATATTACTGGCCAAATTTATTTAAATCTGCATATAAATATGTGGATACCTGTGAGAAGTGCAGATTGAGGAACATGAAAACAATAAAGTGTCCCTTGCAGGATACTGACATTCCTCAGTTCCCAATGCAAAAGATTAGTTTAGATATATCGGGTCCACACCCCAGAACATTGTCAGGAAACGTGTATTTGATTCATATAGTAGATGTTTACAGTCTTTGGCCGGAGGTTTATGCAATTCCGGATAAGAGTGCAGATACAGTAGTCAATTTTTTTTTACAAGAGTTTGTCCCAAGATTTAGTTGTCCACAAAGTATACTTACAGACAATGGTAAAGAATTTATAAATAAGAAATTTGAAAAGTTGTTAAATGATTTAAATATAAAACATATAAAGACATCATATTATAGACCTACTTCCAATGCTAGAAACGAGCGTCAACATCAGACGTTATATAGCATTATATCAAAGATTGTAGATGAACATGAAAGGGATTGGGATTTGTTTTTAGGACCTGCCCTTAACGCCATTCGTACTAATCAAAATGAAAGCACGGGTTTTTCACCATATTATTTAATATACGGGAGATAACCGATACTACCTATAGACAATCTATTAAAACCTAGACGGAAATATATGGGTGAAGACTTTCAAGAGGTTATAATACAGGAAATGCATAAAGCACACGTAGGACTAAGGAATAATATAATTAAAGCTAGGGAAAGGCAGAAAAAGTACAAGAATATAAATACAAACTTGCAGGAATTTAAGGTTGGTGATAGGGTCTATTACAAGAAGCATAGGAGAAACTCTAAGTTTGATAATCGTTGGATTCCAGGGTATTATATTTTGGAAAAACTAGGTAAAGTATCGTATAAAATTAAGAACCAGGTCACGGGACATGTAGCAAGGGCACACGTGGAACACTTAAGGAGAGATGAAGAAGAGATAGAATATAATAATAATAATAATTATTATTCAGACACAAGGTTTTTAGATGAACAACTCGTTAGAGGTGCTACAGTAACCCCAGGCGTTAGAAGAGATCCAGCACAAAATCGCTTATTAGCAACTCCAGGCTTTGATGATACTCAAGAACAGACGATACCGAAAACAATAGAAGAAGAAAAGTTGAATGAGACTCATTATGATAGTATGGAAGAGGAAATAAGTGCTCCGTTTAGGAACACTAGACAGGCAACGAAAAGGAGAATGGATAGACAAAGAGATAGAGAAGTGAAAAGACAGAGGAGAATTAGGGATTATTCAACGAGCGGGGAGGATATGCCGTTACTAGAAAGATCCTTGAGGAATAGTGATCGACAAATTAGATGGGATATTGAACAAAAGAGATTAGCGGCAGCTAAAGAGAGACATACAGACGAAGAAGAAGAAATGGATGAAAAGTCAGAGTCAAGTAGTAGTAGTATGGAGGAAACAAATGGATTGTACGAAGAAGAAGACATTGATGTAGAATTAGCATTGGTTCAAAGAAATTTGGAGTTATTGAAGAAGTGGAACCGTAGGAAGTAGATAAGTAGAGAATATTGCAGATAGCAATTTATAAGTGTTAGAATTCGAAAATGAAGAAGATGACTCTTGGTATTTTTATAATCAATATGGAGGTAGTTTTGAATGAAGTATATGTATATATTTGGTTATTTCTCTATGGGGTGGAATTGATGGTTGATTTTTTAGTAGCTTGGACAAATTGAAGGGAAATAATTGGCAGGTAGGGCCACAAGTAAATAGATGAGTGGATGGGGAATACTACATTAGTATAGATAAGAGGACTTGTACTGTAGTTTACAGTGATTAATTAAGAGGATTTTCCGGGTAGTATGATGTGTTTGGAGTTAGGCTAGAAAAAGGAGGAATTAATGTTTGTACTGTTTGTTATCATTGATATCGGCAGATATGCTTATAAGATTTGGATATTGGTCTGTAAGTAACAGATACACATATGTAGCATTGAATTGATGGGTTTACTTGGAATGGTAAACTTGAAATTGACGAGAGGAATGAAGAAAAAAAAAAAAAGAAAAGCTAGTAGTGTTGAATCAATATTTTTTTTGATAATAACAATTATTATTGACGGAAACTGAAGATAAATTTTGAAACTTTATTCATAAAGTATGTATGGAAAGAGAAGTGTGATTACTTCTTACTTTTTCCTTTCTTTTTCTTATTTTCCTAAGTGCGCACTAACTCAATCTAACATATCTTTTCTGTGAGAATGTGAAATAGGGGATAAGGGAAATATCTTCAGTTTTGTCAATCATAATTTTAATGAACAATTTAAATTTAAAAGCGGTTCGCTTACAGAGAGTTGTAGGAAGTTTTATAGAGAATTTGGTGGGGAGTTTTTGGTATTATTGATATACTGGGAAGTATGTCTCTGGTTAGCAATTGGCTATGATGAGGTAGGAAAATGAGAATGGAGTTAGGAAATATATAAATGGAATGGCCTGAATAAATAGAGATCTGGTACATTATTAGTATGGTTGTTGGGGCCACTATACGTAATAATTTTAAGAAAGTTTACTTGGAAAATCTTTGTTTATTCACTTGGAGTTTTATTTTCGTGTAACTGGGCAATGATGGTTGTTAATTGATTATTTTATTGAGACTATGTTTCAATGCTATATGTATATGTATTATGTTTTATTTCATGCTTGGTTTGGTTTTATAAAAAGTTAGTTTAAGTAAGTTAGGATCGTTGAGTTTATAGTGCTTTGAGTAAAACACTATTGGACCGTAAAAGTGTCTAATAATGATATAATATTTTGGGTTGATAAAATGCATGCCATATTAATTTTGAAAATGTGTTTTAATTGGATAATTGTGACGCCTTGTTTTGATTTAGTTTTGCGTAAACAGTTGGATTGATAGATTAAGTGATGTGGTTAATGAATTGGTTTTAAGTTTGGTTAGAATATTAGTTAACTTTTCAAATACAGGGGGCTTTATAAAAAAAAAAAGCCCTTTCGTTCAGAAAGGAATTATAAAATTATTGAGGGAGGGTATGGAGACATAGGCTGTTGGGAAGGTTAGGTTGCTTGAAAAGCTTCGAATATATAAGTAGAGTATAACTAGATAGAAGTTTAAGGGAAAAACTGTGAATAGCAGTATATAGAAGAAATACATAGGGGGATAAAGGGCAGATCATGGGACATGAAGGGGGCAAGAAATAGGTGCTGTGAAAAACCAGCTTTAATTATATTAAAGGTGTTCATAAAAATTGAACAGGATCTCATGCTAAAAGGTGAGATAACGCAATTTGGACAAGATTGTGGTTGGAAATTTTAAATGTTGAAGATATAAGGCTTGAAACTTACGTAAAAAGTTCTATTTCATATAGGGTTGTATATATAAAGCTTGTAAAACATTATATCAACTTGGTTTATAGAAAACAAAGATCTATTTTTGTATGACGTATTTATAAGAAAAAATTTGATTGTACAAATTTTTTTATTGGCAAAGGAGGTAAATGTGGTTGTGTGGAATATGCGTTTCTTTGTGCTTATCTTGACTATTTATTCCTTTTACTGGGTGCACCCCTTCTTTACTTCTTCTAAATACGTTGTTCTCGTTGTTCGGGTTGTCTTGTATTGAGAAATGCGAGTGATTTCCTAATGCCAGTTGTACAAATACGATTTTACGAGCCATTTTGTTTATAATATGCATATTTTATATAGGAACTTGAGGAGCCAAGGAATATATAGTGGATTGCTATATAGTTTGGGGAAATGAAAGAAGAGTAGAAATGGTAAGTTAAAAAAGGGTTACAGTACATGGTACGAGGTATAGAGGTAAAATGGAAGAAGAAGTGGGTTGATTATATAGCTGGGGAAAGAGTTAAAGAAATAGAATGTTTAATTAAATTGGAGTTGGTTTGGGGAGGATTAGAAGAACTATGGAAGATTAGAGGAAAAAGAGGGAATAGAGTAAGGGGATTAGGAGTAAAGATTTTTCCTTTATAAGGAAAATTCTTTAATAAACATGGGGAGGTGTAACAGTATGTGTAGTTTGGGTTATAATTAGGATCTAGTGGGGAATTAGAGATACAGCACGATTGAGCATTATGAGTGAAAGCGGAGAGAGATGCTCAATCGTGACGTATTGTTGTTGTGAAGGGCAGTCAACATCCGATAGTCCAGCTGAGAAGACACGGCTTGTCATCTTGAGAATAAAGTATAAAGTTTTAGTACAGATCAAGTCTTGTTACTTCATTTGACACTACTACACATGGCTGGAGACCAGACACCTTGTATATGAGGATGTGTGAGACAGGAGACATGGCTGGAGACCAGACACCTTGTATATGAGGATGTGTGAGACAGGAGACATGGCTGGAGACCAGACACCTTGTATATGAGGATGTGTGAGACAGGAGACATGGCTGGAGACCAGACACCTTGGATATGAGGATGTGTGAGACAGGAGACATGGCTGGAGACCAGACACCTTGGATATGAGGATGCGTGAGACAGGAGACATGGCCAGAGACGAGACACCTTGGATATGAGGATGCGTGAGACAGGAGACATGGCTGGAGACCAGACACCTTGGATATGAGGATGTGTGAGACAGGAGACATGGCCAGAGACTGAGACACCTTGGATATAAGGATGCCTGAGACAGGAGACATGGCTGGAGACCAGACACCTTGTATATGAGGATGTGTGAGACAGGAGACATGGCTGGAGACCAGACACCTTGGATATGAGGATGTGTGAGACAGGAGACATGGCCAGAGACTGAGACACCTTGGATATGAGGATGCCTGAGACAGGAGACATGGCTGGAGACCAGACACCTTGTATATGAGGATGTGTGAGACAGGAGACATGGCTGGAGACCAGACACCTTGGATATGAGGATGTGTGAGACAGGAGACATGGCCAGAGACTGAGACACCTTGGATATGAGGATGCCTGAGACAGGAGACATGGCTGGAGACCAGACACCTTGTATATGAGGATGTGTGAGACAGGAGACATGGCTGGAGACCAGACACCTTGGATATGAGGATGTGTGAGACAGGAGACATGGCCAGAGACTGAGACACCTTGGATATGAGGATGCCTGAGACAGGAGACATGGCTGGAGACCAGACACCTTGGATATGAGGATGTGTGAGACAGGAGACATGGCCAGAGACTGAGACACCTTGGATATGAGGATGCCTGAGACAGGAGACATGGCTGGAGACCAGACACCTTGTATATGAGGATGTGTGAGACAGGAGACATGGCCAGAGACTGAGACACCTTGGATATGAGGATGCCTGAGACAGGAGACATGGCTGGAGACCAGACACCTTGTATATGAGGATGTGTGAGACAGGAGACATGGCTGGAGACCAGACACCTTGTATATGAGGATGTGTGAGACAGGAGACATGGCTGGAGACCAGACACCTTGGATATGAGGATGTGTGAGACAGGAGACATGGCCAGAGACTGAGACACCTTGGATATGAGGATGCCTGAGACAGGAGACATGGCTGGAGACCAGACACCTTGTATATGAGGATGTGTGAGACAGGAGACATGGCCAGAGACTGAGACACCTTGGATATGAGGATGCCTGAGACAGGAGACATGGCTGGAGACCAGACACCTTGTATATGAGGATGTGTGAGACAGGAGACATGGCCAGAGACTGAGACACCTTGGATATGAGGATGTGTGAGACAGGAGACATGGCCAGAGACTGAGACACCTTGGATATGAGGATGCCTGAGACAGGAGACATGGCTGGAGACCAGACACCTTGTATATGAGGATGTGTGAGACAGGAGACATGGCTGGAGACCAGACACCTTGTATATGAGGATGTGTGAGACAGGAGACATGGCTGGAGACCAGACACCTTGGATATGAGGATGTGTGAGACAGGAGACATGGCCAGAGACTGAGACACCTTGGATATGAGGATGCCTGAGACAGGAGACATGGCTGGAGACCAGACACCTTGTATATGAGGATGTGTGAGACAGGAGACATGGCCAGAGACTGAGACACCTTGGATATGAGGATGCCTGAGACAGGAGACATGGCTGGAGACCAGACACCTTGTATATGAGGATGTGTGAGACAGGAGACATGGCTGGAGACCAGACACCTTGTATATGAGGATGTGTGAGACAGGAGACATGGCTGGAGACCAGACACCTTGGATATGAGGATGTGTGAGACAGGAGACATGGCCAGAGACTGAGACACCTTGGATATGAGGATGCCTGAGACAGGAGACATGGCTGGAGACCAGACACCTTGTATATGAGGATGTGTGAGACAGGAGACATGGCCAGAGACTGAGACACCTTGGATATGAGGATGCCTGAGACAGGAGACATGGCTGGAGACCAGACACCTTGTATATGAGGATGTGTGAGACAGGAGACATGGCCAGAGACTGAGACACCTTGGATATGAGGATGCCTGAGACAGGAGACATGGCTGGAGACCAGACACCTTGTATATGAGGATGTGTGAGACAGGAGACATGGCTAGAGACCAGACACCTTGGTTATGAGGATGCCTGAGACAGGAGACATGGCTGGAGACCAGACACCTTGTATATGAGGATGTGTGAGACAGGAGACATGGCTAGAGACCAGACACCTTGGATATGAGGATGCCTGAGACAGGAGACATGGCTGGAGACCAGACACCTTGGATATGAGGATGTGTGAGACAGGAGACATGGCCAGAGACTGAGACACCTTGGATATGAGGATGCCTGAGACAGGAGACATGGCTGGAGACCAGACACCTTGTATATGAGGATGTGTGAGACAGGAGACATGGCTAGAGACCAGACACCTTGGATATGAGGATGCCTGAGACAGGAGACATGGCTGGAGACCAGACACCTTGAATATGAGGATGCCTGAAACAGGAGACATGGCTGGAGACCAGACACCTTGGATATGAGGATGTGTGAGACAGGAGACATGGCCAGAGACTGAGACACCTTGGATATGAGGATGCCTGAGACAGGAGACATGGCTGGAGACCAGACACCTTGTATATGAGGATGTGTGAGACAGGAGACATGGCCAGAGACTGAGACACCTTGGATATGAGGATGCCTGAGACAGGAGACATGGCTGGAGACCAGACACCTTGTATATGAGGATGTGTGAGACAGGAGACATGGCTAGAGACCAGACACCTTGGTTATGAGGATGCCTGAGACAGGAGACATGGCTGGAGACCAGACACCTTGTATATGAGGATGTGTGAGACAGGAGACATGGCTAGAGACCAGACACCTTGGATATGAGGATGCCTGAGACAGGAGACATGGCTGGAGACCAGACACCTTGGATATGAGGATGTGTGAGACAGGAGACATGGCCAGAGACTGAGACACCTTGGATATGAGGATGCCTGAGACAGGAGACATGGCTGGAGACCAGACACCTTGTATATGAGGATGTGTGAGACAGGAGACATGGCTAGAGACCAGACACCTTGGATATGAGGATGCCTGAGACAGGAGACATGGCTGGAGACCAGACACCTTGAATATGAGGATGCCTGAAACAGGAGACATGGCTGGAGACCAGACACCTTGGATATGAGGATGTGTGAGACAGGAGACATGGCCAGAGACTGAGACGCCTTGGACATGAGGATGCTTGAGACAGGAGACATGGCTGGAGACCATACACCTTGGATATGAGGATGCCTGAGACAGGAGACATGGCTGGAGACCAGACACCTTCAATATGAGGATGCCTGAGACAGGAGACATGGCTGGAGACCAGACACCTTGGATATGAGGATGCCTGAGATAAGAGACATGGCTGGAGACCAGACACCTTGGATATGAGGATATGTGAGACAGGAGACATGGCTGGAGACCAGACACCTGAGATATGAGGATGCTTGAGACAGGAGACATGGCTGGAGACCAGACACCTTGGATATGAGCATGCCTGAGACAGGAGACATGGCTGGAGACCAGACACCTTGGATATGAGGATGTGTGAGACAAGAGACATGGCCAGAGACTGAGACACCTTGGACATGAGGATGCTTGAGACAGGAGACATGGCCAGAGACTGAGACACCTTGGACATGAGGATGCTTGAGACAGGAGACATGGCTGGAGACCATGCACCTTGGATATGAGGATGCCTGAGACAGGAGACATGGTTGGAGACCAGACACCTTGGATATGAGGATGTGTGAGACAGGAGACATGGCCAGAGACCGAGACACCTTGGATATGAGGATGCCTGAGACCGGAGACATGGCTGGAGACCAGACACCTTGGATATGAGGATGTGTGAGACAGGAGACATGGCCAGAGACTGAGACACCTTGGACATGAGGATGCTTGAGACAGGAGACATGGCTGGAGACCAGACACCTTGGATATGAGGATGTGTGAGACAGGAGACATGGCCAGAGACTGAGACACCTGAGTTATGAGGATGTGTGAGACAGGAGACATGGCTGGAGACCAGACACCTTGGATATGAGGATGCCTGAGACAGGAGACATGGCTGGAGACCAGACACCTTGGATATGAGGATGCCTGGGACAGGAGATATGGCTGGAGACCAGACACCTTGGATATGAGGTTGCCTGAGACAGGAGACATGGCTAGAGACCAGACACCTTGGATATGAGGATGCCTGAGACAGGAGACATGGCTGGAGACCAGACACCTTGGATATGAGGATGCCTGAAACAGGAGACATGGCTGGAGACCAGACACCTTGGATATGAGGATGTGTGAGACAGGAGACATGGCCAGAGACTGAGACGCCTTGGACATGAGGATGCTTTAGACAGGAGACATGGCTGGAGACCATACACCTTGGATATGAGGATGCCTGAGACAGGAGACATGGCTGGAGACCAGACACCTTGGATATGAGGATGCCTGAGACAGGAGACATGGCTGGAGACCAGACACCTTGGATATGAGGATGCCTGAGATAAGAGACATGGCTGGAGACCAGACACCTTGGATATGAGGATGTGTGAGACAGGAGACATGGCTAGAGACCAGACACCTTGGATATGAGGATGCCTGAGACAGGAGACATGGCTGGAGACCAGACACCTTGGATATGAGGATGCCTGAAACAGGAGACATGGCTGGAGACCAGACACCTTGGATATGAGGATGTGTGAGACAGGAGACATGGCCAGAGACTGAGACGCCTTGGACATGAGGATGCTTGAGACAGGAGACATGGCTGGAGACCATACACCTTGGATATGAGGATGCCTGAGACAGGAGACATGGCTGGAGACCAGACACCTTGGATATGAGGATGCCTGAGACAGGAGACATGGCTGGAGACCAGACACCTTGGATATGAGGATGCCTGAGATAAGAGACATGGCTGGAGACCAGACACCTTGGATATGAGGATATGTGAGACAGGAGACATGGCTGGAGACCAGACACCTGAGATATGAGGATGCTTGAGACAGGAGACATGGCTGGAGACCAGACACCTTGGATATGAGCATGCCTGAGACAGGAGACATGGCTGGAGACCAGACACCTTGGATATGAGGATGTGTGAGACAGGAGACATGGCCAGAGACTGAGACACCTTGGACATGAGGATGCTTGAGACAGGAGACATGGCCAGAGACTGAGACACCTTGGACATGAGGATGCTTGAGACAGGAGACATGGCTGGAGACCATGCACCTTGGATATGAGGATGCCTGAGACAGGAGACATGGTTGGAGACCAGACACCTTGGATATGAGGATGTGTGAGACAGGAGACATGGCCAGAGACCGAGACACCTTGGATATGAGGATGCCTGAGACAGGAGACATGGCTGGAGACCAGACACCTTGGATATGAGGATGTGTGAGACAGGAGACATGGCCAGAGACTGAGACACCTTGGACATGAGGATGCTTGAGACAGGAGACATGGCTGGAGACCAGACACCTTGGATATGAGGATGTGTGAGACAGGAGACATGGCCAGAGACTGAGACACCTGAGTTATGAGGATGTGTGAGACAGGAGACATGGCTGGAGACCAGACACCTTGGATATGAGGATGCCTGAGACAGGAGACATGGCTGGAGACCAGACACCTTGGATATGAGGATGCCTGGGACAGGAGATATGGCTGGAGACCAGACACCTTGGATATGAGGATGCCTGAGACAGGAGACATGGCTAGAGACCAGACACCTTGGATATGAGGATGCCTGAGACAGGAGACATGGCTGGAGACCAGACACCTTGGATATGAGGATGCCTGAAACAGGAGACATGGCTGGAGACCAGACACCTTGGATATGAGGATGTGTGAGACAGGAGACATGGCCAGAGACTGAGACGCCTTGGACATGAGGATGCTTGAGACAGGAGACATGGCTGGAGACCATACACCTTGGATATGAGGATGCCTGAGACAGGAGACATGGCTGGAGACCAGACACCTTGGATATGAGGATGCCTGAGACAGGAGACATGGCTGGAGACCAGACACCTTGGATATGAGGATGCCTGAGATAAGAGACATGGCTGGAGACCAGACACTTTGGATATGAGGATATGTGAGACAGGAGACATGGCTGGAGACCAGACACCTGAGATATGAGGATGCTTGAGACAGGAGACATGGCTGGAGACCAGACACCTTGGATATGAGCATGCCTGAGACAGGAGACATGGCTGGAGACCAGACACCTTGGATATGAGGATGTGTGAGACAGGAGACATGGCCAGAGACTGAGACACCTTGGACATGAGGATGCTTGAGACAGGAGACATGGCCAGAGACTGAGACACCTTGGACATGAGGATGCTTGAGACAGGAGACATGGCTGGAGACCATGCACCTTGGATATGAGGATGCCTGAGACAGGAGACATGGCTGGAGACCAGACACCTTGGATATGAGGATGTGTGAGACAGGAGACATGGCCAGAGACCGAGACACCTTGGATATGAGGATGCCTGAGACAGGAGACATGGCTGGAGACCAGACACCTTGGATATGAGGATGTGTGAGACAGGAGACATGGCCAGAGACTGAGACACCTTGGACATGAGGATGCTTGAGACAGGAGACATGGCTGGAGACCAGACACCTTGGATATGAGGATGTGTGAGACAGGAGACATGGCCAGAGACTGAGACACCTGAGTTATGAGGATGTGTGAGACAGGAGACATGGCTGGAGACCAGACACCTTGGATATGAGGATGCCTGAGACAGGAGACATGGCTGGAGACCAGACACCTTGGATATGAGGATGCCTGGGACAGGAGATATGGCTGGAGACCAGACACCTTGGATATGAGGATGCCTGAGACAGGAGACATGGCTGGAGACCAGACACCTTGGATATGAGGATGTGTGAGACAGGAGACATGGCCAGAGACTGAGACGCCTTGGACATGAGGATGCTTGAGACAGGAGACATGGTTGGAGACCATACACCTTGGATATGAGGATGCCTGAGACAGGAGACATGGCTGGAGACCAGACACCTTGGATATGAGGATGCCTGAGACAGGAGACATGGCTGGAGACCAGACACCTTGGATATGAGGATGCCTGAGATAAGAGACATGGCTGGAGACCAGACACCTTGGATATGAGGATATGTGAGACAGGAGACATGGCTGGAGACCAGACACCTGAGATATGAGGATGCTTGAGACAGGAGACATGGCTGGAGACCAGACACCTTGGATATGAGCATGCCTGAGACAGGAGACATGGCTGGAGACCAGACACCTTGGATATGAGGATGTGTGAGACAGGAGACATGGCCAGAGACTGAGACACCTTGGACATGAGGATGCTTGAGACAGGAGACATGGCCAGAGACTGAGACACCTTGGACATGAGGATGCTTGAGACAGGAGACATGGCTGGAGACCATGCACCTTGGATATGAGGATGCCTGAGACAGGAGACATGGTTGGAGACCAGACACCTTGGATATGAGGATGTGTGAGACAGGAGACATGGCCAGAGACCGAGACACCTTGGATATGAGGATGCCTGAGACAGGAGACATGGCTGGAGACCAGACACCTTGGATATGAGGATGTGTGAGACAGGAGACATGGCCAGAGACTGAGACACCTTGGACATGAGGATGCTTGAGACAGGAGACATGGCTGGAGACCAGACACCTTGGATATGAGGATGTGTGAGACAGGAGACATGGCCAGAGACTGAGACACCTGAGTTATGAGGATGTGTGAGACAGGAGACATGGCTGGAGACCAGACACCTTGGATATGAGGATGCCTGAGACAGGAGACATGGCTGGAGACCAGACACCTTGGATATGAGGATGCCTGGGACAGGAGATATGGCTGGAGACCAGACACCTTGGATATGAGGATGCCTGAGACAGGAGACATGGCTAGAGACCAGACACCTTGGATATGAGGATGCCTGAGACAGGAGACATGGCTGGAGACCAGACACCTTGGATATGAGGATGCCTGAAACAGGAGACATGGCTGGAGACCAGACACCTTGGATATGAGGATGTGTGAGACAGGAGACATGGCCAGAGACTGAGACGCCTTGGACATGAGGATGCTTGAGACAGGAGACATGGCTGGAGACCATACACCTTGGATATGAGGATGCCTGAGACAGGAGACATGGCTGGAGACCAGACACCTTGGATATGAGGATGCCTGAGACAGGAGACATGGCTGGAGACCAGACACCTTGGATATGAGGATGTCTGAGATAAGAGACATGGCTGGAGACCAGACACTTTGGATATGAGGATATGTGAGACAGGAGACATGGCTGGAGACCAGACACCTTGGATATGAGGATGCTTGAGACAGGAGACATGGCTGGAGACCAGACACCTTGGATATGAGCATGCCTGAGACAGGAGACATGGCTGGAGACCAGACACCTTGGATATGAGGATGTGTGAGACAGGAGACATGGCCAGAGACTGAGACACCTTGGACATGAGGATGCTTGAGACAGGAGACATGGCCAGAGACTGAGACACCTTGGACATGAGGATGCTTGAGACAGGAGACATGGCTGGAGACCATGCACCTTGGATATGAGGATGCCTGAGACAGGAGACATGGCTGGAGACCAGACACCTTGGATATGAGGATGTGTGAGACAGGAGACATGGCCAGAGACCGAGACACCTTGGATATGAGGATGCCTGAGACAGGAGACATGGCTGGAGACCAGACACCTTGGATATGAGGATGTGTGAGACAGGAGACATGGCCAGAGACTGAGACACCTTGGACATGAGGATGCTTGAGACAGGAGACATGGCTGGAGACCAGACACCTTGGATATGAGGATGTGTGAGACAGGAGACATGGCCAGAGACTGAGACACCTGAGTTATGAGGATGTGTGAGACAGGAGACATGGCTGGAGACCAGACACCTTGGATATGAGGATGCCTGAGACAGGAGACATGGCTGGAGACCAGACACCTTGGATATGAGGATGCCTGGGACAGGAGATATGGCTGGAGACCAGACACCTTGGATATGAGGATGCCTGAGACAGGAGACATGGCTGGAGACCAGACACCTTGGATATGAGGATGCCTGAGACAGGAGACATGGCTGGAGACCAGACACCTTGTATATGAGGATGCCTGAGACAGGAGACATGGCTGGAGACCAGACACCTTGGATATGAGGATGCCTGAGATAAGAGACATGGCTGGAGACCAGACACCTTGGATATGAGGATATGTGAGACAGGAGACATGGCTGGAGACCAGACACCTGAGATATGAGCATGCCTGAGACAGGAGACATGGCTGGAGACCAGACACCTTGGATATGAAGATGTGTGAGACAGGAGACATGGCCAGAGACTGAGACACCTTGGACATGAGGATGCTTGAGACAGGAGACATGGCCAGAGACTGAGACACCTTGGACATGAGGATGCTTGAGACAGGAGACATGGCTGGAGACCATGCACCTTGGATATGAGGATGCCTGAGACAGGAGACATGGCTGGAGACCAGACACCTTGGATATGAGGATGTGTGAGACAGGAGACATGGCCAGAGACCGAGACACCTTGGATATGAGGATGCCTGAGACAGGAGACATGGCTGGAGACCAGACACCTTGGATATGAGGATGTGTGAGACAGGAGACATGGCCAGAGACTGAGACACCTTGGACATGAGGATGCTTGAGACAGGAGACATGGCTGAAGACCAGACACCTTGGATATGAGGATGTGTGAGACAGGAGACATGGCCAGAGACTGAGACACCTGAGTTATGAGGATGTGTGAGACAGGAGACATGGCTGGAGACCAGACACCTTGGATATGAGGATGCCAGAGACAGGAGACATGGCTGGAGACCAGACACCTTGGATATGAGGATGCCTGAGACAGGAGATATGGCTGGAGACCAGACACCTTGGATATGAGGATGCCTGAGACAGGAGACATGGCTGGAGACCAGACACCTTAGATATGAGGATGCCTGAGACAGGAGACATGGCTGGAGACCAGACACCTTGGATATGAGGATGCCTGAGACAGGAGATATGGCTGGAGACCAGACACCTTGGATATGAGGATGCCTGAGACAGGAGACATGGCTGGAGACCAGACACCTTGGATATGAGGATGCCTGAGACAGGAGACATGGCTGGAGACCAGACACCTTGGATATGAGGATGCCTGAGACAGGAGACATGGCTGGAGACCAGACACCTTGGATATGAGGATGTGTGAGACAGGAGACATGGCCAGAGACTGAGACACCTTGGACATGAGGATGCTTGAGACAGGAGACATGGCCAGAGACTGAGACACCTTGGACATGAGGATGCTTGAGACAGGAGACATGGCTGGAGACCATGCACCTTGGACATGAGGATGCCTGAGACAGGAGACATGGCTGGAGACCAGACACCTTGGATATGAGGATGTGTGAGACAGGAGACATGGCCAGAGACTGAGACACCTTGGACATGAGGATGCTTGAGACAGGAGACATGGCCAGAGACTGAGACACCTTGGACATGAGGATGCTTGAGACAGGAGACATGGCTGGAGACCATGCACCTTGGATATGAGGATGCCTGAGACAGGAGACATGGCCAGAGACCGAGACACCTTGGATATGAGGATGCCTGAGACAGGAGACATGGCTGGAGACCAGACACCTTGGATATGAGGATGTGTGAGACAGGAGACATGGCCAGAGACTGAGACACCTTGGACATGAGGATGCTTGAGACAGGAGACATGGCTGGAGACCAGACACCTTGGATATGAGGATGTGTGAGACAGGAGACATGGCCAGAGACTGAGACACCTGAGATATGAGGATGTGTGAGACAGGAGACATGGCTGGAGACCAGACACCTTGGATATGAGGATGCCTGAGACAGGAGAAATGGCTGGAGACCAGACACCTTGGATATGAGGATGCCTGAGACAGGAGATATGGCTGGAGATAAGACACCTTGGATATGAGAATGCCTGAGACAGGAGACATGGCTGGAGACCAGACACCTTGGATATGAGGATGCCTGAGACAGGAGACATGGCTGGAGACCAGACACCTTGGATATGAGGATGTGTGAGACAGGAGACATGGCCAGAGACTGAGACACCTTGGACATGAGGATGCCTGAGACAGGAGACATGGCCAGAGACTGAGACACCTTGGACATGAGGATGCTTGAGACAGGAGACATGGCCAGAGACTGAGACACCTTGGACATGAGGATGCTTGAGACAGGAGACATGGCTGGAGACCATGCACCTTGGACATGAGGATGCCTGAGACAGGAGACATGGCTGGAGACCAGACACCTTGGACATGAGGATGTGTGAGACAGGAGACATGGCCAGAGACCGAGACACCTTGGATATGAGGATGCCTGAGACAGGAGACATGGCCAGAGACCAGACACCTTGGATATGAGGATGTGTGAGACAGGAGATATGGCCAGAGACTGAGGCACCTTGGACATGAGGATGCTTGAGACAGGAGACATGGCTGGAGACCATACACCTTGGATATGAGGATGCCTGAGACAGGAGACATGGCTGGAGACCATACACCTTGGATATGAGGATGCCTGAGACAGGAGACATGGCTGGAGACCAGACACCTTGGATATGAGGATGCCTGAGACAGGAGACATGGCTGGAGACCAGACACCTTGGATATGAGGATATGTGAGACAGGAGACATGGCCAGAGACCGAGACACCTGAGATATGAGGATGCTTGAGACAGGAGACATGGCTGGAGACCAGACACCTTGGATATGAGGATGTGTGAGACAGGAGACATGGCCAGAGACCGAGACACTTTGAGGCGGGGCGGGATTGTTTGTTTTGTTTTGTGCCTTGGCTAGCTTTGAACTCGAACGTAGTGAACACACGAGTGCATCGTCATGATTTTGCGTGAGGGTTAACTTTCCTTAGTACCAGTGTCCCTCGCCATCAGACGGCAAGGAACTTGACAATACAAAAATTCTTGGGCGTCTGTGGCTTAGGGGTAGTGAATGCAATTTCCCAATTCCGACATACAGGACCCGAAGTCAACTGCAGGCGATTTGGAAGCAGGCCGCTTTGTGTAAATGTTGACAACGCTATGAACGTCGCTCTTTAGATAGCATTGGCAAACTACTGTATGTAAAACTGCCTAGAAAATCACAAACAGCCAAAACATAATAGAATTTATTGTGACGTCCTGTAAAAGGACCAGCTTAAACTGTTTACAACACTTCCTCTGGGCATTGGGTCGGATTACATTGACAATGAAACACCTACAGTCTCAGGAGGAAGCATTACCAACCCACGACCAATTAAAGCCAGCCTACATGGATTGTGCTATATCATAACCTGGTTATATGTCTCTTCGTAAATGTGAAGTTTCAGTACCAGTCTTAAAAATTCCCAAAACAAGAGACAATTACAAAATATATAATAATACAATAAAAATAAGTATACAATGACACAATAAACGACATTTCGATTATATAAATCTTCACCAGGGACGAGGCAGCACAAATAGATCTAAAGAAATAACAAAATTATAAAATAATATTAAAACACAACTTCGTTGTCAAGAAGGCACTTTTGAGAGGGGAAGGAGACGCCAGAACAGTTTCCGTGGAAATGATATAATACCGATTGGGAGAAAAGTCTAACACTGTAAAACCAACATGACTCCCATTGATGTAAGCTTGTGTTATACTGTTATAGCTCAGCGACCTGAACGCCATGCATGGGATTTAAGAGTTAAGACGTGGTCTTTTAGAGAAATCACAGCCAACATCTAAACATAATATATATATTACAATACTGTTGGTATTCTGCTGTTAGTTAGTTAGTCGCTTAGTCACGGTGCCAACTGAAATGTTGCCAGGAGAGCACAATGTTTATATTTTACAATTCCCAACCGCCTATTATTTTGTTAGTCGGCTTAGGGACAGTGAATGCAGTTTCAAAATCCCGACATATGTTTTTCAAAGTCAGCCGCTGCGATTTGGGAGCAGATCGTTTTGTGCTTATTTTCACAGTAGTATTATCACCGGCTGTTCAGACAGCTTTGGCAACCGACTTAACGTAAAATTATATGTTCTGCAAAGTGGTGATGGAGATGGACTGCTATTCTGCTTCATAAGGGGGATAAGTGGTCTCGAGGTATGGTGTCCGCCTCGAGTGCTGGAGATCCCGGGTTCAAGCCGGAATTTTTTCACGTGGACTTCTAGTAACAAACTTTTCCCTGGTCTCTGGGTAGTGAGATCGGACTCCCGTGTGAATTGTTGCGCACGTAAAAAACAAATCCCTTGGCAGTTGGAAATCGAAAAAGAGTAGCCTAACGGCGTTGCCCGTTCAAAATTTCGAGATAAAAATCTACCCAAAGTATTTCAGGAACTTCGCCGGTGCCACGGAGCTCGAGCACTGAGCCGAGATTCTCCGGACTCAGGCTTGAGTTAGGAGTAGAACGGAGCACTTATGGGTTACACCCGTGTGACGTGATGTCGATCCATCGACTAAACTAAACTAAACTTCACAAGGACCTTATGGCACATTGTTGCTAGTGAATCCTTTGAAAGACTATGAGTTGTAAACCTTAGGTTAGATACATTGGCGGTCAGGCTGCCGGGGCCCCGGAAAGAGCTTGCATAAATGAGGTTGGCGTAGAGACTATTCTTGTAACCGGGTGCCATCTTTGCGGGGACTGTTGCTGAGCCCTCCTCCCCCTCCCCAAGCCCAAATATCACTCACAGGTTGTGTAAAGCGCTACTGAAACTTCACATCTGCGTAGAGACATATTATTAGTGATATTGCCAAATAGTGATTCAGCACAACATATGTGAATTGGTAGCGCTTAAGCCAGGGCTGATAATGCTCTCCTGGCATGTATCAGATATTTCATTGTCAATAAACTCCATCCCAGGAAAAGGTGTTTATGAGTAAGCAGCAAGTGCTTAATCGATTGCTCGTGTGTGTGTGTGTGTGTGTGTGTGTGTGTGTGTGTGTGTGCGCGCGCGCTGTAAACATCATGCAAAGGCATCCTGTTTTAGCTGAAGCCCGTGTTTCAGAGCTGTATAGTGTTTCAAGTCAGATGTGCGTACGTGCAGTTTAACTGTGCACAAAATGTATCTGAAATGGGCTCTGGGGGTTTCGGTAGTAAAATTGTCTTTTGTGTAGTACCTAGGCAATGACTAAGCTACAAAGGGTGACGCATACACAGTAAAGATCCTTCGTGGTTTCTAAATATAGATGAGGCTCTGTCAAGGACATTGTTGACTTCCGTTTTAAATCTAATTTTATTGATATTCGTTAATAAAATTTAAAGTCTACAGACTGCCATAATAAACAACATATACATATAATTCATGTTTGAAATGGGATAAGTAATTATAGACGTGATGTTTATTGTCCAACAGCGTTTACCTCAAACAACGCTACCCAGGTCAGCTGGATTACATGTGACATCAATCACACCAATCACAAAGCCCGGCACATAATGCAATGATTTGATTGGATGGGGTAAAGCTGTGATGTTGCACGTCGCCATTGCTGCACTATTCGGGAGGACAAGGCCTAGACGATGATCTTCTCGTAGCGACCGACTGCCTTTTTTCCACTTTATGTAGTGTGTGAGAGTGGTTGCTTGTGTGAAATTCGTGTTCTGAGTTCGAAAGTTTCAACATATTATATATTGGTTAAAACAGAGTGAGTATAGTTTGTAATTTATTACTTTTTGTAACTGAGAAATGGCAAAATTTAATGGCGACCAAACAAGGAAGCGTAAAATACATTGTAGGTTAACCAGGCATCTTTGTGTAGGCAGCTGTGTGTTGGTTGGCGTTTTTCTTTGTGACTTTGTCAGGCGGAGATAACATTTTTAAACTCATAGTATATATGTTGTTTGGCAAGGAAAATGTGTGTTTAAGGAGTATGTATTGCAGTTAGTACTTTTTTAGTAATAAGTTTGATTTTTGAAGCTTAAAAAGTAAATAAAAAAGACTTTATTTAGATGTATTTTTTGTGTTTGTCGTTCGCTTGACTACGTGCAATATGTAGCAATTTCAGAATTATCGCCCTTTTTTTTAGCTCTTCACTTTTTTTTGTGTAATTTTGCGAACTTTTTCCTGTGTCCTCGAACGATCACTTCCGGTTTGACAGGGACTGCTAAAAGAACGAAAAAAAAAGGAAATCGGTATGGTACGATGAAAGGGGAACTTATTCACATATATTTAGAAGTGGTTCAGCTAGCTAACCGCCAAGTTATTATATCAAAAAAACGATTAATTTGGATTATATTTGGTTTTTTTCACGATTAGTAAGGTAATTTGGTTTATAACTCATGTTAATTGAAAATTCCCTTCATTTTTTCTTCCATATTTGAATTCCCCGTTCAGTTTTACATAAATATGAAGAGTTTCAGCATTACAGGTGTTTGCAGACGTTCAGGACAAAATATTTAGTGTCAGACATGGCCACGGCCGACCGTCAATGATACTGATATTCCGATTGCGGCGCCGATACAATAAACTATAGAGCGGACCTGTATTTATTTACAATTAGAACTGGTAATTTAACTAATTTAAGTACTAACATTAAACAGAATACAAGTGTCATGTGTAGCAGTAATACTAATATACTGTAATGTATGTATCTATCTGTGTACGTGCATGATGATATTTCAGCATTTTACATGACTGAAAATAATTTTGAAAGCCAGTTTTCAGACCCGTCTGTAAACTTGTAAGATGTTAAGTAAGGAGTACTTTTTTTCTAAGCTCCGCTGCAGCACTTAATTATTTTAAATTTAAATACAGTACTGTAAAATAAGTTATGTTTTAAATAAGTTAGTATTTAATTTTTAATTGCTGACTATTATTTATTAATTAATTATTAGATACAGAAAAAAGAAGTCTGAGAAGTAGAAATCGATTTTTAGTGAACAGTTAATTATTTAATATTTTAATTTTTTATTATTTAATACCTTAATAATTAATTAACTGCTGCTTAATTTATGCAGCAGTCGCAAACTTAGTTACTTACATTAATGTTTATAATATTTAGTCAACAAAAGAAAGCTGTCGCAATGCAGTTAGTACTCATCTCATCTCATCATGTTCCTCTTGTACCTTGCGGTGTCGAGGTGAAGTATAAACTTCGTGAGAGTGCCTGATTATGGGCTTCATATATCGATATTCCCATGGATTCTGCTATTCCCTCCGTCCAACGTTTACGTGGTCGGCCTCTTCCTCTGTTTCCATCTGGTCTGTACATCATTGCTTGTTGTGGCATGCTGTTGACTGGTAACCTACTTGCATGGCCAAACCATTTAACTTGCTGCTTTCTAATAAAATCTAGTGCTGCTTTAACCCCCACTTTAGTCAGTCCGTTTATAATTCTTAGTTTTTCTACGAGCAGTATGAAGATCCCCTGCCGGCTTGCTAGGCCAGTCACAGGTTTAGGACACAAATCTGACCACAGGGAGTCCATCCCCTATGGCGAGCCATAGCCCCGTTAGCCCATGACCTCACGGTCATGGTTGCCCGGTCTGCACCACGTGGAGGTAGGGGTTGACTTGTGTAGTCTGCGGGTCATCGGCAGGCTACTAATTTTCGCTCTTCACCCCTCCTGGGAGAGGCTAGCCGATCCTAACCCTGCTGGCTGCAGGGTCAGGCGCATTCCACACCTTGCAGTTAGTACATTAAGACAATATGATACATTTTCATGAATTGTTCTTTCACTAACGACGAACATTTCACATGACATTTAATTAATATAATAAATGTGCAGCTATTTTTAACTAGCAATTAGGTCACAGCACATCATAACAAAAAGTCTTATAAGTCAATTGCATCTTTGTCAGAAACTCGGAGACTCTTGTGCTTTGTACGATGCTTTCACCAGGCCGCTGTGGTGAAAGAGACTGAGCAAACCTGGTGCAATGAAGTTGATCCTCTCATTCCTCTCGACATTCTATCGAAAGAGGAATATTACCTTTACTTTCCTGTTACCAAATCATAAGTAGAAACCCCATTTTAAAATATTCTCTGTATAGGCAAATATTAATAATAATCATCATAAAGTGCCGGCTGGCGTAGGCGTTCATGGCTTTCCACAATCTCGGTCTTTGGTGTTCTGGATCCTAATACTAAATTATATTATACACCTGCGTTATACACCTGAGAGAAGTGAGGAGTCTCGTTCATGTCAACGAACCAGGCAAGCTAATACAGGAAAGTACTCTTACTAATAATTTACATAAATTAAAAAAATTAGTTGTGAAACATAAACAGCAATTAACCAAAGAATGGCCATCACTTGTGACACTCTTTCTTAAACCATTTCCTGGGACATTCAAGATTCTGCCGGTCACACCTTTGCCACAGCCTGTGTCAATTTGATAAAACAATTCAGATGCACACCTTCCTGTGGTGAGTTTCTATATATTTGAATAACGAAGACACAAACAATAGATTGCACGATTTATTGCCTGGCATATTTCGCTGCATCTCGTCAGGTACATACTGCAGAAATCTGAAAATATAAAAAATAAAAAAATTACACAGAGTAATGAAGCTTACATAAAAGAATAACGAAAAACAAATGCCTACACAAAATACAATAAATAATCACGGAGAAGACCCTCCAGTGACTACATTGTTAATTAGGTCAGGGCACATCCTATAAAAAAAAATAAATAATACGTCAAGTTAGGCCTTGCCGCCCCGGACGCAATGATATATGGCACAATGTTGTCCGTTTAAAATTAACAAGCCACGTTAATAGAAGGCAAATAATAAACAGTTGGCGGCCATTTTAAATTGTTAATTAGGTCAGGGCACATCCTATAAAAAAAAATAAATAATACGTCAAGTTAGGCCTCGCCGCCCCGGACGCAATGATATATGGCACAATGTTGTCCGTTTAAAATTAACAAGCCACGTTAATAGAAGGCAAATAATAAACAGTTGGCGGCCATTTTAAATTGTTAATTAGGTCAGGGCACATCCTATAAAAAAAAATAAATAATACGTCAAGTTAGGCCTCGCCGCCCCGGACGCAATGATATATGGCACAATGTTGTCCGTTTAAAATTAACAAGCCACGTTAATAGAAGGCAAATAATAAACAGTTGGCGGCCATTTTAAATTGTTAATTAGGTCAGGGCACATCCTATAAAAAAAAATAAATAATACGTCAAGTTAGGCCTCGCCGCCCCGGACGCAATGATATATGGCACAATGTTGTCCGTTTAAAAATAAACAAGCCACGTTAATAGAAGGCAGAATTTCTCAAGTTTCCAATCTTAAGGCCGCGATAAATCCTGACTTATCAGTTAATTCTTCATTGGACTTCCTGGTATTAAATTACGTCACCATATAATTCATAACTCCGCTTAAAATCAACGTACAGTCTTCGTTGAGATACCGTTGGATTCGTCTCGTCAAGCTGTATCTAACTGGTATGATTTCATAAGTAAAAACCCAATTTTTAAATATTGACCAAAATTGCTACAATATGGCGCTGTGCCAAGCCTATAATTATAGCTTTTGTAAATAAGGTTAAGCCTAAGCTGAAGGGAATGTACCGACTTTGTGACATTTCACTCATGAGTCCAAATTGACATGGACAAGGCCTTAGGTTCCTACTGGAATGCGATCAGCATTGCCAGTAGTGGGTTGAGCTCAATGTTTAAAACTAAATTAGCTCAATGTTTAAAACTAAATTTAAATTGCCCACTTGCCAACTTATTAGATGTTTTTTTTTTTTTTCGTGTGGGCACAGCCAGATTACTTTTTTCAGCACTCCTAATGATGGCCCCAAATTATTGAGTGCAAAATGCATCCCTTACAGGGCCTCATTAGCTGATATAATAAAAAAGGAGAGTCTATTTGCAACCAAGTTGCGAATAAACGAAGTCTCTATTCGCAACCATGTTGCGAATAAACCAAGAGTAGATACAAACAAGCTGTGGGAAATCCTTAAACAATATGGAGTGAGTACACATTTAACAAACCTATGTAGAAGCTTATACAATTAAGCAGCCATATGCGGGGAATGCTCAAGTCTGCCCCTGCCTGAACTCTGAGTGGGTTTACCTGATGGTGAGGGACAATGGTAATAGGAAAAATAATCCACATGCAAATATCAGTCCAGTGCACTCTCCAGTAAGTATTAGTAGTAGCACTATATTGGCTACGCTTGCAAATGCAAATGAACTGCAATGAAAGCAAATGAACAAACAACAAATTCAGATACCATATAAATCTCTCATGATGTATATATTTGAGTGAATTAATCCTGACACTGATGTATGGCTTGGTTTGGCAAATCAACAGAATGTGTTTTTTTATTTTTTATTCCCGGGCATGTTTAAGTTCAGTAGTTTGCCATTTATTTCTGAACTACCGGCACTCATACTTCTGTATGAAAACCAACGTAAGGCGGGCGGCTTCCAAATCGCCGCAGCTAGGTTTCGAACGCGGTATGCAGGATTACGAAATGCATTCATAGCCACTTCACTACAGACCCGGTGACTATTCATGTTTGTTTCAGAAGGTACAGTTAGTTGGATGTCTTTTACAGGACATCAAAAGTCAACCATGGAATTTATTCCAGAAGTTGGTGTTGTTGTTGCCTTCCACTTATGCCGTTAGGCATCGTGGAGAAGGTTAATTGAAGCTCCAGCGCCTGTCCTCCAGTTCCCTATGGTTTAGCGGATAAATAATTACTATCAGTTACCAGTAATTATTACAAAGTATTATAAATAATTACTATCAGTTACCAGTAAGTTAGCTAATTTTGTCAAAATGCCTAATAACTGTCTTTGTACATAGTTATCTTGTCGCTTTCACTTAATAAATTTCTGAAAAATGAAAAAAAAAAGATTTGCTGGCAGGGAATCGAACCAAGGTTATAAGCAGAGACACTCACCGCTATGCTACTGGGACCACGAAGAAAGCTTAACACAAATGTATCATATAGTCAAACACATGTCCCGATGACGTCACTTATGTCACGTGTCAAGCCTTTGGTTGCAAATAAAGACTTTGTTTATTCGCAACTTGGTTGCGAATAGAAACTTCGATAATAAAAAATACGAACTACGAGCTAAAATATAGAACTGAGAAAATGGAAATACGTACCAATAATATTTCACAGTTATATGTGGAAATTGTGGCACAAAAATTGTAAATACTGTCCAAAAACATGTTCTAAACTCTTATATTGGTATATCCGCATGGAAAAAATTATATATATATATATATATATGGGAACGAGCATTGAATGTGTTGTCGATCACCTCCGATTCAGTGTGTCACAGACTGCTAGACCGATCGTCGGTAGCACAAGATATGGATATACACTCCGACGACAGTGAGGGCCCTCCGGGCCCATAAACCTTTATTGTATCCATCGATCGGCCTAGCAGACGATGATACTCTCAAACGTAAGAGATTGACAACATATCGCCCCGGAAATGACGTTATGAGGCCCTGTAAGGAATGCATTTTACACTAAATAATGTGGGGCCGTCGTTAGGAGGAGTGTCCTTTTTTCCAGTAATTTCTTTGACTTAATCATGAAATTGCTGCTCATTGTACACTGTTCTTCTTGGGAGTTAAGCCAGATCAGAATAAAATTGGTCTAAAGTTGACCGTAGGTGAAACAGGAAAATAGCAGCCATGAACTGAGAATGGTACAATCTATCTCAAGTTACTTCATTCTGCAGGGTGGTGACGGAGCTGGCCTGTTATATTGTTTTATAAGGATCTAATGACATGTTAGTGAAACCTCTAAAGGACTATGACTATGAGTTGTAACCCTTGATCTCCAAAGTTTATGAGCTATTTCACACCAACAGATACAAGGGGAGCTGAATATAATGATACATGCATGAAAAGTAGCTCTGTTTAAGAAGGTATAATTACATGCTTCTTCTTCTTTCGTTCGCTTGAAATATGTCTTTAACTGCAATGTTGTCTCTTGTGTGAATTTAACTTAGTCTTTTTTAGTTCACTCAGTGGTTCTTAGAGTTTATCTTCCACTGTTGTCTCTCTAGGCCAGAAGGTTCGCCTGGATATGTTGTAGTTTGGGCAGTCCTGGAGTATGTGCTCTGCTGTCTGCGATGCCAATCCACATGTGCACATGGCTGATTCACCAATCTTGAATTTTGTATACATGTGGTTATGTAATCTATTATGTCCTGTTCTGAGGTGCAGAATAATGACTCTTTCTGGTCTGTCCATAATGTGGTAGTCATCTTGAGCAGGTTTTGGTGGCTTTCTGACTGATTTGATCATTCTTTTCTTTTTGTGGTATAATTACTTTTATACCCTTTTTAAGCCGGTCTCCCTAACCTGGGAGTTAAACGACTTTCTCTGTAATCCCATTTATGCACATAGGGTAACGCAGTGCGCGAGAATTGGAAGCGGTTCTCGCCGCGTTAGTAACTTGAGGGATAAGTAAGCCAGCCGCTCAGAAAGCAATGGCAAACTACAGAGTGTAATCTTGCCAAGAAATCGACAGCGGTAAAATGCTGGTGTTGACAGCGATGTCCTGTAAAGGATATGTCCAAAAAAAAAAACTTTTTTAATAATTTCCACCAAAAATTTGAAACTTTTTAGATAACTAGACACATATTTATAAATTTTGTCACAAAATGACAAAACACATCCACATTTTGTGTAGAATTATTTCAAGATAAACTTATGTACAAACCATACAGGTTCAACACAATTCTTAACCCAATTCAGGGTTGAAAATTCATGGCACTGGGCCTAAATTTTCAGTTGTTTTCTTAACCCCTGTTTGCAAAACAAAATATGTTGGCTCCTGGGAAAAAAGGGTGGCGCCTGATTTATGTTTAGTTTCTATAAACCTCTGACCTAATTTTCTTGGACTACAATGTTGTAATGTGGGCAGAATTGCATGAGATAGCAAAAGATAGGAAGGCTTGGAGTGAGTTGGTTGAGAGAAAAATCTTGAACTCAGGTGCCAGCTTTTGTTTTGTGCAAATACAGGATAAGAAAACAATTAAAAACTCAGCAGCTACTCAAAACTTTATAGGTGCCAGTTCACTGAGCGATGTAGATTTTTCTTCCTCTTTTAAAAAAAAAGTAAATTGCATATCCTTTACAGGGTGTGGCAGTTAACCCCAACATTTTTTGGCTGTTTACAGCTACGTTTATGTTCAGTGGTTTGTCATTGTTCCTGAATGACCGGCTCTCACATACCATTGTATGGAAATCAATGCAAGTTGGTCTGCTTCCAAATCGCCAGCGGCTGTTTTTTTTTTTTTTTTTTTTAAGAACATGGTATGCAAGGTTATGAACTGCGTTCGTAACACCTTTGCCACAGAGCCCCTATTTAAGGTCATTGCTTAAAGATATAAGCAATGTTTAAAGAAGTATTTTTTTTTCAGGTAGTGAAAGTGGAATGTTGAGTTCAGCTTATTGAAAATACTTGTTTTTCTTTTCAGGTTCCTATATGTAAACCTTTACATCAGCAGCATTTGTTGAAAGTTGCCGTTTGGACTGTTGAATTATGTTAACAGAAATTCATAAAGCTGTCGAGACGCTCCACAAAATAGCATTTGGAGCAAAGCATAATGCAAACAGACTCTCAGAAGCGAAGCTTGCCACCTTCATCACCGTCCTGACTGAGCTGTTGACAACCCGCTATGAAAATAATTGGTACCCGGAGAGTCCTGACAGAGGCAGTGGATATCGTTGTATTCGGATTAATAACCAGTGTGTCGATCCTACTGTTGTTGAAACTTTGAAACGAGCAAACATCCGGCTTTCGAAGGGGTTTATGTTCACAGAGGTGACTATCTGGGTAGACCCTGGAGTTGTTTCGGTGCGCATCGGTGAGGATGGTAGTATTGGTTCTGAAGTGGTTGATGAAGAGGCTTACAATTACAGCAAACGCACAAAGCAGACTCCATCCAAGCAGTCCGGATCTGAGTCAGATGAAGGATTCTCATCTTCCCGAAGCTCCAGCCCGGAGTCAAGTGCATCGGAGCGCTCCTGGTCCTCAAGTCCTTCTGCTTCTTCATCCCCGATATCTTCAAAATATGCAGCTTCCCCATCTCCAGCCTCACCTGAATTCAATCCCTACTCCCCACCTGCCCATGTTTCATACCCAGGCCTTTACTCCCGCCCCAACACGCCTCACCTCTCCTCTCAGCACTCTCAGAGAAACCAGTCTCCAGTCAGTTACAGTCAGGGGGTGAGATCTCAAGGCCGACCTGTGATTCCTCTTGGACCAACTTTGTCATCTACCCCCAACGGTGATATTAACCAGCAAGGTCACATTCCATGCTCATCAGTTCAACGTCCCTCAGCATATACCCGTCCACGAGCTCTGTTCCCTGCTGAGGATAATGGCTGTGCCCCAAGGACCCCTGTGAGTGGAATCGGAAAGGTGGGTTTCAAGCAGCAGTATCACACCACCCCTTTGCTGTTCGGTGGCAACTTACAGCCGACAAATTTTGACATTCCAGCAATGGCTTAATTGGAGACTATCTCATGCTTTGAATTACACCTATATGCTGTATGCATGTTATTGAAACCTTAGCGCGTCTAACATAAGCCATGTTGCCTCCTCCCCCACCTATAATTCCCTTGCAGTCATTGGTATGGAGCTGCCCCTTTTAAAGTTCTTAAAACGTTATTAGCAGCTTCTTTCTTCTTTCTCTGAGTCCTTATTCCAACACCCCAGTGTATGTTTTTATTATTGCAGCAATTTATTAGCATTCTTAATAGTACAGCAAAAGTGATACTTGACAGTTTATGATTGTATAACTTATAACTAGAGTATATGTATTTGCAGAGACATGTGCAGTAATTTAACAGAATTACTGGAAACTCTGTGATCATGGTGATATAAATCTTGACACTTTATTATAACAAAATGGCGTTGAAAACATCTGAAGTCAAGAATGTAAACTTCCTGAACCATCTCACTAACTTATGCTGTCATCATTTTACAATAATAGTTTAAAGCTTATTTCAAGATTTTAATCTTATATGTTATGATGGCCATACATCATGAAAAGAATCACCAAGAACGTTTTTATAAATTGTAAATTGGTTATGGTGGCCAGGTGTTAAGGTGTTTCTTTGCATTTAAACATTGGAAGTCATAATTCAAAGCATTAAAAACAAATACTGGTTTATATGGCTGGCATTATTCTAAGCATTTGTTACTACTCTCCATGAGTTGTTACTTATTGTCAGTATAAAGTAACTATATTTTGTGTGCGCATACTTTATTGCCTTTAATTCTCGCTTTGATTTAAATGATTTGACAATTATGTCCAATGTAATGTGAGCATACTTTTCCCGTGAATTTATTTCTTTGATTTTGTAATTGTCGTGATGTTATGCAGCATGCTTATTGTTTTATGTTTCTGTGTTATATCTGTACAGTTTGGGGGCATAGGGTAGCTTTGTTTCCCCTGACAGGCTGGTTTCCTTCCCTGGAAGGAAATATGTTTGTTTCTTTGTGCTGTTTTCCATAGTTGATTATACAATGCATTATGTATGTACCCATACTAGTGGATTTTGTCTCATGATGTGTTGAACTGAGCTACGAAAGAGGATGTTGATCTCAGGTCCAAAATGGCAATTCATATTATAAAATGTTTGTAAACAATTCCAGAAATATCATCTGTTATATGGAGCATTTTAACACTAGTACCTGATTCTGAGCCAATGGCTTGTCTGCTGTGATACTTTTAAATGCCTTCACACAATGTTGATATTAGTAGTGATGTGCTGCGTGACATCCTCTCATATGCTGTCAATAATGATGCATTTGTCACTTGTTGCTGGTGCCATTCGTGAAGGTTAAGACTTGCTATATTGTCATTGCTGGAACCAATCATCCTTTTCTTTACCATCTAAAGCCCACAAGTGTATTATAAGTTGAATTGAAACATGTCAGCCTCTAACATTGTCTTTACTCATTGCTCATCTGCCGCCATGTTGGTGCTGTGTGCAATTTAAATTATCAAATTGGATCACTTATGTTACCAGTATTTACCTAACATCAACATTTAAAAAAATCAATATATTTTACGTGCTGAGGTTTATTTTTAACTATAGTTGCAATATTTTGCAGCCACATTACATGCAATTTGAAGTACTGCTTTTGTTAATGTTAGCTTTTATTGTCTGTAAAGTAGTAGAAATTATGTTTATATATTTTAAAATGTATTTTGGACTTCTTATCTTCACTCTTGATGGCAGTTTGATGTATTGTTTTATAGACACCTTTCATGTTTCAATTCCGTATCATCAACTGAAGAGTCTTTCATTGTGCTGCTCAGTCAGGGTTTTACAACCACTGTTGCAGTGCAACTTCAGAATACATTTGTCAGCCACCATCACTTGGATTTGTAGATGTGTACATTACTGTTACATAGACTACCTATGCATGATCGTAGGCAAGTATAGGTTTTTTCAGCCCTCATTGTGCCTGCATTTGTATATCACTGAATTGGTCATTATTCATTCAGCAGTGGGGATTTCTACAATATTTAGTGTACAGTATACAGTAAAAAAAAAAAAAAAGCAAGAGAAATACATTTATATGAAACATGTAAATATTGATTTGTATTACTTTAGGATCTCAAGGTGCTATATTCACACCACACAGACCTGTGGTTGTACATAGGTGACAGGAGTGGCAGCTTACACTTCAGTAGGTTCGGTTGGTGATGTGGCAGCTGCTCACCTCGACTATGCCTTTCCTGTTTCGGGTTTCGCATTGCATACTTAATGCATGGACCGAAGGCTAGTGACAGTACAGTGCATCATTTCGACACGCACTGAGCACGGCAAAGTCATCTGTGGTGTGTGTTCAGATTTTTATTTCTGTGCCGTATTACAATTACAAATATTAACATTTTCAGCATGTTATTTCATTGCATGCATACCTACATACGCTACATACATGGTACACATATACAACACGTACATACATAGAACACATACAACACTACATACATAGAATGCATACACAACATGCACATATATAGAATGTACATACATATAGAATGCACATGATACATACATATACACATATAGAATACACAAGCGCGCACGCACATACAACACACATACACACATACATTTGTCTTAGCTACAGAGAGCAGTTCAGTGAGGTGATATGATAATTATTGTTGTCTACTGTTGTACTCTGTTGCCATTACATTTAGAGATGCGTGCTCTCTACTTGTTCATTTGATACATATTGAATATGAATTTCATGGACGTGTAGGCAGATATCCTTTGCGTGAATGGTACTTTACTGGTGTTGTTAGCCAGTCCTTGCTGTGGCTTACTTGTTCATTTGATACATATCGAATATGAATTTCATGGACGTGTAGGCAGATATCTTTTGCGTGAATGGTACTTTACTGGTGTTGTTAGCCAGTCCTTGCTGTGGCTTTATTTCAGTGTGACAGTGTTTATATTTCTGATATAGATTACTTCATTTTATTCTTGATTATTTTCCAAGTGCCATTGTGAAATGTGAGCATCCAGTGTTCAGATGTTTTGATACAAAATGCACTGTTTAATGCTATTGTTGTATTAACTATGGAGTATAGGCAGAGCGTTATTGTAACCCATGTGTCTTTATATATGACAAGGGGGGAAAAAGCAAAAAAAGAAACATAAAAAGAACGTGTACAGATACTTTGTTTAATTGTAGATGTAAAATAAATCAATACATATTATTTCTGTTTGAACTGCATCATGCTTTATGTTTTTGTTTATTGACAACAGAACTTCTCACTATCAAAGGCCCTTTACTGTGCCCAGTGTTCCCAGCTTTGAAGTCTATAGCACCATAACAATAATATAACAGGAAATGGTTGTATCAGAGGAAAAGATGGAGAAATTATAGTTAGTATCGATATAATAAAAAGATGGACAGGTTACGCAGATTTATTCTGGGACAACAGAGGCAATAAAACAACACTGTATAATACCAAACATATTAAAGACTGAAGTAGAGAAGGCTATTAAAAGATGAAACCATGAAAGTTTGCATGTCCTGACAAGATAACAACAGAAATGATAAAATCCTTATCCAGCTTTGGCATTGATATTGTCACAGAATTACGTAATGATATATATAATATTAGTGCATCCTTAAGGATTTTAAACATCCATTTTTGTCGCACTAGCCAAGAGCTGTTGACTGCGGGGATTGCAGAACTTTAGCTTAATGGGCCATACAATTAATATACTCCTCAAGGTCATACAAGGAAGAATTCAAAATAAAATAAATGGGTTCCGCAAAAACACTGGCACCAGAGAAGCAATAATCTGTTTAAGGATGTTAACTGAAAAATATATAGAAGTTCAGAAAAATATGTACGAAGGTAAGTTAAAGTCACAAATGGCTGTAAAAAATAACTAAATATGATAACAACTTGATACCAGTTTATTTTTATACATACATTGTCCCTTTATTTCTCAACATAATTTCCACCACATTGATGCACTTATCCCATCGTTTTATCAGTCCTCCCAAACCGGCTGCATAGAACTGCGTGCTCTGTTTTCTAAACCACGTTTTCACCTCAGATTCCACTTCGGCGTCATTCGCGAAATGTCTCCCACCAAGGTGGGTTGTCAGTGTTTATGCTGACAAATGTTTGTCCCGTAAAGCGGTGCATAGCAGGGTAGAAAAAGTTTCGAGGGTGAGTCAATAGGTAAGTCACACAGTTCTATGGGATGGCCGGTAAATGAAAACAAAGCACGCAGTTCTATGCAGCCGGTTTGGGAGGACTGATAAAACGATGGGACAAGTGCATCAATGTTGGTGGAAATTATGTTGAGAAATAAAGGGACTATGTATGTATAAAAATAAACTGGTTTCAAGTTGTTATCATGTGTAGTTATTTTCTACAGCCATTTGTGACTTAGTTATTAACTTACCCTCGTATGTTTTATAGACTACAAGAAAGCTTTTGATAGAGTACAACATGAACGATTAAATATATGCTATCAAGATATAGGAGAAGATGGTATGTACAACATACTTATTAGTAACCTGTACTGGGAACAAGTGGCATAAATTAGATATGGATTCGTCGCCCATAAAAATTAAGAGTATGGCAGGGGCTGTCCCCAAGCTTCTGCAACTTATACACAGGAAGAATTTGTAAACAAGTTGAACTGCCTGGACTTAACATCAATGGAAAAATCGTAAATAATCTTAGGTATGCTGACGATGCAATGTTACAAGCAGAAAACGAACACGAGTTACAAAACCTAGTGGAACAAATAAATAGGCATAGTGCATAATGTGGCTTTAAATATTAATATACGAAAACTATGATAATTAGCAGTGGAAAAGAGAGGCTATCAATGAACGTCACAGTAGATGGAGAGATACTAGAACAAGTAACCAGCTTCTCCTGTCTTGGATGTGTAATAACAAATAATGGCAGAAGTGAAACAGAAATTAAACATATAATAGGAATGGCCAAAAATGTTTTCCGCAACATGAAATCAGTATTAACGTCTAGAAAGATTACCAGCGCGTTAAAAATGAGAATTGTCAAATGTTATGTATATTCAACACTACTGTATGGCGCAGAAGCCTTAACAATGAACAAGCTGTTAAAAAGTTGAATAAAGGTCTTGGAGATGTGGATATACAGAAGAATATATTTATGGAAACAAAAGCAATCAAATAGAGATTTTATAAAAATAGAGAATGAAAAGAGTTGAATGAAATAAAAAAGAGGCAGGTGAAATATTTCGGCCGCGTCAATAGACATAACTCTCTTATAAAAACCATACTGAAGGGTAACGTATAAGGTAAGAGGTAGATAAAGATAAAAGTGGGAAGATAACAAGAGATTGAGGAACAGCAGTCTGACAATGTACAATCAAGACGAGAGAGAGACTATTGGAAGTCCCTTGCAGGGAACCTTTATTGTGGAGACGGCACCTAATTTATGTGTGTGCGCACAATGGCGCGCTTGCATCATTAGTTGGTTACTGTTAAAGGTAATAGTTAAAACGCTTTCCCCCCTCCCCACTTATATATGCTGAGGAGGATCTGGACGTTACTCAAAGTGTAGAGGAAACACCGGGCAACTTTTACTCAAATTGCCACGAATATCAGCATGGGAACTTTTGGTGGCTTTTGGAGACGGGGACGGAACATGTGTGGGACTATCTCGAGTGAAGTGATGTCGATTCTAAACCTCCAGGTACAGTCTCGCTAGGATTATGTATGGTCAAATATGTATGAATATAATGCACAGATTTGCACTAGTCTAAAATCTGTGTTAATTAATTTTAAAGCCAGTTGCATACACAATATAGAGTAACGGGCCCGGGAAGGTCAACCAGTCAACAAACACTCGCAAAAGTTGGATGTGTTGGCCTATGGGCGCAAAAGTTGGATGTGTTGGCCTATGGGCGCAAAACTTGTCACAGCGCAATTACGTATGAAAAAATACTCCAGCTGAACGCAAAAGAATAACGGTGCGGCAGAGAGGGCAAACTGGAGGTAATCATGTCCTCGAGTTGCAGGTTAGTTCCTGATGATGTATATCGCTGCCCGATAAAGATGCAGTGGTAGTAACGGATAGCAAACATCTATCTACTCAGGCTGCCCGATAAAGATGCATTGGTAGTAACGGATAGCAAACATCCACTCGGGCCGCCCGATAAAGATGCAGTGGTAGTAATGGATAGCAAACATCCACTCGGGCCGCCCGATAAAGATGCAGTGGTAGTAACGGATAGCAAACATCCACTCGGGCCGCCCGATAAAGATGCAGTGGTAGTAACTGATAGGAAACATCCACTCAGGCCGCCCGATAAAGATGCAGTGGTAGTAATGGATAGCAAACATCCACTCGGGCCGCATTAGTCATACAGCTGGCAGTTGTTGGTCTCTACTCTCTTCACCACATTGGAGCGCAAATGTGGTGTCAACAAAATACTCAAGATAGGAAGAGATTCACGTATCTGCGGACTCGAGACACAGGTCACATACAAATCAGAACGTTCCTGCCCAAGTCCTATTTTAGAGATAACGCCAACGTGAAGAAACTACTTTTTTTTTTTTTTGTTCGCATATCCTTTTACAGGACATCGCTGTCAACATCAGCATCTTTCAGCAAGATTTCTTGGCAAGATTACGCTCAGTATTTTACCATTGCTTTCTGAGCGACCGGTTCACATACCCCGTGAGGTACCGACACGACGAGAACCGCCACCGATTCTCGCGCACGTCACGTTACTCACGAGAGTATACGGGATTACGGAGAAAGTCGCTAACGCCTAGGCCAAGGAGACCAGCGAAGAAACTACTATAACATGAAAACATTTGCTAACCAAAAACAAACAAAATATTACACCTGAGCACAAGTTTCTAAATGACGTAAATTTAAAACAGGATATAGAGTAAGCAGCCGAGAGAACAAAGGCAAGTGATTTAAAGTCGGAAAATTGCAGCATATTCAAATTATAAATACATTTTTAAAAAGCTGACAAGCAAACGGGAAAATGATCATCAAATGAAAGAATGTCACCGCGATATATGCAAACAAAAGTTAGGGAATGATTGCCAAAACAATTTCTTACAAACCAGTGGTACACAATGGGAGGAGGTTGTACACAAAAGCTCGGACCTGTATATCCAGTAGGTGTTACTGCGTGGGTTAGCAAACAATAGTTGATCTACAGGAGGTCTCACACATGGTGATATTTATGATTATCACGTGTTACTGAGTGGGTTATTTAGCATAACAAATTTATTTAAGGGGCGGCTATAGCGCAACGTTGTTTTTAATACTTCTGTTGTAAAGTACACATGCTACATTTAAGCTTGGTTCTGTACAGATTTCGCTGCCTTTGATTGATGAAAAAGGGAGCATGCGACACCATATTACAATGGCGTAGTTCACCTCAGCCGGTTTCCCTGGCCTTGAGGTTACACGACTTCTCCGTTATCTCGTATACTCTCGTAAGTAACATGACGTTGCGCGAGAATCGGTAGCGGTTTTGTCCGCGTCGGTAACTTGCGGGGTATGTGAGGCGGTCGCTCAGAAAGCAGTGGCACAGCGATGTCCTGTAAAAGGATTAGGGGGGGGGAGGGGAAGAGTTCACCTCACCTCTGGTTTTTTTGTGGGGGGGGGGGGGGGCTAGGCATTGTTACATCATACTGTTTGTTTCTGCGTGTATGTAGGTTTTTATTTAATTGTATTATTATTAGTATTTGTTCTACTACAAAATATATGATAACCATAAATTGATTAAGGAAGTCAGACACTGACGATAACGATTGTTCAGCTTGTTATGAGGAGAAATAAAGTTGAAAAATTGACAACTGACAAGCCTCATGGGAAGAGAGCCAGGAAGAGACAACAATATAAATACATGGATGGCTTGGCCATGTGACGAAATGCGAACAGTCACTCCGACCTGATCCATGATTGTGATCATGTGAGCTGGCGAATCATGACCGCACCCTCTCATCGGCGTATGTTTGTTTTTAAGGGAGCAATGTAGACAAAGTTGGGGACAACAAATAGAGGTATCGAAATAAGCATGCAAAAGGCAAGCGGATATTTTATAGCTGTAGGAAAACTGAAGTCAAGGGAAATTAAACAGCACCAAACTTAGAATTTTTAACTCAAAAGTTAAGTCGACACTACTGTATGGGTCAGAAACAAAGATAACAATCACAAGAATAATTAATAAACTACGTAGAATAGTGGGAATATATTGGTATAATAGAATCACTAATGTAGAACTCGTGGAGGGAGCTAAATAAATGTCGTGAACTAAGGGGTAAAGTAAAGACGCTGACGCTGGAAAGGGGACACACTGAGACAACCTGTGGACAATATAGCTAGACAGGACACACTGAGACAACCTGTGGACAATATAACTAGACAGGACACACTGAGACAACCGGTGGACAATATAACTAGACATGACACACTGAGACAACCGGTGGACAATATAACTAGATAGACTCTTGTCTGCAACCACCAAGGCCAGCGAAATAGCTGGCCACCTTTAAAAAAAGGGGGAAGAATAAAATTACAGATAGATCTGAATTACATGGATGAAGCGACTGAAGATGGCAAGAGGCAGGACGGCTTAGTTTGGTTGTGGGGGATATAGGGCAGAAGAAATGGAGAAGACGATTTTTTTCTTTTTTTTTCCACACACACACAAAACATTCCATTAGTTGTAACTAATGCTAGAATTCCAACAAACAAGCTTATCTCAACATTCTACAAGTCAATGTGTGTGTGACTTCAGAAATGTACAGCTTGAACTCGCCAAAGTACAATACAATCACAAAATACACAAAGCCTTTATATGATAAAGAACACACACAATACCAAACACACTGATCTGGATAAACCAGCTACGCCTGAGAATGCACTGATTGTAGTGACATAGCCACCTGCGTCCTCAGCGATATACACAACGATATTACAGCGAACATCAGTACAATCTACAGTGATGCACAAAATTGCCAAGCGGTACTGTTGTAGTAAATATAGCGTATCCTTATGTACCATATCGAGACAGGACACAGGACAGGCAGAGAAGTGCGTGGGCATTTACAGCCCGTTCAGCGGGCCGAACCGTTCAAGAATCCAGTGGTGCCCACTCTATGACCACGAGCAGCATGACGATGGAGGTGATGGCAGTTACACAGGCTTTCATATGGCTGGAATCACAGCATTATACCAACGTGTGTGTACTAAGTGATTCAATGAGCATGATTCAGAAGGTCGAAGCTGGATCTGTACGTAGACAGTGGACTGAGTCGCTGCGGAAGTCTGTTGTCCGTAAAGTCACCTTCATCTTCGTCCCGGGACATGCGGGAGTCGAGGGAAATGAACGAGCTGATAAACTAGCCGGCTCTGCACCCCCTGTAGATGGCCAGCCCATGGATCGTGCCTATGTTATTAACGCCCTCAAAGATATGGCGAGAACAGAGGACTTTGACGTCAGTGAATCCACATCGCTGTCCAGGATGAAAGACTTGGGAGTAAGAATCGGCACGGCCAGACGCGAGAGGTACATCGGGTAAACAAAGCGCCTCATCAACCAACACAGAACTGGCACTATTAGCCACCGGACGCTGATGCATATGCTGGGGGGGGGGGGGGGGAAGAGGATCTGAGCACCTATGGACATGTCCGGAGTGCAATGAAGATACCCCAACTGATAACTGATAACCATATCGATAAGCATGTGCGATCATGATTTGCCATCTCACACTTGTCTTGTATGAAGTTGATGTTCTTGCCCCGAGTATGCAGTGCCATCCAGGCACGTAGTTAATTCTTTGTCTATTCCTCGCTCTTTTCCCATCAAGTTTTCCCGGTGTCGCTAAATGATATATATATTTCTCCTAATAACGTGCCCAAAATATATTTTCTGCGTCTAATTTATCTAATTAATTTACGGGGGGGGGGGGGGGGGGGTGTCCGTCCGTCCGTCCGAGCCATAGTACTCTTCGTTTTTCTCGATAAACCCCATTTCTTCTGTCGTTAGATATTTCCCAGCTTGTCTGCTTGTTGTCTATGTTTCACATACTGTATGCAATACATGTAACTCACTGATGGCACGCAATCTACCAGAGCTGCACGAAGCACATTATCACCAGACTGCTCATCGACAGTCGCCTTGCTGGGGGTGATCTAGACCACAACAGAAGACTGGAAACCGGAACAGAGCCGGCAGTACAACTGACCTACCTGTGATACAGAAGGCACATTCTCCACCATCCCTGTCACACAGTTTACCTGCTTCTCATTCTCAATGGCCTAACATTCTTTATCTGACCGGATTTATTCCTGCCAACTACATTTTCTTGATAATAGTGGAAGTAGCCACAAATTAATTACAACAATTTGAAACACCCTCGAATAAAATGTGTCTCGTGTTGGAAAATACGCTGCAGTTTTCAAAATCATTGCAAATTGATCAAGTCAAAAATCAATGGCAAACTACTGAACATGCTCCGTGCTCGTCTTCAACAACCAGCCAAGAGCCTCAATAGTATGCACCTTACGACATGCAGCCAAGTATGCGAGGATATCTAATGTTTGTGGCTTCTTCACTAAGGAAATTCGTCTGTGTATGTGTGTGTGTGTGTGAGAGAGGAGAGAGAGGAGAGAGAGGGAGGGCGAGAGAGAAGAGAGAGGGAGAGAGAGAGAAGAGAGAGGGAGGGAGAGAGAAGAGAGAGAGAAGAGAGACGGAGGGAGAGAGAGAGAAAGAGAGAGAGAGAGATTCTTTAACCAATCAATCTGGATGGCTTTGGCGCATGGCGTAAGGGTGGGTGGGGGAGAGAGAGAGAGAGAGAGAGAGAGAGAGAGAGAGAGAGAGAGAGAGAGAGAGATCACAGGCTTAATCCAAGACTGGTGATCATGTGAGATAGCGAAGCATGGCAGCCTACGCTTGATACCAAACACATAATAATGGTTTCAGATAATAAACTAATCCATTAATTCATGTGACCTACAATGATTTGATAAGTGTAATTTCAAACAAGTGTGTTTATCATCGGCAGATAACTTGAAACATCAACTGATTAGTTAGCCTGCAAAACAGGGTACAAGAACATGCATGCCGCCATCGGCAGATAACTTGAAACATCAACTGATTAGTTAGCCTGCAAAACAGGGTACAAGAACATGCATGCCACTCATCAGCTGTAGGTCAAACCAAATACAGCCAGCCTTGCCGCTTACACGCATACGCAACAAAACAACATCGCCCCAGTTCATAAACATACGGCGTCAGCGATAATTTTAACATGTTATGTTATTGGGGTCACAAGCTGGCGTCTTTCTTTCCCCCGTCTACCCCTGCCTTGCTTACAAAGAATATAAAACATCTAACAGTGGGATCTCAGTAGTTCCAACTGCAACTGGTAAGGCTGTTTACAAACTACATTTGAGTTCTCGCTATCACAATAGTAGCTCCATGTACTATTGTGGACTCAGTTCTGATGTTACAACTACTACTACCACTACTGCTATAGCAACACAACCAACACATACTACTACTACTACTACTACTACTACTACTACTACTACTACTACTACTACTACTACTACTACTACTACTACTACTACTACTACTACTACTACTACTACTACTTACAACAACAACTACTACTACTACTACTACTACTACTACTACTACTACTACTACTACTACTACTACTACTACTACAGTAACAACAACAATTACTATTGCCGCCACCACCACCAACAATTACTACTGCTGCTGCTGCTGCTGCTACTACTACTACTACTACTACTTTTTTTCATATCCTTTACAGGACATCGCTGTCAACACCAGCATCTTTCAGCTGTATGTTGATTTCTTGGCAAGATTACGCTCAGTAGTTTGCCATTGCTTTCTGAGCGGCCGGCTCACATACCCCGTAAGTTACCGATGCGATTCGAACCACTGCTGATTCTCACCGTCATCACGTTACCGACGAGAGTATACGAGATTACGGAGAAAAGTCATAACCTCTAAGCCACGAAGCCGGCACTTCTTCTACTACTACTACTACTACTACTACTACTACTACTACTACTACTACTACTACTACTACTACTACTACTACTACTACTACTACTACGACTACGACTACTACTACTACTACGACTACTACTACTACTACTACTACTACTACTACTACTACTACTACTACTACGACGACGACGACTACTACTACTACTACTACGACTACTACTACTACTACTACTACTACTACTACTACTACTACTACTACTACGACGACGACGACGACTACTACTACTACTACTACTACTACTACTACTACTACTACTACGACTACGACTACGACTACTACTACTACTACTACTACTACTACTACTACTACTACGACGACGACGACTACTACTACTACTACTACTACTACTACTACTACTACTACTACTACTACTACTACTACTACGACGACGACGACGACTACTACTACTACTACGACTACTACTACGACTACTACTAATACTACTACTACTACTACTACGACGACGACGACTACTACTACTACTACTACGACTACTACTACTACTACTACTACTACTACGACTACGACTACTACGACTACTACTACTACTACTACTACTACTACTACTACTACTACTACTACTACTACGACTACTACTACTACTACTACTACTACTACTACTACTACTACTACTACTACTACTACTACTACTACGACTACGACTACTACTTCTACTACTACTACTACTACGACTACTACTACTACGACGACTACTACTACTACTACTACTACTACTACTACGACTACTACTACTACTACTACTACTACGACTACTACTACTACTACTACTACTACTACTACTACTACTACTACTACTACTACTACTACTACTACTACTACTACTACTACTACTACTACTACAGCGCTAGCACTGCTGCTTTCACACAATGACATCTTCATGAAAGTTGAGTCAGTGTTGAAGATGTGCATGCTACTCCCATAATTCCCATGCCATAATTAGATTCGGTGACATCTTCACATCGCTTAGCTGGGGTGGGGTAGGTCTTCTCCTTCTCCTCCCCACCACAACTCCCCCTTCTTCGTCTTCTTCTCAATCCCCTCCTCCCCCTCCCCCGCCTTGTGTTTGTTCGCCAGCAATCAGTTCCCACAACTTAACCGTCTAAATAAAGCGATAATCCACCTCCTGCCGTCAGGAGCGGCTCTTACTGGAAGTGGAGTCAGATGTTGCCGCCGTTGTCATGACCACCTACAGCAACAGTCTCGTTTCTTTGTTTACAGCTGCACGCCCCGGAAGCAGTTTCCTGCTATTGGTCTGTCATGTGATAGCACCATCACATGTTAAGGCCTGGATGCATGGAGGAACAGGTCGCCAATCTTTCCCTCATTTTCGCACAGCAACGAGTCCCGGCGTCGAACCCGTGTCCTATCGTGCTCATGACATTACCGGCCCAATTCTCTATCAACTTCGCCAGCTGTGTACAGCTGAACATAGACGTTACGTGTATATTTATATCATATCCAACCCATATCGGCTGTGTATGATTTACTAGGCAATTTTACGTGCAGTAGCTGGCTATTTCCCGGTCTTCCCGGTCAAGGAGTTACACGACTTTGTTCGTAACCCCGTATACCAGAGGTTCCCAAACCAAGGGCTGCGGGCCACTTGTGGCCCGCCAGATGTTAGTAAGTGGCACGCGAGGCCTCGTTATTTAAAATAATATATTTTAATAATTTCAAAAAAATGCACTCGGTGCTTCCCATCCGCGTGCGATAATTTACTCTGCTCGTGGTTGTTATGTTCAGATATCGAATGCGCCTGTTCAACTCGCAACCTTCAGCTGATCATACGATTTCATTCTGGCGAGTACTATTGTCTGTCGAACAATTTGAACACTTGTGTTCATTCGCTTAGAGATACATTTGTCGTTTTGGTTCGACTTACAGGTGTGAACAGTCCTTTTCCGTAATGGCTGTTATAAAAAAACAAGCTACGTTCCAGATTCACCGACATTAACCTAGCTGCGCTTATGACTTTGGGCACAACAGATTTGTACCAGATGTTAGTAAGTGGCACGCTGTCGTGTGTGTAAAGAATGAATGTCGTAGTAGTTATTTGTTCTTCTTTACTAATTTAGTGCCGTCCCTGGAGTGAGGGGAATCAACACCCACATTTGTTTTAATTCAATATCTCTATCCTGGAGATATCCAGTAGACTCCGTCCACAACACTCCCTCAATCTGAAGACACCTTCTTCTCACTCTTACTCACTCCTGGATCATGCCCCCTCTTATTCTTCCCCAACATAACATACGTGACAACTCTAGCTTCAACAAATAAAACAAGAAATTTATTAAAGCAAAGAGTATATTAGGAGAAGTGTGTGTGTGTATAAGGTGTAGAATGTGTGACGTGTACTCTAAAGTGTCTATAGACTCAGATAAGTGTTCAGGAGTATAGTCATTCTCATCACTGTGCTGAGAACGCACTAGCACCATGTATTCCAGACAAGCAACCTCACCAAGGTGATGCTCCTCCGGTCACGTGAAGACTTCCTCCGTTGTCTCTTGATCCACTAGGATGCTTGGACACCCATGACAAACACTGTCTAATGAGAGTCTTCAATCTGCTTAACACTATGAATTTCCTCTGTTATTTAAATGATTGTTAATCAGAGAATTCTAAGACTATTGTCACAGTTACTGGGGAAATCTTAATGTATCTAGTGTCACTGGTTTTAAAGATTCCCCATAATAACGCCACACTCTGACTGTTCTAGGTATCAGTATAAAGTTGTATGACTGTTCCTGGTATCAGTAGTGTATATCTACAATGTTCTGACTGTTCAGTGATACACTTATCACTTGCTAAAACATAAATCTCCTCAGCATGTCCTGCTCAGCAGAAGCCAGGTTCCTGCAAACCAACTTGGGTATAAGCCCAATGTTGCCTCTCAGCAACTTCTGTCTTCAAATTCTGAGCCATCATCTTCTAAAATGTGTTAGCTTCACTGTTGAAAATCATAGCACACCTACGTGGACCTGTAAATGGAACCTGTAGAATAGAGAATACTATGGTGAGGGCAACTCAATCCTGGCCGGAATTAGGTGAGTGTAGGCCAATAGCAGCACTCAGATCTATAACAGAGATCCGATCTCTGTCATACGGCCAAATAACTCATCATATGATCTGAGACATGGCAACACCAGGAAAGAATAAAGGAACGGGTGGAAACCCAGCAGATGCCCTACTGGAAGATCCTACCATTTCACATTCCTCTCCTCCCTCTCAACCATCTTTAATCTCTCTAATTATTATTCCACTTCATTGTCCTCAACTCCCTGAGTAAAATGATATATCACACCAGCTAGTTGAAGCCACACAATAGAATACTAGTGCCGACGCTCCTATGATACTTTCTAGCACCGCACTTATAGAACATTCTATCACTAATCATAATACATTATATCACCACGCCTATAATACATTATATCACCGCACCTATAATACATTATATCACCGCACAGTACTGTACTCTATTCCTAATCATACTCTAAGTTAGATATGATTAATAGCCTACCATATGCCTATTCCAGTTGCTAATCGAAACTATGCAATCACAGACTGGATCTATGTCCGCGGATAACTATCACCACTTAGACATTATAGTCTCTCTCATGTAACACAACTCGGAATAATGCACCGATCTTAACACTTCAGAATTTTTGGCCGACTCACTCCCCTTGTTTACCGCAACTGGGTTTTATATCGGTGCTTGAGTGACGTCACCAAAAAGTCTAGACGCCAATAAGTCCAGAGTCTGGTTTTGTCCTCCTGTTCTAGACTAACTGGAGTCAATCTGCGGTCAAATTTGCTTTCATTTGGAGAAATTCTTTGCCCCGTACATCAATAGTTCAACCTGAGAATTCCCCACATCACAGAATTCATCCCGACTTGCATTCAGACATTTCGTCTCCACTTCAAAGGCTACTACCGCCGTGGCAGACGTTTGGCGTTGTTATTCGTTTTCTCGAACAACCCACATCATAACAAAATCGCCGACTGTGTAGACATTCTGACGCGACGTATTTTGTTTCTCAGTTAAAAATGCCGACCGTGTGCAGACAGTTTTAACGACGTAGTTTTCTCCGTCTGTACGACATCAAAGGGTTAGTTGTTTTTGCAGACTAATGTCGGGTCTTGTTTGTCATCGATCGCAACTCCAAGTTTATTTCGCGAAACACGCGAGGCCTCGTTATTTAAAATAATATATTTTAATAATTTCAAAAAATGCAATCGGAGCTTCCCATCTGCGTACGATAATTTACTCTGCTCGTGGTTGTTATGTTCAGATATCGAATGCGCCTGTTCAGTTCGCAACCTTCAGCTGATCATACGATTTTCATTCTGGCGACTATTGTCTGTCGAACAATTTGAACACTTGTGTTCATTCGCTCAGAAATACATTTGTCGTTTTGATTCGACTTACAGATGCGAACAATTCCGCAATGGCTGTTATAAAAAAAAACAAGCTACGTTCCAGACTCACCAACAGTAACCTAGCTGCGCTTATGACTTTGGGCACAACAGATTTGTACCCAGACATTGATAAACTGGCATCTTAACTTAAGTAACTGATTATGAAGAACCGTTACAATTGTAAATTAATTATATTAATAGCGATTTTCGAAACTGATTTAAAATTTATTGTTAAATTAACTTTTGCTATTAAACCAAAAAAATGACCGCAAAATCCAGGTATTATTGTTCCTTCCATTACAAAGGACTGAGTATTGTGTATATTTTCTCTAACACTCCACGTGATATTTTCAATATATAAGTTAAAAAGATAGGGGACTTCTTCTTCTGCGTTCATCCCGAGAGTTTTTTTCGGACGTGATTACGTTGTGCCTGTTTACAGCAGAAATGCGTTCTTGCGCTGTTAGGTCGACACATCCGATTTCTGCGGGCATTTGTTGACCGGGTTAACCTTCCCGGGGTTTTGTAGGACATTTGACTCTCGCTCACTATTGTGGTGTTATTCCCCCATGCCAGCTGGCCCATTTAGAACAGCCGAAGACATCCCGGTCAGCCCTCAAGGGAAGGCAGGGGCAGACTATGGGCATTTCCCGCCATCCAAGGCTTCCATAATTGCAGAGCCGACACACAGCGCTCTGGTATTGGGCTCACCCAAGGAATCGTCACTTCCTGCACATGACCGCTTAGCTTCAATTCCGTATATTGGCCCTTCCAGTCACCACAGGCTGTTTCTCCGGAAACCATAAGAATGCAGTCTGCAGATGACATCCACATGGTGAGCTTTCGATTCGGACTTTCCACGTAATGGATTTGCTATCCAAGCAATATTCCATGTCGTGCCACTAGGACGCTTTTCCCACCTTTGATGACGCCAACACAATGAGCTTTCTAAGATAGGAGACAAAACGTAACCTTGTGTGAGCTATTGTTCGGGATAGGTAGTCAGTCTGCACTGCGGGATAGGTAGTCAGTCTTTCCCTCCTCGGCGAATGGCGAGTGTAGGCGTGGAACCCCCGTCCGACCGCGCTCGTGATATTGTCAGCCAAACATCCTAACGATCACACCAACGCGCCCGCTGAAGATGTATAACTATTACATTTTTTGTTATTTAAGTTTTACAATCTCAGACAACTTGCCCCGTGGAAATGGTCATTTTGTACCGGGAGAAGAGTGTCGACTGCAAGCTCACGCAATTAGATGCAAGATATTTTGGGGACTTAGACGACTTGATCACCAATGCAAAGTGAGGGTAGTGACCCCTTCCCACGCCATGAGACTTATAGTTATACGGTCCATATTTGTACTGACCAATCGGCATTCCATGCGTGATGTGGTCAATGCTACACCAGGTCTAACCCAATACAGTTAGTTGCATTCCTTTACATGACGTTGCTATTAACCCCAGCATTAATTGGCTCTTTGCCACTTGCTAGGTAAGTGTCACAATCCCCTGTAACAGGCAGATATTGGCTGTTGTCTAAGGACCCTATAGTCTTCTGATATCACTGAGTAGTGCAGGATGGATCAACCACAGGTATCACAACATAGATCATTACTTTGGTCAACAACTAGAAGTCACTTGATAACACCGGGTTGCACACACATAATTTTAATTCGAAACAAACTCCATGATACAGCACTCTTCAGGAAAATTCAACAATGAGATACAGATTTTCCTTACACTCCTGTGGAGTACAACATTGCCTTCCACCGTCCTATATAACACCGCGATAAAGGAACTATGATTGTCGAACTCTCAGTTTGACTAACAATAACCACTTCTCCTGGCTGTTTCCCTCCTTAGCCCCAGACTGAATGCCTGGTTAAGTTTCCCTCCTTAGCCCAAGACTCAACTCTCCTGGCTAAGTTTCCCTCACTTAGCCCCAGAAATCAGCTACCCTCAATTTGCCCAGACTTTTCTCTTTGTTCACTCTTCCCGGGACCACTCGCGAACATCTATTTCACCCCTGAACCCAATTATCAGTTCCCATGAAATCACCATTCTGAGTTTTCCCTCTGTTTATCCGTCTCCCAGCACGTTCCTCTCTGTGCCCTGGTGACTCAGACTGACAACGACGTGCTCTAACAATCACTGTGCTGGGGTTAAACCATTGTCTTAGGATTTCTACTCAACCTCTCTGCCCTTCATCCGCATTCCTCTTATCTCCCCACCTGTAACCTTAATTGTATTTTTCAAATTCTAAACCTCTACATCCGCCCCACCTTGACGTAAAACACGCACGTTACAATAAGTTTACGTTAAGTAGTTTGCCATTGCTTTCTGAACGGCCGACACTTGCCATCGAAATAAACATTAAGCGATCTGCTTCCAAATCGCCCGCAGCTGGTTTTCGTCCTTGAAGTAAAACAGGGCGTAACCCAAGAACCCTCAACAAACATGAATGCACGGTATATGGACAATGCTCTGTTAGTTTCCTGTGTTAGGTTACGTTCATCGCCGTTATATGTTCTGACAGTCTTCAACAGCTGCATAAACTAAAGAATACGTATAGCAATGTGATTCTAGTACACAAACACGCCTGGTGTTAGGTTTTCGTGCTCTGTTGTGAGGTTCTCCTTGTGTTGTCTACTGGAAGAAACTAGAGCACTTATCTTGTTATATGCAATAAAAGTGATCGCTTACATACACAAACAGAGAGAGAGAGAGAGAGAGAGAGAGAGAGAGAGAGAGAGAGAGAGAGAGAATGTTTTCGTATTATCCCCATACCCTGTCTTTGTCGTCTTTCTTTTTGCCTTCCACCGATTTGCAACGTGAGGTTAGGAAGAACGTTCTCGGCAAGGTCTCTGTTCGCAGCGTACAAGGTGTTCGTGGCTATCGATGCCGGCTAACATATCGTTTGTGGTATCTGCCACTTACTTTATTTCCGCCTCGTCGCCATGTCGGTGTTTGATGTGTTGTGTTTGTAGGTCCCTGTTGCATTCGCGAATCATATACCACGCTGTCTTTCCCTAAAACCAATTGCTTACGTTGTGACCACTTGCTTCCTGGTCTAACCATTTCTCATTTGTATATCACTGCGAATATTATACACCGGTAATTCACATCTTTAGCGAAGGTGATAGGGAAATGCGCTGATGTCGTCGGCATGGTCGGACGAGGGTTCAACGCCTGGGCCTGTCGCCTGCTAAGTGAGGGGAAAATTCGCCTGCTCAGTGAGGGAAAGATTAGCCTCCTATTCTTCCGTGCATTAAGGCCTACACAATCGCCCTAACCGATCACAGATCCATAGTCCATAGCCCAAAACATCGTTTAAAAGGTCACGTCTTTAGTTACATTTGTGAAGACCACTCTAAATCATTGTATGTGCTTCTTCGAGTGCTGGTCTGGGGCATACACTAGTGACCATGTTATATTGTTATCTGTTGGGGTATCACCCTCGCACTCCGGACAAGTACATAGATGATGAGATCTTTCTTCCCCCTCCCCCATCATATGCACCAATATCCGGCGGCTAGTAGTGCTAGTTCTGTGTTTATTGGCGAGGCTTCCTTAACATAGCACCGAGGTGGCACAGTGAAACGTGCCTGGGGATTCTTAGCAAAAGCTAATGGTCGACGTTTGGTACAGGAGAGCCTGGCGTATGATACCACAACATCTAGCTTAAGAATGGAGGTGGAGGCGGTCAGTGCAGCTTTCCGCTGATGGAGAACACGATACATACACACATCGTGATTGTAACTGACTCAGAAAGCATGCTGAGGAGGGTGAGGACAGGCAGGCTTCGTTCAGAGTGGCTTGCTTCGCTTCGGTGGTCACAGGTGGCAAGCATCACCTGGATCTTTTCTCCGGGGCATGCTAGTGTGCTGGGGAATGAAAAGGCGGACAGATTGGCTGGCTCGGCAAAACTTGGTGGAGTATTGATGCATGACAAGGCAGACATGGTTGCGGCCTTGTGGGAGCACGTGTACACCTCGGAGGAGCAAATGGATCACCATGGTCTGGCAAGAATGTGACAGCGAGGAGTGACGAGGGGATCTGGCTGATGCTCGACGCTTAGAGGAAAGGCGAGACGCACATATAATCAGACTGCTACTGGTACTATTGGGGTTGGAACTTTTCGCTGGCTTCTGAGGATGGGGACGGAGCGCTTATGGGAATGTCCCGAATGCTGTGATGTCGGTTCCTAAATCAATCAATCAATCAAAATGCACTAGTTTGTCAATACAGTAGTGGGGGGTTCAATTTCCAATTAAGTCTTTTCAGACAGTAATGCGTGGGAGGTGTGAGAGGTTACAATGAATACACCAGGCTTAGAAGGTACACGGTTTGAATCCCAGCATGGAGCTGAGGAATTTTACAATAACCATTGTGTGTATTGATATCGCATGTGCCCCTTGTCCCTCAGATCCTGTGCACAAGTTAAAAATACCACCACATCTGGAAATCGCAAAGAGTAGGTCGTAAGCTGCATCCCCGTCAACATTGTCAAGAAAGAAAACCTACCCACAGGTAGATACCTTAGATGGAATCCGCATGGATGATATAAAATTTACACAAATGATGGAAATGAAGAATAGTAATACAAAACTGATCTCGCGAACGGGACAGAGAGGGCAGGAAAAATAAATCTAGTACCATGGCAGACTTAAAAGTCGGTGTGCGAAGTGTTAGACAAGTATATATTCTAGGCTGCTGACATGGCGAGGTGGGGAGGCCAATTCCTTTCCTCGTCACCTGTCCCTAGCAGTCAATTTCCGGAAAATTTGGAAAACTATAGGATACTTATTTCTTCTTCTTCTTTTCGTTCATCCGGAGTGTTTTTTCAGATGTGATTGCGGTGTGTCAGTTATGCGCCCTTGGGCCGAAACCCGTAGGCCAACACATCCGGCTACAGCGTGCTTTTTTGACCAGGTAGAATTCCTGGGAGACTCTCACTTTTGTGGTGCCGTCTACAGCCCAGCTGGCCAAGGTTGAACGGTTGAAGACAACGGTCATCCCTCAAAGGAAGGCAGGGACAGTCCATAGCATTTTCCGCCATCCAAGGTTGCTTCCATAGTTGCAGGGCCGACACATAGCGTCCTGATTCTGGGCTCACCGAGGGAAATCGTCACGTCCTGCTCATGGCTGCTTTAAATCCTCACTTCAATATATTGGTCATTTCGTTTGCCCCGGGCCATTCCCGCACAAACCAGACAAGTTTGCAGACGGTATCCACTCAGCGAGTTTTCGGACATGTGCTTGTCGTTGCGCCCGTCAGAGCTGTTCCAGGCACGACAGACATTCGGAAAACTACCTAGTCAGAGCTGTTCCGAACAAGAGCGGCATTCTGAAACTAGGTAGTCAGAGCTGTTCCTAGCACGAGAGACATTCGGACGAGACATTTCACTCGGACGTAATTGCGTAGTGTCAATATTTAGTTTGCCACCCGTAGGACGACACTTCCGGCGGGCATTTTTTAATGAGGTTAGCCTTCCTCTGGTTTCGAGGCACGTTAGACTGTTGTGATGTCGCCAACATCTCAGCTGGTCAAGATAGAACGATGAACGACATCGCGGTCGGCCCTCAAGGGAAGGCAGGTGCAGACCATGGGCATTCTCTCGCTATTCAAGGAGGCTTCCATAATTGCAGAGCCGGCACATATTGCTCTGAGACTGGGCTTACCCGAGGAGTTGCCACGTCCTGCTCATGGCTGCTTTAGTTCTTCACTTCCATGTGTTGGGCAACTCGTTTGCCACTGATCGCTCAAGCACACACCAGGAACGGTCAGACTGCGAGCGACATCCACTCGGTAAGCTTTTGCTTTTGACTTCGGACCACGCAATAGGTTCGCTCGCCGTGCGTTCCATTTTGCGTCATTGAGATGTTCTTCCACTTTTATCTACACTCTCTATGAGTTAGATACAGACAGTTTCGTAACCATTTCCTTCGACTGGGGCACTTTTCTGACTTTTTGTACTCGCTCACGAGGTAGGCTACATGTGCTGCCGGCTCAGCACCTTACCTTCGTGCAGCGGTGAACGAGAAACGGCCTGGCCCTCTCATCCGGGAATCTCTCGTATCCCCCAGCTGAGAGCCTTCGAACTTGTATCAGACCTGAGCATGTAGCATGCTCAGTATCCCGCCTTTATTTTTCGAAAGGTGGGTATCGGTCCGGCTCTCAGATCCGAGGGTTTGTGGCTTAGAGGCGTTTAGCCACAGCCCTCGACAGGGAGCCTTAAGTGTTTTGTCCGGACCAAGAACTTCTGCCTTCGTGCACCTGATTTAAATGTTTGACTGTTATCCTCAGTCTACCTGCAGAGCAGCAGGTTGTGTCTCTCTTAGTCTGGTCCCTATCCCATGAGCTGTCCGATATGTAGTTTTTCATCCATCGGCAAGCACATGGGGTCGATGGGACACGCAAGCTCCCCCACCACGGCAAGGTGGAGACACATCGGGGGAGGGGTACTTATTTTATGAAGCTAAGACTAAGGCGACAAATCTCGGGAAAAACTGCACTCGTATCTGAACGACACAGGCCGAAAACGAATCCACGACCTTCAGAGCGCAACCAGGCGGATCAACTACTTCCCCGTGGAATTATTCCCTTCCCGCTTTTCTGTTCCAAGCATTTATTTTTTTTTAATTTTTTTTTTTTTTGGGGGGGGGGGGGGCCTCGCTCGCTTTGATCTCAAGCATAGTCCACACATACTGCTTCTAAACAATATAAAATAAGACAAAGTATTGCAGCTTTACATAACAGAATTACGAAAAACACAGGACGTTGCGGCTTCTTGTAGCAATTGACTGAATTTTGCGTGGGGATTAGCTTTCCCTGTTACCAGTGACCCTTGCCCTCAGAAGAACCCACTCCGACTTCACAGGTTTCCAATTATGTATTACTTGAATAAGTGTTTGGGTAAAACCTGAAAATAACAATTGTTCGGTGTAAGGAGTTCAAGAAACAGGTGTCTGGGTCAGGAGGCAGTTAATAACTAGGGCAGAGGTTATTGTAATATCTACAGAATACATGAACAGCAAAGAAGTTAGCTTGGCCGAAAGATTAAAAGCGCGCGATCTTAAACCTCCTTAAGCTGACGGTGGGGTAGTGGGTTATTTCACACTCTTGTCAGTTGACCCTAATCGTTCACTTCTCGTTCAGAAAGCAATGGTAAACCAGTGAACGCAAAATTGCTTTAAAAATCAAACTGCTTTTGGTCGCAACATCCTGCAGAGAACATGCAACTTTCAAACAACAAAAACAGATATATGTGGTTATAAAGTGCCTAAATAATCATTGTTTTATATCAGTCTATAATATCCTCGTTTCACAAGCCACCTCGAGTTTGGCCTCTTACTTCAACACAGGGAAACTGCAGGGATACGGCAGGTCAATGGAACATCTGTCTGGGCCAGAAAGAATAGAAGTACAGCAATAATTATAGCAGAGTGAGTTTGATAATTGGCAGTGACACTAACTGTTAAAGTAGTAGCTGCAAGGGAATGATGGGATGTAGGCACTGCAGGGATAAGTCAGGTCAACGTAACAATTGCCTAGAATAGAAAGAGATGTAGTACAGCAATAAGCAGGGCAGAGTAAGTTAGTGGGGACACTAAAACATAAAAGTGCAGGAAAAACATCATTCTACAATAATATACCAGCATTGCTTTTAAAAGCCTGAGTTTATGTATTTAGCAACAGGCCATCTGGTTGATCTATCAATGCTTTGTGATGTTAAACTATTCAATGTGAGGGCTTGAGCAACTTGGCCTCATAATGATTGATCATTTGCGATACATCTCTAGTTAGCCTGAAGACTGAAACAACAGGACCTCAATCTAGTTGGTCAGTCACGAGGTCAGCAACGAGGTTTTACGAGGTGACTTGAGCAACTTGGCTTCATAATGATCGATCTTTTGCGACATATCTCTAGTTTGTCTGAAGACTGAAGCAACAGGACCTCTAGCTGGTCGATAATTGTCATGTCATGTTAAGTTAGTCAGGAGCAACAGGACATCCAGCTGGTCGATAATTGTCATGTCATGTTAAGTTAGTCAGGAGCAACAGGACATCCAGCTAGACATCATTGTCATGTCAAGTTAGTCAGTCTGAAAACTGATATGACATTTTGCAACATGTCACTCCTCTACTCAAGCTTTGTGAACTAATCATAAACTTATTCTTCTTGGGAAGATAACGTAGTGGTTTCCCATTGATTTCCACATCAACTTGTGGGGTTTGTGACCTTCACATTTGACAGCAATCTCTACATGCCTGGATGACTGATTTACATTTATTAACTCATTCAGTACCAAGTAACCCATCAAATGTTTGTTGGTTACTCCTTACATATACATATAAGTTTATTGATGCATTGATGCACTTATCCCATCGTTTTGTCAGTCCTCCCAAACCGGCTGCATAGAACTGCGTGCTCTGTTTTCTAAACCACGTTTTCACTTCACATGCAACTTCGGCGTCACTCGCGACATGTCTCCCGCCAGTTTTCAGTGGACTTAGCCCCTAGAGATTTCCCGTAAAGCGGTGCAAAGCTGGATATGAAAAGTTACGCGGTAGAGTCAATAAGTAAGTCACACAGCCCGCGCCATGGAATAATCACACCGAGCCGAATATCAAAGTGAATGGTCATAGACTAAGTGTTGTGGACAAATTCACCTATCTTGGCAGCACTGTGTCACTAGCTGCCACAATTGATGACGAAGTGAATGCAAAGAATCTCCAAGGCCAGCGCGGCCTTTGGCAGACTGTAAAAGAATGTATGGGACAGAAATGGAATAAGCCTGCAAACAAAGCTGAAAGTCTACAAAGCAGTTGTATTATCCACACTGCTATATGCTTGTGAAAACTGGACTGTTTATCAGCGATACGCTAGGAAATTAAACCACTGCCACACAGTCTACCCTATTGAAGATTAAATGGCAAGACACTGAAGTTCTAGAAAGAGCGTCCATGTCCAGTATCCACACTCTACTAATGAAGAATCAGATTCGCTGGGCTGGTCACCTCGCATGCCAGATCACAGGCTCCCTAAATGAATATTTTACGGCCAGCTGCGTTATGGTAAACGCTCCCAAGGCGGCCAGAGGAAATGCTTTAAGTAGTAGACACCTTGCAGTCTTGACAGACTAAAGTATGTGAGTGGAATATGGCCAATATTCCATCACAATGTCTGGGCAGAGCTTCAGAGATCATGTGATGCCCAAACGACATGACCCCTCCCTCGGCCTAGTCTTGTGTATTCCAGAGGAATGGGTAACCAATACGTCTGGCACAAGGTGGGCTGCAGACGCTGGCGGCTCAGCGTCAATCCACCTAGACCTCACCACCACGAGCCGGTGGCGAGTTATGGCCAGACCCTGACACCCAAGGGACACGGCTTAGAGACGTTCAGCCATGTCCCACAGGTGAGGGCCTCGTACGAGCCCGGACCATGAGGGCGCGCACATCTGTCAATCACAAGTGTCCGGACCTGTGTAAAGCGTGCACTATCGTCAGACTCCCCACCTGACTTATAGCGGTCCCCGCGACCAGCGGGAATAGGTCCGCCATAGCTACCGCAGGAGATATTGCCTATCTATTTGCAAGCAAATCTCCCATACTTCCACTGTGCGGATCTCGCGACCAGCGAGAATAGGCCCGCCGGAGATTTGCTCGTCTGCTGCGAACAAATCTCTACCGAGAGACTGAATAAGTAAAGAAACGATAAAAGTAGTGGTATTTCAATTGCGCTTGCGCTCCCACCTATGCTACACCCTTCATGTGTCTTCACAAAGTCGGACTAGAGTCAAGCTCAACAGGGTCTTCAAACAGGAAATGCTTTAAGTGCACTCTAAATATCTCACTGAAAGCTTTTGGAATTCATCTTGACACCTGGGAGACTGCTGCCAAAGACCGAAATTCGTGGCGTACATCATTACGCAAGGGTACAGTCACTTGTGAAGCAACCAGGACTGCAAGAGCTGAGAGGAAAAGGCTGGACATAAAAAACACTGCAGGGGATCCTCCCCCTGAACGTCAAGCATTCTTTGCCTACATTGTCAAAGAACATTTCGAGCCAAAATAGGCCTTATCAGTCATCTTAGAACTCACGGCTCCATACCTTCAACCCCACTGGATGAAATGAATGGTCATCATCATTTTTGATGGACAAGCAACGCACGCGTGCACGCGCGCGCGCGCACACACACACACACACACACACACACACACATATATATATATATATTGGGGTACTCGCTCACTTTGAACTCAAGCGCAGTCCATATACATACTACTACTTCCAGTGCTATGGACCTATTTTGCGTGTGGATTAGCTTTCCGTATTACCAGCGTCCCTCGCTATCAGGCAAACCCACTCCGACTTCTGAGGTACTTGTAATTTACATCCCTAAGTCAAGAATGAGAACATTGTAGTCTAACTGGCCTGTGCAGGGGTTGAACCCGCTACCAAAAACATCAGCACACCGGAAGTTTAAGAGCGGCGTTCTTATCCATTCGGCCATGCTGACTTCCCTTAAAAAAAGTTGTTGCGTATCCCTTACGGGACGTTGCAGTCAACACCGGCATTTTTCAGCTGCTGTTGATGTACTAGGAAAGTGTTACGTTCAGCAGTTTGCCATTGCTTTCTGAACGACCGGCTCCCATAACAGCACGTTATAACACAACGCGACACGGTCTGCTGTACAAATCGGTCGCGGCTGAGTTTCGAACGCCTGGTACCACCGCGTTCGCAAGCCTTTGGCCACGGAGCCGAAGACCTCCCTTACATGATATAATTGTCGTAACTCCTTGGACCCCACTCATAAGCCCACTTTAACCTATATGCTACTTTAACATCTTCTGTTCCACAATATTATTATTTCAATTTCTTCACACCCACAATATTATTATTTCAACTGATTCATGCCCACAATATGGAGGTCGGCATGGCTGAATGGATAAGAACACTAACTCTTAAACTGTTGGTGTGCTGATGCCGAGGATGCAGGTTCAACACCTACACCGGTCAGTTGGGCTACAATTTTGACTTCTCGTTCTTGACTTGCGGATGCAAATTACAAGTACCTCAGAAGTCGGAGTGGGTTCACCTGATGGTGAGGGACACAGATAACAGGGAAAGCTAATTCACACACACAAACCAGTCCCATGTATCAGAAGTAGTATCACGTGGAAGGCCTAAGCTTGAGTTCAAAGCGAGTGGGCAACAACAACAACAACAACAAAAATGCCCACAATATTATTATTTTATTTTCACACCAACAAAATTATTATTTCAACTTCTTCACACTTATAATATATTATTTCAACATCTATAGACTCATAATATTATTTCAACTTCTTCAGACTCAGACATCTCTTAGTTTAAAATACAGTACCTAAATCAACTGAAAGATGCTGATGTTGACATATATGTCCTGTAAAGGATATGCAAAAACATTATTATTAACTGCTTAGAACAAAATGTTAAAATAACGAATTTCTGGGAGTGACAAAGTTAATGTATTCAATATATGCCCTGATTATTTTCTATACTGCGAATAGTTCATCATCTCATCTCATCTTCGAATAGTTATCAGTCTTTAAAGATATTTGTGATGTTTTATTATATACAAAGCAATTATCTAAGATATCTGCAAAGACTAGGACAACAAAAGCAGATACAAAGGAAGAAATGGTTTAAATACAAAATTCGCTTGACTTCATATGTTAACCACAAGTGAAGTAAAGCTATATTACGTTTTATTTTCATTTTGCAAAATGTCGGCATCTATTTGCAAATGAAGATATTTTTGCATGCATGGTTGGTTCTGTTAATATCAACATTTATTTAGAAATCACGGGTCACTGCAAATAAAAAAATATGTATGTCATCAGCTTATAAATGTATCTATAAAACAGAGCTCTAACTTTAAAGAGATCTATGGAACAACAACTGCACTATACTCATATATATATATATATATATATATATATATATATATATATATATATATATATATATATATATATATATATATATATATATATACTGAATACTGTTATTATAATATTGTTATATTTCTGTTATAGTGCTGTCTGTGCACTCCTGTAATTTCCCACAGTATCAATAGATAAGCCTGTATTTGCATGTTGCACGCACACGACATATATATAGTAATAGGACACGTCTGTCTTGGCCACTTGAGTCCCGCTGACTAGCCACTCAACAGTGAACTAACTAATGACTAATGACACGCGCAGAACGCAAGAGTGGTTGATTAGCACGACGACTCTCTTAGAATTAGATATACGTTGTCGTGCAGATCTGATTATGTACGTGTACACATAGACACCCACACAACAAACGGCATCTAACACCCCACGCAGTCCCAAGCAACCAAGAACACAAACATTGGGATCATAACGTATACAGGACGAATAGTAATATATGCACGTCTCCATTTGTGCATTTAGACCAGGAGTGTACTCCCTTCCAAATTTCCGGTCCTGATCCAATATGGTTACTCTGTGATAGATGGACGAGCCGCTCATTCTGTGAAATGGAAAGAATTGTTAATTTGGAATACAGAGGTGAAGGAAATTGTGCAATAGTTTTCGCGGATCCACAGGTAATAATGCATGTTTTATTTGATCACAAAGCTTATGATAGACCATGCATCGCGAGAAGATGTTTTTCTTATTCAAGTTATTGTTTGTTAATTTTCATTTTCAGCTTAATAATAAATTTAAAAGTTTCATACACACGCACACTTTAACAAAATTCGAAGCGGTTGTAACTTAAACTTGTTTGTATCAGTTGTGCATTGTAAAGTATAGTATAATTCATTAATTGTATTATTTTCAGTCGCTTTAATTGATTTTTTAATAACCATGCATATGATATGTAATATTCAATTGTAATTGAAATTGCTTCATGCTATCAAATTAACTCGGAATTACAACACTTGATAGAAAACTTTTAGTAGGAAATGTTCAGAATTGTTAATTGTGAAAATAAATCAAATATTATTTATGTTACAATATCCATAGTTTTCTAGATAAATTCTATTGATAATATCGGAGATTCCATCAAATTCACGGTCTGCCTCTTCTACCCTACCACTGATTTTCCTGCCGTCTGGATGTGAGTTGTCTGTTGTCCAATGCCTCAGCTTTCATTACGTGACCAAACATGACCTCTTTCTTATAGTTGTATATCATGTTCATCTTTTATTTGATATCATAAAATTGTTTATTAATAGATAAATATGTTAATAAAAAAAGCAGCTTGTTTAAGTTAAATGGAGGTGAAATATGTACTCACTGTTTGATGTTTGAAACTGAAATAACACTTTATAATATCCATCCATCATGTGCCATGCCAGAAAGCGTGGGCGGTCATGACTCGCCATTTCACTCGATCATCAGAGTCGTGGATAAGCTCAGTGTTCCTGTCTCGACCATGCCATGTGGCCAAACCATCCAGGTATTTACTTCTCGGTCTTCCCCTTGATCTGTTCCCTTTGATCTTGCTTCCTTTCAATCATGTCCACAAAATTTTGACTGTCTACGTTTAATTTCTCTAATCAGTTTACGGTTTTCATTTGTTTCCTGTAGTATTTGGTCATTGGTTTTTCTGTCTGTCCATAGTATTCTTTGCATTCTCCTCAGAAACCACATTTCTATAGCCATCAGATGTTTTTCAGCTTGACTGCTCATTGTCCAAGCTTCACATCCATACAAAAGTGCAAGCTCTATGTAGCACCTCAACACTCTTTTTCTCGTTTCAATTGACATCTTTTTATTGGTCAGTATGTTTTTCATCTTGCTAAACGCTACTTTTGCCATGGTGATTCTTGTTCTAATCTCTTCTAGGCATCCCCCATCAGATGTTATGACTGTTTCGAAATACTTGTACCAATTCACTTGTTGAAGAATATTCCCATTTACGTGTATATTATAAGGGGCGTTCATTTGAAATCTGTTCGTGCCGTACCACACGTTATTGCGTACGTGAACATGATCATGTCATAGTCATGTGATAAGTACTGGCCAATGAATAAAAGAGCACATGCTTATCGTTCCACGATGCATAGGTTCTGTTTCTGACCGTTGAGAAAATGGCCGGATTGATCCAAAATCCGTCCAAAGAAGCTCAAAGAGTGGTGATTCAGTTTCTTTCATTTGAAGGATGTCGACCAGTGGACATTCATCGAAGGATGCAGGCAGCATACGTTAACAAATGTGTGTCAAAGACAACAGTGACAGACTGGGCACAAATGTTTTGGAAAGGACGTCAGTTCATGACAGATCTTCGACAGCCGGGTCAAGTGCATATTGTTGCAACAGAAAAAACCATCCCCGAAATTGATGCTACAGTACAGATGAACCGTTGTTGAAGCATACGTTCGCTAGCGAAAGAATTTGATATGTCAATTAGGACAATTCAAAAGGTCGTTCATAAGAAACTGCAATATCGGAAGGTGTGTTCACAGTGGGTACCACGGATGTTGTCTGACCACCAAAAAGAGGAACGCATGTGATGGTGTTTGAACCATTTGCTGCATTACAGAGTGGAGGGTTTGCATTTCTCTTCCGCATAGTGGCAGGCGATGAATCATGGTGTCACCACTTTGAGCCGAGCAGCAAAAGAAAGAGCATGCAATGGAGGAATCTGGATCACCAAGAGCCAAAAAATTAAAGTTACAGGTTTCCGCTGGTAAGGTTATGCTGAACGCATTTTTTTACCATGAAGGGCTATTGTTGGTCGACTTTAAAGAACCTGGTGTCAACATCAACTCTACCCACTACTTGCAAACTTTAGACAAGCTGCAAAACGCCATCAAGAATAAACGACCTGGCATGCTTTCTTGCTGTGTGATTTTGTTGCACGATAATGCTCGTCCGCATGTCGCAAAGATTGTGCAGGAAGCATTAGCAAGGAAGAAGTGGGAAATTCTGCAACATCCAGCCTATCCTATAGTCCTGATTTGTCACCATATGATTTTCATTTGTTTGAACCTCTAAAAATAACTCTCATGGGTCAACAATTTCACACAGATGCAGACGTAATGAACGCAGTAAACACTTGGTTCAGTGAGCAACCACAATTCTTTTTTGCAGGCGGCCGCCTATCTAAGCAATGGGATGCTTACCTGAATGCCTACGGTAACGTCTTCTGACCAACCCATGGTGCATAATTCATTCAAAATGAATGTTTTGTTTAATTCTACCACACCTGTTAATGTTCCTTTTATGCTTTTGTAATAAAGCTATTGGAACGGGTTTCAAATGAACATCCCTTATACATTGTGGTATTTCTTTCTTCCTAGTGACGACCATAATCTGTGTCTTTTTACAATTTAATTCTAACCCCAGTTGTTCACTGTGTGCAACAACCGCGTCTACTAATTGTTGCAGATCCTGCTCATTGTCTGCAATCAATACTGTGTCATCTGCATATCTGATGTTATTGATGTTTTGTCCTCCAATGATGATTCTTCTTCTTCGTTCATCCGGAGTTTTTTTTCGGATGTGATTGCGTTGTGCCTGTTTACAGCAGAGCTGCGTTCTTGCGCCGTTAGGCCGACACATCCGACTTCTGCGGGCATTTGTTGACCGGGTTAACCTTCCCGGGGGTTTCTTAGGACGTTTCACTCTCACTGTTGTGGTGTTATCCCCCATCCTAGCTGGCCCATATAGAACAGCCTAAGAGATCCTGGTCAGCCCTCAAGGGAAGGCAGGGGCAGACCATGGGCATTCCCCGCCATCCAAGGAGGCTTCCATACTTGCAGAGCCAACACACAGCGCTCTGGTACTGGGCTCACCCAAGGAATCGTCACGTCCTGCACATGGCTGCTTAGCCTCACTTCCGTATATTGGGCCTTCCGTTCACCATAGGCTGTTCTACCAGAAACCAGAAGAATGCAGTGTGCAGATGACATCCACACAGTGAGCTTTCGATTCGGACTTTCCGCACAATGGATTTGCTATCCGAGCAATATTCCATTTCGTGCCACTAGGACACTTTTTCCACCTTTTTTGAAAGCCCACACAGTGAGCTTTTGATTCGGACTTTCCACGTAATGGATTTGCTATCCAAGCAATATTCCATTTCGTGCCACTAGGACACTTTTCCACCTTTTATGAAGCCCACACAGCGAGCTTTCGATTTGGACTTTCCACATAATGGATTTGCTATCCAAGCAATATTCCATTTCATGCCTCTGGGTCTTCATGCACCTTTAAATGTCAACCTGTATGTAGTTAAAAGTAAGCTGCGGTCAACTTGAGCTTGTTGATATCTCCATAGAGCTTGTCCTCAAATGAAGCAGGTGTGGGCCAAAATATCTTTCTCTGTTCTGCATACGTTGGGCAATCCTGCAGCAAATGTTTTGCTGTCATTTTTCCAGTTCTACAATTACATTCATCGGTATCTCCTATCTTTAGTTTATTGAACAAGTGGTATTTCAGCCTGTTATGTCCTGTGCGGAGTCTGAAGATTGCTACTTGTTCTCTTCGGTCGAGTTTGTAATATGCATCATCCTTCTGATGGCCTGGATGCTCTGATTCCCATTTGGTTCTATAAGTGCTTTTTATCAACCTCTTTGCCTCATTATAGGTTATGTCTATGTCAGGCTGTGGTAGTCGTCCGCCCTCTTTTGCCAGTCTGTCAGCCTCTTCGTTTCCAGGTATACTGCAATGTGATGGGATCCACTGTATTACAACTTTTTTGGATTTCTGGCATAGACCATGGAGTGTTGCTCGTAGGTCAGCTAGTTCTGTGCTGTTATTGCTCTTCAGTATTGAGACAGCTGACTTTGCATCTGTGAAGATAGCTATTTGCTTCTCTTTATTTTCCTCCATCAGGAGCATTTCTGCTGCAGTTTTCAGAGCCTCTACCTCCGCTTTGAAGTTACTTGAAAATTTTCCAGTTGCCATTGAATGTGTTTTTTTCACTCCATTTTTTAAATTTAGGAGAATTCCTCCTCCTCCATTCTCTATTGAATTTTTGGCTGATCCATCTGTATATGCATGGGTCCAATTCCTGCTTGGGTAATGTTCTTTTATGTAGTTTAGGGTTATTTCTCTTCTTTCGGTTTCATGCTGAGTGTTCTTTTTCTCAATACCAGGAATGTTTTCTATCATCTCAGGCAGTTGCTGCTGTCTCCAAGCTGGGAACTTGTGTGCATTGTAAATGGGCTTGACTGTTGATATGTTAAGTATAGGATCTGCCCTAATCCTTCGTTTTGCAGTTTCTACAAAGTTGGTACGCTTCAGTCTTCCCTTTCCAAAACCATTAAATCTGTTGTACATAGGGTGGTCTGTCAATCTTCTGAATTTTTCTGCTTGTTGCTGGGCTCTGCTATCTCTTCTATCCTGCATTGGTTGTAAACAAGTGATCTTTTCTAGTTCATTAATAGGCGTTGTCTTCAGGCTTCCAGTTATGATTCGCATTCCTTGGTTTTGGACTCTACTTATTTTGTTAAAGTTTGACTTAGCTGCTGTTGCCCAAGCTGCAATGCCATATTCCAGTACTGGCCTCACCCGTCCAGTATATAACTTCTTGAGAACTTTCTCATCTGCTCCCCATGTTGTACCAGCAAGCTTTTTCATGATTGCCATTCTCTGCCTTGCTCTTGTTCGATTTTTCTCAACCTGTGTCTTCCATGTCAGGCGACGATCAAAGGTGACTCCTAGATAGTTTGGATTTTCTTCATGGCGCAATATTTTTCCATTCAATACCAGCTTAGGTTGCTGAGTTTTATTTGAGAGGGAGAACACTGTGCATGTTGTTTTCTCCTCACTTATCTTCACTAGCCATGATTTTGACCAGTCCTCTAGCGCTAATAAGGCTTGCTGTATTCTGCTGTTAGCTGTACTAATATATTCTTCAGATGTCCATATGGCTAGGTCATCTGCAAAGGAGGATGTGTGTACTCTGGCTGGAAAATTTTCTGTGATGTCATTTATATATGCTAGGAATAATGTTGGTGAAAGAACTCCTCCTTGGGGGACACCTTGCTCCAACAGCATCATTTTGCTTGTTTGTCCTTGTACTTTTGTCCTGGCAGTTCTGTTCTCAAGGTAGTGGCTGATCCATTTATACATTTTTCCACAAACATGCATTTTTTGCAGTTTTACTTTCAGTCCTTCCTTCCATACTTTATCAAATGCTTTTTCTAAATCTATCCAGACTGCTAGTGTGTGCTTTTTCTCTTGGAAGGCATCCTCTATTTCCTGAGCTATATAGGTTATTTGATCTTCAGTGGATCTGTACTTTCTGAATCCTGCTTGGTGTGGTGTTAAGAGTTTGTTTTCTTCCAGATGCCATGTTAGCCTGCCATTGATAATGCGTTCCATTAATTTTCCTACACAGCTAAGTAGACTGATAGGTCGATAGCCATTTGGTTCTTCCAGGTCTTTTCCTTTCTTTGGGACTGGTATTAGTATAGCTTCCTTCCATGCCTGTGGGACTATTCCTCTCTTCCAGCTGTTATTTAGGACTGCTAGTAGTTTCTTCTTTGCCTTGGTGCCTAGTCCTATTAGCATTTCATTTGTGATTCCATCCTTACCTGGTGATTTCTTCTTTTTTAGGGTATTCATTGCCTGTTCCATTTCTTCCATTGTTAGATTTGCCATCATATATTCTGCTGCTGTCTCTGTATTTCTATGATGTATCTGTTTGTCTTTGATTGCTTTCTTCTGTTCGGTTGTAATATCAATGTGGTTTGCATTTGCATAGTGTTCCATTAGTGCATTTGCAGCCTTTTTTCCTGTAAGCAAGGCATTTCCTTGTTTAATTGTTATTTGTTTGTTTCTAGGTCCTTCATTGTTCATGGCTTTCACTAGTTTCCATAGTTTGTTTCCATCCCTGTCAAAATTCAGGTTTTCTGTTTTTTCCCTCCAACAATCTCTTGTTGTTTGATTTACTGTTCTTTTATATTTTGCTGAGATGGCTTTGAGAGAGATGTTCGCTTCAATTGTTTGTTCTCTCTCTGCTGTCTTCCTGGCATCTTCAACTTTGTCCTCCAAACTTTGTAGTTCTTCAGTCCAGTATGGTTTGTAATTTTTCCTCGCTCCTCTAGGAATGGACTCAGTGGCTGCCTGTATTATCGCTCTGTTTAGACTTTCCACCATTTGCTTTATGTTGCCATATCGTGTATTTATGTTTTCACAATATTTGTCTGTTAGTATGGCAAATCTGTCCCAATCTGCTCGTTTGTAATTCCAGCGGGGCAAGGGCTTTTGCTCCTGTGGAACATACTCCATATTCATTTCAAGCTTGATTGGTCTGTGGTCACTACCTGCTAATTGGTCCAGCACATGGCGATCGATTTTGTGGAGGATGTCTCCTGTGCAGAAAGCTAAGTCTGGAGTAGAAGTGGTAAGCCATCTTCTGGAGTAGAAGCTTGGTGTGTCATCCGCTTTGTTGAGTAGATGGAGATTTGAGTCTATTTCCCAGTCCTCCAATTCATCTCCTCTTTTATCAGTATCTGGGTATCCCCATCTTTCTGAACGGCTATTAAAGTCTCCGACAATAATGCAGTTTGTGTCAGTTATTTTCATGTTTGAGAGTGTAAGGTCCTTATCTGCTGGGCTATACAGATTGTAGATTCTTATTTTCACGTCCTTTATCATTATATCAACACCTATAATTTCCGTTTGGTTGTCAGAGATCACAGATACTTCGCTGCAAGGTATTGTATTTCGTGTAAGTATTAGAACTCCTCCTTTGTGTCCTTCGCGGTCGAAACGTGTGGCCTGATATCCTCTGACTGAGAATTTGTGATTGGCGTTGAGGTGTGTCTCTTGAATGCATGCCACATCTATTCTATCTTTATGAAGACGCTGTGTTAGGGAGTCTTTCTTCTTGTAAACTCCTTCGGCATTCCACTGTAGTATGTTGAGTGTCCGGGGTATTTGGTCAATAGCTCTTAACCTACTCCTCTGTGCCTTGACTCCACAGCACAGGGGAAGGTGACCACCAGTAGTCATGGGTGGACCCCCTCGAGGCAGGGGGCCCGGCACTATCGCCGCCTGATGGGACTTCACGGGATTAGCACCATATCGATTAATTTTGATTTGTGACATCATGAATTAAGTTACGTTGCACTGCTTTGTCAAGCCTGTGGCTCAGTACATCCGATTTCGACAAGCATGTATTCGGGGTGCTTTCCCTAGCCTTTGACTGTCCCCAGTCTACCTACAAGGCAGCAGGTTTGTGTGTCTCTTCGTCTGGTCCCTCTCCCTTGACCTGTCCGACATGGGTGGCCCTACCAGTAGCTGTGCTACCGTCGGCATAGCTCTTGGGGTCATTGGGACGCACAAGCCCCTCTACCTCGTCACGGTGGACACACAGCAGAGGGGCAATGATGATTCCATTTATATCTTCTACATTTCTGAAAATATTTTCACTGTATAGAGAGAAAAGATCTGGAGAAATTACACATTCCTGTCTCACACCTCTCTTAATAGGCTGATATTGTCTCACTTCATTATCAATCCTTATGGCAGCTCTTTGTTTCCAATATATGTTTTTTTATAAGTCTTATGTCTTTCCCATTAATGTGTAGATATGTAAACATATCTACCATGTTGACATGTCTTACTCTATCGAAAGCCTTTGTGTAGTCAATAAAGCAAAGATGTATATTTTTGTTTACTTCTATAGAACGTTCAATTACTGTTCTCAGTATATACACGCATTTACTGTACCCTTTCCTTCTACAAACTCACATTTTTCTTCCCCTATTTCTGGTTGTATTTTCTTCCTCACTCTTTGCATGATAATTCGTAGCAAAGTCTTCGTGATGTGACTCATTATACTAATTGTTCTATGTTGATCACATTCCAAGGCTCCTGATTTCTTTGGGATTGCAATAAATGCAGAATAATCCTCTACACTATCTTCACTGGATTCTCTTACTGGGGCATATATTTGAATAACGTTTATGCTAAAAGGTCTGCTGCTTAATTTAACTAGTAGAACTCTGTCTGACACAGCCCGATATCCTTGAACAGATTATATATATATAAAATAGTAAAATAAAAATAATATAAAAAATAACCTTTTGCATGCCAATATCCTTCTGACACATAATATTGGTTGGAACAAATAATCATAATCCCGCCTTTACAGTACCTGGGATTGAATCTTGACCACTGTCTTGGCAGAAAAGTGCGCTAGCCACCATGACACAGCTGCTCAGTATTTTCTTTTCTGCTAGATCAGTTCCAAAATGCTAGTTTTATATTTATTTCATTTGTTCTACTATCTGTGCTGTCTTTCCAAATTCAAATTCATACCTAATCCTAACATTCCAGGTGCCAATTCTGGAGGTTTTTCTAGATGAAAGGAAGCAAGTTGGTCATCTAGAATCCTTGCGATTTTCTATGCATATCTCTCCAAGAAAAGCCTCCTTTCCTCTTTGTTTGTTGACTGACGGTTACTTCTCAATATGGCATGCATCCTGTCGTCTTCTTCATCCCTCTTGCGAGTGGTGTGTGTCACATCTAGCTTAGCACCTTCAAGGTCAGTGTCGAGAAAAATTACAACAGAAATTAGATTCTTGAGAAGAATACGCAATATATTTTTAAAAAGTCCTAACAGTTGAGAGGATCGACTTCATTGCCACAGGTGTTATCCAGGATGACCTGCCGAAAGCGTCACGCAAAGCACAAGCTCTGTGGCTCTGGCAATGACCCCCAGGAGCCTCTGAAAAAAAATGCACCCATAAACTGAAAGATGTAGCCCGGAATCGAACCCGCAACCTTCGGAGTGCGAGGCAGACGGCTTCGCCATGGAGGAACATATCAGGATGAGAGAAAATCAGAAATCATGAAATCGGGACTAAAGTGAGGGACAAAAGCAGTGCTAGATTTCATTAGGAAACAGCAAATGGTTTGGCGACATAACTATGTTACCAAGTGACATTACTGACAATATACCACAACAAGCAATGATGTACAAACCAGATGGCATCAGAAGATGTAAATGATGGACAGAGTGATAACTGAATCCATGGTAATCCCAATATATGAAACCTATAAATGGGCACTCTCCTGCTGTTTATGCTTCACCTCGACACCGCAAGGTATAATAGGAGCATGATAAGATGAGAGATACCGTCAGTGTATTTGACTTCTTGTATTTGTGTAAGATGTGCTTCTTCTAGACAGATTCTGTCTACCTGTGGGTAGGTTTTCTTTCCTAGCAGTTTTTCCTGGGCACTTTCCTTACAAACTGCTCTTTGCTTTTTCCAACTGACATGGGATTTTTAGCTTCCATACAGAACCTCCTGTTTTTTATGCACAGTGAATCTGTGCGGGCTGTTGTTTGTCGAGACTCCTGTCTTTTCCACTTTTCACATTGGGCAGTGGGGAGCGTTTTATGTGATATTCACTGGCACAGGAACGGAGCATAATGGGGACGACCCGTTGCTGTGAAGTTGGAACCGTGACTAACTAACTAACTAACCTCATGTTTTTAGTCCTTATTGGAGAAAGCTAGGTGTCTGATCTTCTTCTTCTTCTTCGTTCATCCGGATTTTTTTTTTCCGGATGTGATTGCATTGTGCCTGTTTACAGCAGAGCTGCGTTCTTGCGCCGTTAGGCTGACACATCCGACTTCTGCGGGCATTTGTTGACCGGGTTAACCTTCCCGGGGTGTCTGATCTAATACCCAAGAGATCAGGGGGACCAGTTATCATTAGATTCCCAGCCTTATACTGAGATTGAACCTGGTATCTTCTCAGGAGTCTGACACCATAACTTCTCACTATCCCCTCCCCCCACTCACCCACTCCTCCCCTCCCCCCACTCATCCACACATACTCATTGTTTGGTCAGGAACATTTACAACAAAAAAACATACAGTGCATCACTTCATATGGTAATTAACTCAGCAGTATGCACCTGATGAAATGCAGCAAAATATGCCAGGCAATAAATTGTGCAGCCTATTGTTTATTTGCTTTTGTTTTTTAATTCACTAAGCAAATACATTGCTTTGATTTTCAACTTCAGTTATGCTACGTGTACAACACACAAATCTCTGTCACTTGTGTTCAAGAGTCGATGAGAAGCTTACATCAGCAGCGTTGTTTCACTCAGGTGTCTGCCATCTTATAAAAACTAATTTTCAGGACACAATCAAACAGGGTCAGCATGGTCAAATGTATAAGAATGCTTGCTCTTAAACGTCAAGTGTACTGATGCCGAGATAGCAGGTTTAACTACACCTGTCAGTTGGATGAAAATGTTGACTTCTGGAGCTCAGCATGGCCAAATGGATAAGAGTGCTCATTCTTAAACATCCGGTGTGCTGATGCCGAGGTAGCGGATTCAACCCCTAACCGGTCAGTTGGACTAAAATGTTGACTTCTTGTCCTTGAAGGGACACTGGTGATAGGGAAAGCTAATCCACACACAAAATCCAGTCCAGAGGTAGTGTGTATGGATTACACTTGATTTCAAAGCGAACAAGGGCCAAAAAAAAAAGTTGACTTTTCATCCTTGACATAAGGATGTAAATTACAAGTACCCCAGAAGTTGAAGTGGATTCGCTTGATGGTGAGGAACACTGTTAATAAAGAAAGCTAATCCCTAGTCTAGGGGTTACACGACTTTCTCTGTAATCCTGTATACTCTTGTGAGTAACGTGACGTGCGCTAGAATTGATAGCGGTTCTCTCCGTGTCAGTAACATACAGGGTATATGAGCCAGTCGCTCTGAAAGCAATGGCAAACTACTGAGCATAATCTTGCCAAGAAATCAACAATCAGCTGAAAGATGCTGATGTTGACAGCAATGTTCTGTAAAGGATATGCGAACAAAACCAAAAAAAAATCCACATGCAAAAATCAGTCCACTGCACTAGAATTAGTAGCACATTAAAAGACTATGCTTGATTTCAAAGGGAGTGAGAAAAAAAAAGTCGTTCCAACATGAGTTGGTTATTCTGGAAACTTATTGATACTAACTATTTGACAATGGAATGTGCCCCTTTCCACACCCACTTAGTTAGCTGATCCCACGAGAACCCAGGGACAGGAATAGATTTTGTTTGATCATAATCAGATTTATGCATTTGCCCATGGGAATGACTGATTTCAAATCAATACACTTTCAAAATCGATTCTGGTATAATCATAGTTGTTGCTACCATGGCAGTTTGTGATAGGTTATTTTCATTATCTTTGTCTTTCTCTTATGAACTGTTAGATTCAACTGTTGTGACCTCCCATCAAGTGTGTATATCTTATCTTTTATTTTATTTCATGTGTGGGACAGGAAGGCGGTGTCGTGGGCAAAATCTAGATGCTAATGCTGCTCTGTCGGAGTCCATTTCTGGTGGTGGTTATTGTTATCTTCATAATCCAGTTTATAGTCAGTAAGAATAATGAAGGTGACAAAGGGAATTCCTGACACTCTTGTTCACATCTTATTTTCCCCTGATGAAGAATTCTATGTTTGTGTCTTTCTATGTTACCTTTAAGTTAACGATCTTCTACAGGGATCCTGCAGTGTCTCATCAGTGTCCAAAGAGATTTCCTTTCAATGCTGTCAAAGACCTTTTCATAGTGCACAAATTCAATATAAAGTGCCAAATTAATTTCAATGATTTACTCTATTATTATGCGCCTCAGTGTCCTATTTAGTCTGCACAATATGCATTGTAACACTTCTGCTTGGGGATTCTCTTATTGTTGTATGTTGCTTGCTGTGAATTTATATTATTTATTTTAAAGCTCTGATTAAGGAAACCAGGACAATGACAGAAAAAGAGAAAAGAAATTTTAACAACAAAAATTAGATTCTTGAGAAGAATACTCGATGTATCAAGAAGAGAGAAAATAAGAAATGAAGCCATCATGATTAAAGTGGGTGTTATAGCATCAATAGATTTAATCATAAAACAGCAAGTTCAAATTGTTTGGCCATATAACTAGGCTACCAACTATCAGTATACCACAACAAGCAATGGTGTACAGATCAAATGGAACCAGAAGAAGAGGCCGACCATGTAAACGATGGACAGAGGGAATAACAGGGTCCATGGTCATCTCGATTATGAAGCACTCTTCCACTGTTTATGCTTCACCTCAACAATGCAAGGTACGAGAGAAATGAGATGAGATGATGAGATCAATACAATTTTCTGCTTTTAAAGCTTGAAGGTTGCTTGAATAATTGTTCATGGATAATTAATTGTGTACCAGTGTGTTTCTGAGGCCCACAGGGGCAGGAAATAATAGTAACACTAACCTACCATGCAAACTACTGAGCGTAATCTTGTCAAGAGATCAACATACAGCTGAAAGATGCTGGTGTTCACAGCGATGTCCTTCCTATAAAGGATACGCAAAAAAAAAACAACCTACCATGCATGTCATAAGAGGTGATTCAATGTGAGACTGACTACCTTTAGACAATTCTAGCTGTAAAAATCCAACCAATCAAGAACAAGTCTGTAAATGGCTTGGCATAAGTAGGCTGAAGGGTATGCTCTTTTGGGAGATGGAAGGTAGAAGACAGGAAATCATTATGTGTGTGTGTGTGCGCGAGCGTCCGCCAGTCTGTCCGTCTGTGTGTTGTTTGTCCATCAAGAATGATGATGACCATTCATTTCATCCAGTGGGATTGAAAGTATGGAGTCGTGAGTTCTAAGATAGCTGATAAGGCCTATTTTGGCTCGAAATGTTCTTTGACAATGTGGACAAAGAATGCTTGACGTTCAAGGAGGAGGGTCTCCTGCGGTGGTTTTTCTGTCCAGCCTTTTCTTAACAGCTCTTGCAGTCCTGGTTGCTTCACAAGTGACTGCACCCTTATGTAATGATGTACGCCATGAATTACAGCCTTTAGCAGCAGTCTCCCAGGTGTCAAGATGAATTCCAAAAGCTTTCAGTGAGATTTTCAGAGTGTCTTTAAAGCGTTTCCTCTGGCCGCCTAGGGAGCGTTTACCACAATGCAGCTCGCTGTAAAAAATTTGTTTAGGGAGCCTGTGATCTGGCATACGAGTTAAGTGACCAGCCCAGCGAATCTGACTTTTCATTAGTAGAGTGTGGATACTGGGCATGGATGCTCTTTCTAGAACTTCAGTGTCTGGGATCTTGTCTTGCCATTTAATCTTCAATAGCTTCCTAAGGCAGACTGTGTGGAAGTGGTTTAATTTCATAGCATGTTGCTGATAAACAGTCCACGTTTCACAAGCATATAGCACTGTGGATAATACAACTGCTTTATAGACTTTCAGCTTAGTTAGTTAGTTAGTTAGTTAGTTAGTTAGTTAGTTAGTCGACAGATCATCCTCATTACACATCGAACCATTCAGTCCATAAGTGCTCGGATCCCCTCCCCGGCAAATCCTGCAGCGTGTAGCGGCTAACGACACCATTTCTGTGTTGGTTTATCAATCTTCTTTGGCTTCCTGCGTAGTGTTCTTGTTTGGCCACACCTCTTTTAATTTGCTGTTCTTGCAGTCTGACCATGGTTGTAGATTCGCAGTCATCACTTGGTTCTCGCAAAAGTCTTACTTCTCGTTGAGCATTCAGAATGTCAGCCTGGTCCATGGCGCGTCCGCCCTCAACAGTAGCCTTCCCTGCGAGCTTGTCAGCCCTCTCATTTCCTTGTACTCCCGCATGCCCTGGCACGAAGATGAAACTAACCTTTGTCAGCTGAGACCGCTCCAGAGACAGCAACCACTCTCTTCGGATCCACCCCGTCTCTATCCTCTTGAGCATGCTCATTGAGTCGCTAAGGAAACATGCCCTATTGAATGTCTGTGTCTCGAGCCATGTTATTGCTTTACTTACTGCCATGACTTCCATAGTCAGGCTACTTGTGGTCTCAACAAAAGCACCAGAGTCCTCCTTCACAATTCTCCCTCCGGCCTGCGTCGTAGAGGTCCATGAGCTTCTCACATGTCGGACGACTGACCCATCTATGTAAATGACAGCATCAACGTCTAACGAATTCTCAAAAATCAATGCTTGTACTTCCGCCTCCACAGCAGCCGGATTTTCTTGTCTGCATTTTCTGTCTAGTTGGATGCAAACTGAAAATGACGTACAGAAATCTGTTGGCACTTGTACCCACTCCTCGCCAGGTTCTAAGTCCTCCAGTGAACACACCTGTTGAAGAATGTCTTTGGCTTGACCCATCCAAGACCTTCCTCTTTTTGACCTGCTGCCCTTCACCTTCCTAATTTCACTATGCAGTGGTGTTGTGTGTTTGCATTAACTCTGAGATAGGCACTTGCTCTGCAAATCTGTAGTCAATGGTTGGAAAATCAAGGAGGTAGCGCATCGCCCTGCATGCTGTATCTCTTGTACATCCAAGAATAATGCGCATAGTTTCGTTTTGTATCCTTTCCATCCCTTCTATCTGCTTACGGCTGAGAGTCAGGATCGCCATCGCATACTTAAAAACAGCCATGACCAGCCCCTCATATAGGAGACATAGATGGCGCTGCTCAGCTTTCAGCTTTGTTTGCAGGCTTATTCCATTTCTGTCCCATACATTCTTGTACAGTCTGCCAAAGGCTGTGCTGGCCATGGAGATTCTTGCATTCACTTCGTCATCAATTGTGGCAGCTTGTGACACAGTGCTGCCAAGATAGGTAAATTTGTCCATAACACTTAGTCTATGACCGTTCACCATGATATTCGGCATGGTGTGATTATTCCCTGGAGCTAGCTGGTACATAATTACAGTCTTCTCCAAATTGATATTGAGCCCAAAGTTGGCACAGGCATATGAGAAAGCTGAAACGTGTTGCATGTCTGCCTCTGAGTTGGCATATAGAGCGCAATCTTCAGCAAACAGCAGTTCTCTGAAAGGTGTTCGCTGTTAGGTTTGGTTCTGGCTTTCAGCCTTTTGAGATTGAACAACTTTCCATAGATGTCTATTCCAATGTCGTCGTTCTCGAAGGCTTTCGTCAACATGGCTGAAAACATGAGGCTGAACAGTGTTGGTGCCAGGACACATCCTTGCTTCACTCCATTTGTGACAGGAAAGGGCTCAGACAGCTCACCATTTTCCTGTACTCTTGCCTGCATACAATCATGAAATAGCCACACTATTTGGACAAACCTTTGAGGACAACCATATTTCGCCATAATCTTCCACAGTCCTTCTCTGCTGACTGTATCAAAAGCCTTGGTAAGGTCAATGAAAGTGGAGAACATTTCAGAGTTCTGTTCCTGACATTTCTGTTGCAGCTCCCTGTGTATATATTCTGTCAGTGGCACATATAATGTTTTTATGTCTACATTTGGGGTGTCTTGCTGACATTCTGAAAGTTACTGAAGGATCAAATCTCACACACTTTGGGAGTTACATTTGTTTGTGGGTAACATTAACATGTCACACAACTATAAATTTATCTTTGTGACTGCCCATAAACTTATTATAGAGAATGTAACATGATGGCTTACCATTGCCTTGCATATGTGCTATATAATCTGTTATCAGTGCATAGTTTTTTGTTTATAACTTTTCTAGAGCAATGAAATATTACAGCCTACATTTTTACGATTTCCAGCTGCCAGTCATCTTTAAAGTGCACACATGGCCACTAATTTTGTCACCCTAGGCTAAGTATCTGATTCAATACCCTCAGATGCAGAGAATTTAATACAACTTTCATAGGTCAGCATGGCTGAATGGATAAGAATGTATGTTCTTAAACATCTGGTGTACTGATGACGAGGTAAGGGGTTCAACCCTTAAACCAGACTGTTGGGCTAAAATGTTGACCTATCGTCCTTGACTTGGATGTAAATTACAAGTACCTCTGAAGTCGGAGTGGATTCGCTTGATGGCGAGGGACACTGATAATAGGGAAAGCTAATCCACATGCAAAATTCAGTCCAGCGCTACTAGAAGTAATGTATGGACTACGCTTGAGTTCAAAGTGAATGAGCACCCAAAAAAAATATATATATACCTTCCTCATATTGTTTAGTTTGTAGAAAATATTCAGTACTGAAATTTGAACTCGGATCAGGGGTCTCCATTTCTTCTACCTCTGTGAGCACCAAACAATATGTGCATGTTTAATTATGAACTTCTTCGTGGCCACAATGGGTTCCACATTTGATAATTCTATGTGAACCCAGTGCTTTTCAAGGATGAGACAAAATATACTATGAAGAAAGATATGCTTGAAGTAAAATACTCTTAAGACACAGTATCTGTTTTTAGAACCTTAATTTTGTACCCCGAGTGAAGATAAATTTGTGTTTTTATCCACAGACAAATCATGTCTACAGATTAGTAAAATATTATGCCACTCGTAAAATAAGAAAACTACTGCAAAATGGATTCAGTAGTGGAACTCATAATGATGTGAAGGTAGGTTTGTATTGTTTCTTTGATCAAACATATTACTCTTCTGTTTATATCTGTCTATATCTGCTCTTCTCCCACTTTCATCTTGAAAAGAATGTTGGTTGTCTGTATATCTGTATGTTCATGTTGCCAATGAGCTATTTAATTGCTCACTGTCTCAGCCTCAATGACAGATTTAACAGGAAAGTCCACATGATCTGAATAATGAACAAAATGACGTCCTTGACACTCTTCAATATTTATTATGGACGATTATCACAGCAGTTACATTCACACATTCCCGTAGATGTGGGATGGCGTGTGATAAATATACAACAATATATATTCAGTGCTGCTGAGTAAAGTTCAGTAATTTGACTAGAGGCAATCGTTTCATTTGTACAATTATTCAATCTGTATCACGATGTCTGACTATACTAAGGTTCACACTTACGACAGTCTGCTCTTGGCGTCTGGCGTGAAGCATCACTGAGCTGCCGTAAATTTGGTGACCTGCAACCAAGCTTTGAATGGCTATTCACTTAGCCGTACAAACAGGACGAAACATTTTCGATGCTTGCTGGAGAATCATTGCACTAATGGCGTTGATACTCTTTCACGGCCTCAACACATTTTCACGTCTTGATTCCATTGAAACCCTGGCATGACTTGTGGGCGCGGGTTCAAATCCCACTTCTGACACCACTCTTGGCCGCCTGTCAACAACCTAGATTATACACAGGCACACTGGCTACTTCATCCATACCTCACAGAAAACAGTTGTATGGATGGAAATCATTCTACGTTTATTACAGGCGAATCCGCTCGTACATATACAATCGGGCAGTAATGGCCTATTCACTTCTCCACTGCTCGCCTCTCAAAACCCACACATAAACCAATACAGTCTTCACTCTCGCTATTTCTAACATACGTCCTCATAAACTACACAATGGCTAGGAAGATCACACAAGTCCTGTCTGGCTGACTGTCGAGTCCCGTCTGTCCCAAGTTTACACGGCTCGCTGGGTTGCTCGCCCTAAAGTCCTGTGCGGTCAGCAGAACTACGTGCTGTGTCACCTGTCACGTAGTCCAGTCGTCCAGTACTCGCTAACCTGGGGTTGTACTACTGTTCAATATGTTTACGGGAGTTCTCCTGTGAACTAATGTTCCCTGTCCTATCCTCGGGGTTGGTCCCTGCTGTGTCCTAGATATGACACGTCCGTGTCCTAGTCTACGTCCTGTCCTATACCTATTCTAAGTTATACCTTCTTGTACTGTCTCTTTCTATCTATTCCCTTGTAAAGGTCCTTATCTACGTCCTGTCTCTGTCCTTCCCCTACTTCTGTCTCTTGTCCTATTATGTCCTGTTCCACACTTTGACAAGCATACTATATTCTAATTGTCCCATTAACCCTTCTGTCCCATAGGGCTGTTATTTTATGCCGCAGACCCTAGCATTAATTTAAAGTAACCACCTTTTAGGATGTTAGTAGCATATCTTTTTCAGGACATTACAGTCAACCCAAGCATTTTTTGGCTGTTTGTGATCTCTTGACAAGTTTACATTCAGTAATTTGCCATTGCTTTCTGATTGACCCATACTATTTTATGAGAAAAAAAAAATCAATGCAAGGCGGTCAACTGCCACATCGTCCACAGCTGTGTTTCGAACGCTGTATCATGAACTGCGTCAGTAACCCCTTTGCCACGGAGCCGGCTTAGGATGTAAAGAGTCAAATAAAGGGCCCCTTTCCACACTATGACGTATGTTTGGTATATAGTGTTAGCTCCCTATATTTAGAGCACTCAGCTCTCAGTGTGTAATGTAGTCAATATAATGCCAGCCGTCTTTACTTCCTGGCAATTTTTCTGGCACCCAATATAGGCCGGGTCGACCTGACTGACAGCCCAGGTCAATGAAGAAACGTCTCACCTCAAAATGGATTCAAACACAAGACCACCAGGCCGCCTGGCAGGCAAGCATGCTATTGACTGCACTACTATGGCTCTCTAATGCTTGGGATAGAATGAGTTAAAGTAATAGCTGCATTGGAGTGGGGGAGTTAATATGATAATAATATTGCCAAGGAAGCATTGTTCTAGAATGGTGTAGACAAGTTGTTAATCCTGAGTTTAAAGAAATCTTCCAGTGCAAGTGTCAATTTACCTGAATTATTGCCACCATTGTGTAGCTAGACAGCTCAATTAATAGTGAGATTTATGTTACAATGTTTGTAATAGTTAAAATGGGTATATAAAGTGAGCAGCTATTGAATAGATCAAGCAAGGATTAAGACATGGATGTGTTTTGTAGCAGGATCTTTTTTCTCAAATAGCAAAATAATAATAAGAGAACTCAACAATACACCAGGAATAAGAGTCGGATGTTTGACAATCAATCTCTGCTATGTAGGTGACAGAGCATTGATAGCTGAAACACAAAAGGCCTGCAGCAATTGTTTGACTTTAGTAATAGCGAGTACACAAAATGACTTTCCTTGATCGAGAAAATATAACAATGGTTTAATCAATTAAAAATGATAAAACAAAAATAATATAAATGCTTAACCAAGGCTATAAATTTAATAAGATTTTAGGGTTTCCAGGGGGAGGGGGGGGGGGGGGAATTAAGATTATTTCAAGATCGCACTAATACAAGAACTGGTTACTTGATACTGTTTTTCCCTCAAAATTTTATGGTTCTGTACTTCTCGCCTAATGAAATTCGTTTTATAACGTAAGTAGACCCGCAAATCACGTTTTATGTAGATGTCTAGACTTGTTCTAGTATGTGTTATTAAATTTAGCTTTCATCTTTATGTATACTGGGGGGAGGGGGGGGGGGGGGGGAGAGAGAAGAAGATTTATAGGGAGGAAATTTGAAAGGGGGGAATGACGAAATAATCTTAATTCCCCCCTGGAAACCCTAAAATTACCCGGGGGTGGGTGGGGGGGGGGGGGGATTCCCCACCGGTAGAGAACCACTGCTCAAGACATTCCATCCAAAGTAATTGACTCTACCTGTTGGTAGGTTTTCTTTCCTAATCTTGTCAAGGCAGTGGACTTACTGCCTACTATTTGTGATGTTCAGCTGCCTTGGGGTTTTTAACTTAGACAACTTGTACACAGGGCTTCCTGTTTGTCACCCGTATCCAATCTAACTACCCCAGAGATAAGGGGGAACTTGCAAAATCATTAGGTATCAATGGTTCTTGGAACAGTTCCCAGCCTTATGCTGGAATTGAACATTGGGTACCAATGATATTGGAACAGTTCCCAGCCTTATGCTGGGATCGAACATTGGGTACCAATAGTTCTTGGAACAGTTCCCAGCCTTTAACATTAGGTACCTATGGTTCTTAGAACAGTTCCCAGCCTTATGCTGGGATCGAACATTGGGTACCAATGGTTCTTGTAACAGTTCCCAGCCTTTAACATTAGGTACCAATGGTTCTTGGAACAGTTCCCAGCCTTTAACATTAGGTACCAATGGTTCTTGGAACAGTTCCCAGCCTTTAACATTGGTTACCAATGGTTCTTGGAACAGTTTCCAATCTTATGCTGAGACCAAGCATTAGGTACTGTTTGAGCCTGAGGCAAACCTCTTAGCCGTGGCTCCCCAGGGTGGTTGTATTCAGTACTAATAGTTACTACATAATTGAATATTTACATTTCTCATGCACTATTTATCCAGTTTTTCTTCTGTTTTCCACCCTGGCAGAATATCCAAAGTACTGTGAAATCCAAGTTGGACAGAGTGGTCACTTACATGACCAACATTATGAGGCCTCTCCTGACAGAACGCTACATCGTGACACCGGTGAGAGATCATTCATACCATGTTTATGTCGTTTGTTGGTTGAGTACATATCTTTTTGCTAGCGTGGTTACCTGTATTCAAGCTTTATAACTAACATAGGGTATGAGAGAATGCCAGGTGTCGCAGTACGATGATTCTAAATCTTGTCCTCCTTTGTTTTCTTTCCTCCTCCTCCTCCTCCTCCTCCTCCTCCTTCTTCTTCTTCTTCTTCTTCTTCTTCTTCTTCTTCTTCTTCTTCTTCTTCTTCTTCTTCTTCTTCCACCACCACCACCAAGACAATTGCTTTCTGAATGGCCAGTGCCTCATTACATTGAAATGTATGCAAATCAATCTGCTTCCAAATTGCCTGCCACTGATTTCAAGTCCTCATCTCGGTATGCCAGGAAATTGTGAAACAGTGCCATCTCAACAGCGTCCCCATAATTCCTCACTTGTCTGTTAATTGTGCATGATTCGCTTCCGTATATTACGATTGGTGCAATGTAGCTCTTAAGAATTCTTTTCTTCACCTTGATTGACTAGGATAAATTGCAGAAATTCTTAACCCTGGGAAATTCTGCCTTTGTTTCGGCTTTTCTGTATTTAACTTCCTTAACTCTTTACAGGGCAGACGCTTGTCCATTTTGTAGCCCTGAACGGGCAAGATTTTTTCAGGTTTGGAAAAAGTTCGGGTCGCGTTAGTAAAAACATCACAAATAAGGTGTTAGTCAACCGATTTTAGTTAAATAAACAACACAATGAAGGGAAAAGCATGCAGAATATGTTACTCACGTGATTGTTGCCGGTAATCCATACATGAACACAAATATTTACGAAATACGGCATGTTGTTTGTGATTTTCCGTCACCTATACGGCAATATACAAACACATTTTCAGAATCATAATCACTTTCTTTAAAGTCCGACTCAGACTGCTAATGCAAAGTAACGCTTTGCACTGATATCTAGCTCCGATTAATAGTCAACTTCGTGCCTTTTAATGTCATTTAAAATGAACTTAGCGAAATCTCGGCTATCACTTGAAGAATCGCCGAAATCCGTTTTGAAAAACAGCGTAAAAATCCCGAAAACTATCAAAAATTGTCATTAAAAGTCCGTTCAAATTGATACTATCGCGTTTACAAATGGCGGCCACGTTGTCAAGCTGTTGGCGAAAGCGAAAGTAGCCGTCGGAAGTGTCGGAAAGCCGAGAGATCGCGATTTTACAATGCATAATAGTATCGGCCGGAATCGGACGCTACGATCATTTTATGGCATCGGCCGGAATCGGACGATATGCCTTGTAAAGGGTTAATGTATCTTCCATCTGTAGTTCTTAAAATACCCACATACTTAAATACTTGGTTTTTTAATTACTGATTTGTTATATTTTATTAAGGTATAAATAGATTTCCACTAAATAAATATGATGCTTATTATTCTCTCTCTCTCTCTCTCTCTCTCTCTCTCTCTCTCTCTCTCTCTCTCTCTCTCTCTCTCTCTCTCTCTCTCTCTCTCTCTCTCTCTCTCTCATACACACACACACACACACACACACACATATACACACATATTTGGTATTTCACCTTACCTGTTTATTCTCCATTTCATTTCTCCCTATTTCATCTTCTTTCCATGGGTCTGTATATTCATATCACCATTCATTAATTTCTTCAATTTATTTCTCAAATATTCTGTCAGTAAATTAACCATGTCTCACACCAACTCTATTATTACCAGTCTCACCTTTGATATTATTCATTTTCTACCAAACCATTCACATTGTTTTGAAGTAATTTATTCTTGTTATGCTTTCATACTATTTCTTCTAGGCCATGGCAATAATGCCTGAAGGTGCTGCTGAACGAGCAGTTGAGTTAGTTGGCCAGGCACGACCAGGTGAATATGATCATTTCTGTATCTGTTCATTGGGACATATCTGACGTATAATTTATTAACTGTCTTGATATGACAGTTTTGCTATCATTATATAGGGTGTCTACCCAGTATAGAAAGCTGTTGTCTTTTAACTCAAAAGTGCCAGGTATAAATCCGGCTAAAGACTGTATTGTCTGGGTCATTTTTTTTTTGCCAGAGCAACCTATAATATCATATGCCACCACCTTGCATTATGTATTTATTGCTATTCTTAATACATATTTTAATTTTTAAGCCTTGGACTCAAAAGTTAATGATATTTTTGTGAGGTAGCGAGTTAACCCATACACCGGTCAGTTGGACTAAAATGCGCACTTCTTGTCATTGACTTGGGGATGTACATTACAAGTACCTTAGAAGTTGGAGTGGGTTTGCATGATGGTGAGGGGTACTGGTAATAGGCAAAGCTAATCCACACACAAAAACGTGCATGGACTGCGCTTGAGTTCAAGAGCGAATGAAAAAAATAAAAATGTAAAAATAAATGAAAACGTTTGTTCAATGTTTTTAACTCTTCTTTGCTCAGGAGGTGTGGTGGCGTAGTGGTTAGTGTGCTTGTCTGCCAAAACTGGTCTGGGTTCAATCCCCAGCAGGGGCACAATTAGTTTTTCCAGTCAGTACGCTATGTGGTCAATCCAGCCTCATCAAAATCAGTACCAGACAATTTAAGCAATTTTCTGGCAATTTGGGAATGAAAGGCAACAAGGAAGGGAGCTGGCCATGCCACTTCATGTGTTGTTGCCTAGTATGTAAGGTCAAACACTGTACACCACAGCTGTGGTGCCGTTTGTGGGACTGCCCTTTGTTCAGGTATAAATGTGGCACATTTTGGTCTTCTGCAGAAGGCAGTATTTTTGCTAATTTTATTTATTCAGTATTTGCTCTCTCATGTAGAGTAGAATATATTCTTTCTGCGCTGTTTATTTGTAGATTGTATATTAAGTGTACTTGCTTTTGTGTCTCAAGAATTCTTGTCTTACGTCATATTGCTAATTGTCGTATTGTTATTAATACTCTGATTTTCCCCTCCACTAAAGTTAGTTGTATGTCCTGTACAGAATGTTGCAGTCAACCCCAGCATTTGTTGGCTATTTATGATTTACTAGGCACATTCTAGTTCACTAGTTTGCCATTGCTTTCTAAATGGCTGATGCCTCAGACTATCAAAGTCAACACGAAAGGCCTGCTGACAAATCTCCGACTGCTGACTTTGAACCCTTGACCCAGTATGTTGTGGAATTATCAATTGCAGTTTCACTGTCCCTTAACCCACATCACCTTTCTGCTGCTGCACATTATTTTCAAGCCATTACTTGTGCTGAAATTAGTCTTGTGCTAACATGACAGTTGTACTGGTGTTGAGATATTTATATGTGGTGGTTGTCAATTTTATCCCTTGGCAAGTGTTTCCTTAAAACTGCTGGTTTCCAAACATGAGAGGAAGTTTAAAGTTACATAGCAGTATATTGGGGGGTCACCTTTTATTCTGTGTTGGCACCAGCTACAAGCTAGTTGGAATTACAAAGTGGGCCAGTGTGTTATGTTCACTTCTTTTGGCTTGACAATATGTCATGTAACGCTTTTGTTGTGCCTCCGCTGTTCATTTTCGGTTTATGGGAACATCCTGCATATGACGTTTAAGATTTTTATTAGAAGTATCTTGAATGTATTGAATCAAGCTCATGAAGGATATGAGAGCAAGCAGATGCCACGAGCAAAGTTTGTCAATAGACATGTGACCTGCCACTTCAAAGTATGTGAGAAATAATACCTCCTCTCATCAGCTTCATCATCATCATCATCCAGTGCCATGTCGGCTGGCATGGGCAATCATGCTTCTCCACACAATCCGATCTCCAACGGCACGGCCCAATTTGCGTGTTGACACCCTTCTGTGCCATGACACAATACAAGGTCTTCTCATAGTGTGGCCAAATTATTATGGCTGCTTCTTTCTTATGTTTGTGATGAGTTGTCTTTGTGACTTAGCTTCCCTCAAAATGTCCAAAAGATGTTTTAGTTTAGACAACTGTCTGCTGACATTGCATGCTCCAAAATTACATCTATTGTCTTTAACTAAGATGTTAGGATGGTCTCAAGGCTTGCTCAGTTGATGAGTTCTCTCATCTTTAATGTGAGCTGTAATAACAGTCTTTCAGATGGTGTAGAGAAATAAATATCATTAAGACCATCATAGCACATTACTGGTGTCTGCTGGCAAGATGTTTTCCTGGTCTCTTTTCTTTTAAGAGCTAAGAAATAGACTGCTTGCCGAGGCAGTTGCCATCTTCTGCCTGTCATCTGCCTATGAAACATAAGCTCTTAACCAACTCATGCCAAGCTCTTGTAAACTTGTTCATGATTGGTTGGATTTTGCAGCTAAAGTTTTCTATGGGATGAAGAAATGAAGAACGTCAGCCCCCTCATATGACGTGCATGGTAGGTTACAGCGTTACTATTCATTGCTTTCCTAATGGGCTCTGGAAACACACAGGCAAGGCAATGCCATACTGAACACATGTAGGGATCTTTAAAAACTGTACTGTGCCTCTGCAGGTGACAGTATATAATAGAACTGATGGAAGCACAGGGATCTTTCCAGCAGGTTGTATGAGAGCAACATTCTGCAAAGGACTTGCTGCATCATGATGGCTTAGGCTGTACCCCTCAAAGAGAAATATTAGTTGCCTTATAGATACTGACCTTTGTTTCCAGATTTAGACCCATTTGCTTGGCAGAAACAAGAACCATTGTTGTAATGGTATGAATATAAAAACATAATATAAGGAAATATTAAGCATGTAAATACAGCATTGGACAGTACAGTTGACCATGAGACATAATTGAAGTATGCATTGAAGCATGTGTTTACAGAATATTGTTATTTTTCAGCTTACAGGAAACATTCACAGTACGATGCTATAGATCCAGACATTCCATATGCACTAGTTCTCCCAGACTGCTGTTTTGTGCACCATTCAGATGCATGCAATCTGAAGTATCACACAAACTCTGACAGCACTGAAACTGATGATTCATTTGAGAGTCCGGGTCCTTCAGATTCAGAGATCACATTACCAGAATCACAGAAAATCAACCAGAACAACAGTTTCTGCTCAGGTGACAGTCAGGAATCAACTTCGGACTTCCATGATGACAGCATCAATGATATAAACACATTTATGGGTGCTGATGATGGAGAGGAGCCTGAGCCGGTCATATCATCCCAGAGTGAGACGGATGAGCCCGAAGACTTGTCACCACATGCATATGTCCCTACTGACAGACTTAACCGTGGGAACATACCTAGTGAGCACAGTATATACAGCAAGCATGAAGGATACTCTGAGCAGGGACGATTTATTGAAGATCATGGTAGACTGGAAACAGTCAGAGATGATGGCCAGTTCACGTTGAGCATTGAGATCAAGGTAGGCGTGTGATATGTTTTATTTTAAATGTCTGCCACATCAGCCTGTAACAGTGTTATGTCATGGTGTCATTCACATGTCATTCATGCTGTCATGCCATCCATAAACAGCTTTGTCAAAATCTACCATCTCTCCCCCGATGTGTCTCCACCTTGCCGTGGTGGGGGAGCTTGCGTGTCCCATCGACCCCATGTGCTTGCCGATGGGTGAAAAACTACATACATATCGGACAGCATATGGGATAGGGACCAGACTAAGAGAGACACAACCTGCTGCTCTGCAGGTGAGACTGAGGATAGCAGTCTAAAATTTAAATCAGGCGCACGAAGGCAGAAGTTCTTGGTCCGGACAAAACACTAAAGGCTCCCTGTCGAGGGCTGTGGCTGAACGCCTCTAAGCCACAAACCCTCGGACCTGAGAGCCGGGCCGATAGTCACCTCTCGAAAAATAAAGGCGTGATACTGAGCAAGCTACATGCTCAGGTCTGATAGAAGTTCGAAGGCTCTCAGCTGGGGGATATGAGAGATTCCCGGATGAGAGGCCAGGCCGTTTCTCGTTCACCGCTGCACGAAGGTAAGGTGCTGATCCGGCAGCACAATAGCCTACCTCGTGAGCGAGTACAAAAAGTCAAAAAGTGCCCCAGTCGAAGAAAGTGGCTGCGAAAACTGTATCTAACTCATAGAGAGGTAGACAAAAGTGGAAGAACGTCTCAATGACGCAAAATGGAACGCACGGCGAGCGAACCTATTGTGTGGTCCGAAGTCAAAAGCGTGGGTGTCGCTTGCAGTCTGACCGTCCCTGGTGTGTGCTTGAGCGATCAGTGGCAAACGAGTTGCCCAACACATGGAAGTGAGGAACTAAAGCAGCCATGAGCAGGACGTGGCAACTCCTCGGGTGAGCCCAGTAACAGAGCAATATGTGCCGGCTCTGCAATTATGGAATCCTCCTTGGATAGCGAGGGAATGCTCATGGTCTGCCCCTGCCTTCCCTTGAGGGCCGACCACGATGTCGTTCATCGTTCTATCTTGACCAGCTGAGATGTTAGCGACATCACAACAGTCCAACGTGCCTCGAAACCAGAAGATGGCTAACCTCATTAAAAAATGCCCGCCGAAGTCGGAAGTGTCGTCCTACGGGTGGCAAACTAAAAATTGACACTACGCAATTACGTCCGAGTGAAATGTCTCGTCCGAATGTCTCTCGTGCTAGGAACAGCTCTGACTACCTAGTTTCCGAATGCCGCTCTTGTTCGGAACAGCTCTGACTGGGTAGTTTTCCGAATGTCTGTTGAGCCTGGAAAAGCTCTGATGGGCGCAACGACAAGCACATGTCCGAAAACTCGCTGAGTGGATGCCGTCTGCAAACCTGTCTGGTTTGTGCGGGAATGACCCGGGGAAACGAAATGACCAATATATTGAAGTGAGGATTTAAAGCAGCCATGAGCAGGACGTGACGATCTCCCTCGGTGAGCCCAGATCCAGGGCGTTATATGTCGGCCCTGCAACTATGGAAGCAACCTTGGATGGCGGAAAATGCTATGGACTGTCCCTGCCTTCCTTTGAGGGATGACCGTTGTCTTCGACCGTTCCACCTTGGCCAGCATGGTTGCAGATGGCGCCACAAAAGTGAGAGTCTCCCAGGAATGCTACCTGGTCAAAAATGCACGCTAAAGTCGATGTGTTGGCCTATGGGTTTCGGCCCAAGGGCGCATAACAGACACACCGCAATCACATCTGAAAAAACACTCCGGATGAACGAAAAGAAGAAGAAAATCTACCATATTGGTCTCTAAATAAATGTTATGCCATGGTGTTATTCATATGTCATGCATCCATCCATATGCCATGGCATCATCCACATGTCATCACAATCAACTTTGTCCAGAGTTTTCAGTCCATTCAGTGTTCATACAGCAGGAATAGCATGGCTAAGGGGTTTTGGTATAAACCTCTGACACAGAAGTTGCCTGGTTCACCCCCAACTCAGGACTGGGACATTTTATAAGAACTATTGATTTCTAATAACATCACACTTTCCCTGATCTCCTGGCTAGGTCAGATACCTAACCTCAGTTAAGGGTGATAAACAGGATCCCCCATATGCAAGTTGCAAAAAATACACATCTAAAGACAGTTGGAAAATGCATAGAGTAGGCCTATTGGGAAAGTGTATTGGGAACACTCTATTGCCAAGTAATCTGTTACCTTGGACAATGAGAGGAAGTCAACCTTGCACAGATGCTTTCTAAAATTTGGAGACACTGATCCCTGAGTTATATATGTGTGACTAAGTCCTACATATTCCTATCACAAGAGACATTAAGAAGAAAACATATTTACATTGTAAATTGCAAGTAGTTAGTACATGTGTTGTATAATGTTTAAGTGAATGATTTAAGATTTTATAAGGAATTACTTTAAATTTAGTTTGAAATCAGTTAGTTTCATGTTATAATAAAAAAGCTATTGGAGCCTACAGGACAAGAGTGAAGGACAGGCAAACATGTGTTCTATTGGAACCTACAGACAAGAGTGAATGACAGGCAAACATGTGTTCTATTGGAACCTACAGGACAAGGGTGAAGGACCGGCAAACATGTGTTCTATTGGAACCTACAGACAAGAGTGAATGACAGGCAAACATGTGTTCTATTGGAACCTACAGGACAAGGATGAAGGACCGGCAAACATGTGTTCTTTCGGAACTTGCAGGAAAAGAATGGAGGACAGGCAAACTTGTAGTCTATGGAACATGGAGGACAGAAGAACGTGCACTCTATGGAACCTGCAGGACAAGAGTGAAGAAACGAGCAATAATGATGAGAATTTCTGAAGAAGTCAGAGAGACTGTACTAAATAGAATGAGGGGACAGCTAAGGAAGAATTTCTTTTTAAGTAAAGTGACTGTTGTAGCCAATGGGACTGGAGAAGTGCACAGGTTAAACATGAACTTTAAAATTAATAATTCATCATCATCATCATCATCATCATCTTCCACTTCTGCCGTCAAGCGTCGTGGGGAGGAATAATTTGCGTTCCAGCGCCCGGTGGACGGCACTGGATAGTGTCATTCCGTGAGGTTGTACAATGTCTCTGATGTTGTCAATCCATTTTCTTCTTGGACGTCCTCGTGGTCTCGTCGCAGATGATCTTTGATGTAAGGCCAGTGATGGTAGTTGTTGATGTTGCATTCTAATGACATGGCCAAACCACTTGATCTTCTGTCTGTAAAAATTAATAATTAAAAACAATAATTCCGGTATTTTATTTTTCTTATATCTCCCGCAGCCTAAGAAAGCGTTCATGACAAAGGTCACATCAAGCTCATCAGAAATCGGTCAAGTCTGTAGATTTTGTATGCATCAGCATCTGAAGGTGAGTTTTCACTTATATCTGTCAGCTCATTGTTTCATAACAGAACTATTTCTGTCAGTTCATTATTTCATAGCATAACGATTTTGGCAGTTCACTGCCTCATAACACAACTGTCTCATAATACAATTGTTTCTGTCAGGGCACTGTCTCATAATAAAAGTGTGTTTGGCAGTTTACTATCTCATAACTGCCTTGGCAGGGTTTTGGTTTACCACTGCCAGAAGGTGTCTGGGTTCAGGATTGTCATTAAATCTAAATGCATATTTCTGGTAGTAATCCAGTAATTGAACCCTTTTGAATCCTTCACCATATAAATATATACTTAGAGAGTTTACAGTGCTCTAACACTGAAACTAACACATCTCCACAACACCCATAATAAACTTAGGAGTTGGCAGTGTTTGGGTGAATATAAAAGTATTACACAGTTATATAAGAGACAGTAGATACGAAAATGCTAGGCAGTGAGAGCAGACTATTCACGCCACATGACAAGCTTCCATACCAAGACTAATCGTGAAAACATCTCCACATGATTTAACAGCACTTTCTGTAAAGAAAAAATCTAAAAATATAATCTTGAACTTTAGATCAGACAGAATATGAACTTCACAGAAAAATGTTCAACACAATGAAGGTCACTGGAAAAATAGATCACGCACATTTGACAGTTCCTTTGATAATAGATGTTCGGCCCTTCAGGCAGTCAAGTTGGATGAATCATCAGAACCGCAATGTTTCTGTAGTGGGTGGTGAGTATATACTGTCAGTGAAACCTCAACCAGAACTGGGGTTTCTTCTTCTGCGTTCATCCGGATTTTTTTTCCAGGATGCGACTGCGTTGTGCCTATTTACAACAGAGCTGCGTTCTTGCGCCGTCAGGCCGGCACATCCGACTTCTGCGGGCATTTGTTGACCGGGTTAACCTTCCCAGGGGAACTGGGGTTTGATTTGCCTGTCTGGTATCCGCACTGTATTAATTCTGGTGTAATAATAGGGTGTCCTTCACAACAGGGTATAATTGCCTGTGGATCTTGCCTAATTTAAAATTAAGAAGCATACAGTACAAGACCAAGCTCTCTCATCACCAGCAAAAGTTGGAGAAATCACAGTTGTCGTTATCTGAGATTGAGATTCTGGTGTAATGCATAATGAGTATTATTGGCGTCGCCAGGCAAAACCAACGAAACAAACTTTGGAAATCCTCAATAAAGATGCAACAAACAAGATTTATTATACCCTTCCAAGATGACATGAGCACAGACGTGACCTCACTAGTTCATCAATATATTCAAAGAGTGTCCACTAGAACTAGGAGACCTAGAAATAGAATTTGATAACCTTCAGAACTTTCATGGCTGCCTATTTAAAATCCCTTTAGTAACCAACTGGTGTGTACATATAACAACCCTCTATATCAGAACATCTATCACTCCCTATTCGCCCATGGATATGACATTAATATATAATACTAAGTATATCAAATAAATTCCTTATAAAGTTGTAGTTTATATCAATTGATGTCAGTATATCGATCAGAGTGATGCATGATCCTAATTCAACAGATCAGAATGTAGCATGTTTCGTGACAATAACATAACTGTTTAACCAACTTCTTCTGGGCATATGGTGACTTGATTAGCTTTCCCAGTTAATTGTGAGGGATATTTCATCCTCATTATAGTGATGTCATCTGTGTCAATTCCATCCACGAGTGGTGTGACCCAGGAAGTCCATCCGGTATAATTGTGTCCATGCTGTTCAGCCTTCACTTAAAGACTGGGGCAACATAGGCATTTTCTTCCAAGGTTTCCATTAATGTAGAGCTGTGCTATACAGTGAAAATATTTTCAGAAATGTAGAAGATATAAATGGAATCAGCATTGGAGGACGAAACATAAATAACATTAGATGTGCAGATGATACAGTATTGATTGCAGACAAAGCACAGAATCTGCAACAATTAGTACACGCGGTTGTTGTCCACAGTGAGCAGCTGGGGTTGGAATTAAATTGTAAGAAGACACAGGTTATGGTCGTCACTAGGAAGAACGAAGTACCACAATGTAATATACAAGTAAATGGGAATATTCTTCAACAAGTGAATCGGTACAATTATCTCGGAACAGTCATAACATCTGATGGGAGATGCCTTGAAGAGATTAGAACAAGAATCGCCATGGCGAAAGTAGCCTTTAGCAAGATGAAAAACATTCTGACCAATAAAAAGATGTCAATTGAAACGAGAAAAAGAGTGTTGAGGGGATACATAGAGCCTGTTCTTTTGTATGGATGTGAAACTTGGACAATGTGCAGTCAAGCTGAAAAACATCTGATGTCTGCAGAAATGTGGTTTCTGAAGAAAATGCAAAGAATACCATGAACAGATAGAAAAACCAATGACCAAGTACTACAGGAGACAAATGAAAATCGTAGATTGATTAGAGAAATTAGACGTAGACAGTCAAAATTTTTTGGACATGTTATGAGAATAAATGGACTGAAGAACTTAGTGACAACTGGCAAGATCGAAGGGAACAGACAGAGAGGAAAATATCTGGATGGCTTGGCCACATGGCATGGACGAGACAGGAACACTGAGCTGATCCATGACACTGGTGATCGAGTGAAATGGCGAGTCATGACCGCCCACGCTTTCCGGCATGACACATGTTTGATTGATTGAGAGCTGTGCTCTGAATGGGCTCACCCAAGTAATTTTGCACCCCAATTTTTAGCCCAGCCTCCATAAATTTGGCCTTCCATTTATCATAGGCTTTAGTGATAAGTAGGCTACAGTCAGTGGACTTGTTGGGACTTTAATCACGTCCCCGAATGCAGCAGTTCGATCGGTATTATGGTATTAACAGTTGTATATGTCCAGATAAGGGTCTTGGTTAGTGGCTTCTTCATTAGGGTCAACAATTAATGGCATGTTCCAGACAGATCACCAGCCCTGGAAAATGTCTGCGGAACAGCATTTTGTTTTTCCTTGTTGCACTTTCTTTGGATGAAACCTTTCTGATTGGTGATAAACAAGACATTCTTTGCCACAGAGATGACTTATGGCATTCATTGCAACAAACAGGGTTATCAGGGTCTTTCCTTCAGTTCTGAGAAATGTGGGCATTTTGCCATGTTTGGTGCAGAATTATTCTTTTGGTTTTCACTTACTGTTAAATTTTGTAAATTGTTTTCCATGTGTTTTATTTCAAAAGTGTTTTGATGTTGGATGTGGTTGTAAAGAGAACATTTGGGAATTACAGGATATGTCTACTTGATGAATTTTCATGATGTTGAAGATAGTGTTAGTTTATTGTCTCTGCATATCCTGTTTCTTGTTGTGAAGATATACAATCTACAGAAGCTAGGCTTGTGTTCAGTGTGGTGGAGTAGTTATCTGCATAAATAATGATTGGACTGATGGGCAAGTGTTATTTAGTGTTATCTTCCTGTATGTAATCCTAGGGATTGTAGATCCTTGGCACGACGCCATTAGAGTAAACAAAGTACAGTTCACTTATTGATTGGGTGTCCTATAAGACAAGGGTTGGTTGATTGTGAACCGAGTTTTAACTCTTTTTAAGTCTGATGTATTGGTGTTCATATTGTCCATGCCCTAAAAAGGATTTGCATCTTTTTAGGGTGAAAGTGAAGTGACTGCTTTCAGTCTGGTATCAAAGTATTATTCCCATAGGGGCTGTTGCAGAACTCTCCATCCCCTCTTCGAGCTCATAATCCAGGGGGTGTGCAAGACTTCTTTTGTCCACTTGAGATTGTTTATATCTGCAATGTTGTCACTTGTATAAAACTTCAGTGTCTTTTTTTGGTTCACTCAGTGATCTATAAAGTTTATCTTTCACTATTTTTTCTCTAGGCCAGAAAGTTTGCCTTGATATGTTGTATTTTGGGCAGTCTTGGAGTATTTGATCTGCTGTCTGCGGCACCAATCCACATGTGCATATGGAGACATGGCAGTGATCAGTGACAAAAGGCCATATATGATCATCTCCATAAAAGAGGCAAGACAAAGAGAGGAGTTAGAAAACATGTAGATCCACTTGCTTATTCAGTGTGAAGGAGATGGTAGTGAAGCTAGGTGCATTCAAAACAAACATTTTCATAATGGCTCAAGGCACCTGATCAATCTATCATCTACTGCCTATAGTAACTTGCAGTGTAGGGCCAGGCGGTCTTGAGCCTGAAGAATTAAAGCTGCCTGGCTAGTGTAGTCGCCACAAACTGCAGGTTAGGATTTTATTTTTGCCCCTGACAGAAAAATACCACCTTACCGAGGATTCGAACCCGGGTCTCCCAAAGGATAACCCGGCATTCTTGGCCACTCAGTCAGCTGTTCCTCCAACTGATGAATCAACACTATTAAAACTCTCTATAAACTGATGGGAATGCTAAGGTTGCGTTCAGAGCATCTGAGTGTGGTGATTACTAACAAGAAGTCTGTATTGACTCAGAGCTGTAATAGCGACAAGAACACCCCACCATAACTGAGAATGTCATCTTGAGCAACTATTGTCCTGGTGATCATGTCAAACACTCGTTGCATGTGTTCTTGTCTACTGAGGGTGCTAATGCACATTGAATTGAATACTGTTGATGATAAAGTTAAGACAACACATACTGAATTTTGTCTACTCAAATGACTGAAGATGTCCACACTCCCATCATTTTCCTTGACACCAACTGATACTACACTGCTGTTCTAGTACAATGTCTGCTGGTGACCTCCCCTTGCATGACTACACTCACTTGCACACATCTCTGCTTATAAAAACCTCTTCAATACTTGTCACAGTGACTACTAGCCATCCTTCCAACAACTCTAGCATAACATGACTTTCTTACATGATGCCAGCAATTATTTTTATAGTCATGCTATGGCATTCATTGTTACTGCAAACTATTGCTCTTATAAACAGTCTTGCTGTAGCACTTTCTGCTCATGCAAATAAATGTTTTATTATCATATTGGCCTCTTTTGGCCATCTTTCTTCACCGACTTGCACTGTGTATTTAGTTAGCACAGTTCACTCATACACAGACAAGGTTTGGTAACTGGAATTGCTTCATTATGCATGCATGCACAACAACCTACAAAGAATGTCAAAATAAAGCTGTCATGCTCTACATATTTCTTTCAGTCGCATAACCAATGTTAATTGAAACATGTCATGTAATGTGTTTTATATCATACATATTTATCCTGCCAGAGGCAAATCGTTTGTTAAATAGTCCTTCAGCAAGGCCAAATCTTTTGGCTCTTCATAATTTTCTTGGTCACCTGATATTTATTCTTTAAATAATATTTATGTTCTGCACCAATTACCAGTAAAAGTCAGACAACACTGGGTCATATTTATCTGTCAGAACACTTTATTCCACACACACTGACATTTGAGGAGTGATCTTTATATATATACAATGTGTACAGAATTTCAGCAAAGGGAGACATGTTAACAATTGTAAAAGTAAACAAAATCTGATGGGAAAAAAGTTTTTCAAACACTACTTAATGGATAGTGTTTGGAAGAAAAAGAGGGTGGGGCTGGTCTGGTTCGCTAGATCAGTTCCGCGTCTAGCGTTCGTTGTCTCGGATGGCTGTGTGAGGTGCACCAAAATGGGATCTTCCCAGCCAACGTGAGTTAGCGAGGCAGGCGTTTCAAGAATGTAACCGCATCGTGCAGCCAGGGTCGTGGTTTGAGCGGGCAAAAGAGCAAAATTTGTACGACCGTTCGACAAAGTCTCGATAAGCGCCCACTCTCTCTCGATGAGTAGTGGGTCTGCAGTCAGTAAGCTGGTATAGCTTTTTTTTTTTCGGTTAGTCCTGCCGGCGTAGCTTGAAAGCTCGTCGGTAGGCGTCCAGTGGTTTTGCATGTATCACCTTGTACCGGGAGGGCGCGCTTTAGCGATGCTACTCTTGGCTTGCGTGTGCGTGAATAGTCCGTCTGTCCGATAGATATCTGGTTGATCCTGCCAGTAGTCATATGCTTGTCTCAAAGGGCTGTGTGAGGTACACCAAAATGGGATCTTCCCAGCAAACGTGAGCGAGCGAGGCAGGCGTTTCAAGAATGTAGTCATATGCTTGTCTCAGCTTTAGCGATGCTACTCTCGGCTTGCGTGTGCATGAACGTCTGTCCGGTCAGTCGCCATGTGCACATTTGCGCTGGAGAGGCTCAACCGTAAATCGTGAGATCTGCTCGCAACTTAGACGAGCAGCATCTTTTGTGGGCAGTCTCTCGCCTCATGTTTGTGTGTGGTCTGCTCTGTCGGTCAGTCCGTCTTCGGTGAAGGAAATCGTGTTGATCCTAAAAGTAAATTATACGCTCATTGCTTGTCGCTACGCTTGTCTTAAAACTGAAAATTAAAGGAATTGACGGAAGGGCCCGAGGCTCCCGAGAGCCAATATAAACAGGGATAACTGGCCGTGGCAGCCTAACGTCCACTGCATCTGTGTCCCTCTTCCAGTCGTCTTGCCATGCTCGCCACTGGAACCAGACGGACACAGACGAGAGAGCGGGGACGAGGGTGTTGCGCGACCACCTCCTCGCTATACAAAACCAAAGCGCAAGTCATTCGTTCCTCATCAAATCAAAGATGTAGTGTAATGAATGGTCATCGTCAATGAATGGTAAACGTCATTCATGATGGACGAACATCGCATGGCTATATACAAATGGAGTGGCAAGGTATTCAGAAATTTAAAAAAATAAACTTTGACAGCATCTAAATTGCTGTCAAGAGACTGGCGCATGTGAAACAGTCACATGGAGTGCAGCAGGAAGATGAAGAAAGGACAAATTGTTTGTGACATAATATATAGTAATTTTTATGCAGAAAACATGTACTATATACATGAAAATAACTTATTCTTCATCGGAAATATACAAGTGGCTGCTCTGATTATAAAGGAAATGTCATAGAAAAGTGAAATGTTGTAGTCTGTTTATTTCTTGTGAATACCACCGTCACTTGAAATGGCATGCTTATATCTTGACCGTAAAAAGACATTGGGAATAGAATGCCTTGTTTTTTTTTAAAACTATTCTAGTTATCACATGACAGGCTGACATGGAGACTGCACATCAACAAAGCAGCAGCAAAGACCAGAAGGAAGATAACCATCCTGTGAAGACTAAGTGTAATCATATGGGAAGCCAGTGGGAAAATACTTAGCAGTCTATCAACAGAGCATACGACCAGGCCTGGAATATGGGTCAACTACATGGTGTTGGGCATCAAAAACCACACTACAAGGGCTGAGTCAGATGTCAAATCAAGCACTTAGAGTGGCAGTGATATCAACCAGTTTAGTGGAGATGGAGAAGATGAGGAGGACATAAGCACTGAGAACAGAGATTTAAAAAAAAAACGCTAATACAAACAGAAAATTCCCCAGCATGCCAAGCCACCCTTTGAAGAACAGATTTGAAAACCTAGCTATGGGGCGGTGTAAAAGAAGCAGTTTGATTCACCAGGCAAAACTTTGCAGACAAACCACTGATCTGCCCGCGGTTGGTCGTCCCCCTGAAAACTACCCCAAAAGAAACTAGAAGAACATAGCCTATTGCTACAAATCCAGACAAAGGTGAGAGGTACTATAGGCAGTAAATGACAGACAGTGATGTAAGCATGGTTTCTGAAAGGCTGACCAACCTGGGCACGGGGCATTGAAGACACCCTCGGCTCGAAAATACGGGGGGGGGGGGGGGGGCTTGCGAGGATTAGGAATCTTTCAGCTTGTGGTGAAAGCGGCGTTTTGAAAATGTTGATGCTGATGATGACATGCCTCTAAGTATAAGAGAAAGTAGCGCTTGGAACAACTGACACTTGTCGGTTAAGCTCTAACATCAGGTACCAGGGGTGACCTACCTCCGGTAAATGCCTGGACCTTTACAGAGCGGAGGCAGTTTTAGTTACCCAATTCTACGTGAAGGTAATTTATATGACCTTGAAGTTTGTTTATAAAACAGTGAGGTTTTTTATTTTTGAAGTTTTGCATTTCTCTCCGCTGCTCTCCCCTTTCAAACAAATATAAACATGATCAGCGTGTTGTCTACCCTTCACTTTCTGGCCGTCAGTTTATTTACTCGGTTGTTTGCACTATTTGCTAGGCTACGTTATAGCCAGGCCTTAACACCTTTCCTAAACGCAGATTAGACAGGCATTGACCTTCTGCTTCGCCTGTGCTGGAGCAAACAGAAACCTTGGCCTTCTTTTGTTTGTCGGAAACCCAGGCTTCCAAACAATGCTAGTCAGCTGTTTTTGTGTTCAGGCCAGCGGTGTCTTTCGTTTGTTCTTGTCCCGGTAGAGTGGCGGCTTTGTTTGCTATTGTCCTTCATCCCGCAGTATGCCATTAGTAGCGTTTGTTATTGTCCGCATATTGTCATTCTATCTTCTTTACATTCGCTCCGCACCTGGTCAGTTGACCCTAACGGATACTCCTGTAGGAAGTTGACCTACTAAATATTCACATACAATGCCGCTACTGAACCCGTTAACACCCCCCCCCCCCCGACGTGTCTCCACCTTGGGGGGGGGGGGGGGCCTTGCGTGTCCCATTGACCCCTTGTGCTATGTCGATGGATGAAAAACTACATATCGGACAGCTTATGGGATAGGGGCCAGACTAAGCGAGACACAACCTGCTGCTCTGCAGGTAGACTGAGGATAGCAGTCAAAAGTTTAAATCAGGCGCACGAAGGCAGAAGTTCTTGGTCCGGACACAAGCACTAAGGCTCTCAGCTGAGGGATAAGGCTGAACGCCTCTAAGCCATTAATCCTTTGACCTGAGAGCCGATACAAACCTACCGAAAAATGGAGGTGAGATGCTACATGCTTAGTTCAGATACTTGTTTCGAAGGTTCTCAGCTGGGGGATATGAGGGATCCCCGGATGAGAGGGCCTGGCCGTTTTTCGCTCACTGATGCACGGAGTTTAAGTACTGAGCCGGCAGCACATGTAGCCTACCTCGTGAGCGAGTACTAAAGGTAGAAAAGCGCCCGAGTTGCACGAAATGATTACGAAAAATATCTGTATCTATGCTCACATAGAGTGTAGTCAAAGGTGGAAAAACGTCTCAATAACACGAAATGGACCGCTTGGCTAGCGAATCCATTGCGTGGTCCGAAGTCCGAAGCAAAAGCTTACCTAGTTGATGTCGTCCGCAGACTGTCCGTTCCTGGTTTGTGCTTGAGCGACCAGTGGCAAGCGAAATGCCCAATACATGTAGTTTTCCGAATTCCGTCGTGCCCGGAATTGTAGAGTCGTGCTCTGACTATATTGTCCCCGTGCACAGTGACAAGCACATGCCCAAATCGAAAATTAGCTGAGTGGATACCGTCTGCAGACCGGTCTTGTTTGTGCGGGAGCGGCCCGGGGCGAACGAAATGCCCAATATATTGAAGTGAGGAATTAAAGCAGCCATGAGCAGGATTCCCTCGGTGAGCCCAGCACCAGGGCGCTATGTGTCGGCCCTGCAACTATGGATGCCACCCTGGATGGCGGAAAATGCCGTGGACTGTCCCTGCCTTCCCTTGAGGGATGACCATGAAGTCTTCGACTGTTCCAACTTAACAAGCTGGGATGCAGACAGTACCACAAAAGCGAGAGTCTCCCAGGAATGCTAACCTGGTCAAAAATGCACGCAGAGGTCGGATGAGTTGGCCCAAGGGTTTCGACACAAGGGTGCGTAACAACTCTCTGCAATCACATCTGGAAAAAAAAAACACTCCGGATGAACGCAAAGAAGAAGAAGAAGAGAAGAACCCGTTACCCTGGGGAGTTTGTCGTGACCACAATATGTGGAATATTCTAACACACATTTTACACCTTATCACTTAAAACAGACAGTCATAGTTAATTAGTTAGTTAGTCGTCAGATCATCCTCGTTGCACATCGAACCATTCAGTCCATAAGTGCTCGGATCCCCGCAGCGTGTAGCGGCTAACGACGCCAGTTCTGTGTTGGTTTATCAATCTCCTTTGGCTTCCTGCGTAGTGTTCTTGTTTGGCCACCCCTCTTTTAATTTGCTGTTCTCGCAGTCTGGCCATGGTTGTAGATTCACAGTCATCACTTGGTTCACGCAAAAGTCTTACTTCTCGTAGAGCATTCAGAATGTCAGCCTGGTCCATGGCGCGTCCGCCCTCCACAGTAGCCTCACCTGCGAGCTTCTCAGCCCGCTCATTTCCTTGTACTCCTGCATGCCCTGGCACGAAGATGAAACTAATCTTTGTCAGCCGAGACCGCTCCAGAGACAGCAACCATTCTCTTCGGATCGACCCGTCCACTATCCTCTTGATCATGTTCATTGAGTAGCTAAGGAAACATGCCCTAGTGAATGTCTGTGTCTCGAGCCATGTTATTGCTTTACTTACTGCCATGACTTCCATAGTCAGGCTACTTGTGATTTCAGTGAAAGCACCAGAGTCCTCCTTCACAATTCTCCATCCGGCCCGAGCTGTAAAGGCCCATGAGCTTCTCACATGTCGGACGACCGACCCATCTGTGTAGATGACCGCATCACCGTCTAGCGAATTCTCGAAAATCAACGCTTGTACTTCAGCCTCCACAGCAGCCGGATTTTCTTTTCTGCATTTTCTATCTAGTTGGATGCAAACTGAAAAGGATGTGCAGAAATCTGTTGGCACTTGCACCCACTCCTCGCCAGGTTCTAAGTCCTCAAGTGAACACACCTGTTGAAGAAGGTCTTCGACTTGACCCATCCACGACCTTCCTCTTTTTAACCTGCTGCCCTTCACCTTCATAATTTCAAAACAGACTGTCATGAAATGCTACATGCACTTTACATTATCATTAGGGCCCAGACAATTCAACCATGAACAACAAGTCACCAGCAGAGAGAATGAATGTCATCGAAATGTGGGTTTGTGGTGAAATGGGACAAGTACCACGAAAATAAAGCCTTTAAACAATGGACCATGAAAGCAAAGAGAAGTATTATATGCAGGCTAGATTACGGGAAGGAGATTTCAGCAGCACATTTACCGTGGAGATTGGGTACCGGGTGGAAAGAATTCTGATTTGCAACATGTTATAATAATTCAGATGTCTTTGAGATGCTCAGATAAAACGTCAGAGATATAATACCATAACATACACGGGCAATAGCTAACAACATACAGTCGCTTAAAAATGTCGCTTAAAAGTCGACAGGGTCGACTTCATTGCACCGGGTTTTAACCCATATGGCTCGGTCTCTTTCCGCAGCGCGGAAAGCGTCGCACAAAGCACGGAACTCCGTAGCTCTAGCGACGACCCACAGGAGTCTCCGAAAAATTTAACTCGTGAACCGAAGGACGCGGCCCGGAATCGAACCCACAACCTTCGGAGCCCGAGTTAAACGGCTTGACCACTTCGCCACGAAGACTCCCTCTGTACGAAGATACAGTACGTTGCTAGGGACAACAAAGTTGAGAGTTAAAACCCACCTTCCAGAAGCTTCTCAGCCAGTCAGCCAAACCAACATCTGTAGAACATACTAGGTTGGTGGGTAGCAGGGAGAAGAGGACTGGTTCCTATTTGCTGTAGCCGCATTTTTTTTTTTTTTTGGAGCGCGCATTCAATATAGCACAAACAGTGGTGCTGTTTTCATTCGTGTTTGTTTCTTTACCATCTAGTTATGTTACATTCTGCTATTTGCAGACTGAAAATTGGTGAATACGCAGCAGTTTTGTTTTCCCCATTCGCATTTTCTTCGTGTGGTCTGTGTGCTGCGGGAGGGAAAGGCTGGCGGCCACCGTTTTCTCCGTGCTCTTAGGCCTAAAAAAAATGTGATTTTCTCTCTCTCTCTCTCTCTCTCTCTCTCTCTCTCTCTCTCTCTCTCTCTCTCTCTCTCTCTCTCTCTCTCTCTCTCTCTTTCTCTGTTTGTTTTTACCTCCCTCAGCTAGCTATCTTAAGTGGGTCTTTATCGCTTTCCGTCTCCTATCTCCTCTCTGTGTTTTGTTTTCGCCCCTTCTCCTCTAATCCCCCCCCCCCCCCCCAAACACACACACAAACACGCGCGCGCGCATATCCCACCCCACCTCACCCACTTGATCTTTCTAGTTGTTTCTGTGCAACTTTCTTGTCTTTGCCTATTGTGTTCTTTCTTTCGTTTTGTTTTGTTTCCTGGTATCTTCCGTCTCTTCCGCTCACAGTTTGTTTGTCATTCTCCTCTTCCGTCTAATTTGCTAGGTTTTCGCTTACTATGGCTGTGTAGGCGAGCCAGATATCTTTAATGTTTCCAGAATGGCGATCTGTTTGTAAACATGAGGATAATCAACACACGTCTAAACGTTACGCGAGCTGTTGATTTTGGTTAATTAGTCTTTTCATCGCAGAATAAAGTCAGTTTTCACTCCCAGTGCCGCAATTTTACCGAAACAATGTGCATTACTTAATGTACATGTCATCCACACAGTGTGTGTTAACTGAATATTTCTGTTGTTTCAGAGAAAGTCCGGAATGTGGCCACAGACAAGTAGTTACTGCCCCCTCGATTTGTTCTCTGGGTGAGTACCGTACAGTTTGTCAACAGCATTGGTTATTGAATTTCCTTTTTAAAGAAAGCAGTATTTGTCTTTTTCCTAACTCGGTTCTTTCTCATTTAGCTGGCTATTGTTTTATTTCTTCTTCTTCCGTCCGCATCCATATCTTCTACTGTCATACTGCTTTCGTCGTGAAGCGTCGTTGAGAGAAGATTGATGTAATTTTATGATTCTCGCTTGTCTTGTTGCGTCTGCTTATATCATATTCTCAAATGTCTCCTTTGCTCCATCTAGCCATCGCTTCCTGGGTCGTCCTCTCGCATTGTGTCCCGATATTCTCATTTAGAACGCTCCATGCCAGTGGTTCTCAACCTTTTTTAACCCATGCACCCCTTCACCATATGTTCTGAATGTCATCCCCCTTTCGTATTCCCCCCCCCCCCCCCAACACAGTGTACCAAAGATGGAAGCCAAATTTCATAACATATACTGGAACACGTCCCTGGCGAAGGGGTTAACGACTTTCTCTGTAATGCCCGTATATCCACGCGAGGAACACAGCTGCGCGAGATTCGTGGATCACGTCGCGTTGGTTACTTGCGGGGTATGTGAGCCGGTCGCTCAGAAAGCAGTGGCAAACTACTGAGCGTAATCTTGCCAAGAACATCAACAGCAGCTGAAAAATGCTGGTGTTGACTGCAGCGTCCTGTAAGGGATATACAACTTTTAAAAGAAAGGAACAAGTCTAGACGTCTACATAAAACGTGATTTGTGGGTTTTCTTACATTATAAAACAAATTACAGAAGGGCGAGAAGTATATAACTGTAAAGTGTGGAGGGAAAAACAGTATCAGTTATTCGTTTTTTTTTTTGCATAATCGCGGTCTTGAAATAATCTTAATTCTCTCTCTTTTTTTTAAAAAAGACCCTAGAAACCCTAAAATTTCTCTCCCCCCCCCCCCCCCACCCCCGGGGAATTTCCCACCTGTTGAGAACCACTGCTCTAGGCGCTGGTTGCTCTTGTTTTCATTGTTCTAATGTTTTCATCTTTTCATTCTTCTCATCCCGTTTTTATGCCATAATGTAGTCATTGTGGTGTCCTCCCCGGGTTTATATGTTGTGTTTTGTGTATGTATTTGTTTACTAATGAAGGCTAGTCGCCGCAACGTCCTGTGTGTTCCGTAATTGTGTTCTGTAAAGCTGCATTACTTTCTAAATTTATATTGTATCTAAATGGCCGAACCTTTTAACTGTTTGATGCCCTATAAAGTCAGTAATCGGTGGTAATCTAATGGGACACTTGTCCTTTGTTTCTCATTCCCTTCTTTCTCTCTCTCCCCCCCCCCCCCCCCCCCCCACCTCGGTTGCTTTTCTTATGCATGTGATCTCACCTGTTCATTTCTGTCATTGTCAACACAGCATTGAGACGAATAAAGCGTCTGTCAGCGTTTTGTGTGTGTACATGTTGCTTTTTGGATGTTTTAGATGTTGTTTGTTTCTGTAGTCTTGGCATTATTTCCTCCTCCATAATAATCATACATTTTCCATTTCCTTTACATTAACATATTCTGTTCATTTTCATTCTGGTATTTCTTTTCCTTCACATTGCCATATTATGTTCATCTTCATCCTGTTATTCCTCCACCATCAGATTGATGTATTCTGTTCGTTTTCATTCTGTTATCCCACCTCGCTTTTATGCTAACCTCCACTGTCAGCATCTGTGCCTCCATTTTTCTCACAGCCATTCATCCACATACACGGACACCCCTGCTGGAAACTCACAATGCAGCACAACAAACATATACACAGTTTCATGTGCTTCTTAATTGTCCTAGCATTGTGGCTTTCTTTCTCAGCATCGTTCGTCGCTTCCTTCACCTCTGCTATATAGATCCTGTTCATTACAAAACGTTGCCAGCAGTTGAGAAGGGCAACGAACTGTTACGTCAGAGGTAGTGTTTGGAGAGTTGGCATACCCGCGAATAGTTTGTTGCTGGGGGTGGTGGGATGGTTGCGCGCGTGGGACTACACAAAGACCGTATGTAGACGGTGATGTAGAAGCATCGTGTTGAATGATTGCAGTCGCGTGGAACGGCTTTGGCACTTTGTGAAGAACACTGAAATAGAGCGGCATGCTGAACAATGTTGGGTAGGAATCCTTAACTTTGGTTGCTCAAGGCCCCTTTCTAGGTCTTATTTATCTGTATAACTTTCCGCCCCTCGCCTGTCAGCATCGTAGTCGAGTTTGGCTGGTGGAAAGGGTGTTTTGCCCTTTGCTAATGGAAACCGTGTTACAACACGCACACACTGTGTTATGGAGACATCTGTAGTAATCTACAGCGATAGCAGGTGTGTTTATTCAGTCGCTAGGGGGATACGCTGATAAAGTCATAAGCACGGTCGGACGAGAGTACGTCGTCCCCCGAGTGAGCGGATGAATGGCTGTCTTTTTCTCCGTCCATTCGGGCCTACACAATGCAGTGGTCCTGACACGCCACTGACCCGGAACAGACTCCTGCTTGGGGACATGTTATTATCAAAAGCCATGGCTTTTATCATATAGCGCCATTTATAGGTTATCCGGGTACAACAGTGGATGTGTTATGGGTTTCCATTGCCCCCCCCCCCCTTTCTTCTGCAAAACGTGTAAGTGTGACAGTACTGTAGCCTCGTACATTCAGAATGTGGTCCCAGCAAGAAAAGACGAATGCGACGTGTGCTATCGTAATCTTATCTTTTCATACCTCTCCCCCGCCACTGAAGACAAATGATTCTCGTTAATTTTCTCCCCCAAAGGTCTACCTTGTGTGTTTTAGGAGCAGAGTGTTTATGGCAATTTTGGTCTGCCCAGTCACAACAATATATACTACATGTGTGTTACTGGACAAACAGCATCTACACATTACAACACCTGCTGAGGCTTGTCTGTTTTGGGAGCAGTGTTTATGGCAATTCTGGCCTGTCCACTCACAACATTATATATATTTGTATGATACATGTGTGTTACTACTGAACAAACAACATCTACACATTGTAACACATACTGAGGCAGACGGGAAATCTATAGACTTGCCCGGAGTGCTACTTCAACACCCCATATGAGCATAAAACTCACCCCCACCCCCCATATCTGTGTATAGAGCTTGAAGAAGACCACGTAAACCATGGGTAGGCAACACTGAGAGTACTCTAAACCAGTGGTTTTCAACCTTTTTTGGCCCGTGCCCCCCTTCACCATATTTTCAGAACGTCATCCCCCCCCCTTCCCCCCCTTTCGTATTTCCCACCTAAAAATGTGGCTCGTTCCCCCCTTTATCATATTTTCAGAACGTCATTCCCCCCTTTCGTATTTCCTACCTAAAAATCCGGCCCCCGCCCCTACACAGTATACGTAATAATGGAAGCTAAATTTTATAGCACATACTAAAACAAATCTAGACGTCCGCATAAAACGTGATTTGTGGGTCTACTCACTTTATAAAAGGAATTTTAGAAGGGTGAGACGTACAGAACCGTACAGTATGAAGGGAAAAACAACATCAAGTAATCGGTTCTTGTATTAACGCGATGTTGAAATAATCTTAATTCCCCCCACCCCCCGGGAAACCCTAAAATTCCCCAAAAACCCCAAACACTGATACTGCACAACCAAGGCAACAAATCTGGCCTTGCCACGCAAGCAAGTTTAGGCTTCTCTGGCTCCTACACTGACCGGCTGGGTGTGGACTAGGAACGGAGACATCCACTTGGGGCTGGACAATAGACAGTAGAGAATAGCCATGATGTCGATTCCGAATACAAAGAAACCAGATATGATCAGTCCAGGATTTCTTTTGTCTGCCTCAAAGCTGCTTGCCTTTAATTGTACATTGGAGGGTAGTTTTCGAAAAACAACCAAACCAAATAGTAAGGTAGCACAGGTACAGGTACTTCAATTTTAATTCACCGCAAACAAAGAAGAATCCCTTCGAGCCTCATTTGCATCGGTCCGGCAATCATTTTCCGGTTTAGTGTTCGGTGGACTGCTAGACCGATCAATGGATGTTTTTAAGTTTTTGGTACATTTTGTGCGCTCACTTCTGACAATAGTGAGCTTCACCTGCCAGCATTTTTAATTCAATGCGGACTTAATTTGTTTCAGTGCAGATGACAGACTGAAGGCAGTCTTTTTTAGTAGCAGCGTTAGATTTTAATCCGTCCACAATGAACTACATACAACCTAATGAAGAGACATGGCCAGCCTAGCCTAATCCTAGCCAGTCTGTATGTATTTTGCTCTGAATAATGACAGATAACATCCCACCCAATATGACTCTCCACAGATATGAGGTTCCAGAACCTATCTGGCATTTTCTCCTTTGTTTCTTAGTTTGGAGAGCTCTTCCCCCCCCCCCCCCCCGGGATCTACAACTCAGACAACTTGACCGCCAGTGCCTCGAGCTAAAAGCTACGGGGATTCTCAACCAAGCGAACGAAGATTCATAACAAACAACCAGTAACAACACGCGGTGGCAATGAGAAGATTCCTGTAGTTGATCGTAAGGCTGTGTGGGGGGTGGGGGGGGGGGGTCCAAGTGTGTGTGGCACTGTGTTCACGCTTGATTATACAAGCTGTAGTGCTGTTGCATTTTGCGTGCGTAGGAAAGTTTAGCCACAGTGAAATAACTACATGTTTGCTGTGTCTTTTAAAGACACTTCTGACTTTGAGAGAGAGAGAGAGAGAGAGAGAGAGAGAGAGAGAGAGAGAGAGAGAGAGAGAGAGAGAGAGAGAGAGAGATGGTATAAGATGGGAATTCCCTCGAAATACAGCCAACATGTAGCATCTGTTCTGACTGGACAGGCCAGAATTGCCATAAACACTGCTCCCAAAACATAAGGTATGATCTATGGGAGAAAACATTGACGAAAATCATTGTCTTCGGTGACAAGGGGAGATGTATGAAAAGATAGCAAGAATGCGACAGCACAAAGGGCGTCAGGTTTGATTTTGTTAACGTGTGTGTTCCCCTCTTTCGACTGAGTGAGCTGAAGCAAGCGAGGAAGGATGTACAAAAGGCTGCCAGGCAGTGTGCGAATGACTATTGGATCAAGTTATGTGAGTCCATTCAAATCGCAAGTGATAAGGGAAACATCAGAAGCATGTATGAAGGGATAAAGAAAGCCTGTGGTCCAATGATCAAAAGAAGTGCACCGCTGAAAACCTTGACTGGAGAAATCATCACTGATAAGAAACAGCAGATGGATAGATGGGTCGAGCACTATTTAGAGCTTTACTCAAGTGAGACCAAGCTAGCGGATGATGCCCTCAACGCCATAGAGGCCCTGCCAACTCTTGACCACCTGGACACACTTCCCACTATAACAGAAGTTAAGTGTGCTATAAATGAGCTTGCATCTGGCAAGGCTCCAGGTAAGGATGGGATTCCAATAGAGGTAATCAGGAGTGGGCAAGACACACTCGCTCTACAGATCCATCAGCTAATAGAGCTATGCTGGCGAGAAGGACAAGTCCCACAGGATTTCAAAGATTCAAACATCATAACGCTGTACAAGAACAAGGGAGATCGGAGCGACTGTAACAACTATAGGGGTATCTCACTTCTGTGTATTGTTGGGAAAGTATTTGCCAGAATTGTCCTGCACAGACTTCAAGTCCTGGGAGATCAAGTCTACCCCGAATCACAGTGCGGCTTCCGTCAGAACCGGTCTACAATTGATATGATATTCTCATTGCGACAGATGCAAGAAAAATGCCGGGAACAAAATCAGCCACTGTTTATTGCCTTCATCGACCTCACAAAGGCATTCGATTTGGTCAGTCGTGAGGGTCTGTTCAAAGCACTAAAGAAGATTGGCTGCCCACCAACTCTTCTGTCCATTGTGGAATCGTTCCACACAGGCATGAAGGGTATAATCAAGTTTGATGGCTCAACTTCAGAAGAGTTTGAAATCAAGAGTGGAGTTAAGCAAGGTTGTGTACTAGCCCCCACCCTCTTTGGGATATACTTTTCACTTCTGCTGAAATATGCCTTTCGTGATCAGGATGACGGTATATACATTCACTCACGCTCAGATGGTGGCCTCTACAATGCTCAGAGATTGAAGGCCAAGACCAAAATTAGCAGGGTACTTATCAGAGAGTTGCTTTTTGCGGATGATGCTGCGATTACGACCCACTCTGAGGAAGAATTACAACATCTACTATCATCATTCTCCAATGCTTGTTCTGAATTTGGTTTAACAATTAACAAAAAGAAGACACAGATTATGTCACAAGGTGCACATGATGTACCATCAATCTTTATTGACGACGCCGAACTGGAGATAGTAGACCATTTTACATATCTAGGATCAGAGGTAAATAGCAAATTATCCCTCGATCAGGAAATCAACATCAGGATTGGCAAGGCAGCAACAACAATGAACATGTTAGCAAAAAGAGTCTGGGAGAACAGGAAGCTTACTGCCAAAACAAAAGTCCTCGTCTACCAAGCCTGTGTCCTTAGTACTCTTCTTTATGGCAGTGAAACCTGGACAACTTACTCACGCCAAGAGAAACGTTTAAACAGCTTTCATATGCGGTGTCTGCTAAGAATACTTGGTATTAAGTGGCAAGACAAAATCACAAATACTGAAGTATTGGAAAGATCAGGTTGTGTGACGGTGTATTCCATGCTCAGTCTTCGTAGACTTAGATGGATAGGACACGTTAGGAGGATGGATGATGGTAGAATACCAAAGGACATCTTTTTTGGTGAATTACAGATGGGTAGGAGATCTCAGGGTCGGCCTCTACTACGATACAAAGATGTGTGTAAGCGGGACATGATTGATATAGGCATTGATAATGCACAATGGGAACACGTCGCCGCTGAACGTGTTGCATGGAGGGCAACTATCAGAAATGGAATAAAGACAAAGGAGAAAATGATTGCAGATAAAGCACACACAGAGCGTGAGAGACGTAAGATGGTGCAAAATGGTGGAAATGACCATGTTTTCACATGCACCTACTGTGGGCAAACATTTGCAGCAAGAATTGGCCTTACCAGCCACACTCGCCACCGCCATGGATCGTAGTTATTAAGCCTTTTTGAAGCACAATGTACCAAACTATCGTCTGTCAAGACGGAAAGGTGCCAATGTGTGTTCGTGTATGCGTGTTTAAGTGCGTGCGCGATACCAGAGTATGGGCGTGTGGCTATGCCAACAACCCCATCTCCCCTCTTTCTCAGTACCATTGCCTTTGTGATGGAAATGTGCCGCCGCCAGCCCTCTCCCAGTAATGACATCACGTTACAAGTCCTGGCGTTGATTGTACATAATGATATTATTGTGCCGTGATTACCCAGAAGGCAGTGCCAGGGGAAAAGGCAGGTGCGGACTTCTCCATTGGCTGCCGGATCTGGCTCTGTCAAGACCCGCTTGTTATGATATTTTCACCGAAATTAGGTCACTCGACATCGCCTGGCAGATATTCACACGCTAATGCAGCTGTCTGCCTGAGTTTATTATTATACCTTTTGAAGCTCTGCTTTCCATTGGGCAAGACATTCTAAAATGTCGAAGTAAGCCGCAGACGATTTGAAAACAGATCGCGTTGAGATGATTTTCACAATCATGTGAATGTCGACCGTTTAGAAAGCAATGGCAAACTGCTGAAGAAAAATTACTTAGAAATTCACAAATAGGTAAACATTCTGTGGCCGATTGCAGCGTCCTGTACAAGGACACGCAACTAGCTTGTTATATGGCATATGGCATGATTCAGTCTAGCTTTTTCTCACAACGGTTGTAAATATGCCAACCAATGGCTTAACTTATAGGAAAATGTCTTATTGAAATATAATGTTTATAAAGTAAAATTGCAGTAACATGTAGGTTAAACCAGTAGGCCATGAGTTAAAACACAAACGAGTGAAAACCGCCACAAAGAAGACTTGAAACGGACAAAAATCCCCCCATAGCACAAACTGCCATTTTTTTGTGGTGTGAAATGTCAGGCCAGTGTATTTTAGGTAACACGATGTGCGGTGTCCAGTTCCCATCCTCGTCGCCTGTCCGCCCAGACAACACCGAGAACGTTGTGAGCGTGTTGAGGTGTCCATGACTATAATGGCACGGAGACGGACTTGTACAATTGACCTGAGCTCTCAGGTTGGCCCAGCCTACAGTGGGAACCAGGAAATGTATTGGGAAGTGAAGGCGGCCGGCCTGATATTGGCCACATGGCCCCTGGAGTGCCGACTGGTCTAGAAGATATGGGTCTAGCACCAAATACCCGATAGCCGTGGGCGTGTGAAAGGGTCCCTTACTTTAGTATTCATTGTTTTAGGCTGGGTCGGTAACAGAGACGTACTGGTCGGAGGGAATAATCCTGCCTTTGCTGGGGATTGCCAGCTCCGTGGCGAAGGAGTTACGGACGTACTTCTGAACGTAAACTTGCCAAGAGATCACAACAGCAACAACAAAAAATGCTGGTGTTGACTGCAACGTCCTGCAAAGGATATGCAACTAGCATCTTGATCCCAGACCTCTGTTTTGGCAGGCACCTGCACTAACCACTATACACATGTCAGGTGGTGAATGCGACTTTCTTGTACTGGTGCTCACATCGCAGTTCGTGACTACAAACTTCCCAGTGGATTTTGTTTTTCCAAAGTTTATCACTTCGGCTGTGTGCGTGTGCGCGCGCACGTGTGTGCACGTGTCTGTGTGTGGGTACGTGTTTACGTGTGTGGGTATGGGTATGGGTTAGGAAAATATTAACACTAACTAGTACTCTCTCAATTTGGAAGCAGACAGCTTTGTGTTGATTTGCATGGTATAAGGTATCGACCGTTCAGAAAGCAGTGACAAACTATTGAACTAACATTGCTTAGAAAAATCACAAACAGCCAACAAATGTTGGGGTTAATTGCAACGTCCTGTAAAGGCTATACACATAACTATCTTCCTGTCTGCCCCATCCGAGAAGGGAAGCACATATGTGTTGATACCGGATAATGATGTATTGGCAGAAAAGAAAATCTGCCAAATCCTGTGCAGAGCCCCAGGGTAGTTTTATCACGGATGTTGCTGAAGGTTTATTTTTAGAAGAAGTTCCCTGCTAGGCTAGTTTTTCCAGTTTCCCTTTGCCTAAGCTGATTTATTGCGGTACGGTAAAGTCACGACAGCCAATCGTTGCTTCTGTTACAATTCATCAGGTCGACAGACCCACAGAGGTTTCCCTGTTTTATATCTATTAATAGAAGGTTCGTCTTGCCGTGGCCTGACCCCCCGGAAGTGAAAATGAGGTCACAGTTGATAGTGCGACGCTAACAAGAAACTAATATGAACAAATATACTATAGTTTACACCATTTTTCTTCTTCTTCGTACACTTTGAGACCCCAGTATGAATAAATTTAATTAAAGCAGCGGTCAACTTGAGCTAATTTGACATCTCCATAAAGTTCGTCCTCAAATGGAGCGGGTATAGGCAAAAATAGTTTTCTGTTCCGTATGTGTTTGTCACTAATACATTTTAACTTAAGGATTGTAGTAATTTGTGCGTTGACACTCTTCCGTACCATGACCAAGACTGAACATTTTTCTCTCGCTGTATTCCTCTATATCTCTGTCCAGTTGTCACAGTATGTTCTAAATTTTGTCTTCTCATGACGTGCGTGAGAGAGAGAGAGAGAGAGAGAGAGAGAGAGAGAGAGAGAGAGAGAGAGATTATGGCAGCTTGTCCATATATACCTTCCCCCCTACACAGTATACGTAAAAATGGAAGCTAAATGTAATAACACATACTAGAAAAAGTCTAGACGTCTACATAAAATGTGATTAGCGGGTCTGATTACTACATAAAACGTGATTTGCGGGTCTACTTACCTTATAAAACGAATTTAAGAAGGGCGAGAAGTATAGAACCGTAAAGTATGGAGGGAAAAACAAGTAATCAGTTCTTGTATTAACGCGATCTTGAAATAATCTTAATTCCCCCCCCCCCCCCCTTCCCCCCGGGAATTCCCCTCTGGTTGAGAACCACTGTATTAGAGGAACCAGTTGGGCCGAAGCACTGACTTCTCGTTCATAAGCAATGACAAACTACTTGGTGGACGTAAAGTTGCTTAGTAAACACCCACACAGTGTGTTTTGACACCTCGTGAGTATGCACCGAATTGCATCCATCCACCCACCTGTCCGACTGTGCATGCATACATGCATGCTCGTATGCATCGACGCACAAACACCAATGTATGCACACACATTCATGTGCAGACACGTAAATATAAACTCTCGGGCGCGTAAAGTACATGCACGCACACATATCTCTACATGTTCAAGCGCGGACATACATGAATGTGGACGCACACAAAAATGCATTCAAGTGCGCACAAACATACAAAAGCAAACAACGGAATTTCGACGTTAAAATATTTCTGTTATAATAAAAAAAACCTCCATAGCGCATGACCGCTGGTAGTTCATGTTGTAGGTGTCAGCTGCTAACAAAGAACTTTCTAGCAGTAGTTCAGAGGCTTGTAAATGGAGGAGGAGGTGAGAGGTGGGGAAGGGGGATCTTTGTTTGCTAAAGTAAAACCTGAGGTTGATGGCGGCCTCTCTTTCTTCCCGAACGCAGCAGTCTTTCGTCCCTGCGCAAGTTCAGACAACAAACATATAGCTGACTGCTGCAGTTTAGCCAAGGCGCCTAACTAGAGTCTAGGGCACGGCAGATGTCACGTTTCGCGGCTCTGCCCGCACACGTTAACTTTGCTGACATTTGTGCCTTGGTGGGCTGTCACCCCGTGCGTTACACAGAGCCTACGTGGGAAGCCAAGGAGAGTAACACTGCAACCTACCATGAATAGCTTAGGGGGCGACAAGGGGGGGTTGGCTTGAGCCTGGCGACGCCATTACGGGGAAATCTGTCCTGCGAAATACAACCAATCACGACAAAGTCGGAATAGATTTTAATTGGGATATGAAAGAAAGAAAGAAAGAATGACGATGAAGGAGGGAAAAAATATGAAGAAACAAAAAGGTTAGTTGCATGTCCTGTACAGGACGTAGCAGTCAACCCCAGCATTTGTTGGCTGTTCGTGATTTCTTGGCAAGTTTACTTTCAGTAGTTTGCCATTGCTTTCTGAACGAACGGCACCCATACCACTTCATTAAAAAAAACAGCGTAAGGTGGTAGGTCTACTGCCAAATCGACCACAGCTGTGGTTTCGAACGCGGGTATGCGGGATTACGAACTGTGTCCGTAATCTCTTCGCCACGGACCGAGCGAAAAAAAAAAAAATAACAAGAACCATTAATCGGTTTGCCCACATTCTAAAGTTATTCTCAGAAATTTTACAGGATGTACAGGGAATCTCAGTGGAAACGATAGATAGGACTGTTCTGCGTCATGGTATTGTGAAGTATCCCGTTGCTTTTATCATATTTCCCCCATCCACAGACACCTGTGTTACGTTCTGTGTAGTTTGATCGCCTCCACAAAATATCCCTGCACGGCAGGGAACCCAACATATGCTGCCGTAGCCGTTGCCTTGTCCGAGGCTACCAACCTTCCTTTGAAGTGGTATAAACATGTAATCTCACAGAAGTCAGTGCTGTTAAGGAACGAAGTGTTTGACCTTCACACATACTAGGTAGCGACATTATAATGTGAGCTGACCTACTCCCTTCACCAGACCTTTCCTTCCTAGAAAAACCTCGGAAAAGAAATACATTAGCAGCTGTTGGTTGACATTTGTAGATGATAAAGAAAAGTTGTTTATATAAGTAAGCAGCGGATGGTGGTCGTGATATTCATAACCCACGTTTTGCTGATGACACTTTCTTGACCAGAAGGAACTTCAGAAAATGATAGACACCATGGTTTTAGAAAGTGGGGGAAAAAATGTATCTCAGTTTGAATGATAGGAAGACAATCAAAATGGTAATATCAGAGAAACAGATCATACCTAAATATCCATTAAACTTAATGGCATTATTTCGGGCCAAGTATAGAAATTCAAGTATCTGGAACAGGACAGCCGGTATCCCTGGCGAAGGTTCTTACAGACGTTGTTCGTAATCCCGTATACTTACGTACGAAGCACAGCTGCGCGAGATTCGGCAGCGGATCGCGTCGCGCTGGTTACTTACGGAGGTATGTGAGCCGGTCGTTCAGAAAGCAATGGCAAACTACTGAACGTAAAACTTCCCAAGACATCAACAGCAGCCGAAAAATGCTGGTGTTGCCTGCAATGTCCTGTAAAAGGATATGCGGAAAAAAAGAGTAGGACAAGACAAGCGACATCTCATGTTATCATTGAAAAACTTATGCAATGAATCCTTGTCATCGGACTTATAAGAAACAGAATGCTTGCATGCTATATAGATGTTTTTTTCCCCCCATATCCTTTACAGGACATCGCTGTCAACATCAGCATCTTTCAGCTGATTGTTGATTTCTTGGCAAGATTACGCTCAGTAGTTTGCCATTGCTTTCTGAGCGGCCGGCTCACATACCCCTAAGTTACCGACGCGATTCGAACCACTGCTGATTCTCACCGTCGTCACGTTACTTACGAGAGTATACGAGATTACGGAGAAAAAGTTGCTAACTTCTAGGCTAGGAAGCCGGCATGCTATATAGAACCAGTTATAAATATGGCTAGTCTTGGACAGTTAAGAAACAACCAGAAAGTCTCTCTCTCTCTCTTTCCCTCTCTCTCTCTCTCCCTCTCTCCCCCTCTCTCTCTCTCTCTCTCTCTCCCTCTCTCCCTCTCTCTCTCTCTCTCTCTCTCTCTCTCTCTCTCTCTCTCCATCTCTCATACACAAATGTGGCAAGTCAAACACAAGTATATACAAATAGGAAACAAGATCAACAAGACAGAAAATCAGCCTAACGTTTCAAACTGACGGGACAAAAGAACACCGAGTATGTGAAGGCGTAATTTTCTGGGAGCGAATATCGTATTTATCCTCTCCATTCGGGGGGAAAGAAGGCAGGGCGGGTAGACATGTTTTGTATCCCCAACGCGGCAACACCAGGTTTGTGGATAAGGTTGCTAGTGATTGCAGAAACCACAGCCTCGCCTGACAGTATTTTCGTCTAGCCCTCCAGGTTTTTGCTGGTTCTTTGTTTTCCACGACCTTGACAGTCACGGGCAAGACGTGGCAATGGCGTTTGTTTTAGGCGGACAGAAGACGCATTTTGGCAGACTGCATAACAATAACGTCCATGCTTTTATTGTCCAATATCTGCCATACATGTTATATAATAGAACCTGATTTGCTGTATGACAGTGAGTCATGGAACACGAAGAAACAAATTGGACAGAGCTTAGAAGCAACGGAGATGTTCCCGAAACAAATGTTGCTCAACTCACAATTGCCTTGAAAAAGAATTATGTGTGTGCATTGAAGGTGGTCCTTACAAAACTAACCAGATTTAAACCTACATATTCATTGACTCTTTGATCTGTTCAGATTTGGGAAAATCCCTCTTCGTTAAGCATGCTATCACACAACCTCTTTGTCCTCTTATAACAGGATTAGTGCTGTATATGTTCGTTCAGGGTTATTGTTGTGTGTTCTTTCAGGGTTAGTGCTGCGTATGTTCTTTCATGGTTAGTGCTGTGTGTTTTGTTTCAGGATTAGCGCTGTGTATGTTCTTTCAGGGTTAGTGCTGTGTGTCTCAGGGTTAGTGCTGTGTGTTCTTTCAGGGTTAGTGAAGTATATGTTCTTTCAGGGTTAGTAATGTGTATGTTCTTTCAGGGTTAATGCTCATTTGTTGCTCCAGGATTGGTGCTCTGGTTGTTCGCTCAGGGTTCATGTTCTGTATCTTGTTTCAGGGTTAGTATTCTGGATGTTGTTCCAGTGTTGGTGCTGTACATATTGTTCCAGGGTTGGTGTTGTACATATTGTTCCGGGGTTGGTGTTGTACATATTGTTACAGTGTTGGTATGGTACATGTTGTTCCAGGGTTGGTGTTGTACATCTTGTTCCAGGGTTGGTGTTGTACATGTTGTTCCAGGGTTGGTGTTGTACATGTTGTTCCAGGGTTGGTGTTGTACATATTGTTCTGGGGTTGGTGTTGTACATATTGTTCTGGGGTTGGTGTTGTACATCTTGTTCTGGGGTTGGTGTTGTACATATTGTTCTGGGGTTGGTGTTGTACATATTGTTCTGGGGTTGGTGTTGTACATCTTGTTCTGGGGTTGGTGCTGTACATATTGTTCCGGGGTTGGTGCTGTACATATTGTTCCAGGGTTGGTGCTGTACATATTGTTCCGGGGTTGGTGTTGTACATATTGTTTCGGGGTTGGTGTTGTACATATTGTTACAGTGTTGGTGTGGTACATGTTGTTACAGTGTTGGTGTGGTACATGTTGTTCCAGGGTTGGTATTGTACATATTGTTCCAGGGTTGGTGTTGTACATGTTGTTACAGTGTTGGTGTGGTACATGTTGTTCCAGGGTTGGTGTGGTACATGTTGTTCCAGGGTTGGTGTTGTACATGTTGTTACAGTGTTGGTGTGGTACATGTTGTTACAGTGTTGGTGTTGTACATATTGTTACAGTGTTGGTGTTGTACATGTTGTTCCAGTGTTGGTGTTGTACATGTTGTTACAGTGTTGGTGTGGTACATGTTGTTACAGTGTTGGTGTTGTACATATTGTTACAGTGTTGGTGTTGTACATGTTGTTACAGTGTTGGTGTGGTACATATTGTTACAGTGTTGGTGTTGTACATATTGTTACAGTGTTGGTGTGGTACATGTTGTTACAGTGTTGGTGTTGTACATGTTGTTCCAGTGTTGGTGTTGTACATATTGTTACAGTGTTGGTGTGGTACATGTTGTTACAGTGTTGGTGTTGTACATATTGTTACAGTGTTGGTGTTGTACATGTTGTTACAGTGTTGGTGTGGTACATGTTGTTCCAGGGTTGGTGTTGTACATGTTGTTACAGTGTTGGTGTGGTACATGTTGTTACAGTGTTGGTGTTGTACATATTGTTACAGTGTTGGTGTGGTACATGTTGTTCCAGGGTTGGTGTTGTACATGTTGTTACAGTGTTGGTGTGGTACATGTTGTTACAGTGTTGGTGTTGTACATATTGTTACAGTGTTGGTGTGGTACATGTTGTTCCAGGGTTGGTGTTGTACATATTGTTACAGTGTTGGTGTGGTACATGTTGTTACAGTGTTGGTGTTGTACATATTGTTACAGTGTTGGTGTGGTACATGTTGTTACAGTGTTGGTGTTGTACATATTGTTACAGTGTTGGTGTGGTACATGTTGTTCCAGGGTTGGTGTTGTACATATTGTTCCAGGGTTGGTGTTGTACATATTGTTCCAGGGTTGGTGTTGTACATGTTGTTACAGTGTTGGTGTGGTACATGTTGTTCTAGGGTTGGTGTGGTACATGTTGTTCCAGGGTTGGTGCTGTACATGTTGTTACAGTGTTGGCGCTGTGCATGTTGTTCCAGGGTTGGTGCTCAGTTTGTCTTTCCAGTGTTAGCACTGTGTATGTTGTTCCAGTGTTGGCACTGTACATGTTGTTTCAGGGTTGGTGCTCAGTTTGTCTTTCCAGTGTTAGCACTGTGTATGTTGTTCCAGTGTTGGCACTGTACATGTTGTTTCAGGGTTGGTGCTCAGTTTGTCTTTCCAGTGTTAGCACTGTACATGTTGTTCCAGTGTTGGCACTGTACATGTTGTTTCAGGGTTGGTGCTCAGTTTGTCTTTCCAGTGTTAGCACTGTGTATGTTGTTCCAGTGTTGGCACTGTGCAGGCTGTTGTATGCTTGGAGCTTGGTTTGTTGTTCCTGGGTTGGCACTGTGCAAGTTTTTCTAGGTTTGGAGCTCAGTTTGTTGTTCCAGAGTTGGTGCTGTGCATGCTGTTCCAGAGTTGATGCAGTTTATTGTTCCAGAGTTGGTGTTGTGCATGTTGTTCTAGGCTTGGAGCTCAGCTTGGTGTTCCAGGGTTGATGCTGTGTTTGTTGTTCCAGGGTTGTTTGAGGATTGATGCTTTGCTTGGAAGAGCTCAGAATCAGATCATGAGGTTTCAGCTCTGCAATAATGCCAGCATCTTTAAATGGCAAGGAATGCTCATGTTATGCACCTGCTTTCCTTGCGAGCTGTATGGCAGGCATGCATCTGTTGTAGATGGACTTGTTGGAGTTCACTCATCTTGATAGAATAGATGTAGATGATGTCACCACATTCAGACAGTGGAATGTCCTACTAAAACTAGCGAGCAAGGCTAGCCTGGACAACAAATGCTGGGAAGAACGCCGTGTGTCGATGGATAGGCACACAATTGGCAGCACCGCTGTAAGCAGATACAATAAAAAATAGAGTCATATAGTTAAAAGTGAAAAGTAGATCAAATAGGTAGTTGCCTCGAAATATAGAAATAAAAATTAGCATCCTATGAGTGGATAGAGCCTCTGTTCTTGGATGGAATTTATTTAGTAGAAATAAACTTTACACAAACATTTGCAAAACTTGGGTACATTGGCATCCATGTTTTAGAGTTGTGTAACTAGGCACTTTCCTTGAAAGAGCAATGAAGAGTAGTATTCCTTGCATGTACTTTTTTTCACCTTTGTTGATTGGTCAGTCATTACTAATTCATCCTGTAATCTGTAATTCCTTGTTTTATATTATGGGTTCATTACTAAAGCTGAGCACACATTCTGAGCCTTGTTTGTTATTCTTTCATTGTTGTTACTCATAGTTTAGTTTTGTTTTTGTTTCTATTCTTGATTGATTTCTCCCAGTGACCTTATTTCATGTGTGCTGCACTTTCAGTTTTTACACATGTAACAAACTGAATTAGCAAGATAAGACTTGAACTGGTCTCATCTGCCAAGCTAAATGGAATCTAGATTGACATGGGATATCTGGTGAAAATAAAAACTATACAAATCTCTGATTCTCTCTATTCTTTATTTTGACCAAGATAACACCCACCATAAAATAACACACACACGCACGCATGCGTGCACAAGAGAGAGAGAGAGAGAGAGAGAGAGAGAGAGAGAGAGAGAGAGAGAGAGAGAGTCACAAGGTGTTAATCCCAATGTCTGTCTGATATTGTTCAATAATCATGTGTTTATATTTGCTTCGCAGAAACAAACAGAGAATGAAACATGCTTTATTCTCACTGATCAAGACACCACAGAACAATTTCAAGATCTGTAAAGTAAGTTAACTCTAGGATATAGTTTAACATACCAGTGCCTTAAGGAAAGCAAAGAGTAATAACACTGTAACTCCGATACATGCCATAAGAGGCAACTGAGAATGTTTGTTGTGGTACTGGCTACCCAATCCTATAGAAAACTAGCTTCAAAGCTGCATTCATCCCAAAATGCTAATCTTATATTTCGTGTTCCCTGCCACTTGTGTTGTCTGTGCCAGTTCATATACAGTCCTAACATTCTAATTGCCACTTCTGGAAGTTGTCTAGGTTAAGTGAGGTAAGCCCTTCATGCTTTCTCTGCATCACATCATACTTCTTCTAGAAGAAGATCCTTTTTTCATCCTAGCTGGCTTGAGTTAATATTCTTTCATTTTCTAAAACCGCCTCATGGTTGGTTGAATTTGCAGCTGTATTTTTCTATTGGATATAGTAGCCAATACTGTTCCAACCCTCCTTACTTCCCCCGTATGGCATGCATAGTAGGTTACTATAATAATATTCTTTGCTTTCCTTATGACCACCGGTAACAAGTGCAGCCATAGTCATTGTTCAGTGTGTATTGAATTGCTAGCTGGACAATGTGTTTTCAGTTGTTAGAAACTTAAAGGAAGAAAACACAATTTTGTTTGCATCAGTACCTAAGGAAATCCAGGTTGTGTGTAAGACATTTTAATGATATGCTGGTGGATTCTATTTGTGGTGCCCCAACAGCACGTGGGGGACATGATAGTAGTGGTTGGTATTGCCAGAAATATCTTGTGCATATTTCATGAGACTGAGTTGATCCCCACAACCTTACATGTGGGGAAATAAATAATCCTGCAATGACTGTAGATTGAACCCCCAGACTACAGTGTTTACAAGCACAGTTTACACCAGTCACACATAGTTGTGTATTAACTCTTAAAAGTCGTGACTGTTCTGTAAAGGATTTTTCTCTCTGACGTTTGATTCACTGTTAAAGTTAAAGAAAAGCAAAGATAAGGGACCTTTTTACACGCCTTAAGGCAAATTTGCATGTGATGCTTGAGACACATTTTTTAGACCAATCTGCAGTATCATGCCGGCCGCCTACACTTTCATTAGATATTTTCTGGTACCTATATTTAAGTTTGGTTGACCTGGGTGCTGAGATCAGTTTGAAACTCTGCCTCAATGCAGATTGAAACTGTGACCAGCAGACAATGTAGCCACTGGACTAGTGCAGCTGCCTTCACTGTTAAAGGTTAAGGGTTAATTATTTCCACAGTTTTTAAAACTATAGTGACATAAGAGATCATAAACTGTATCTTTTTGTTGGGGGGTGGGGGGTGGGAGGCGAGTGGTCTCGAGGTATGGTGTTCACCTCGAATGCTGGAGGTCAGGGGTTCAAGCCCTGGTGAGGGCCGGGATTTTTTCACATGGACTTCTAGTACCAAAATTTCCCCTGGTCTCTGGGTAGTGAGATCGGACACCCGTGTGTATTGTTGCAAACGCAGAAAAATCCCTTGGCAGTTGGAAGTCAAAAAAGAGTAGCCTAATGGCACTGCCAGGGCAAAATTTTGAGTTAAAAATCTACCCAAAGTATTTCAGGAGCCTCGCTGGTGCTACGGAGTTCGTGTACTCAGCTGAGTTTCTCCGGACTCAGGCTTGAGTTAGGAGTAGAACGGAGCACTAATAGTTTATACCTGTGTGCTGTGATGTTGATAAACTAAACTTAACTGTATATTTAAAGTTTACAGTCAGCATAAAATGAAACATAAATTTCAGTTGAAGTTATCGCATCGTGGAAATGTTCAACCCCAAATACTGGCCTCTCAACTGTTCACAGTTGGGTGATTGTCAGGGGTAAGTTTTGAGCTGTTTCACAGATTTGCTGAAATTGGCTGCTAGCTGATCCTTCCCACTTCAAGTTGTTGGAGAAGCCACATAGAAGCACTTCACATGTGGTGGAGGGTCATTAGCACAGAAACATGCTGTTTAATGATAGTCCCTTCCACCAGAGGAATCTACAGGAGTCACATTGAGATGGTTTGGAAGTAGGAGAACGTGGGCGAGCTGGGAGAAGAAAGGTGGTGCTGTGATTACTTACGCTGGTTCTTCTGTGTCAGGCCATCACTCGACCTTATATTTCAATGCACTGCACACACATAAAGCACCAGAAAAAGGAAACAGTGCCAGAATGTGCAAACTATGTGAAACAGAAAGATACAAATTAAAAGCTAAAACTTTAGCATAAAATTGAGGGGTGGGCATTTTCAGAAAGACATCTCATAGAATAGGATAAAAACAAAATATTAAATAAAGGCAGGTTTATTAATTAATTCATTAATTCATTTGTTTGTTTATTCATTCATTGTGTCCTGCACGCTTTGATTTACAATTCTTATGGTCTTGTATTTTAGGTTACCATAGTTAGGTACACACATTTGCCAGAATTTGTGGAACCAAGGCCTGTCATACACACCCTGAAAAAACTAACTTCAGTGTTCCCTGGCATTGGTGCTACAGATCTATCATGGGGTATGACATGCTGCATTGTACAGAGAAATGTCAACAGCGAACAAGCATTTTAAAAATATGAACATTATAAGGAGAGTATGAATACAAAATCAAGAATCAACATCAATGCACTAAGGGCGTTCCCATACATGCCCTGTCCCCTTCAGTAGCCAATGAACAGTTCCCATGTTGATGGTATCAGGGATGACCTGACTGAATGTCCGCCTGCCTGTGTTTTCCCCTACATGTTGAATGTCCTCCAGGCTCTGGGCTCATCATCATCATGTTCCATGCCGATACGCGTGGGCGGTCATGTTTTGCTAAATCACACGATCACCAGAGTTATGTATCAGCTCCGTGTTCTTGTCTCAACTATGCCATGTGGCCAAGCCATCCAGTTATTTACTTCTCTGCCTTCCCCTCATTCATTTCCCCTCAATCTTGCCAGTTGTCACCATGTTTTCTGCTTTCACCCTGCTGAATCAGCCCCTCCAGGTGTGGATGCTGTGCTTGTTTTGCTGCATATTCTCTCTTGTTTTGCTGCATTTTAATATTTGTTTTGCTGCATTTTCTCACTGTTTTGCTGCATTTTCTCTCTGTTTTGTTGCACTTTCCATTTGTTTTGCTGCACTTTCTCTTTGTTTTGCTGCATTTTATATTTGTTTTGCTGCATTTTATATTTGATTTGCTGTATATTCTCTGTTTTGCTGCATATTCTCTGTTTTGCTGCATTTTTGTGTGTGCTGCATTTTATATTTGTTTTGTTGCATTTTCTCTCTGTTTGCTGCATTTTCTACTTGACATTTTCAGGAGACATGCGGTATTGAGACTTCTTTCTTAGTTCACAGGCCACCATGTTTTGAGCCTATTCTACACTATCATTGTCTTCTAAAGACAGTAAATAAATCATCATTAGATTTACAGAAAAGAAGAAAATATAGGAGGCTTCTAGCCACACATGCATTTTATGCTAATGTGATTTTCTGATTTAAATATAAAGATTTTCAACATCAGTTGTGGAAGGAAAAGAATCATCAATTTCTAGATATTGATATTGGAAATAGCTCTCTCTGCAATGATATTTCAGTTGTTTCATTTTTGTCTGTTTTTTTTTCTTTTTTCAGAATGGTAAGGAGGTTTTTGGGTCAGATATACGAATGGATCTGAACTCCATTTTGCAGAAATGGTTCCACATCAATTCCAGCAGGAAGCATAGGTCAGTGGCTTGGTCATGTGATGGAATGATGTTTTTATGGTCCATGCCAGATAGTGTTGGTCATCATATTTGTCCATATGTACATAGAATGTTTGTTTTAGAAGCTTGTAGAATAATGAATGTTTTGAAGACTTTTAGAATGTTAGTTGTTTTAGAGGATTGTAGAGTGGTGAAGATATTGGAGACTACTGGAATGTTGACATTTCAGTGGCTTGCTAAAAATATATGTTGGAACAACAAGTTGCCATTAAAATTGATAGTGAAGTAGGTAAACATCAGCCTCTTAAGAGAGGTGTACATCTGGGATGTTTAATGTCCCCTATACAGTGAAAATATGAGAATTATAGAGGACATAGGAGTCATCATTGTGGGACACAACCTCAATAATATAAGATATACAGATGATACAGTATTGATTGCAGACAATGAACAGGGTCTGCAACATTTAGTACATGCTTTTATTGTACACAGTTAACAACTAGGGTTAGAATTAAATTGTAAGAAAATTGAAATTATGGTCATCTCTAAGAAAAAGGAAATGCCACATGTAGTATACAGGTAAATGGGAATATTTTTACAGAAGTGAATCAATACAACTATCTCAGAACAGTGATAACATCTGATGGGAGGTGCCTTGAAGAGAATAGAACAAGAATTGTTATGGCAAAGGTTGCCTTTCAGCAAGATGGAAAACATTCTGATCAATGAAAAGATGTTAATTGCAACATGAAAAAGAGTGTTGAAGTGCTACATAGAACCTGTACTTTTGTGTGTATGTGTGGACGATGAGCAGACAAGCTGAAAAACATTTTATTGCAGTATAAATGTGGTTTCTGAGGAAAATGCAAAGAATACCATGGACAGAGTGAAAAACCAATGAGCAAGTCCTACAAGAGGCAAGTGAAAGCCACAAACTGATTGGAGAAATTAGATATAGACAGTCACATTTTTTGGGGGCCCTCTATGAGAATAAATAAACTAGAGAACTTGGTGACAACTGGCAAGATGGATGGGAAAAGAACAAGAGAAGTAAATATCTGGATGGCTTGACCACATAGCATGTTCAGTACAAGATCACAGCTCATCCACGACTATGGTGATCACGTAAGATAGTGAAACATGACCGCCCACGCACGTAAGATAGTGAAACATGACCGCCCACGCACGTAAGATAGTGAAACATGACCTCCCAGGCACGTAAGATAGTGAAACATGACCGCCCACGCTTACTGGCATGACATATAATGGGGATGAGAATGTTGAACATTTCCGAGATTTCTAGAATGTTAAATGTTTTAGAGGCTTGTAGAATGGTGAATGTCAAATGTTTTGGAGGCTTGTAGAATGGTGAATGTTTCAGAGGCATTATTAGATTGTCAAATATTTGAGAGGCTCGTAGAATGGTGAATGTTTCAGAGACTTTTGAAATGAATTTTTTTCAAAGACTAGAGGAACATTGAATGTTTCAGGGAATCTGTTAGATCAGTGACAATGTGTTTTTGTATTAAAGCTATGATTAGCTTAGCTTGCAGTTGATTTCTTTATTATTTTGTCCTTTGCAGGTTGATCAGTTTATTCTTGGATCTTGTCATTGAGATACTTCTGAACACATCCAGCAGTACTCCTACAGTTGAGTCAGACATGCTGAGAATGCATCTGCCTGATATGAGCGAGCAGAAATGTGATAGCAGTTCATTTGTCCATGATAAAGAAGGTATATATTCTCATAACTAAACATATACTTTTCTAGTAACATGGACACATTAGTAAACAGGCAACTGTGACCGAAAATGGCTATTGTTATTTAATGCCACAGTGATGTTTATTGTTATTTTGACAAAGTACGAAGGTAGGTCAGAAAGTTATGCACCACAATTATTATCTCAGCAATAATAAAGATAGAAGCCTTAAATTTGCACCAATTTAAGTTTATAATCTCTTGAAGGTGTATACCAAATTGCACCTCTGTAAACCAATTCTAACAGCGACACAAAACTGTTCACATGGCAGATATTAACGACATACATTACAAGCAGAACATTGTTATAGAATTTTTGTTTGCAGAGAAAGAAACTGTTAACATTCACAAACGTCTGTGTGCTGTTTATGGCACTTTTGCAGCCGATTAGAAGCACAGTTAGTCACTGGGCGCAGAGATTTTTGGTTTCTGCAAATGGAGATGTAGAGCTGGCAACTGTTTCTCCTTCACGACACCGCACGTCCTCACACATGTTTTCAAACAAGGGATGCAATCAACAAAATGTGGTGGAATGTACTGCCCCATCCACCTTACAGTCCAGACCTGGCACGATCTAATTACTATCTTTTTGGTCCCCTTAAGAATGTTATCCAAGGGACAAAGTTTGAAGACAATGAGGGAGTGATTAATGCAGTGAAGAAATGGCCACGATAACAGGACAAAATGTGGTACAGAGCTGGGATACATAATCTTCTATCAAGATGGCATAAAGCTGTTAAAGTTGATAGGGATTATGTTGAGAAGTAGAAATGTTTGCTGCACATGTGCATGAATATTGTGACTAAATTTCATTTGCATGTTATTAACGGTTACAGAGATAACTGTGATGCACGATTTCTGACCTATACTCGTATTTTTTAGTTTTACATAAGACTGCTGAAAATTCATTAGCGAGCCAGAATGAGTAATCTAAATGTTTTGAAAACGGCTTGAGGCTTGAGAGCTGATTGATTTGTGTAATTGTTAGGAAGTTACACTGATGGCGTGATAAGCATGGTTGGATAAGGGTTTGATGCCTGCACTCACCATTCACCAAGAGAGGGAACAACTGGCCACCACTTCCTCCTTGCATTGCCTACAATGTGGTCCTAATACTTCACAGACACATGACAGGTTCCTGCTTCAGACTCATTTATTGGGCTTCAGACACAAAGACAACTTATCACAAACATCAGGCTGATTTATTGGACTTCAGACACGAAGACAACTTATCACAAACATTATAGGACTTCAGACACAAAGACAACTTATCACAAACATCAGACAGATTTATTGGACTTCAGACACAAAGACAACTTATTACAAACATCAGACAGATTTATCGGACTTCACACACAGAGACAACTTATCACAAACAGCAGGCAGATTTATTTTACTTCAGACACAAAGACAATTTATCACAAACATCAGACAGATTTATTGGACTTCAGACACAAAGACAACTTATCACAAACATCAGACAGATTTATTGGACTTCAGGCGCAAAGACAACTTATCACAAACAGACTGATTTATTGGACTTCAGACACAAAGACAACTTATCACAAACATCAGAAAGAGACAGTTGTCATATTTTTTATCACATTATGAGAAGAGAAAAAACTGGAACAAGTAACAACTGGAAAGGTTTGTGGAAAAAGAGATTGAGGAAAAAAACATAAGAACATTCTTTCACCCTTGTCCCATGGCACAGAAGGAATCCAGTGCACACATTGATACATGCTGTTGGGAATTGCAAGATGTGAAAATGCATGATCCGCCACACCAGTTGGCAAGGCACATGATGGTGATGTTTAAACAGTTGCTCAAAAGGACTTGTGCTTCCATGGGTTGTTTTTGTCTGATACCTGCACATTCTGTCTGCATGTCGGGTGTTGGATCAGAGAAGGAGTAAATGAAACACATATTTCATTATGATATTATCTCATTGGGAGTTTGGTGAATTGTCCTGTTAAGTTTGGTCATAGACGTTTACTGAATGATTAGGATTGATGTAGCCAACTTGCAGAATCTGTTGTCCCATCTTGAGATTTTAAGACTACAATGTCCCTTGTTGAAGTGTTCACACAGTGGTATCCCATATAGAAGTGTTCACACTGTGATGTCCCATGTTGAAGTGTTCACACTGTGATGTCCCATGTTGAAGTGTTCACACTGTGATGTCCCATGTTGAAGTGTTCACACTGTGATGTCCCATGTTGAGGTGTTTACATTCCAAAGGCAATAACTAGTATGTTATTACTTGTATTTATTAACTAATTTGAATGAATAAACTCTATTATTCACTGAATTGTTGGAATATCGTAGACTAGAGGAAGAAACATACAGATATTTTACAAGATCTGAACATTGAAAACAACTGGCTGACACACAGCAACATGTCCCAGAAACTGAAATGTTTTGAGCACATAAAACTTGCTTGGAAAGAACACTGATGGAAGCTGTGGTTCCTGGAGGAACAGGCAGGGGTTAAACAGCATGGAGATGGACACAGGACAATGCGGACACCCTGGGCAGGAGAGATGGCCAGGGATTGAGAGATCTTTCTGTGATGAGAGCAACATTCTGCAAAGGACATGATGATGATGGTTGTGATGATTGCAGTGGTTATGATGATGATGGTGACAATGATGATGGTAGTGATTATTCAGTAAAGTAGAATTTATCCCGAGTGTTGAATCATTGCATATGTCTACTTCCAGATACTGCACAAGGGTTGCCATATGGTTGTGTTTTAGAGAGAATCTGCAGCATTCAGGCTCTAGATGATCTTGACATTGAAGGGGTCTTTCCGTTGTACACTCGGCTGAAGGCAAGACTAGAGCAGGAGCCACATCTCAGGTGACTTGTCTGCTAGTTGCTTGTGTTATTGCTTGTTATTGTCTGAAGCATGCTTGCTGTTGTACTTTATGTTATGTTCCATAATAACAGGTAACAGTATTCCCTTGACAGATATGTCAGTGAGGGTAATTAATTATACGTCTTCACAAATACTACATTATGGTGTAATGAGGTTGGGTGAGCAGCTCCCTTCTTGCTGCGTTATAATCCTGGAAATATTTGTTGGGAAAGAATCATCTCTATTGTCTCCTTGGATAACTCCACAAGTGCTCATTCTCTGGCCAAGACATTTTTATCATGCGCAAGAGCACACTGGTACTGACAGTTCTTCCTTATCCAAGATGGCTAGACATCCAAGTTTTAACATGCACAAGAGCACACTGGTACTGACAGTTCTTCTTCCTTATCCAAGATGGCTAGCACACTGGTACTGACAGTTCTTCCTTATCCAAGATGGCTAGACATCCAAGTTTTAACATGCGCAAGAGCACCCTGGTACTGACAGTTCTTCTTCCTTATCCAAGATGGCTAGCACCCTGGTACTGACAGTTCTTCTTCCTTATCCAAGATGGCTAGCACACTGGTACTGACAGTTCTTCTTCCTTTTCCAAGATGGCTAGACTTCCAATCCACAAGGTCTGTAGGGTCAGTGGAGAAGGTGTCACCCTCGAGTTACTTGTATTCTCCCATAGTGCCCTTTTGACAAGACTGGATGAATCCAGTTACTTGTGTAATCCTGCTACTACTGGGGATTGAAGCCCAAACATCTGTGTCAGTAAAGAATGTTATGCTACCTTGAATCCCAGTTATGTATTTCAGTTGCAATAGTGATGCAGTTCAAAGGAAACTTTGTAAATATAACTGAAGGTCATGGTCTAAATTCTTTGTGTGTGTCATGAGAAGAGGAAAGCTGGGGTTTATTGTATCATCTAACAATACGAAAACAGAAACGAGCGGTGGCAGGGCTGGGGAAAAAAGGCTACTATTGTGTTTTGGAAAACAGAAAGAATTGCTAAACTCACAAGAAAAATAAACTCATTTATGTGTGAATTGAAATGATTGGGAAAAGCTGCCTGCTTCACCAGGGAGACCGAATTAGAAATGATGATATTTGAAAGCTCATAAGTACCACTTCCTGCATTAAATCTATAGAGAGACAATAAATAAAATGGATCTAAGATCGTGTGAGAGTGAAGCTCAGTCTGCTACCACTGTGTGCCTAACATCAAAGAAGGGCTTACTGCAGAGCCAGAGAAAGACCAACAATTAGATGCATAGATTCTATCAAAGGTTTTCTTGTGGGTGGCTTGGTCACATCACATAATAGAGCTAAGAACATAGACCTAATCCATGACGTGATTGCGTGAGATGGCAAACTTTGACTGCCCACCCCTGTTGACATAACACATGATGATGATGTGTTAAGCTAATGAATTAACACAAACATCACAGTTAACACAGACTAAGCAGTATCAACTTCATGAACATCAGACTCAACCTTTGTCCACTTGAATCACCTGAAGAAGATATGTTACACTGGATGCAGACCCTGGGGTACCACATTTTTAGTTGAACACAAGTTGTCTGTAACAGAAGGTAGAGATGTGAAAGTGCTATGGCACATCAGCTTTTCGCTCGTTACGTCTCAGTTGTAGAGTTCGTTCTTATAGGCTTTTAAATTTCATTTACTTCTTCAGCTTTATATATGTGAATATACATTACTTTAAGTGAACATTTAATCATTTATAGCTTTAAAAAAAAAATATGTTGCTCAGATGCTGATGTGGCCACCATGATTGAAACAAAATTAGGGCTGGGGGGGGGGGGGCACCTTAAATGCCATTTCTGCACTGATGGTGTGCTGTAATATAAAGTTTCTTTCCCATAACTTCACAGTGCATACAGACAGTTAACATGCTTCTTCTAGTCCATCTCTCAGCATTTTCTGTTCACATGTAAAATTTTCTTCTTCTAGCACACTCCTGATCTACTCTCTCCCCCCCCCCCCCCCCCCCTTCCACCCGGGATATTCTTTAACAAGCATCTGTCAGTTATTAAATCCATATTGCACCCAGGACAAGTCCTTAGGTGCGCCGATCTCCACTTGAATAAATTAATCAGTGTGGAATGGCCAGCTGTACCTATTCTTTTTTTTTTTTTTTGCTTGCTTGCTCATGTTGAACTCGAGCACAGTCCATACACACTACTTATAGTAGTGCTGGACTGAATTTTCCATGTGGATTAGCTTTCCCTATTAACAGTGTCCCTCGCCATCAGGTGAACCCACTCCAACTTCAGAAGTACTTGTAATTTATGTCCCCAAGTCAAGGGCAATAGGTCAACATTTTAGTCGAACTTTCCGGTGTTGGGGTTGAACCGCTTACCTTGGCATAAGCACACCGGATGTTTAAGACCACACGTTCTTATCCATTCAGCCATGCTGACCTACATACCAGTTCTGTGTTGACTTACTGCCATGTTTGTGAGGTGTTCTGTCCTGACAATGCCAACATTAACCACCAGTTTCCACATTCTGGACAGTGCGGTTGGTTACAATGAGACTGCCTCAGTCTGGCCATTTCTCTCAGGGCACTGAGTATGTTTGTCTCCTGGATCCTTTGGCTGGCATTACAGCGGCACACCTAGCCAATTGTCAACTCGTTCATTACCCTCCACTCCCACATGCCATGCAACATTACTTTTGTCTTTTTTTTACTTTTTCAGTGACTCCATTCATTTCCTGCACATTGCACCTGCCTCAATTTGTTGAAGCATACTCATTTAACAAGGAGCTAATGCTTTTAAGATGCATAAAATACTTTAATTGTTTGATGTTGATATTAACTTGTTTTTTAGTCCCAGATTTTGTATTATTTCTGTTTGTGGTCTGCAGTAATGAGTGTACATATTTCTATTATTTTACAGTAGCAAATGGTGCTTAAATGGACCTTATAATGATATCACATGGTTGTTTGGTGTCAAGGGAGAACAGCTTGAAGACCTTGACCCAGGTTCAGACGAGTACGCAGCTTTGAAGGTAAGCATATCTGCAGTTCACAAATCCCAATCTTGGGATAGACAAGTGAAATGTATACTAAAATAAGCACAAATTTATTGCATCAATGTGATTTCTGCATATAGGCTGATAGAAAAGAATTTATCTTTTATAAAAGCATGTTTTATTTGCTTTTTAATTTCTTGATACTGTAATTTTCATTGAGTTGAGTCAAAAGAAGAGAATTATGCTTTTAGTTTTGCTAATTGTTACATAATGTATCTTTAGCTCAGTCAGGCACACTGGGTCTAATGTGCATGTTGTTGTTAAGTTTGTCAGAAAATTCTGCTGTGTGCATTATTTGATTGCAGCCAGAATATAGTTAATCTCCTGATGCCGCTGTTGTTGATTTGAGTTTGTTTACTTGTGTAGAAAAATTACCATAATACATACAGAAATTAGAAATGTATATTTGTCTTTTGTTCACAGATGAAGCGATTTCTTGTCTCCAAGACATTACAAGACTGTTCAATTATTCTTGCCATTAAACCAGTGTTGAACAGGTTAGAAATCTAGACTACTATACTTTTGTAAATGAAACAAATATTACTATTATTATTATTATATATGTAAAAATATATTTTTGTACATAAATATGATGAATATCTCCACAGACAAAACCGTTTATCAACCAAAAATAAAAATCAACGATGAGGAGATTGAACATGTCACAAACGTGTAATACCCTGGCTCCGTATCTAACAACTAGGGGCTGTTCACAAGAAGTCTGAATGAGGACTGGCCACAGCAGTGCAATGGTTATATGGAACATGAAGAACAAATGGCACCATAGTAGCAGACAAATGAAAGTATCAGTTGTGAGAACATGATTCTTTCCTGTGATAACATGTGGATGTGAGTAATGGGCCATTTCACAAAACAAACTGAAGAAGAAAATTGAGAATTTTGAACTTAACTAAAATAGAAAACTTATTAGTATACTGTGGATCAAGAAGAAGTAAATGCTGACATTCTAAAATATCAGAGCATTAAAGATAACTGGCTTGTAGCATGTCCCAGAGACTAAAATACTTTGAGCAATTAAACATAAGAGTGGATTAGAAAATAGTGGGCATGAAAATGAGTGAGGCAAGGAAACTGTCAAAGGAATGAGAATTTTTCTGGTGGACTGTTGGAGCGATGTTCTGCAAAGGACCTGATGATGAGGAATATTACAAGAACTGGGATTGAATACAATATTACTGAATGAGATTAAGGACAGACAGTTAAAGTGTATTAGCCATATTAAAAGGCAGCTCCTTGTTAAAGATGGTGCTTTCAGTGAACCACGAAGACATTGTTACATGTGGTACTACATCAAGAGATGAACTGGAGGAAATCTCTGAGTGAACCATGAAGACATTGTTACATGTGGTACAACATCAAGAGATGGACTGGAGGAAGTCTCTGAGTGAACCATGAAGACATTGTTACATGTGGTACAACATCAAGAGATGGACTGGAGGAAGTCTCTGAGTGAACCATGAAGACATTGTTACATGTGGTACAACATCAAGAGATGGACTGGAGGAAGTCTCTGAGTGAACCATGAAGACATTGTTACATGTGGTACAACATCAAGAGATGGACTGGAGGAAGTCTCTGAGTGAACCATGAAGACATTGTTACATGTTGTACAACATCAAGAGATTGACTGGAGGAAGTCTCTGAGTGAACCATGAAGACAATGTTACATGTGGTACAACATCAAGAGATGGACTGGAGGAAGTCTCTAGGTGAACCATGAAGACATTGTTACATGTGGTACAACATCAAGAGATGGACTGGAGGAAGTCTCTGAGTGAACCATGAAGACAATGTTACATGTGGTACAACATCAAGAGATTGACTGGAGGAAGTCTCTGAGTGAACCATGAAGACATTGTTACATGTGGTACAACATCAAGAGATGGACTGGAGGAAGTCTCTGAGTGAACCATGAAGACATTGTTACATGTGGTACAACATCAAGAGATTGACTGGAGGAAGTCTCTGAGTGAACCATGAAGACAATGTTACATGTGGTACAACATCAAGAGATGGACTGGAGGAAGTCTCTGAGTGAACCATGAAGACATTGTTACATGTGGTACAACATCAAGAGATGGACTGGAGGAAGTCTCTGAGTGAACCATGAAGACAATGTTACATGTGGTACAACATCAAGAGATTGACTGGAGGAAGTCTCTGAGTGAACCATGAAGACATTGTTACATGTGGTACAACATCAAGAGATGGACTGGAGGAAGTCTCTGAGTGAACCATGAAGACATTGTTACATGTGGTACAACATCAAGAGATGGACTGGAAGATGTCTCTGAGTGAACCATGAAGACATTGTTACATGTGGTACAACATCAAGAGATGGACTGGAGGAAGTCTCTGAGTGAACCATGAAGACATTGTTACATGTGGTACAACATCAAGAAATTGACTGGAGGAAGTCTCTGAGTGAACCATGAAGACATTGTTACATGTGGTACAACATCAAGAAATGGACTGGAAGATGTCTCAGAGTAAACCAGGAAGATAATGTTACATATAGTTGGGGAACAACAAGAGATGGACTGGAAGATGTCTCAGAGTAAACCAGGAAGATAATGTTACATATAGCTGGGCAACATCAAGAGATGGACTGGAAGAAGTCTCAGAGTGAACCATGAAGACATTGTTACATGTGGTACAACATCAAGAGATGGACTGGAGGAAGTCTCTGAGTGAACCATGAAGACATTGTTACATGTGGTACAACATCAAGAGATGGACTGGAGGAAGTCTCTGAGTGAACCATGAAGACAATGTTACATGTGGTACAACATCAAGAGATGGACTGGAGGAAGTCTCTGAGTGAACCATGAAGACAATGTTACATGTGAGTGGGCAACAGTCTCTGAGTGAAGACACAAGATAGAGGAATTTGTTGACTCAGCAGTCAACGTTCAGAATGTTGATAGCCCTTGATGTTGATGAAAACATCTATATTAAATGAAAAGCAACATAATTAAGATGAGAGTATATGATGAAACATCTTTACATGGGTCATAAAAAGAGGGGTCTATACTTACTGTTTTCTGCTTTCTCTTCAGGTGCCTGGTGTGCAAATGACATTGGTGTTGGTGACTCTCCAATCCCGTCTTTAATCTGATGTTTTAATGAAGTTGTTGTTGCTTGTTCATTGCCAAAATGTTTCAGTTTTCGGCATACTTGTTTCTTTCTGGCCTTGCATATGTTGTCAAGTATACTCACACAAATGGCTAATTTCTCAATCTCACCTCTTCTGGTGGCATGTTCTCTAATTTCATGTTTTTCCCTTTGGTTTTGATGAAAGATCTGGCAACACTTCCAGCAGTCAGTTCCTCATTATTAGTTTCCTTCTCTGTCCGAGTTTTTCCTCAGCATTCTTATCAGAAACCACATGTCTGCTGCTTCTAGTTTCCTTTATAATTTTATTACTTTAAAATGGAGTTTGAAAAAACTCGAAAACTCAACTACAGCATTGCTGGTATAAGCCAGGAGGTCTTTGAAAGGATAAGTAGATTAAGGTCACTAGCACAAACAGTTAGTTATCTTGCAGTACTTTGGAAATTCATGTAGACCTGAGAATCAGTGACATGACAGCATTAATTCAATAATATGACAAAATGTTAACAGAGAAGCGGACAGAATCCTAGCTTGGTAGGTAGATGTTCTCACTGACTGCAAGACTTCTGGTTACAATTGATGTCGATTCCTTGCACTAGTAACTATCTGAGGCTGCAACTAGAAATAGCCAATTTTAATGTAGAAGAATCTGTTTATGCTGAATGCAGCATAGTAATGGCAATTTTTTACACGAATGCAAGAAATATGGATGCCTGAAGATACCAATAAATGACTATATGAACCAATGGAGTGCTTCTACCATACAAAGATAAGCTTACTTTCTCATATTTTTGTCATGTGTTGCAAGTTTTATTTAAACAGAGGATACATTCGTATGTGAGCATTTACGCAAACTGCCTATGTAGTTAGCTTTAGCTTATTCTTGTGCTACTGAATTGTCCAGATTTCTTTGAACATATATGTGTGTGTATAGTAGGACACACTAAGGATGATGCTGAGGGGATCTAAGCATTTATGTAATGAATGGTTTCATATGCGGTGAAGATTATCTGTTGACTAACCCACCTTGAGACAGAAGAAGCAGACAACCTTGTGACATTATTTTTAGTTGTGGTCTCATTATCTCCCCTATTTGTCTCCTCTCATTTAGCCGCACCCAGCAGACGACAGATGTTATACAGTTTCAAGGTGGCTGCTATGAGTTTTCAATTAAAGTTGTTGACCTTGACCCTAAACCATTTGAGAAGGTGAAGACCTACCACCTACTGGCTTCAGATATTGCATCAACGTTTGCCGAGACTGCTTTCAAAACATCACACTGTGAGGGCACCAGTTCTCCCAGATAGTGCTCTCAACACTTCCTGCATAATCGTATCCGGAGTGAATAAAAAGCCAAATGGAATTGGCCATCTGTAGTACTGTTCGTTTATTTAAGTGAGCCCAGGACACAGTTTCTTATTATTAAGGCAATACAATTCACTTGTAGTGTGAATTTATAAAAAGCAAACGGTAGTACTAATTTGGTCATGTCTTTAATGGATATTAATCAGCATTATTTATTGACATACAACAAGCAGATCAGCTCTGTTGTTAATAAGTTCAATGTGAGCTGTGTGCATGTCTCTCTGCAGCCACAATCTTTCATTACTGTGACTCTACAGAGGATTATTACATTTTAAATGGCATTTGAAAGTGAAATTCATTTTTTGCAGTTTCATATTTCATGACGTGTTTAAAAACTGATAATGGTTAAGAACCATTTGACCCTGAGATCCAAAATTTTGATCATAATAAGGTTTTTGTATAAACTATAAGCTTGTGTTTGCAGACTAGGGAATTGCATCTTGCACTAAATTTAATAATCTTAATCTAGTGCAATGCTAAGCTGGGCAAACACACAGGCAGTCATCCTGCTCCATACATTTCCGTCCTCTGTTTTCTAGACACGTTTGGCTGCAGATTGTCTTCACCACCACTCTGTCAACCTACCCAGCATTTTCTGTCAACTTCTCAACACTAGATTGCATGATTTATTGCCTGGCATATTTCGCTGTTTCTCATCAGGTGCATACTGCAGAAATCTGATGAGATGCAGCGAAATATGTCGGGCAATAAATCGTGCGATCTATTGTTTGTGTCTTCGTTATTCAAATTCACTATGGGAAAACCTTGTTTTGAATTCTCTAACACTGCCAATCTTCCTGGTTGTAATAGCCTTCCCTAGACCTCTCATCTCATAACATGATAACAAAATGATGCTTGTCTTGTCCAGATGTGGGTAGTCAAATGTCTTTGTGAACTCCTTTACTTGGATCTTGGTCTTGTTAGCTGTTCATGGGATCCTTAGCATTCTCCAGAGAAAGAAAGCACTTTTCCGTGGTCTCCAGTTTCTGTCTGCTCTCTTTATTCAGTGTCCTTGATCCACATGCTGCATGGGCAGTATCTATCATTCTTAAACTTGTTTTTTGTCTTCTGTGGGTACAGATATGTTAGACCACTATTCGTCTGACTGAATGCTGGCTTTACTTAAATTATTCTGCATATTATCTATGTTACTTTTTCCCTTTGTCGTAATCATTAACCCTGGATAATTTAATCTCTCGACTTGTTTCTGTGTTAACCTGTTGACTGTTATTGATTTTTGTTTTGTTGGTTGTGACAATAACTTTTCTCTGTATTATTTAAAGTATGTTCTTTCCACTTTCAGTGGTTTTCACTGGTTATAACATTCATCAATGCTTGCAATTCATTTTCTTTTCTTGTTATAAGTACAGTAACATTAACATATCTCAGATTATTTATATTTAGTTCACCAGCTTTCACACCTGATTTGTCTCTTATACATATCATCATATGTTTGCTATACAAATAAAAAGATATCTGGTGAAAGAATGCCCAGTGCATTGTTTTATTTGAATATTTTGTCTAATAATAGCAGACTTAAAATATCAGCCAATCACATTTTTTTTTTCTGTTTGGGTGTGGGGGGTTTGATGGGATAGCTGTAAACCAACATGTCTACATTGAACATCTGAAATTGAATTAACCTTAAGCTCAGTTTTCTCTGTGCATTGAACATTGAATAGGGCAAACTAAAAATCCCCCAAAACTAGTGGAAATGAAGTAGATCTAGTTTTTTTTATCTCAGAATTGTTGCCGACGCCAAAAATGAGTCAAGATGAATACTTGTGATCAAGATGATTCATTTCCAGAGATTACAGATAGTGGGATTATGCAAATTTTGACAATTTCCCCACAGGAGCTTCAACAGAGCTTATCTGAAAGTCAAAAGGAACAGGTTCCAAGTATTAAAGATTACAGAAATTTTAAATGTTGTAATTGCAGAACCACACTTTATATTGATAAATGGAAATGTGTTTGATAAAGTTTGTGTGCAGTGCATTTCAAAATGTGATGACGTTGAAAAGGATTGCAGTAAATGAGCTGCGGAAAAAGAAACAGATGATCCAACAATGTGGAAGACTTCCTCAGAAGAAACAAGTTGACCAAAGTCAGTGTTAGCAGCAGCCAGCACGAATCAACTGCTGTATAGTATCATTAATGTTCATTTGAAATCTGCTCGTGCCGCGTCGCACGTAATTGCCTACGTTGAACATGATCATGCCATAGTCATGTGATAAGTACTGACCAATGAATAAAAGAGCACGTGCTTATCATCCCATGATGCATATGTTCTGTTTCTGACCGTTGAGAAAATGGCCGGGTTGATCCAAAATCCATCCAAAGAAGCTCAAAGAGTTTCTTTCATTTGAAGGATGTCGACCAGTGGACATTCATCGAAGAATGCAGGCAGCATATGGTAACAAATGTGTGTCGAAGACAACAGTGACAGACTCTGCACGAATGTTTCAGAAAGGACGTCAGTTCACGACAGATCTCCGACGGCCGGGTCAAGCACATATTGTTGCAACAGAAAAAAACATCGCCAAAATTGATGCAGCAGTACAGATGAACCATTGTTGAAGCATACGTTCGCTAGCGAAAGAATTTAATTCGTCAATTGGGACAATTCAAAAGGTGATTCGTAAGAAACTGCAATATCCGAAGGTGTGTTCACAGTGGGTACCACGGATGTTGACCGACCACCAAAAAGAGGAACACATGGGATGGTGTTTGTACCACTTGTTGCGTTACAGAGTGGAGAGTGATGCATTTCTCTTCCGCATAGTGGCAGACGATGAATCACGGTGTCACCATTGAGTCAAGCAGCAAAAGAGAGAGAGAGAGAGAGCATGCAATGGAAGCATGCTGGATCACCTAAAGCCGAAATATTCAAGTTACAGGTTTCCGCTGGTAAGGTTATGCTAAGCGCATTTTTTTACCATGAAGGGCTATTGCTGGCCAACTTTAAAGAACCTGGTGTCAACATCAACTCTACCCACTACTCGCAAACAGTAGACAAGCTGCAAAAAGCCATCAAGAATAAAGACCCAGCATGCTTTATCGCAGTGTGTTTTTGTTGCACGATAATGCTCGTCCGAATGTCGCAAAGATTGTGCAGGAAGCATTAGCAAGGAAGAAGTGGGAAATTCTTCAACATCCAGCCTATAGTCCTGATTTGTCACCATGTGATTTTAATTTGTTCGGACCTCTAAAAAAAGCTCTCAAGGGGCAACGATTTCACACAAATGCAGACGTGATGAACGCTGTAAACACTTGGTTCAGTGAGCAACCTCAATCCTTTTTTGCGGACGGCATTTGCCGCCTACCTAAGCAATGGGATGGATGCTTGCCTGAATGCCTATGGCGACTACTTCTGACCAACCCATGGTGCATAATTCATTCGAAATGAATGCTTTGTTTAATTCTACCACACCTGTTAATGTTTCTTTCATGCTTTTGTAATAAAGCCATTGGAACAGGTTTCAAATGAACATCCCTAATATATGTTGCATTTATCATCAGTGAATAAAATACTATTAATATTATGCAATATATTCATTAGGTAGAATAACACAAACAATATACACATAATTATAGTGACAGGAATATTCAAACCAAACATTCATACTAAAAATATTAAACTAAACTGAAAAAGTATGTCACGATGACAAGAATCGTGGGAGAAATCAAAAGTTGTGACTATAAGTGGGAATAAAGGGTAATGTAGTAGAGAAGATAATTAAAGATATTTGTTCTATTCCTCAGATGTTATCCTTACGAAGTATAGGTGCATGAAGATAGATTATTTCAGTCTTTAGCCTACCCAATGTGTTTTTTTTTTTCAATTTTGTTTTTTTTGCATTGACTCTCATTGAACTCAAGCGTAGTCCATCCACATGCTACTACTTCTAGTTCACTGGACTGACTTTTGCTCAGTAACTTTCAGCCTGCTTGAGAGACTTCATGCATATATTGTTTCATTTCTTTTATGATCACCATTTTCTGTCGGCTGTGTGATTGAAGCAACTATTTTCTGAAGTATGTCTAACACAACTATTAAATTTGAGATCTGTTCTGCCATTCATTGTATGCTTCTATTTATACATGTGTAGAAAGAAGGTAAACAACCTTGACAGATACTGTTGTTCTGGTATGCAGTGCTAAAACCTCACATTGACTGAGTCACAGGATTCTGACTTCCCGTTCTCACCAGTTCCCCACTCAAGGGAATTCTCTAGGATCTCCTTTGTTTGGCTGGACTGACTCCAGAACACAATGCATGGACTGACTCCAGAACACAATGCATGGACTGACTCCAGAACACAATGCATGGACTGACTCCAGAACACAATGCATGGACTGACTCCAGAACACAATGCATGGACTGACTCCAGAACACAATGCATGGACTGACTCCAGAACACAATGCATGGACTGACTCCAGAACACAATGCATGGACTGACTCCAGAACACAATGCATGGACTGACTCCAGAACACAATGCATGGACTGACTCCAGAACACAATGCATGGACTGACTCCAGAACACAATGCATGGACTGACTCCAGAACACAATGCATGGACTGACTCCAGAACACAATGCATGGACTGACTCCAGAACACAATGCATGGACTGACTCCAGAACACAATGCATGGACTGACTCCAGAACACAATGCATGGACTGACTCCAGAACACAATGCATGGACTGACTCCAGAACACAATGCATGGACTGACTCTAGAACACAATGCATGGACTGACTCTAGAACACAATGCATGGACTGACTCCAGAACACAATGCATGGACTGACTCCAGAACACAATGCATGGACTGACTCCAGAACACAATGCATGGACTGACTCTAGAACACAATGTATGGACTGACTCCAGAACACAATGCATGGACTGACTCTAGAACACAATGTATGGACTGACTCTAGAACACAATGCATGGACTGACTCCAGAACACAATGCAGTCAGAAAATAACCCTGCTCATCTGGAGATTCAATGAAATCATCTTTGAAATGTTCAACTGATAAGTCAGTATATTTCACTTACTAAGGTTTCAAACTGCTAGAACTGTATAACCACTCTGCTGTTAATATTTACAGCATTAATGTTGTTTCATTCTTGAAGCCTCATGTTGTTTCCAGCAGAACAAATGGTAGATGTGATGTATTTGCCGAGGTTTTATGAGAATTAGATCTTTGGCTAAAGGCTTACGGACGCGGTTTGTGAGCCCGTATACCTGGGTTCGAAACACAGCGGTGCTGTTTTTTTTTCCCGAAAAGGTATAGGAGCCGGTCGTTCAGAAAGCAATGGCAAACTACTGAATGTAAAATTTGCCCAGGAATCACAAACAGCGAAAATGCTGGGGTTGATTGATACGTCCTGTGAAGGACATGCAACTTAATTAAAAATTAATTAGAAATGTCCTCCAGTTTTATATGTGTGTGAAAAAGAACAATGGTTATTAAAATGTTTTTATATTTTCACTACAGTCTGAAAGGTTATATTATAATGTGCTGTATACATTGTTATGTTATTTTATATTTAAATCTCAATTATGGGAATTAGAAATGTCCTCCAGTTTCATGTGTGTGAAAAAGAACAAATTTTATTAAATTAAAATATTTTTATATTTTTACTACAGTCTGAAAGGTTATATTATGGTGTGTTGTATAAATTGTCACTTTATTTCATATTTAAAAGTGAATTATTTGTGTATTACAGTTTATGTGATACTTAGACACTAAGATGCATAATGCATGTACAGATTACAGAAACTCACAAACAAAACATTTCTGCGTGTATGTATTAATGTGTGTGTTAATAACATGTTCTGGTAGTGCCCACCTCCACATCAAATAGAGTGGCAACAGCCTCAAATAGGCTGTGCAAATGAAACCTAAGCAAAATTGGATGGAAATGCATGTTTGAAGTCAGATTAGACAATATTAAATAGCTTGGGATCTGCTGAGATCTTCTCTTAAATTTACAATGAATGAATCACCAAAAAACAAGAAGTAGATTGTGAGCTTTCCTAAAACACAATAAGTTTTGATCAGAAGATGATAATTAGATGAATCTCATAATTGGATGATTACTTAATTGAAACTGTAAATGCCTAGCAAAAGCCATTTGGGATCACACAAGTTTATTGCACTCTCATTTCTTATCTTCAAGAAATGTTGCTGCTTCTATTCTTAGTGCACACACTCTTTATGACACTGCTTCTGAACTCTGCTAGTGAGTATTGCTGGAGGGAATCAGGTGGCTGCCCTGAGTCTGTGCTTCTGATAAAAGCTTGTTTAAATTGGTGATGGCTTAACGCACATGACAGGATCGGGTTCACTGCTGACATCTAGCACACAATTTTTCCTGATGGATGATGTATTTTTCTGACTGCATATTTCGTTGTGAGTCCTCTGTGTTTATTTGAAACGGATCTATGCTGTATTTTTATCCAGACACAGCTCACACTCCATTAGTTGTTAAGAGTACTAGCTTTGATAGATCTGATTTCCTATCTGAAATTATTCTGAGCAGTTCTTCAAGAATCTGTTCCTTCAAACAGACTGAATGAGCTCTTCAGCATTGTTGAAAGCCATGTTCAGTATGTCTGAGCTCTCTTCAAGAGCATTTGAAAAGAAGTGGAAAGTTTTACATTCATTCTTTACATATGCTTACATACACTGACATTTATTCTATTTGTGACATCCTTTGCAGGGAAGCTGACATTTGAAAATGTAATTGTTATCACATGACCTAGTTCTGGTGCTGCCATGATACTCTCACTTCCTCCTCACAATATCTGTCAATGAAAGTTTATATTTATATCTTTTATTAACTTTGATACTGTCAAACTGGCGCATTCATTTTTTCAAAACTTAACTAAAGTTTCTGAACATCTATCCTGTCTTGTTCACTAAATTCTTTAAATCTATTGTGCGTTGTTTTATGGTGACACTTGATGTTGACTTATTTACAACAAGACTTCCATAACAAATAAAACATAGGTATGGCACAGTGGTATACAAAAAAGTTCTTTCTAAGTGTTTTGGAAACAACAGCAGTTAATTTTTGTTAGCTTTTGTTGACTTTAAAAGGCTTTCATCTGTCTTTAAAACATATCACCAGCAAGCATTCATGCTTTCCTTGATCGAGGTAGGCAGTCGTCTGCTACATGGATCATCATTGACACTAATACAACCGTGATCATCTGTAGCTTGCTCGCTTTGAACTCTAGTGTAGTCCATACACACTACTTTTTAGTAGTACTTTACTGAATTTTACGTGTGGATTAGCTTTCCCTATTACCAGTGTTCCTCGGCTTCAGGGAACCCACTACAGAGATACTTGTAATTTACGTCCCCAAGTCAAGGACAAGAAGTCAACATTTTAGTCTAACTGTCCAGTGTAGGGGATGAACCCCTTACCTCAGCATCAGCACACTTTATGTTTAAGAACACATGTTCTTATCCATTTGGCCATGCTGACCTCCCTGTGACCACATGATTTCTAGGCTGGGTCGACCTGGGAGCCAAGGCCAAGTAAAAAATGTGAATCTGTTTTATATGGCAAAAGTATGTCAGTGTCCAGGACATGGTGGTACTGTTTATGAGACAGTTTTCTTTGATGTTCACATCTTGTACATTCTCAGCATTTTTCATCTTTTTCGATCCATACAATCCTAAGAACTTTTCTGTAACATTTAAGCTCAAAAGCCCCAACTTTTATTTCAAAATTTACTTTACACAACATTTACTTCAAAATAGTTCTCTTTGTTAACTTGTGCCAGTTTTCTTACCTATGAGGATGATGACTTCTCAAGCAAAACACACAATGTGATATTTGTTTGTTGTTCAAATCACCAAGGCAAAAGTAGCTTTTCAAAGAAGGAAGCATACTCATTAATTAGAAGCTGTTAACTGCAGTGAGGAAAGTAGTGTTGAAGTGCGTATATTGAACTTGTACTGTTGTATGCATGTGAATCATGGACAATAAATAAACAAGCTGAGAAACCTCTAGTAAGCAGTGAGAATGTGCCTGCTCAGGAAATGTAATGGATGGATAGAAAAATTAATGAAATAGTCCTTCAAATAAAAAAAAATGAAAACCATAAATTGATCACATAAATTAGATGTAGATAGTCATTATGAGGAGAAATAAACTAACTGTCAAAATTGATGAGGAACAAAGCAAGGGGATGGCATAGAGATAAATAATTAAATGTTTGGCCACATGGTATCATCTGGACCAGAACACAGACTTGATCCGAGAGAAGTGAGCATGTGATATTGCCAACAGTGACCGCCCACGCGTACTGGCATAACACATGATGATGATGACCAGTTCAGGACATCTTCTATCCTGACAATGCTACATGCACAATGCATAAACAAACTTCTTACTTAGATTCAATGGCAAATTACAAGATGACATCAGCAATGTTACTTCATCACTGCCATCTTATTAAACTAATTTCCAAGACAGAATCAATCACTAACACAGGAGTAGACTAATCCAGGAACTTTCTGAAGCTATGTCATAATAATAGTCTGGAGAGAAAATTGGCGGAAAAAAGTAGCGAAAGAATAAAGTAATTTTTAAAAAAAATCTGAGTGACTAATTTAAAATGTAAGTAAGCAACCACATTTTTAGTTTTGTAAAATCATCTTCTTCATCTTCAGTGATCAATATTTGCTATGCATCTATTATAACATGAATGGCTTTAGTTATAAACCGAGTGGTTTGCTTGACATCATCCACAGTTTGTCTCAAAGGGTCACCCTATAATCCCTATTTCTGGCACCCTCTGTCTGGCAAAGTTAGGGCAGTCTTGTGGGACATACTCTGGGGTTTGCTTTGGTGCTCTACATTTCCAAGTAGCAAAGTCAATGAGACCCATTCTGTTGAGGTGGAAGTCTGCAATGTGCTGTTCTGAGGCTGAAGATTCTAGTCTGTAGGTTTCCATCTCTCTCATATATGCTGGATAAAATCATTTAAAACCTGTTATTTTATTCTTTCATTACACAACTCTTCTGTATACAAGCAGACTCATAGCACCACCCAGATCATATAATTGGTTGAATTTCATGTGCACAACCACACTATAGCCAAAAAAGAAAGAAAGAAAAAAAAAAAAAAATTCATCTAAAAGAACACCCACTGAAACAAGTAAAGAGCTTTAAGTATTTAACCCTACCAGACCTGAGGCCCTGAACCTAACTGTCCCTATTACCTGGGCACCTGAGCATTAAAGAGAAAAAAACCAACATGATATTGAAACATGCAAACAAGTTTTTAGAATAAGATGTAACTTGGAGACATTGTAGAAAATAGGTCAGCCTTTCATCTAGCGCCAATATTCCACATTTGTGTGCCAATCCAGTCTGAATAAACCAAAGTATCGATCACCGGTTGGACTGTGAAAAGCCTAGGCCTACTTCGCTTTCTTGTTGAAGTACTTGGTTTATCAGCTGCTCGTTTCATTGTGAATTTTCAGAAATTTTTCGTGTTAAACCACACAAAGTCAATTCAAACATATGGTAGCAGACATTTGCAATGGCTAACCATGAGGTTTGACCATGATCGGTTTTTTATTTTTAGTTTGTGACGCATTTTTTTCACGTCTAGGCAAAATACTGAAAATTAGGTTCAGCGGTATAGCGGCAGATTAGGAAATTACCGAAAAATTGGTACAGCGGCCTGGTAGGGTTAAGAAGTATAACATCATCAAATGGCAAATCAGAAGATGAGATCGAAAATAGATGCAGTAAAGCAAACCAACTCATTGGACAAATGGCACCAATACTAAAGAACAAATATGTATAATAGATACTAAAAAAGCACTCTACAACACAATCTTCCTACCAACTCTATGGTACCAATGCCAAACCTGGACAATGACAGAAAAAGAGAAAATAAACATCACAACTATGGAAATGAGAAATGAAGGAAGGGCTAAAGTGGGGGTTATATCAGCGCTATATTTTATATTAAAAAACAGCACATTAAATGGTTTTGCCATATAACAAGGCTTACCAATTAACAGTATACCACAACAAGCAAATGATGTACAGACCAACAGGAACCAGAAGAAGAGACTGACCGTGTAAACGATGGACAGAGGGAATAACAGAATGCATGGGAATCACGATATATGAAGCCCATAAATGGGCACTCTACCGCTGTTTATGTGTCACCTTGACACCGCAAGGTACAAGATGAAATGAGGTGAGAACCACACTGGACTGGGTGAACATATATCTTTCTGAGAAGACCAGATAAATTTAGGCACAGCATTTAAATGATGGTATAATACCATCCCAGAACTCGGACCCTAGTCCTGGAAATGAAAAGAAGGTAGACTGAAGCTTGGCAAAGACAAGCAGAGTAGCCTGAAAGTTAGATGTCCCCAGTAAACATAATTATCATCAAGAACCTCAGAACATAAACTATTCTCAAAGATTTATTGGTACTACAGTGAAAAAGTTAATTGCATCTTACCTTTTCTGAATCATTTAAACATGGATTTGCATTCTTAATCATATTACAGCGACATATCAGTCATGGCTGAGAGCTCTCTTCAACAGTTATTGCTCTATTTATTATCTATGTCAACCAGGTGTGAACTTGTGTCCCAGTAAAAAGTAAAGAGTTCTTTTACCCGCCTGGATGAGAATGTAGACACAAGACTACTGGGCCAGCTACCGCGACTCCCCACCTGGCCCTGGCAAATGTTATATGTAAATGCTAACACTCAGGATCAGAAGTATTTGATGCAATAATCTGGGAAGGAAGGTGAGAGGATCAACTTCATTGCCCCGGTTGTTACCCCATCTGGCTTGGTCTGTCTTCGAAGAATGGCAGGCCACCTTATGAAACACAAACTCCATAGCTCCAGTGATGATCCCCTGGGAAAAACCACTGATGGTGGGAGTAGTTCGAAGACAAACCCACAACTTCTAGAACATGAGACAGCTTAACCTTCTTTCTTTCTGTTATTCTTTACTGCTCTATGCGTTGTGGGCTTGTTTGATGGTTAGTTTACAAACTAGGGCTCGCTCGGTGGCTTTGTATGTTGAGATGTGGGTTTTTAAGGTGTTGATCCCCTACACCGGCCAGCTGGACTAAAATGTTGACCTGTCGTCCTTGACTTGGGGGCGTTAATTGCAAGTACCTCTGAAGTCTGAGTGGGTTCGCCTGATGGCGAGGGACACTGTCAATAGGGAAAGCTAACCCACACGCAAAATTCAGTCCGTCACCTCTATAAATAGTGTGTATGGACTATGCTTGAGTTCAAAGCGAGCACTCAAAAAAAGGTGTTGATGACTCCGTCGATCCATCTTTTTTGTGGTCTTCCCTTGTGTCTTGATGTTTCCATTGTCATGTTGTATGCTCGTGCTGCTCACATTTCTAACTTGTACAATGTCTAGAGCAGCCATATGTGAACATTTAACAGTATAACCTCTTTACCACAAAAACAGTTCAAGTAACAATTAGGGAAAAGTGAATAAAGTAATAAGTATGTAGATCTGAAGGCATTAACACATTTGAAAGTGGTTTGGTTTTCTGGGAGGAATTAGTCAACATGTGGTTATTTGCTTGCCAAAGAATGAGTTTAAATATTTATTGTGTGAAGTTTGGCTTTACTTCCCAGAAAAATGTAACATAATTATCAATAAATATTATATATTCGTTTGTGTATAAAGTTTTAATTTAATCATCGCCCAATATACAAAATTAACTCAAGATTACTATCTTGTGTGTGTTTGATGTGCGAAGATGCTGAGTTTGTATCCAGTGTATATAATTATCCCATGACTTTTATCTTGTCTGAGCTGTATTTATGGAAGTGTTGAGTGCAAGAATCAAGGCTGCAATTTCATTGTTTCTACAGTGTCTTTTTATATTTTGACTGAGATATTGTTATTGTCATGCAATGACTTACATGAAAAAGTTAAACATTTCATTTGTGTACATTTCATATCAGATGTAAATAGCCTGTATAGTATGGGCAAGTCAACCCAAGTAAGTGTATTGTCAACTTGATTGTATGTGATTAAAAATTATGAAATGGAAATTACACATAACTGTCAGCAGAGAGTGTGTTGACAGAATAATATTGATTGATTGATTGATTAAAAAAAAGAGTAGCAAAATATCAAACGGTGATGGTTTTGATATTGTCATTTTCTTGCATTCTTTAATTGTAGTTTCATCTATGAACTCAAATGGTGTTAATGCATTGACCTCCATATGCAGTTTGTCATTACTTGATCTTCTGAGTAGTGGGTGCATTGGTGGAAAGGTTAGGAAGTTGCGCTGACAGTGGCATGAACACAGTCGGATGAGGGTTCAATATGTGGGCTCATCATTTGCTGCTGGAGAGAATGACCTATTCCTCATGCATTCAGGCCTACAAAAATATGATGGTCCTAACACATCACAGACCGATAGCAAGTTCCCGCTTAGGGACTTGTTTTGTTTTGAAGTGAAGAGTTGTGCAAATTACACGCCTGTAGAATATGACTCTACCATCTTATCACGTGTCATTTGGTAAGATTATATAATACACATGGCAAGAATAATAAATATGTAACAGCAAAGGCATACAAGCTGTCATGGAATTCTTTTCAGGCTTAGTTTTAGAACACAGATGGGGACACCTTTTCTCTGTCAAGGGCCATTTCAATATTTATAATGTCATTCGAGGGCCATACAAAATTATCAACATAAACATTAGCCTGCTGCATGTGGTCAAATATTTAACTAACTCACCCGTAATGTGGTGACTGGAACTGCTTTCTTTGGTGAGGTATGTAATGTTAGCTGGTACTGGGGATGTTGTAACTAGATTTATTTATGATTTTTTTCACAAGCTAGATTTATTGAATGTCCCACCTCTGGTTGCCTTGGCAAGGCCAGAACAAATCATTTCTCGAGCCGTATATGGCCCGAGGCCCAGCAATTACCCTCAACTGTTTTAGAGGATGCATCTTTGGCATAGAATGGTAGATCACATTGATAATAATGTAGAAGTGTTATGTTCAGTATTTTATTGCCTATGACTACACTATATAAATAAAACCTTGAGGTGAGTGTTTGAAATACACAGTAGAGCATTAGATAACAGATGGTTAAAAAACAGAAGTGGGTAGAAGAAAAGAACAGAAAGTCTGATCACTAATCTTAGAAATCAAGTGGGATGACTGTATGACAGTGGCTGTGTTGTCTATCATGGAATAATTTATGTGGCTTTGTTGTCATCCACTAAGACATTTTACAAATCAGACAACAAATAATGAGTGTTATTTCTAGTAGAGGTTGTAGAAACTATTATCTTGGTGAAAGGTAGTAAAGCATGGATAAAATAATATTTTCACAATGGACAAATGCAAAGTTGAAAAATTGTGGGCAGTGTATGATTAATATTAAATAAAGTAATTGTATTTATGCCTTTACAATCATGTTTGCTTGTTTTCAAATGCGTTTGTAAAGTCTCACTACACTGTATGTAGAACAAATTAAAAATATTCTTTCTTCCATTAAAAACATCAATCTGTTTGGAGTGCACAGAATTACTCCAATAGACGACAGCCATTCGCTGCATATTGCTTCATGATGGACTGTGGAGTATATTTATTGATGACATCAAGTATTCATGTTTCAGATTTGTTCTACATACCACGTGTAGTGAGACTTTGCAAACACCATGTATTAGGAAATCTGGTAGATTAAGTCTATTGTAATGTAAACAACATGTACAGGTGTTATGTTAACTTTGATGAGTACCAGTAATACCTATACATTTAATTCTCAACATTTTGTTGACATTTGAAAAGCCATAGGAATTTTATTGAAATGTAATACCCAATTTTTTCTAATCGAATGGTACATTTGAATAGGGCAGATTTTTCTTAACATAGTAATCAAGCTAGTTGTAGTAGACATTGTTACAAAGTATTTATTATGCAAGAATCTACACTTCCAGTGGGCTGTCACATATTGTTTCTCATTGAAGATCATTTGAAAATATTGTCTTTTGTTTTCAAATCAGGAATACTTTCATGCCTCAACCAGCAATTTTCTTCTTATATATATATATATATCATAGCATCAGCCTGCGAGTTACATTTTTATCAATAATTTAGTTATTTAAGTTTATTTTATACTGGTTTATTTCTATTTTCATTCTGAGAATATTCAAGATAAAGTAACAAGCAAAGCTCCAGGCTTGGCAGTTTTCTTGTTTCTTACGTGAGGAGTCAGTTTGATTGTCTCTGGCATGAAAGTTGTTTATGTATTTAGCTTATACATTGCATTTCTGACATTATTTAGTATGTTGTCAGTTACTACAATCTTTTACAATCAGTTCTGTTTCTTTGGGCATTGGGTTTGAGTTATTATTAACTGTATTACTGTTCACATTTGATGTTAAAGTGCATTGCCTGAATAGAAGAATACTTTAGTTCTTTCCCTTTCTTGACACATTCTAATGTCTTTAGATTTGACACCAGCCATTGTCTCAACAGTGACATATTAATTTGAAGTGTTTATTACTTGCAGAATTGCATCACAATTTTGTTTCATTTTATTTACTATGCATTAATAAATTAGTTTATATGTAGTCAGTAATTTAAAGATGTTATCATTTAGTATGTTTTGTTGTTGTTGATGCCTATAGTGCTTTTTCTGCTATGCTTTTGTTGCATTTCTATGCCTTTGTTGCATTGTAGTGTATATTCATATTAATTTTATACAGCTGTATTTGTTGGTGAAAAAAATCCAAAATATAGTACATTTTATTGGTGAGCGCAGTGCAATTTATGATATATTTAACCTGTTTGACACAACATAATCAGCGCATTGTTTGACACAACATAATCAGTTTGTTGTTTGACACAACATAATCAGCTCGTGGAATGTGACACATGCATCAGTATTGTATTGTTCTTGCTCTGTTCAAGAAGAATGTTCTGCACACGTGAGCTTCGTGGAACATGACACATCCGGCAGTGGTGTAAAATGTGACAATTCCACTCAGCTTTAGAATATCATGTATCATATTGTAGAATAGGATACATCCAAAAGCATTGTATAATGTGACAAATACATCATCAGTATGGGCGTGGCATTTTCAGTGGTAGCCTAGAATGTTATGCATCCAGCAGAATGTGACATATTGAGCAGTGCTATTAGAGGGGGATATCTGGCTGTATTGTAAAATGTAAAGCTTCCAGTATTAGTTTAGAGTTAGATATCCAGCCATGCTACAGAATATAACATTTAACAGCATTGTAGAATGTGACACTTTCAATGGTATTTTGAAGTTAGATATCCCACAGTGCTCCAAAATATGACGTCTAGCAGTTGTAGAATGTAACAAATCTAGCACAGCTGTAGAATGTGACATTTCCAGCAGTTCAGAATAGTGTTTTCCGCTAGTGGATTTGAATAATGAAGACATAAAACAATAGGTTGTACAACTTATTGCTTGTCATATTCCACCACATCTCGGAATATATGTAATGTATATTTATGCTTGAAGGATCATTGGTTCGCTTGGCTTTAAGTTGAGTTACTTTTGCAGTATGTACCAAGACAAGATGCAGTGAACTATGCCAGGCAATAAATTGTGCAACCATTTGTTTGTGTCTTCATTATTCAAATCCAGCAGTGTGGTAGAAAATACAGTCAGAATTGATGAAGAGAGTGAAGAATCCAGTTGTGTGATATAGACTTTGAAACATCCATCAGTGTTGCCTCATTCAGATACATTATAGAAATAGCTGTATTAAGTAGTTGTAGAATGACACATTCAGAATGTGACACATTCCTGTAGATTGTGATATATCCAGCAATGTTATAGAATACAATGCATCCAGCAGTACTATAGAAGCGGCATGTTAGCATACAGTTGCATTGTAGAATGAGATACTTCCACAGTAGTGTAAGAATGTGACCCATCCTGCATTATTCTGATAAACTTGCGGTATTGTTTAGTATGCAGCATTCAGAGGTAGTAGAGGCTTGCCTGCTATCCCTGAGGTCAAGGGTTTGATCCACATTGGGGATGATTTGAATTTGTACAACTGACCTGGGCTCCCAGGTCGACCCAGCCAAAGATGAGAACCTGAGAAATTCTTGAGATGTTAAGACAGCTGGTGTGATACTGACCACATCATCCACTGAGTACCTGTTGGTCTATTAAAATATGGGTCTAGAACCACAGGGCCAATGTACCTTAAAGTGTGTAAATGTTCCTGACTGACTATACTTGCTCAGAGCTATGTGGGATGTGAATGTGGCATGTTCACTGACTGGACTTGCTCAGAGCTATGTGGGATGTGAATGTGGCATGTTCACTGACTGGACTTGCTCAGAGCTACGTGGGATGTGAATGTGGCATGTTCACTGACTGGACTTGCTCAGAGCTATGTGGGATGTTATAGCCAGTAGAATGTGGCATGTTCACTGACTGGACTTGCTCAGAGCTACATGGGATGTGAATGTGGCATGTTCACTGACTGGACTTGCTCAGAGCTACGTGGGATGTGAATGTGGCATGTTCACTGACTGGACTTGCTCAGAGCTATGTGGGATGTTATAGCCAGTAGAATGTGGCATGTTCACCGACTGGACCTGCTCAGAGCTATGTGGGATGTTATAGTCAGTAGAATGTGGCATGTTCACCGACTGGACTTGCTCAGAGCTATGTGGGATGTGAATGTGGCATGTTCACCGACTGGACTTGCTCAGAGCTATGTGGGATGTTATAGCCAGTAGAATGTGGCATGTTCACCGACTGGACCTGCTCAGAGCCCGTCAGCCACGGCCTGCCACTATAATCCCTCAGCCATGGCCTGCCACTGTAGCCCCTCAGCCATGACCTGCCACTGTAGCCCCTCAGCCATGGCCTGCCACTGTAGCCCCTCAGCCATGACCTGCCACTGTAGCCCCTCAGCCATGGCCTGCCACTATAGTCCCTCAGCCATGGCCTGCCACTGTAGCCCCTCAGCCATGACCTGCAACTTTAGCCCCTCAGTCACGACCTGCCACTAACAAACAGCAATGAACATGAGGTAAACATCAACAACTGAAAGTTAGATCCTTAGTCTTCAGGTGATTCAATATGGTATACCACAGTAGATACTGACATAATAAAAGCACCATATAACGATATGAAATGCTGTTTCTTCGTGACAAAAAACTAACAGATATGTTTTAACTAAGAACAGTTGTGCGACAGGGATACCTTGTATCACCTTTATTCTGACTAATTATAGACTGGATTATGAAGACAATAGATAACACCACAACTCGAATTAAATGGACAGAGCAGCTCGATGTACTGGACTTGACTGGCAACATTACACTCCTTTGCTACACATGAGATCACATGCAAGATAAATAAATCACACTTAATTGTCACAGCAGTTGGATCTAAACATTCAAAGGGGAAAGAAAAATAATGAGAATAAATCAGCAAATGATAATCTGATTTTCCTTGGTGAAATATCACTTCTAGTGGTATTTATTTAAGTAGCAATATAGGCAAAGATTAGGGAACATATAGAAATAACATGAGAAACATAAGGCAAGAGGTGCATTCACAGCACCAGGAAATATGTGGAAGTCAACAGAAATTAAATCTGGTATCAAGCTTAGAATATTTAACTTTAACATTAAGTGAGTACTACTGTATGGATTAGAAACATGGAAAATGACTCAAACATTTACTAATAAACTACAAACATTCATTAATTGGTGCCCTTGCAGAATGGAAGGATTACAATGGTATGACAGGATCACTACTATAGAGTTTACAGTGAGAACTATACAAATTCCAGTTAATCAAGATGTGAAGGCAAGACGTCTGCACTGGATATAATACACACTGAGAAAACTTTTGTAATACTATAACTAGAAAATTCTTTCTCTGGAGCCCAAAGGATAACAGAAATAGATGAACATTTTAAAAACCACGTGAAGAAGAGAATTAGAAACAAAGAGTAATCATTTAGGTAGGAGGAAGTAATAGAAGGAGCTGCAAGAGACGGCAAAAGATAGAAGGTCATAGCAGGGGGCATATACTCTGTTAGGGGATTACAGGCAGCAGAAGACAGACGAAGAACTGCATAATGTTGTCATGTTTGAATAGATCTGCATGAATTCTGTACCTCTTTTGTTGCTTTTGATGTTAAATTATAATCTTTTTTTGTTGAAGTTATCGCGTTTTTGTTTATGCACATCGTGTAACAGAGATGCAGATAGATTATTTACATAAGCAATTACCTGCTCTTGACTGTGAAAATGTTATTCAGATGTTGCCACCTCCCATCACAAACATTACAGATCTTGACCTCAAATACTGACACCTCTTCCCTTAAGAGTTCTATACTTGAAATTGTTGATTATACTTATTAATACTAAAGGACTAACTTAGTCATAAATATTCGTACAGATGTATACAAGTATATAAATGACAAATACTAATGTTTTAGTCATTTATTCATCAATGTTAGTATTGATGTATACAAGTGATAAATACTAATGTTTTAGTCATAAATGTTAGTACTGATGTATACAAGTATATAAATGATAAATACTAGTGTTTTAGTCATAAATGTTAGTACTGATGCATACAAGTATTTAAATTACAAATACTAATGTTTTAGTCATAAATGTTAGTACTGATGTATACAAGTATTTAAATTACAAATACTAATGTTTTAGTCATTTAGTCATAAATGTTAGTACTGATGTATACAAGTATTTAAATTACAAATACTAATGTTTTAGTCATAAATGTTAGTACTGATGTATACAAGTATTTAAATGACAAATACTAATGTTTTAGTCATAAATGTTAGTACTGATGTATACAAGTATATAAATGACAAATACTAATGTTTTAGTCATAAATGTTAGTACTGATGTATACACGTATTTAAATGACAAATACTAATGTTTTAGTTATTTAGTCATTAATATTAGTACTGATGTAAACAAGCAAGTCAGATACTCCTGTACAGACCACAAAGGTATATTCTTTAACCAAGCCAACCAAGAGGAAAGAAGGCTGTTCTAGAAGAAATGTTAGTTAGTTAGTTAGTTAGTTAGTTAGTTAGTTAGTTAGTTAGTTAGTTAGTCAAGGTTCCAACTTCACAGCAACGGGTCGTCCCCATTATGCTCCGTTCCTTGCCAGTGAATATCACACAAAATGCTCCTCACTGTCCAATGTGAAAAGTGGAATAGGCAGGAGCCTCGGCAATCCAACAGCCCACACAGGTACACTGTGCATAATGCCACTGCCAGAATGCCAACACAAAATTAATCCACAAAAACCACAGTTCATCGTCGATGGACTCGCAGTCACCAGAAAGACCTCATTGACCTGGGTTTTCTCACATGGCTCGGTCTTTTACCGCAGGGCGACCCGTCGAAAGTGTCGCATAAAGCACGAACTCCGCAGCTTCAGCGCAGACTCCCGGGATTCTCCTGAAGAATGCACTCGTGAACCGAAAAGGCAAATCAGTCTATTCAGCAACAACCGGTAGTCATTGTTCCAAACATGCAGGTCACTGTACAGGACAGATGTAAAAGCATTCCCCGGGAATTTCACAGCTCACAGTGTCTCCCACGCACTCACTCAGTACCAGGGCGATGGAACCATGTACTACCAGTCCAACATGAGGAAAATGCGATTGCAAACCGTAGCTGCAAGCATAAACACGCCACAGGCCTTAACGGTTCAACGCCTAACCGCCATGTTGGTGACCGAAAGAGATGTGTGTGAGAACATGGACGGAGCTGCATGGGATAGCTAAGGACAAGAGCACTTGGAGAAAGTTTATTGAGAGCCAATGCCTCAATAAGGTTAAAGAGTGAAAGAAGAAAGAGGAAGGTATATTCATGGTAGGTGTTAGGCTTACATATTCCATGATCAAATGGTGGATGAAATGTAATGTGGTAAGTTTTACGCTGGTCACTTTTTGCTTTCTCAGGTGAATATTCACTACCTGTTTTATGAGGGTTGGCCCCAGATCTGTATATATTGAAACAATTATACCACCACTGAGAATTGAACTTTTGACCACTGTTTTAGTACAACAGTGGACTAATCATTACAATACCCTGATTCGTAATTTCTAATAGAGAATGTAAAATGTCAGTACTCAATATAATCACCAGAGCAGAACAAACAGTCACTTTTTTCAATCAGTTATATTTATCAGCTCAGAGACTCATTTCATAATTGTTTCATGTTAATTTCTTCAGCTTAGGAGACTTGCTTCATAATTATCCCTTGTTCATTGTTCAGCTCAGCGACTCACTTCATAATTATCCCTTGGTCATTGTTCTGCTCAGAGATTCACTTCATAATTATCTCATGTTTATTGTTTTTTCATCTCGGAGACTTTCATAATCATATCATGGTCATTGTATATTTAGCTTCATAATTATCTCATGGTCAGTGTTTGTTAGTTCAGACTCTTTCATAATCATCTCATAGTTTTTGTTTCTTCAGTCCCCGGGAAGGTTAACCCGGCCAACAAATGCCAGCAGAAGTCGGATGTGTCGGCCTAACGGCGCAAGAATGCAGCTCAGCTGTAAACAGGCACAAAGCAATCACGTCCGGGAAAAAAAGTCAGAATGAACGCAGAAGAAGAAGTTTCTTCAGTTTAGAGACTCTTTCATAATTTTCTCACAATCATTGTTTTGCTCAGCTTAGAAATTCACTTAATAAGTATCTCATGTTCATTCATCATCTCAGAGACTCGCTTCATAATCATATCATGCTCATTGTTTATTCATTTCAAAGATTCTTTCATAATCATCTCATGGTCATTGTTTTTTCATGTCTGAGACTGTCTTCATAATTGTCTCACGGTCATTGTTCAGCTCAGAGACTTATTTCGTAATTATCTCACATTTGTTGTTTGTTTAACTCAGAAATTTACCTCATAATTATCATTAGTTACTATGTTCAGCATTTACATATCATTGTTTGTATAGACTTTTATGTTGAGAATACTAAAGAAACACTACTAACTGAATCTGTAGGTGGCTAGCACACCATCACCCTCTACAGTTTGTTTGATTCCGTGTGGGATTTGTTGTTCAGAACTAGTATGAATGTTAGACAAGATCATTGGTGCTGTGAACCACAGCAGAACTAGTACGAGTGTTAGACCAGATCATTGGTGCTGTGAACCCCAGTAGAACTAGTACGAGTGTTAGACAAGATCATTGGTGCTGTGAACCCCAGGATAACTAGTACAAGCGTTAGACAAGATCATTGGTGCTGTGAACCCCAGCAGAACTAGTACAAGTGTTAGACAAGATCATTGGTGCTGTGAACCCCAGCAGAACTAGTACGAATGTTAGAGAAGATCATTGGTGCTGTGAACCCCAGCAGAACTAGTACAAGTGTTAGACAAGATCATTGGTGCTGTGAACCCCAGGATAACTAGTACAAGTGTTAGACAAGATCATTGGTGCTGTGAACCCCAGCAGAACTAGTACAAGTGTTAGACAAGATCATTGGTGCTGTGAACCCTAAAGTGACATATCATAACAATAATCAGAATGTATAATCTTTCTGTGGAAAATGTTGTCAACTTAAGAAAAAACGTGTGTGTGTGTGTGCGTGCATGCGTGCATGATTTTATTTTATGATGTGTGTGTGAAAACATCACCTAAGTAATATGTCTCACAATAAGTATGTTCTGTTTTGTTTAATGTTTTTTTTAAATAGCTTATTTTCAATTTGAACGTGAAAGTAAATCCTGATGTTTAACTTCAGGTCAGGGATCACTTTCATTGCACACAGATATCTCCATAAGTAATCAGTCTCCTCCTGTAGATCTCACAAGAAGAATATCAGCACAGTGCATATGCTTTCTAGCACGGCCAGGATCCAGATGTGTGTAGACCAGAATCACGCAAGCTCGGTAGCACAACCAGGATCCAGATGTGTGTAGACTAGAATCACACAAGCTCTGAAGCACTGGCCAGGATCCAGATGTGTGTAGACCAAAATCACACATTCTCTGTAGTTCGGCCAGGACCAGATGTGTGAGACCAAAATTATACATGCTCTGAAGCACTGGCCAGAATTACACAAGCTCTGTAGTACTGGCCAGGATCCGGATGTGTGTAGACCAAAATTACACAAGCTCTGTAGCACGGCCAGGATCCAGATGTGTGTAGACCAGAATCATCCATGCTCTGTAGTACGGCCAGGATCACAAGCTCTGTAGTATGGCCAGGATCACAAGCTCTGTAGTACGGCCAGGATCACACAAGCTCTGTAGTATGGCCAGGATCACACAAGCTCTGTAGTATGGCCAGGATCACACAAGCTCTGTAGTATGGCCAGGATCACAAGCTCTGTAGTATGGCCAGGATCACAAGCTCTGTAGTACGGCCAGGATCACACAAGCTCTGTAGTATGGCCAGGATCACAAGCTCTGTAGTACGGCCAGGATCACACAAGCTCTGTAGTATGGCCAGGATCACACAAGCTCTGTAGTATGGCCAGGATCACACAAGCTCTGTAGTATGGCCAGGATCACACAAGCTCTGTAGCACAGCCAGGATCCAAATTTGTGTAGACCAGAATCACACAAGCTCTGTAGCACGGCCAGGATCTAGATGTTTGTAGACCAGAATCACACATGCTACCAACATTCTTTTTTTTAGGGTAACTTTTCACATTTTATAATTTGCAATTTTAAACTGCGAAAAGATTTTTACTGCTAAGTGAAGATGTGACGTTCGATCTCTGCCTCAGGAGCAGAGGGAAGTATGCCATAATTTTTTTATGTGGTAAAACTATACGAGAATCCATGTTGAGAATTGAACTAGATCTGCCCCAGCCAGAGTCAAATGTCTTAACTTGTTAGTTACATCACCTCCAAAGTGTGGATTGTCTATTGTACACAAGCTTTGTAGCAACCTCTCAATGTGTGACCCTATCATTATATGCTGTATTGATCAGTAATGGAGCATGTTTGGCACCAGCATGTCTAATCACAGATTTGTGTTCACACATGTCACTCAATGAGATTACTGTGTAAACAATCTTTTATGGCAACCTCTCAGTATTGTACCTGACAACTGTATGCTGTAGAAACCGTGATGGAGGGTGTTTGACAACAGAATGTTTAATCACAGATTTGTGAACACATGTTAGTCAGTGAGAATACTGTGTAAAAAAAAGTTTATTCATGGGATTGTAGAAATACACAGTAGTAAGATTGTAAATACACAGTAGTAAGATTGTAAATACACAGTAGTAAGATTGTAAATACACAGTAGTAAGATTGTAAATACACAGTAGTAAGATTGTAAATACACAGTAGTAAGATTGTAAATACACAGTAGTAAGATTGTAAATACACAGTAGTAAGATTGTAAATACACAGTAGTAAGATTGTAAATACACAGTAGTAAGATTGTAAATACACAGTAGTAAGATTGTAAATACACAGTAGTAAGAGAAGAATTATTTGAACAGTTGTTAGTCATTGATTTCTAAGTGTCTGATAGAGAGCATTTTTCAAAACAATTTTGTTATCAGTAGTTTCTGAACACCTGACAGGCAGACGGTAGTTAACATTTAGGTCTCTTGCCTTTGAACACCTGACAGGCAGACAGTATTTAACAGTTAGGTCTGTGGCTTCTGACAGGCAGACAGTATTTAATAGTTAGGTCTGTGGCTTCTGACAGGCAGACAGTATTTAATAGTTAGGACTGTGGCCTGTGAACACATGATAGGCAGACAGTATTTAATAGTTAGGACTGTGGCCTGTGAACACATGATAGGCAGACAGTATTTAACAGTTAGATCTGTGGCCTTTGAACACATGACAGCCAGGCAGTATTTAACAGTTAGGTCTCTTGCCTTTGAACACCTGACAGGCAGGCAGTATTTAACAGTTAGGTCTCTTGCCTTTGAACGCCTGACAGGCAGACAGTATTTAACAGTTAGGTCTCTTGCCTTTGAACACCTGACAGGCAGACAGTATTTAACAGTTAGGTCTGTGAACACATGACAGGCAGACAATATTGAACATTTACGACTGTGGCCTTTAAACACCTGACAGGTAGGTTATTTTTTTAAACAATTGTTAAGTCACTGACATCTAAACACCTGACAGAGATTTACAAAATTGCCAGTGAAATCACTGATTAGTGAACATATAACAGAGTGAGAAGTGTAGGTTTAAAACTATGCTTGATTACTGACTTAATGAACATATAGTATGAGAGTTTAGGTTTAAAACTATGCTTGATCACTGACTGTGAGAGTTTAGGTTTAAAACTATGCTAGATCACCGACTTAATGAACATATAACAGTATGAGAGGTTGGGTTTAAAACCATGCTTGATCACTGATTTCTCAGCAGAAAAAAAAGTATCCCAGTTCAGTTTAAGATTTCACAGTGCAAATGAGTGCCTAAAAAATTGAAATTAAGAATGTAAAGGTACCAAGGAAAAGAATAGGACACCTCACATTAAAAAAGTGTCTTAGAGTATCTTGCTATTAAAACACTATTTTGAACAAAATTAGTTTTGGTCATTTTGTTATAATAGCCTCTTATATAATATGAATTGAGATTCCCCCTTAATTTTAGGTAGTTGTATACAATTATGAATATATGAGAAGAAACCCTGTATATGTGAATTAACCAAAACTAGCATTGATATATGATTTTACATATTGCAAATATTTATGAATGAATATTATCCATTGTTAACAATATCAATTAGACATGGTACATGTGTTAACGTCAATTTTTTTACCTTCAGATTTGTTAAGTCTTTCACATGGATGTACTCATTTCACAGTCTGTATACATTCGAAAAGCATTATGTGATTTAACAGGACAACATTTGTGTTAAATATTATGTATGTCAAATATACACAAAGAATGTGTCTCTTCCTCGGGCTACTCATTCTCCTTCTGTTGCTGCTGCATTTCATCTCCCAGTGGACCGTGGGTCCACAACCCACTCACACCCAGCCTTTGTAGACTTGTTCATGGTTGGTTGGTTGTTGCAGCTAATGTTTTCTATGGGATGAGGAATCTAGAACCCACGCCAACCTTCCTTAGTGGCCTTGTACGACATGAGTGGTGGGTGACTGTGTTACTATTCTGTGCTGCACCTGGTAGCTCATTGCCACTTACAATAAAGAACATTTTAAACTAAACTGCTATTGAGCTGTTTTCAATATTGAGCCAAAGAAATAAAACCTGTATACTTTGTACATCAGATGACAAACAACTTTGCTTTACTGTTTAGCAGTCATGAAAGTTCTGTTAGTCTTGTTTTTCTGAAGTAAATTCTAAATGTCAAATTATGTATACATGTTATTTTTGTGCCTGTTGTATCTTGTATTTTATTCTGTCAATTGAGGAACACTGAGTTTGAAAAGTGAAGGTTTCATTCTTGCTTTGTTAAATGAAGAAACATCCCATTGTTAAAAAAATATTCCACCATTATTGCAGGCATGTATTTTTGCAAGAGTTGAGAGAAATGTGTGTACCAGATTGTGCTTTGATTTTTTTTTTTTAAATAATATTTATATGAAAGGGGAGGGAAGGGAGAGAAAGAGAGAATATGATATGTTTATCAGCTCGTGTAAATATTTATTAAGCTTTTGAATTGACATGAGTTCAACATGTTGATAATGGATGTTCATATATGATGAATGTATTCAACATGAGTGTATTCATGTGCACTTGCACATGGTGTGTGTAATACATGTGTGCATGCACACACATACGCATCAGACAGAAATACCACAGTGTAACATCCAGATAAATGGGACATGTCTTAAACAGGTGAATCAGTACAATTATCTTAGAACTTTTGTAATGTCTGATGGAAGATGCTTTGTAGAAACTAAAACAAGAAATGCCATATCAAAAGTCACCTTTTGCAAGAAGGAAAAGATACTCGTCAATGAAAGACTGTCAGTTGCAGCGAGAACTAGAGTATTACAGTGCTGTATGCTGTATATAGCCCATACTGTTGTATTAATATTAAACATGGATAATAGCAGAAAAGCTGAGAAACATTTAGCGGTTGTGGAAATGTGGTTTCTGAGGAAACTGAAGAATACCATATAAGGACAGATAAATAAATGAAACAGACTTTCAAGAAACAGATGAAAATTGTAAAATGATTAGAGAAATTAGACAGACAGGAAAGATTTGTTGGCACATTATGAGAAGAAATAAACTTAACACCTTAGTGAAAACTGCACTCTTGATGGGAAGAGAGGAAGGGGGAGATAAATACATGGATGACTTAATCACATGCATAATTGGTACAAGAACGCAGATCTGATCCGAGACTGCAGTAAGCCTGTGAGATGGTGAAGCATGACCATGAATGCTTATCAGCATGGCAGATAATGATGAGTATGGTACAGAAGATAGGAGAATTGAACACAACCATTGATATTTAGACTGCAAGTTCTAGTTATCAGTTGAAAGGATGAGTTCAGTCAAGAAGAAACAGACGTGTAGCACAGATTGTAGGTACCCTACGTGCTGGCTGAAGCTGTGTTGTAGAGCCGAGGCAGCATACAACAACAATTTCCAGAGATGCATGCAACATAATCAGCACGTGTAGATTTTATTCAGTGCCGTCATATCTTGCCTCAGCAGGGGTTATGGCTCTGTTTGGATGGCTAAAAAGTATACATGACTCAGAAAAATAGCATCTTAAAGATCGTTAGATAACAAATGAAAGACTATTACAGGCCTTAAGGCCCAATGAGCAAATGGTACATTGATCTGTATAGACCAGCTGACACTTGGTCAGTGATGTAGTCAGGGTTATGCCGGCCGCCTTTACTTGCCAAAACATTTGCCGGTACCCATTTTAGGCTGGTTCAACCTGTGGACCCAGGTCAGTGTTAAAAGCCTTCTAGTATGCTACGATTGTTAAATGCTTCAGTTAATCGTGAACTAATAAACTTTATTTTCAAAGGGATAAGAGTTGGGCATGCAGGCTTATCTAACATTCTGCCCTTCTTTCTTGTCTCTCTATTTTTCGTACATTATTTCATTCATGTGTCATGGTATTGAGGACTTTGTTAGTTGCACTATGTCTGGACTTATTTATAGAAAGTGTTTATTAGCAAGAACTCTCAGATTCGGCAGCTAAGTGGCCAAAGAAGATACTAAAAGCCTGAAGTTATTTTTATAATAAAAGAGCTATTTTATTAGAATTATGTGTGATGTTTGTTTAACAGATTTCAGTAAAATCACTGACCACAAATTCTATGAGACTTCCATGAGGGTATAATTTTTTCATGGTTTTATTTGCCAAGAACCGCATCTTCTTGCCAAAACACTGAAAGGCATTGGCTTTCTGATGTTGCACATTTACATTCAGGAATTATAACTGTATATTGTTCAGTTACCAGCAGTTAGGTTGAGCTGTAGTAGCATATTGAATAGTTGCCTGGCTTGTGAACACATCAGTCCTGGTTCATTCTTCAGCTGCCGTCCAGGTTCATTCTTCAGTGAAGGAGGAATTTGTATTTTCTATCCACATGTAGTAACAATGGTGATATCAAAGAAAATGGTGACACCAAAATGTGAAATAGAAATAGAAGGGAAAATTCTTAACCAAGTGGATAGTTTTAAATACCTAGGGCATTTATAACATCAGATGGAAGATGTACAACAGAGGATAAGAGCAGAATAGGGCAAGCAAAAGCTGCATTTCAGAAAATGAAGAGTATCTTATGCAATAAGTCACTATCACTGAATGTAAGAAAGAGAGTGCTGAAATGCTATGTAGAACCAGTTTTGCTGTATGGCAGTGAACCTTGGAATGTAAATGAACAAATTAAGAAGAAATTAGAAGCAACAGAGATGTGGTTCCTGAGACGAATGTTGCGAATTCCTTGGACTGCCAGAGTAACTAACAACGACTGCCTGAAAGAGGCTAATGAAACTAGAACATTATATACATTAATAAGAAAGAGATAAACAGCGTTGTTTGGTCATGTGATGAGAAGAGAGGCATGGGAGAACATCGTGACAACTGGAAAGATCGAGGGGAAGAGAGGCAGACCAAGAAAAATGATGCTGGATGGATTGAGACAGTGGCATGGAGGAATACCATCAGCAGAGTTGATCCAGAACACCAAAGACCGAGATCTGTGGAGAGCCATGAATGCCTACGCCAGCTGGCAGGGCACTTGATGATGTAGCACTGGAGTAAATCCAGCATTGAAACATGGGTACACAAGAACTGGTCAGCTGTGACATATTTGTCAAGTCCCATCACGTGACACTCTTGGGGCAGCATGTATCATTAGATTCCCCTCACCATTACTGAGGCTAGGATGCTCAGGTTGGTTAGTGTTTGGATTAAGATGTCAAGAAGCCGAACATCAAACCATTCTGTTGATCTGTATCATCATGTGCCATTTATGATGTTCATCTCTACATTTAAAAACGTACTCTCTGCGGCTGGTCCATTATGTAGTAGAGGCAGTAAGGCCAGTTTTGAGCACAGCAATGCTGCAAGCAACCACCGACTCCGCAGACTGCCCCAGCAGGGGGTGTAAAACAGGTCCTCCCCAGACAGGCCACAGCCCTAGCAGAATTCTACCACAAGTGGAAGCACAATATAAGAATCCAGTTAAGCATTTCAAACTCCCTCCTGGGGCCGTCATTGGGGCTGACGGTCTTTTGCAGGAGTGCTGTGCTCCAACCAGCTGTTTGTCTCCATTTATATGCATAGGAGAATTCTATCCTGTCCAATTACACTGAAATAAACTAACATTTCATTGATGTTGTAATGAATGCGGAGACCACAGTTCTCCACAGCACATTCTCCTCTCTACATTAATTAGTTAGTCTTTCCTCTTGAGACTAGGGCAGAAGTCATGGCTCTACATTGTGGACATTGTTTGATGTTCAGCATCAGTGGTAGCCTGGCCAGGGTGTCAGCTGGCCCCATGGCAAGTGGACCATATAGGCCCCTGATTCAGTGTGTACAATTGTCGCATAGCAGTTTCCTGCCATGGGTTTGTGATGTGACAGCACCGTCACAATTTATTGTCCTAGAGCAAGGAGGAAGAGGCGACCAGTCTACCCCTCACTGTGACAGGTGACGAGCCCAGGTGTTGAACTCGCAGTGACGTTACCAGCGAAGTTCCTGATTAAGTGGCCGCCTGAAACATTAGACAGTTGTTACAATTGTTAATAACCCTTTAGTAGTATTGTCTCCTGGCAGTCAATATTTTTAGACCAAGTCCGCCACTCCAACATTGTAGTGACACTTAGACAACCACTGGGGTAGACACAGCCACTTGGGAAATGTATTCGCTGTACATAAACATAGTTCTGTTGTCTTTATCTGAGAAATGTTCTGTTTGCTGTCAGTAAACACCCTGATTTACATTTGAGTAATGAGAGCACATACATTAGGTTACACGATTTATTATGTGGCATATTTCACTGTACCTTGTCTTGGGTATGCAAGTAACCTTTGTGTTTTCATTATTCAAATTTACGAAGAAACAAAGCTTTGGTTTTATATTATATTTACTTTATATCTCATTTACAAGGTGTTAGAAGAGCATGGAAAATCATATTATTTCTACATCACATTTCTCAAACTGCAACCCTGTCCCCTACTGTTTGGTTTGTTTACCAGGATATTTGCCCCGTAATTTGCCTCCTATGTTAACATATTTTGAACAGTAATTAGTTGACTTATCAGCTACTGGCGTGGTGCCCAGGTGTGTTCACAGTTGCAGTTATGTTCCGCAGGGCTAGAGTTAGATTATTTGTGTCCTGAACTTTACTATTAAGATTGCAAATGTCCGAGTTTCCCCTACTTGTATGAGATTTGTATTTATGACTACAGATGAAACTTACTGGTGTTCCTGACTTGTTTCATTCATGTGTGATTGTGTGAGTACCAGGGTAACAGTGGGTGTGTATGTGTAGCGATAACAATGATTTGTAGGTATGGGGGAAACAGTGATTGTATAAGTATTGGGGCAACAGTACTTGTGTAAGTATGGGGATACTAATGATTGTGTAAGTATTGGGGCAATGGTGATTGTGTGAATATGGGGATAACAGTGAATGTGTGAGTATGGCGATAACAGTAAGTGTGTAAGTATGGGGATAACAGTGATTGTGTAAGAATGGGGGTAACAATGATTGTGTAAGTATGGGTATAACTGTGGTTGTGTAAGTATGGGGATAACAGTGCTTGATTAAGTATGAGGATTGCCAGCCAATGATCATCCTCTTACCGAATGAAGATGCCATACCCTGCAAAAGAGGTCACCCTGAATGTTGTACCATCTGTGTATGGCCTGAACTACAATAACCCCTCTGCCGTGCGTCCACCTTGACGAGGTAGAGGGGCTTGCACGTTCCAATGACCCCAAGAGCTATGCCGACGGTAGCACAGCTACTGGTAGGGTCACCCATGTCGGACAGGTCAAGGGAGAGGGACCAGACGAAGTGACGCACAAACCTGCTGCCTTGTCGGTAGACTGGGGACAGTCAAAGGCTAGGGAAAGCATCCCGAAAAATGCTTGTCGAAATCGGATGTACTGAGCCACAGGCTTGACAAAGAAGTGCAACGTAACTTTATCATTTCATGATGCCACAGATGAAAATTAATCGTTATGGTGCTAATCCCGTGAAGTCCCATCAGGCGGTGATAGTGCCGGGCCCCCTGCCTCGAGGGGGTCCACCCATGACTACTGGTGGTCACCTTCCCCTGTGCTGTGGAGTCAAGGCACAGAGGAGTAGGTTAAGAGCTATTGACCAAATACCAAGGACACTCAACATACTACAGTGGAATGCCGAAGGAGTTTATAACAAGAAAGAATCCCTGACACAGCGTCTTCATAAAGATAGAATAGATGTGGCATGCATTCAAGAGACACACCTCGCCGCCAAGCGCAAATTTTCAGTCAGGGGATATCAGGTCACACGTTTCGACCGCGAAAGACATAAAGGAGGAGTTCTAATACTTACACGAAATACAATACCTTGCAGCGAAGTATCTGTGATCTCTGACAACCAAACAGAAATTATAGGCGTTGATATAATGATAAAGGACGTGAAAATAAGAATTTACAATCTTTATAGCCCACCAGATAAGGATCTTACACTCTCAAACATGAAAATAACTGACACAAATTGCATTATTGTCGGAGACTTTAATAGCCGTTCAGAAAGATGGGGATACCCAGATACTGACAAAAGAGGAGATGAAGTGGAGGACTGGGAAATAGACTCAAATCTCCATCTACTCAACAAAGCGGATGACACACCGAGCTTCTACTCCAGAAGATGGATTACCACTTCTACTCCAGACTTAGCTTTCTGCACAGGAGACATCCTCCACAAAATCGACCGCCATGTGCTGGACCAATTAGCAGGTAGTGACCACAGACCAATCAAGCTTGTAATGAATATGGAGTATGTTCCACAGGAGCAAAAGCCCTTGCCCCGCTGGAATTACAAACGAGCAGATTGGGACAGATTTGCCACACTAACAGACAAATATTGTGAAAACATAAATACACGATATGGCAACATGAAGCAAATGGTGGAAAGTCTAAACAGTGCAATAATACAGGCAGCCACTGAGTCCATTCCAAGAGGAGCGAGGAAAAATTACAAACCATACTGGACTGAAGAACTACAAAGTTTGGAGGACAAAGTTGAAGATGCCAGGAAGACAGCAGAGAGAGAGAACAAACAATTGAAGCGAACATCTCTCTCAAAGCCATCTCAGCAAAATATAAAAGAACAGTAAATCAAACAACAAGAGATTGTTGGAGGGAAAAAACAGAAAACCTGAATTTTGACAGGGATGGAAACAAACTATGGAAACTAGTGAAAGCCATGAACAATGAAGGACCTAGAAACAAACAAATAACAATTAAACAAGGAAATGCCTTGCTTACAGGAAAAAAGGCTGCAAATGCACTAATGGAACACTATACCAGTGCAAACCACATTGATATTACAACCGAACAGAAGAAAGCAATCAAAGATAAACAGATACATCATAGTAATACAGAGACAGCAGCAGAATATATGATGGCAAATCTAACAATGGAAGAAATGGAACAGGCAATGAATACTCTAAAAAAGAAGACATCACCAGGAAAGGATGGAATCACAAATTAAATGCTAATAGGACTAGGGACAAAGGCAAAAAAGAAACTACTAGCAGTCCTAAATAACAGCTGGAAGAGAGGAATAGTCCCACAGGCATAGAAGGAAGCTATACTAATACCAGTCCCAAAGAAAGGAAAAGACCTGGAAGAACCAAATTGCTATCGACCTATCAGCCTACTTAGCTGTGTAGGAAAATTAATGGAACGCATTATCAATGGCAGGCTAACATGGCATCTGGAAGAAAACAAAATCTTAACACCACACCAAGCAGGATTCAGAAAGTACAGATCCACTGAAGATCAAATAACCTATATAGCTCAGGAAATAGAGGATGCCATCCAAGAGAAAAAGCACACACTAGCAGTCTGGATAGATTTAGAAAAAGCAAAAGATTTCACTGGGAATATGTTTCTACCAGCCTGGTTACTTGAAGATTTCACCGGGAATATGTTTCTACCAGCCTGGTTACTTCAAGATTTCACCGGTAACATGTTTCTACCAGCCTGGTTACTTGAAGATTCCTTTTTTCGTTCGCTGGATTTGACTTCTAGTGTAATCTAAGCTGGACTGTTTTGAGTGTGAGCTAGTTTTTTCTATTACCAGTGACCAACAGTAGAACTCTCTCCTTCCCCCCCCCCCCCCCCCCCCCCGACTCGAGGTATTTGCAATTTATGTCCCCAAGTCAAGGACGAGAAGCCAACATTTTAGTCCAACTGACAGGTGTAGGGATTGAACCCGCTACCTCGCCATCAGCACACCAGAATTTTAAGAGTAAGCATTCTTATCTATTCGGCCACGCTGACCCCCACTACTAGAAGATAAATACCACCAGCAACGGTCCAAGCGTTAGTCATTACCAAACATGGACAACAATCACTTTCGGATTAACAAGCCTGTGAGAGTAAAACCCTGGGCTGATGCTTTTGCGACTGATTCAGTAATAAGACTATCATTCTGAACCGATGATGGACCCTAACTATAACTTCTCCTTGAGGTTGAACGGGGTAGTGGTAATGGTGAAATCGAATTCGAATCCAAGCGATGCTTTCAGGGGAAACAACTTCGCTGACTACGAGCTATCATATGCTCAGTTAATTGCCCTTCTCTTCTTCTTCTTCTTCTTCTTCAGCGTTCCGCGCCATTGAGGTTCTTTGCTGCAAATACAATCCGTCTCCATTCGTCTCTCTGGTGGACCTTCTCTTGCCAGTCGTTGATTCCAAGTGCTTGTAGGTCTGTATGTATATTGCCCTTAGCGAAAAAAAAAGCATATTTTGCAGACTGGTATGCAAAATGGTAATGAAGTCGCTTCATACTAGCCAATAAAGAGGGGCTTCCACTGGCGATGTGTAATATCTCCAGACCTGTTTGCCCAGTATTGTGAGGAATGTAAGAAATATGAGAGGAATCGCTGTCAGAGGACATAACATCACACACACTAGACGACATGCAGGTGGAACAGTGCTGATTGCAACGAACAGAATCTACACATTTAGTAGACGACATTACTGTATACAGTGAGTAACTGGGGTTATAATTAATTGTAAGCAAACATAAATTATGGTTATCTCCAAAATTAAATACTATATTGAAACATCCAAGTAAATGGAACATTATCTTTAGCAGGTGAATCGATACAGCCATCTTGGAGCAGTAATAACATGTGAAGGAAAATGTCTTGTAGAGATTAGGATAAGAATCGGTGTGGCAAAAGATATCTATTGAAAGATGAAAAACATCCTCTCCAGTAAAAAGCTGTCAGTTGCAGGGAGAAAACTAGTGGTAGAGTTATATATAGAACTTACACTGCTAAATGAACGCGAAACCTGAACAACAAGCAGACAAGATGAGACAAATCTAATGGCAGTGGACATGCAGTTAACTTGATCATAATTTCTGTGCCAGTGCATGCGGAGTCTTTTGGATGTCTTTTGTACTCTGCCTTGGTTTATTCCACCTGTTCCTTTAACTCACTCTCACAGGGAAGTCGCGACACTAGCGTTACAGTTTAGGACTGAAAGAGTTCTTCATCATCATCATCTTCCACTTCTGCCGTCAAGCGCCGTGGGGAGGAATAATTTGCGCTCCAGCGCCCGATGAGCGGCACTGGATAGTGTCATTCCATGTGATTGTACAATGTCTTTGATGTCGTCAATCGATTGTCTTCTTGGACGTCCTCGTGGCTTCGTCACAGATTATCTTTGATGTAGGGACAGTGATGGTAGTTGATGGTGTTACACTCTAACGACATGGCCAAACCACTTGATCTTCTGTCTTTCAATAAATGTGGCACAAGGTGTTTATCCCACTGTCTGTCTAATAGCAACATTCCTTACTCGGTCTCGGATTGTAAAAGTTGGCAGCTCTCCTCAGGCATCTCATCTCGCAGGTGTTGATTTTGTGGATGTGTAATTTGGATACAATCCAAGTTTGAGATTGGTAGCATAGGGTTGGTGTGAATATGCTGTTTATTATCTGTCGTTTTGCGGACATGGGTACATTTGGATGTTTCAATATGGGTAATATTTGATATGTAAGTGTCCTAGCGTTTTGACATCTGATTTCGAGAAAGAGTTAATTCAGTATGTTATTGCCAGTTCTGAGGAACATTTTAAACAGGATCATCCTGGAAAGATTAAGAGATGTCACTGACAAACAATGAAAAGGCAGGCTACTGACCAAAGAGATCCTGCTCTGACCAGATAGCCACATAATGCACAATAATAGAGCCAGATGCGTCAATTATGAATTGGTCTTCGACGGTATTATACTGAAGCAAATTTAAAACGCACTACTATTATATATATATATATATATATATATATATATATATATATATATATATATATATATATATATATATACATTGGCACCTTGCCGTCTTGACAGACGATAGTTTGTGCTTTAAAAAGGCATAATAACTTTTAACTATGGCGGTAGCGAGTGTGACTGATCACCATACCATCTTACGTCTCAAACGCTTGGTGTGTGACTTTTCTGCAATAATTTTCTCCTTTGACTTTATTCCATTTCTGATATTTGCCCTCCATGCAACACGTTCAGCGGCGACTTGCTCCCAATGTGCATTATCAATGCCTGTATCAATCATGTCCCGCTTACACACATCTTTGTATCGTAGTAGAGGCCGACCCTGAGATCTCTTACCCATCTGTAATTCACCAAAAAAGATATCTTTGGTATTCTACCATCATCCATCCTCCTAAGATGTCCTATCCATCTAAGTCTACGAAGACTGAGCATGGAATAAACTGTCACACAACCTGATCTTTCCAATACTTCAGTATTTGTGATTTTGTCTTGCCACTTAATACCAAGAATTCTTCGCAGACACCGCATATGAAAGCTGTTTAAATTGTTCTCTTGGTGTGAGTAAGTTGTCCAGGTTTCACTGCCATAGAGAAGAGTACTAAGGACACAGGCTTGATAGACAAGGACTTTTGTTTTGGCAGTAAGCTTCCTGTTCTCCCAGACTCTTTTTCTTAACCTGTTCATTGTTGTTGCTGCCTTACCAATCCGGATGTTGATTTCCTGATCTAGGGATAATTTGCTATTTACCACTGATCCTAGATATGTAAAATGGTCTACTATCTCTAGTTCGGCGTCGTCAATAAAGATTGATGGTACCCCAATATATATATATATATATATATATATATATATATATATATATATATATATATATATATATATATATATATATATATATATATATATATATATATATATCCGGGAAGGTTAACCCGGTCAACAAATGCCCGCAGAAGTCGGATGTGTCTGCCTGACGGCGCAAGAACGCAGCTCTGCTGTAAATAGGCACAACGCAGTCACATCCGAAAAAAAAATCCGGATGAACGCAGAAGAAGAAGAAGAAGATATATATATATATATATATATATATATATATATATATATATATATATATATATATATATATATATATATATATATATATATATATATATATATATATATATATATATATATATATGCATATATACACATATGCTGAATGAACTAAAAAAGACTGTTAGATTCATACAAGAGACGACATTGCAGTTGTAGACATGTTTCAGGCGAACGAAAGAAGAAGAAGAAGAATATATATATATATACTGACGCCGAGAATCATCATCATCAAGTGCCATGCCGACTGGCGTAGATGTTCATGATTCTCCACATATCTCGGTTCTGGATCAACTCTATCCTCTACCGTTGATATTCCACCATGCCACCGTCGCAATCCATCCGGCATAATTTCTCTTGGTCTGCCTCTACCTCTCTTCCCCTCGATCTTTCCATTTGTCACAATGTTCTCCAGTGCCTCTCTTCTCATCACATGACCAAAAAAATGATGTTTGCCTTTTTCTTATTGTTTTATATAATGTTCTAGTTTCATTGGCCTCTTTCAGGCATTCGTTGTTACTTACTTTCGCAGTTCAAGGAATTCGCAACATTCGTCTCAGGAACCATATCTCTGTTGCTTCTAATCTCCTCCTAATTTGTTCATTTACATGCCAAGATTCACAGCCATGCAGCAAAACAGGTTCTATATAGCACCTTAGAACTCTCTTTCTTACATTCAATGATATTGACTTATTGCATAAGATATTTTTTCATTTTCTGAAATGCAGCCTTTGCTTGCCCTATTCTGCTCTTAATCTGTGTTGTGCATCTTCCATCTGATGTTATTTAAAACTATCCACTTGGTGAAGAATTTTCCCTTCTATCTCTATTTCACTTTTGGGTGTTATCTGTTTCTTTGATATTACCATTGCTACTGTTTTCTTGATATTCAAGGAGAGTCCTTTGCACTTTCTGTTACTACAATGTCCAACAGTTGTTATAAATCTTTTGCATTATTCGCCATCAATAATGTGTCATCTGCATAGCGTATATTATTTATTTTACATCATCCGAATATTTTTCATGGCTTTTCTTTCATCTCTCTCATTATTACTTCGCTATATAGGGAGAAGAGATCCGGTGACAAAACACATCCCTGCCTTACTCCCAGTTTTATGTGTTCATAATTTCCTTCTTTGTTTCCCACTTTAATTGCTGCTATTTGGTTCCAGTAAATATTTTTTATTAGTCTGAGATCTTTCCCATCAATGTTAATATCTTCCAATATTATAATCAGTCCATCATGTTTTACTTTATCAAATGCCTTACTATAATCTACGAAGTACAAATATATGTCTTTCTATGTCTCTATTGATCGTTCTAATAGTGTCCGTATTGTATATATTGCATTGTTTGTACCTTTTCGTTCAACAAACTCATACTGTTCTTCGCCAATTTCCATTTTTATTTTTCTTGTTCTTCTCATTATAATTCTGAGTAGAAACTTAGTGACAAGATTTATGAGGTTAATCGTACGAAAACCTTCGCATTCGGGGGATGTGTGGGAAGTGGGTGGGTGGGGAGTGGGTGTGGCATGGGTGGATGAGTGGGGGAATGTATGTGTGCCTGTGGTGTGTGTGTGGTTGGGTGGCGGATGTGTGTGTGGGTTATGTGTGGGTGGATGGGGATGGGTGGGTGGATGGGGATGGGTGGGTGGGTGGAGGATGTGTCCCATAACGTGATAATACGCATTGTTTATGTTTACTACATTCCTTTGTCAATGTTTTTCCCTATGTGAATGTATCACACACTATTGATGAACGAAAGATGAGTGATTGGAAGGGCCGAATGTAAGACGTGCCTGCGTGCCCAATTTGTTACCCTGTGAAAATAAAGTTCGTTCGTTCGTTCGACATTGCTCACCCATTCCGCTCACGAAACCTGATAAATGATAAACAAAACTTACTTGATGGGTGGGCACAACAACTAGGCCTCAGAATGCAGAGGGAGACAGTAAAGAAAATGAGTATAAACCAAACAAATTATAACCCAGTCTCCAACGTTGAAACCTCACTTGAAGAAGAGGGATCGTATATTGCTTTAGGTAGAAATGTAGACAAAGATTCGAGGGACATAGATATTAAAATAACAATATCAAAGGCGAAAAAAGGGGGAAAGGGGTGGGGAGAGTCCCTCAGCAGGAACCTACTATGGGCCTGTGTAGTGTTCGAAGCCTCACATTTATAAGGCGCACATGCAGAAAGAATAAGTGTCCATTCGTGTAGACACTTAGTGGGTGATGAGTACAGGGTGTCGAACACTACTCATTCGTCATTATCAGCGCAATCTCCTAACGATTCCACCAACGTGTTCTTTTGCGGAAGCTTTCGTGGCACTAGGAAATTTGTGGACGTCCGAGGAGATTAAACTTAGCAGCAAATTTAGAATGGCTAGCTCTAACATTAACCCCGTACTACTTTATGGTTCAGAAACAAGGAGGCCGACTAGAACAATAACTATATTGTTTTTTTTTTTAAAACGCAACATTTTTGGTGATACTTTTATAAAAGATATTCGCTAATTGGACATCTGTGTCCATCCGGTCATTAACTTCTTATGGTTACCTGAATTGTACTCACCTCATAATTCGTGAGGTCATGAAAGAGGTCAAGGTAAAAACATCATTTTTGACAATAACTCGTGACAGGTTCATGATAATGCCGTGAAACTTACTGAACACAAAGCTCTTTGACTATATTATTGAATGTCTATAAAAGATTGACGCTCCTCAAATAAATTGAGTTGAAAGTTCAAAGCGCATGTATGTCTCATCTCACTACAGAACAACGACTCATCATAATTGGACATTTACAGGCTGGACAGTCACAAAGTGTAGTAGCCAGAGAATTTAATGTGGTTAGAAGCACCATTGGTCACCTTTGGAGGAGATTTCAAGAAACTGGCTCAATGGTAGACAGGTCGCGCAGTGGAAGACTAGAATCACAACTGTTGCCGAAGACCGCTTCATTCGGCTGCGTCACCGTAGGAATCGATTTGCATCTGCGTCATCCACAGGAGCTCATCGAATTTCAGATCAAACGGTCAGGAACCGGCTGCACGACTCTGGTCTTTGGGCTAGACGACCCTACAGAGGTCCTGTTCTTACGGACCGGACCGACTGCAGTGGGCGAATCAGCATCGTCAATAAAATGTTGGAACAAGTTTGCAATTGAAACTGCAATAATGTGTATAGCAAACTACAAACATTCATTAATTTATGCCTGCGCTGAATATCACTACCATGGTATGACAGACTGTCGAGATCATTGAGAGAATAAACAAATACCAGTGAATCAAGAGAATTAGACAGAGATAAATAGTGTGGTGAAGACATGAAGGGCGCTGAAACAGATAGCAAAGGATAGGACGGACTGACGCCAGTTTGTTGGGGTTCTGTGTTCCAATGCAAAAGAAGACAAAACTGTCTTCATTTATGTGAACTTAATTGTCTCGATGCTGAAGAAGACATAGCTCTGTGCAAAAGTGTGAACTTAACTGTGTCAATGCTGGAGAAGACATTGCTTTGTTCAGAGGTGTGAACTTAACTATCTCAATGTTGGAGAAGACATTGCTCTGCGTACAGGTGTGAACTTAATAGTCTCAATGCTGGAAAAGACATATCTCTCTTCGCAGGTGTGAACTTAATTGTCTCAATGCAAAAGAAGACAAAACTTCTTTGGTTTCGGTGAGGAGGGATTGCGACATTTCTTGCTCACTTTCTTCGTTTCCAGCTCGTGGTAGTGAACCCAGGTTTCATTTTGATAGGAAACCATCACCTTCGGCTTCAAAGCACTGCAAAAGTTCTTGACAAGCATCAATGTGTCGTTGTTTCAATTAAGCTGCCGTGGCACCCACCTTGCAGACACTTTGCGGTACTGTAGCACATCATGAATGATGTGGTGTGCTGAACATTGATGTTAAGATGCGCAGCAATGTCACTCACAGTCAATTAAATATTGTTATACAATAATCACTTCACATAATAACATATCTCGAAATGAAGAAAGTGATAGACTGGCAAATGAAGGCAAACCACCTCGGCCTGATATAGATATAACCGCAGATAAAGCCACGTGGTTTATTAGAAGTAATTATAGAACCAAGTGGGAATGCATGTTGCATTATTAGCAACAACAACTGAAGAGAGCAAGTAACAAACTCCAGACTCCACACAGGGCACGGCGGGCTGAAATATCACACGCTTAATAAACTAAAGATTGGATATAGTGATGAATTTAACCGTAGGCTTTGTAAACTAAAGATTGGATATAGTAATAAATTTAACCATAGACTTTGTAACAAGACAGCTCATATTTGTTACACGAATGTCCAACATACCCAGAGCATAGAAAACCGCGTTGGTCTACACCAGTAGATCCCAAGCTTTTCAATCAGAGGGCCATATCTACTATTTTCGGTAGTTAAGCGGGTTACAGCCCGTCTCCCTGGTGTAGGTGTTACACGACTTTCTCCGTAATCCCGTATACTCTCGTGAGTAACGTGATGTTGCGAGAATTTGTAGCGGTTCTCTCCGCGTCGGTAACTTATGGGGTATGTGAGCCGGTCGCTCAGAAAGCAATGGCAAACTACTGAGCGTAATTTTGCCAAGAAATCAACAATCATCCTGTAAAGGATATGCGGGGAAAAAAAGCGGGTCACAGCGTTATAAAATCACAACAGTCGTGCAATATCATTCTGAACTTTCTTAACTTTCGCCTTCATAACGTTTAGTTGCGAACTGAACAGGCGCATTCGATAATATCTAAGCATAACAACCACGAGCAGAGTAAATTATCGCACGCTGACGGGGCGCTCCGTGTGCATTTTTGAAATTATTAAAATATATTATCTTATATATAAATTAGGATGTGTGTATGTATTTATGTATCTCCGTATGTCCTTTATACGCTCGCGAACGGCCCATCCGATTGAGATGAAATTTTCTACACGCCTTCCTTTCATTCCAGAGATGCCAACTGTCGTAGTTTTTTTTTCTTCTTCCTCCTCCTCCCTCCTCCCTCCTCCCCCTCCCAAAATACGTACGTCCAGGAAATGGTCTTCTACATAGACACTTCTCTCTGAGGTCCGCGATAACATATTAACCTGGTGGGATGGCAATCAATCATCCTACTACCTCCTCCCTCCTCCCTCTTCCTCCTCCCTCTTCCTCCTCCCTCTTCCTCCCTCCGCCTCCTCCCTCCTCCCACTCTCTACTCCTCCTTCCTCCTCCTCCTCCTTCTCCTCCCTCCTTCTCCCTCTTCCTCCTCCCCTTCCTCCCTCTTCCTGCTCCCTCCGCCTCCTCCCTCCGCCTACTCTCTCCTCCTCCTCCCCCTCCTCCTCCCTCCCCTCCTCCCTCCTCCCTCCTTCTCCTCTTCCTCCTCCTCCCCCTCCTCCTCCACCCTACTCCTCCCTCCTCTTCCTAATCCCTCCTCCTCCCTCCTATTCCTCCTGTCTCCTCCTCCCTCCTTCTCCCTCCTCCTTCTACCTCTTCCTCCCTCCTCCTTCTCCCTCCACCTCCTCCCTCCTCCTCTCTCCTCCTCCTCCCTCCTCCCTCTCCCTCCTCCCTTCTCATCCTCCCCCACCTACGTTCTCCTCCTCCCTCCTCCCTCCTCCTCCTTCTCCCTCCTCCTCCCCCTCCCTCCTCCCCCTCCTCCTCCTCCTTCACCCTCCTCCCTCCTCCTCCTCCTCCTTCACCATCCTCCCTCCTCGTCCTCCCTCCTCCTCATCCTCCCTCCTCCCTCCTCATCCCTCTTCCTCCTCCTCCTCCCTCCTCCCTCCTCCTTCTCCCCTTTCCCCCCTCTTTCTCTTAATCCCTCCTCCTCCCTTCTCCTCCCTCCTATTCATCCCTACTCCTCCTCCTCCCTCCTCCTCCTCTCTCCGCCTATCTCTTCCTCCCTCCTCCTCCCTCCTCTCTCTTCCTCCTCCCTCCTCTCTCTTCCTCCTCCCTCCTCCTCCCTCTTCCTCCTCCTCCTCCCTCCTCCTTCCTCCTGCTCCCTCCTCCTCCTCCCTTCTCCTCCCTTCTCCTCCTCCCCCTCCTACCCCTCTCTCCTCCCCCTCATCCGTCTTCCTCCCTCCTCCTTCTTCCTCCCTCCTCCTCCCCCTCCTCCCCCTCCTCCTCCCTCTCCTCCTTATCCCTCCTCCTCCATTCTCCTCCTCCCTCCTCCTCCTCTCTCTACCTCCTCCCTCCTCCTCCCTTCACATTCCTCCTCCTCCCTCTTCCTCCTCATCCCTCCTCCCTCCTCCTCCTCCTCCCTCTACCTCCTCCCTCCTCCTCCCTTCACATTCCTCCTCCTCCCTCTTCCTCCTCCTCCCTCTCATCCTCTTCCCTCCTTCTCCTCCCTCCTCCTTCTCCCTCTTCCTCCTCCCTCTTCCTCCCTCCGCCTCCTCCCTCCTCCCGCTCTCTACTCCTCCCTCCTCCTTCTCCTCCCTCTTCCTCCTCCCTCTTCCTCCCTCTTCCTGCTCCCTCCGCCTCCTCCCTCCGCCTACTCTCTCCTCCTCCTCCCTCCTCCTCCCTCTCCCTCCTCCTCCTCCCTCTCCTCCTCCTCCTCCTCCTGCGATCTCCTCCTCCCTCCTTCTCCCTCTTCCTCCTCCCTCCTCCTCCCCCTCCTCCTCCACCCTACTCCTCCCTCCTCTTCCTAATCCCTCCTCCTCCCTCCTATTCCTCCTGTCTCCTCCCTCCTCCTCCTCCCTCCTCTTCCCTCCTCCACCTCCCTCTTCCTCCTCCCTCCTCCATTTACCCAAGACAGACAGACATACAGATAGTCGGGAACGGGATCTTATATGACTACTTATATGATTTAAATGAGATGCTCTCCACCATGGGCTGGGCCGGGTCAGACAGACAGACAGACAGACAGACAGATAGATAGACAGACAGACAGACAGACAGTCGGGAACCGGAGCTTATATGACTACTTATATGAATTAAATGAGATGCTCCCCACCAGAGTCTGGGCGAAGCCGGGCCGTGTCAGCTAGTATTAAATAAAGAGGCCTCGCGTGCCACTTTCTGACAGCTGGCGGGCCACAAGTGGCCCACGGACCGTGGTTTGGGAACCACTGGTCTACACTATTTGAAGACAAACTCTATGGAGATATCAAGAAGCTTAAGTTGAATGCTGCTTTCTTTGCATTTATTCATTTTAATTTATGAACGTGTACGAAGAAGGACAACTTAGATTTATTGTAAAGTGTGTATTCAACGTATTGGTGTTTGTTTTGTCTTTGGTTTGAGTCATTGTTTGTCATACTTTATTGAGTGCGTTACCACCTTCTTTCATCTAATTCTATGAGTTCAGGCATACAATAGCATGTCCCTTGCAGAACCTCGCTCCCATAACAACCATCCTGAAAACTTCTCGATCATAAGCAAGATGTCCCGCGTCCGATACACCCATCTGGATATCATTCACCACCTCTTGCACTTCTCTTTGGCCTTCCTCTTCCTCTCTTCCCGGGCATATACCCCTCCATGATTATTCTCTCAAAAATTTCACGACGTTTCAAGTGACCAAAATATTCAAATTTTCTTTGTTTTATCGTCTTTAGTAGCAAACCTTCTTCAATATTCAGATCTTGTCGTATGAATTCATTTGTTCCTGTCTGTAGCCAAGATATTCTTAGAACTTGTCTGTAACGTTTATATTCAAAGGCTTTTATGCGCTGTTCAGTTTGTTTAGTAAGTATCCAAGTCTCACAGGCATATGATGCAATGGGAAAGATGCATGCTCTTAAAAATCTAATTGTTATAGTTCTATCTGTCCCCCTCCACAATTTATTCAGTTGTTTTAATTTTTGAAGAGCAGTAGATATTCGTCTTTTAATTTCCTTCATTGTGTCACCACTGTTGGTAATTAATGACCCAAGATATTCGAAATTTTTCACCACCTCCATGTTTTCCTCATTAAAATGTGTTTCTTTCTCCATAGTAGTTTTATCTGTATGTATTATCTTTGACATCTTTGTTTTTGCTACGTTAAGATATAGGTTGTGATTCTCGCTGTTATTTTTGGTTGAAGTTATTTCTATACCTTTCTGTGATGTGGATAGTAAAACTGTATCAACAGCATATCGAATATCTGGTATTTCATGACTACCAATATTTAGGGCACTATATTGCTTCCTGTTTGTATCATCTCTGACATTTCTCATTATATTTTCAGCGTACAGGTTAAACAAATAAGGTGACAGCACACAGTTCTGACAGACTCCTTGCTTGATGTCAAACCAATCTGATGCCTCGCCATCTATTATAACCGCTGTTTGTTGGTCTAGATAGAGCATTTTATGAATTGTCCTACATGTGATGGAAAGCCCAGTTGCCTCATGATTTTCCACAGTTTCTGATGTTGTATACGGTCAAATGCCTTTGAATAATCCACGAAACATGAGAATAGGTTATTAAACGTAGGCTATGTTGAGTATGTGATCTCTTGTTCCTCTTCCTTGTCTAAATCCAGCTTGAACCACATTAATCTCTTCTTCCATGTTCTTACGATATCTTCCCATTATGATTTTTAGTAGAATTTTACTTGCATGCCTGGTCAGGGCAACGTTCTATTTTTTTTTTTTTTTTTGCATATCCTTTACAGGGCATCGCTGTCAACACCAGCATCTTTCAGCTGTATGTTGATTTCTTGGCAAGATTACACTCAGTAGTTTGCCATTGCTTTCTGAGCGGCCGGCTCACATACCCCGTAAGTTACCGATGCGGATCGAACCACTGCTGATTCTCACCGTCATCACGTCACCGACGAGAGTATACGAGATTACGGAGAAAAGTCATAACCTCTAAGCCACGAAGCCGGCCAACGTTCTATAGTTGGTGCATAATTTCAGGTTGCCTTTATTTGGTACTAGCTGACCCGGCCCGGCTTCGCCCAGACCCTGGTGGGGAGCATCTCATTTAATTCACATAAGTAGTCATATAAGTTCTCGTTCCCGTTACCGACAATCTGTCTGTCTGTCTGTCTGTCTGTCTATCTGTCTGTCTGTCTGTCTGACCCGGCCCGTCTTCGCCCAGACCCTGATGGGGAGAATCTCATTTAATTCATATAAGTAGTCATATAAGTTCCCGTTCCGACTATCTATCTGTCTGTCTGTCTGACCCGGCCCGGCATCGCCCAACTCCTGGTGGGGAGAATCTCATTTAATTCATATAAGTAGTCATATAAGTTCCCGTTCCCGACTGTCTGTCTGTCTGTCTGTCTGTCTGTCTGTCTGTCTGTCTGTCTGTCTGTCTGTCTGTCTGTCTGTCTATCTATCTATCTGTCTGTCTGTCTGACCCGGCCCAGCCCATGGTGGAGAGCATCTCATTTAAATTATATAAGTAGTCATATAAGATCCCGTTCCCGACTATCTGTCTGACTGTCTGTCTGTCTTGGGTAAATGGAGGAGGGAGGAGGAAGAGGGAGGTGGAGGAGGGAAGAGGAGGGAGGAGGAGGGAGGAGACAGGAGGAGTAGGGAGGAATAGGAGGGAGGAGGAGGGATTAGGAGGAGGAGGGAGGAGGGGGAGGAGGGAGGAGGAGGAGGAGGGAGGAGGAGTGATGAGGAAGAGGGAGGAGGAGAGAGGAGGAGGAGGAGGGAGGAGGAAGAGGGAGGAGGAGGAATGTGAAGGGAGGAGGAGGGAGGAGGTAGAGGGAGGAGGAGGAGTGAGGAGGAGGAGAGGGAGGAGGAGAGGGAGGAGGAGGAAGGAGGAGGGGGAGGAGGGAGGAGGAGGAGGAGGGAGGAAGAAGGAGGAGGAGGGAGAAGGAGGGATGAGGAGGAGGAGGGAGGAGGAGGAAGAGGGAGGAGGAGGAATGTGAAGGGAGGAGGAGGTAGAGGGAGGAGGAGGAGGGAGGAGGAGAAGGGAGGAGGAGGGATGAGGAGGAGGAAGAGGGAGGAGGAGGGAGGAGTGAGGAGGAGGAGAGGGAGGAAGAGGAAGGAGGAGGGGGAGGAGGGAGGAGGAGGAAGGAAGAAGGAGGAGGAGGGAGAAGGAGGGATGAGGAGGAGGAGGGAGGAGGAGGAAGAGGGAGGAGGAGGAATGTGAAGGGAGGAGGAGGGATAGGGAGGAGGGGAAGAGGAAGAGGGTAGGAGGAAGAGTGGAGAGGAGGAGGGAGGATATAGAGGGAGGAGGAGGGAGGAAAAGGGAGGAGGGAGGAGGAGAGAGGAGGAGGAGGTAGGAGGAGGAGGAAGAGGGAGGAGGAGGAAGGAGAAGGAAGGAGGAGGAAGAAGGAGGAGGAAGAGGGAGGAGGAGGATGGAGGAGGGAGAGGGAGGAAGAGGGAGGAGGAGGAAGGAGTAAGAGGGAGGAGGAGGATGGAGGAGGGAGAGGGAGGAGGGAAAGAGGAAGAGGGTAGGAGGAGGAGGGGAGAGGAGGAGAAGGAGGGAGGAGGAGGGGATAGGAGGAGGGAGGAGGCAGAGGGAGAAGAAGAAAGGAGGAGGAGGAAGGAGGGAGAGGAAGGAGGAAGAATGAGGAGGGGAGGAAGGAAAGGGAGGTGGAAGAGGAGGAGGAGGGAGGAGGAAAGAGGTAGGGGGAGGAGGAGGTAGAGGGAGGAGGAGGAGGAAGGAAAGGGAGGAGGAAGAGGAGGAGAAGGGAGGAGGAGGGTGGAGGGAGGAGGAGGAGGTAGAGGGAGGAGGAGGGAGGAGGTAGGAGGAAGAGGGAAGAGGGAGAAGAAGGGAGAAGGAGGAGTGATGATGATGAGGGAGAAGGAGGCAGGAGGAGGAGGAGGGAGGCAGGAGGAGGAGGAGGGATAAGGATGGAGAGGGAGGAGAAGGGAAGATGAGGGAGGAGGGGTGGAGGCGAAGGGAGTAGGAGGGAGGAGGATGGAGGAGGAGGGGAGAGGAAGAGGGAGAAGAAAGAGGGAGAAGGAGGAGGGAGTCGGGAGAGGGATGAGAGGGAGGAAGAAGAGGAGGAGGGTGGAGGGAGGAGAAGAGAGGAGTTCGCCATTCCGAATTCATACTCGTCTACATAAAAAGATGAATTGTTATTGATATTGCCGTGGCATGGAGGAATATCAGCAGCAGAGTTGATCCAAAAAACCAAAGACTGAGATCTACGGAGAGCCATGAACGCCTACGCCAGCCGGCACGGCACTTGATGATGATGATTGCCGTGTGACGATTCTGTGTAGTCACGTCATTTTCTTCCCTTTCCCTAGCGTTTTGGTTCAGGGATTCTTTCATCATCATCATCATATATTTACGTACGTATTTTGGGAGGGGGAGGAGGGAGGAGGAGGAAGAAGAAAAAAAAAAACTATGACAGTTGACAGCTCTGGAATGAAAGGAAGGCGTGTAGAAAATTTCATCTCAATCGGATGGGCCGTTCGCGAACAAATAAAGGACATACATATTTACATACATACATATATACATACATATTTACATACATACACTTTGTTTTATAAATATAGATTGGAATGAAAATAGTTCTCTTCCAATCTTTTGGCCATAAACCATATCATGCCATATGTCCTTATCTTTTTACATAATGCGTGATAGATTTGTATGCTTTCTTCTCCTCCCGCTTTAATTAGTTCAGCTGGTATCTCATCACATCCCGGTGATTTACCATTCTTCAGGTTCTTATTGCCAACGCGGTTTCATCTAATGAGGGTTCAGATTCTGCCTCTACTGTCATTGTTTCACGTATCTCATTCATATCCTCACATTCATTCATATCATACATTCCACTGCAGTATTCTTGACATCTTTCTATAATTTTTCTTGATTCTATTAGGGTATTTCCCAACAAGTCACAAATAACATTTAATTGAGATTGAACATTTCTTGACAATAACTTCATTGTTTTTTTTTTGTCTTCCATTCTTATGATAGTGCCCTATTCTGCTACAGCAATCTAGTTTATATTGGTTGTTGTCCTTTCTTGTGTTCTTTCTTATTTCTCAAGTTACAGATTTCTTGATTTATTTTGTTGTTTCGGGATTTGAGATTTAAATATTGAGCACAACCCACTACTGGCAACGCTGATCCTACTCTGGTATGAACCTAAGGCCCATCCACGTCAATGTGGAAGCACTAAACTCGAGTTTCGCTCTCATTTGAGCTCGTCAGTAGTGCATATTCTTGACCGGACCCAGAAACAAGCCCCGGATCACAGGCGTGTGAAGCGGGTGTGTAACCACTAGACCACGCGGCATACGCTGGACGCGACCAAATTATCACAACAGAATATTACAAAGTTTAAGATTTATACTTCATTCTGCTGATATCGGTTTCACCTCCTTTCTGTTTCAGTTCCATTCGTTGCTTTATTAATTCTAACGTGTCTGATATAATCCATGGCTTATGTTTCTGTTTCTTGGTCGGAATTAAATCTTTGGCTGCAGTTATCAAGATATCTCTAGCTTGTACTGCCAATTCATCAGGTGTCAAACCCTCCTGTACAGACATCAAGACCCCAAAACGATTCTTCACTTCTACGTTGGATGCATCAGGTATTTTTGTGAGATCAAAACGAAGTGGCCTTGATCCTCGGGTATACATTTCGAGTTTTACTTTCACATCTGCTTCCAATAACTGATTATCTGTATCACAGTCTGCACTTCGTTGGATTTTTGCTGATTTTTTCTTTCTTTTTGCGCTCGCTCGCTTTGAACTCAAGCGTAGTCTATACACATTACCTATGTGATGGGCTGAATTTTTCGTGTGGATTAGCGTTCCCTATTAACAGCGTCTCTCGCCAACAGGTGAACCCACTCCGACTTCAGAGGTACTTGTAATTTACGTCCCCACGTCAAGGACGACAGGTCAATATTTTAGTCCAGATGTCTGGTGTAGGGGTTGAACCCCTAACCTCGGCATCAGCACACCGGATGTTTGAGAACTGCTGGCCTGCGTGTTTTTTTTTTTTTCGATGTTATGCTTGATCTCCATCTTCTTAGTATTAGAATATAATCTATCTGATTTTTGGTAGGACTGTCCTGGGACTTCCATGTGAAGAGTCTTTTTGGGTGTTGTTTAAAAAGTGTGCTGGATATCGTTAACTCATTTACTGTGCAAAATTCAATTAATTTGTCACCTGCATTATTTTGATTTCGCAATCCGAATTTTCCTAAAACGTGTCTCTCATGTTCAGCTCTTCCTGTACCCACTTTTATATTAAACTCTCCCATTTTATTGTTATGTCATTATGACTGTCAAGAGGTAGCGTTAGACTCTCTCCACAATATGACTTCATGCACTACAATGCATCAACGTTCACCTCAAGATCTATCTTGGCTCTAGGGTACCATGACAGTGGCTTGCGCCGACATTACTACACAGCATATATAACAGCTTCACCATGCATTCCAAGAACCAATCAACAAATGTGAGGTAGAGCGAACTATGGTATAATTACACATAGGTGACATCAGCTAACGGATCCGAATGAGTATGCGCATCTAGTCTTCAGACTTTCGCGCATTACAAGCACTCCCGTCCTTCCTTCACTAATCGTCTCCCCATCCCACTGTTAATGTTAGGAATCACGCTGGCTGTCTGCTATCATATTAATGTCTACATGATCATCTCCTACCTTACTCGTACCCGACTGGTAACCACTGTCGATTAGCCAACGTCTATGGCGCGATCATGATTCGGCCAGCACGCCTCAACATGCAACTCTAACGAACACCAGCGATCAGTCAAGCCCGGACGATCTCCGTTGAATGGCAATACACAACCCGATCTACTCCCTGCAAATATCGAAGACTGGCCGCCGCGTCCTGGCTGGACTTCTGTGACTGGGGGTAGAACACTTCCTCTCACTTCGCAAGCTGGACCCCAAACTAATGCTTAAGCCGTTATGGCGTTAGGTGACGTCCTCGCATGACGTCTCAATCGCGTTCAATGTTGGTGTCACAATGTTCACCATTTGTGACACCCGTTATCTTCTTCATTGATGCGCTAACTCATCCATTCCCTGCATCACTGTCATTTACTACATGACAGCTTTGCCCCCTCTACAATGAAAATGATCGTTAGACCATTTTTTATGTTATCTTGACATGCAGGGAAATGATGTCCACGACGTAAATTACCCCCTATTGTGATAGACAACGCATTCACCGTCCTTGGACCTCAGTTTGTCAACATGAACCAATCTAGATCGTGGGATATTGAACACCGGACTAAAATACAAGTCCCGAACACCGCCACCTCTACATTCTATAAATGATCCCTGAGATGTTATCGCGTTAACATGCCCGACTACTTGTAACTAAACTAAGGCTCAAACACCGCCAGTTCATATACTAAGATCTGTTATCGCGTATATATGTTGACACCTTAAAACTACTAACAGTCTCTATATCCCCGAGTTCTGTCAGTTAAATAAAAACACCATCCAGTGTTGCATACCCAACGATCACATGATCCGTAGTCTACAACTTATTGTCCCTGACGTGAATACATATATCTCCACAACTGCATGTCGACCTGGTACACCCTCATTTCTTTTCGCTATAGCATAGGGAAAACTATTCTCAATATAACTGTGTTATATAACTATAGTGTGTTGTTCATTTGTTATATGTATTTATGTATCCTATAATGTGTAATGTTTACTATATGTTTGTGTCTATTAATTTTCTTTCATTCCTTTCTCTTACTTCATCCATCGTGAAAATGATATGTATGCTGATTAATAGTTAACACAAAACATACTACTGACATTAATAACTACAACACATTAATGTACTGATAATTAAAATAACCAATATCAATCATCATAATAGTTATAAAAACAAAATATATAAACATAACATTAAAACAATAAACATATTCATTTATGAAACCTGTATATCACTTAAGATATACTTAATTAATTTGCTCGAAGATCCGCACAGACTCTGTCCTCGAGTTTATGTCCTCTATTAAAAATTCCAATATAATGAATTTTCATATACTAACACAATTAAAATTATCTACAAACCACCGCCGATACTACCATATTGGCTTGTGACAGAATGAAACCACACACATCGGTTATGCCACGTGAACCTTTTCACCTGTTTCTTATATTGGCTTGTGACAGAATGAAGCCACACTCATCGGTTATGCCACGTGAAACTTTTCCCCTGTTTCTCTGAAATAATAATAACAACAAGTGACTAAGTTACGTCTATACTTTCTTTTAAAAAAAAAATTATATATTTATCTGTGGTATTTCAGCCCTAGCCACAGTCATCATACCGTAATGTTACACTAAAACAAAATAAAACAGAAAACATAAATATATATATATATACATACAACTTTCATAGTTTATTTATAGTCTACTGAGTAGATCAGCTAGATTATTTTATGTTCTAAAAATTGAATTCCTAAAATGCAAATTCAGTTTTATTTGGCTCTATCGTAAAATCAAACATCCGAATGCGACAAAACAAACCATCTGTCTAGGAATGTACGATGATGTACTATTTCAGTATTATGTAGAATGATAACGGATACTTCTGAAAACAAAAAGAAGGTATAAGAATTCCTATAAACAGAACGGCGCTACTGGCGCGGTCATGTGTACAGAATCCTCCGCCATCTCAGATATGATCTATAAAACTATATAAATTTCGCCATGCTCGCTATTACTAAGTCTATTTGAGCATAGGTTTTAGATAAAGATAATCGCTCATAAAAAAAAAAAAAAATATGATTGTTAATATGAACAAGACAATGATACGAATACAGTACACTCCACTTATAACAATATTTATGATGACAATACAATCACAATGACGCTACATGTTTTATTTAAGGTTAGTGAAATTCATTTTGAGATGACCAAGAATTTCTTCCTAACAGATATTTAGCCAATTTCTGACCAGAATTCACCAATGATAGAGTAATTTTATAGCGTTTGTGTGATTCGTATACCTTTCTCCCAAAGTACACGACAAGATGTAATATTTTCCTACAACCTTGTGGAAGAATGTACACGATAGACAGTAAATCAGTACCATCCACCACCACACCATTATTTGCTGCGAGAATGATCTTAGAACTGATCATTGAATGTGCTTCCTGCAAAGGAATTTCAGATTCGCCAACAGGTGCCGTTCGGCGGACTGTTCGAATACATTGTACATAATCATCATATATACCTATAACATGGCTCAGTTTCCGGCGTATAACATATTGCAACATCTTAATCAAACTCCCTGTAGCCTTAGCTATACATTTTATTACTTTGTTTGTTATGATAGATAGCAAGAAAATCAACCAGAAGAAAGTATCGACCAAATCAAATGAAGTATCTGTTTTTATACATATCTTCTTCGGATCACCAGACGGAACTGTCACTGATATGCCATATGTCCTTGGTTTTCTATCCACCTGTATGATGTCATGTTGCAGCCTTATAGCTGCGGCTTGAACTGTCCTACTATCTTGAGGTTCCACCATCACTGGATGTGACATGTGTGTGTTTGAAACCAGATTCACATGAGGTAATTGATTCTCTTTATGTATTTGTGTGTTTGCAACAATATGCTTCCTTTCCCATTCTGTTATGTCCTCACGCGAAACATCACATAATTCAGGGATGTTTCCAATAAAGACATCCACAAATGGGTCGGGCAGCGCAGCTACCTTTATTTTCCTAGAAAAATATGGGCAGTTTATATCAGCCCAGGCAACTGGAAACTTTTCTCTTCTACCTCCAAAAGTTCTACAGGTCACATGTTCTCCAGTATAGTCGGTTTCATTAATCAGCTTTGTATGTACCCCAACTATACTCGACCCGGAATCGCGTACTAAACTACATTTCTTTCCATTCACTATGGCGTGTTGTACGACCAGTGATCCATTGGTAATTTGGACCGCATTAGCCTCCTGCACGTGTATTTTATGACCGCACGTTAAGTTGCCCTCTTTGTGAAAGATCTTGCATGTATCACACGTTGGGTCGATGGGAGAATAATCTACTTCTACCGTATTTGCATGACTAGTCTCGTCCGAGTCACTGTCACTACTAGATGTCAGCATCCCTATGTTTGCTTCTTTATACAGTTGTCTTAAAGGACAAGATACAAACATATGTCCAACACTTTTACATTTAAAGCATTGTGTTTGTCTTTGATAGGTGTTAAATCTGTCTCTATTTCTAAGTGCTAATTTCTTTATGTAACTGTCAAACTGCGGATGTTTGTCACACATTTGATTTGAGCCGTGGGTAAAACCACAGTATTCACAAGTTGTCCACACACCCTTTTTCTCGTGTTTAACATAAGGTTGATACTTTGGTTGTTGTTGTTTTTCCCTCCTTAGATATTGTCCTCCAGACTGTTGTTGTGTTTTGTATCCCTGCCTCCTTGATTTATGAGGGAATCTATCACGTGCGTTTGTTTCTACCAATGGGGAAAAACTATTATTAAATATGTCTTTATGGGCGTCGAAGAAAGACTCTCCCTTCTCATCCATCTGCTGTATACTCGAACATTTCTGTTCAATAAGAAAGGTAGACATAGACGGAGGAACCGCCGAAATCAGTCTGTCTCTAACAATCAAGTCACGTAGCTTCTTGTAGTCATCAGTAACATTGGCTGAACGAGCCCATTTATCGAATGTTAATTGAGTCAAAGAGGAGAAGTCAAGGAACGTCTGTTCTGCTTTAGGACTAAGATTTTTGAACGATGCACGAAGGCCAAATTCATCAAGACAAAAATGAGACAGCAGTCTCTTACGAATGTATGAGTAATCACTACGTAACTCATCTGGAATTAGTTCTACAACTTGCAAAGGTTCACCACTTAAGTGCCTATGTAGCAAAACTGCCCATTCGGTCTCCGCAACTCCATAGTGTCTCAAGATTAGCTCAAAATTAGTTAGCCATGCAGAGACGGAATCGGAGTTGCAGTATGTCTTTATCACCCCATTATATTTCTTAATGGCCTCTGTGGACTGTGCCTCCACCCTGTTCCTAGCAATCTGTTCATCCTTGTCCTTCTCGTACTGTTTCATTTTGAAGTTATTCTCCAATTCTTTTTCCTTCAGAAGCTTTTCTGTATTCAATTTCTCAAGATTAAAAGCCATCTCTTTTTCTCTTAATTGTGCCTCTCTTTCCAGTTTTTCCTTATCTGCAGCGATCTGCAATGCCATCCTTTCTTTATCTGCAGCAATTTGAGCTGCAATTCTGTCATTTTCTGCGGCTATCCTCTCTTTATCTGCTGCAATTTGAGCTGCAATTCTGTCATTTTCCATAGCCATTTTTTCCTTCTCAAATACTCTTTGTCTCTCTTGTTCATCTAGTCGATCCTTTTCCAATTGTCTAATCGCAACTCTTTCGTTCCTTTCATGAGCTTGAAAATCTGTAAATTGTTTCTCCGACCACGATATAAGATCTGTTCCTGTCAAACCTGCATCTTTCCCAATTGCAATAAAATCCTGTAATGATGACATGTTTTTCTGTATCTATAATACTCAATAATAATGATGAAAGTGCGAAATGAAGACCAGAAAAAAATAATTTACCAAACTATAGACATGGCTTATAAGTATTACAATCGACAGATAAAATTGAAAAAAGTTGAAAGAAATAATTAATAAATTACAATTAGATACATTAATAACGAAAAATGACAAATAATTTTCTAATAGACACGACCTATAACTCAGCAGTTACAGTATAGACAGAGTTAAAGTTCTTTAGATTCCAGCATTATGTAACAACTCAATAATGCACCGCTCATAAGATCTCACAAGACAAAATAGCATAAAATTGTGTATCACGCTTATGACGTCATCACACTTATGATAATACAGACAAAATAAATGCGTGCAAAATTACAGTATTCTGACCATAACCAATTACTGACAAACCACAAACAAATAGAATACTTAGCTCAAGAATAAGTAAACCTTTTCCAACAGTCCGACAGTAGAACAATTTCCTCGATTTGATAACTAATTTTGTTCGATGTTACTCCGTAAGCGCGACTCTGATGAGTTTATATGTACGTTCCTGAAATCCTGGGTCTGCGTACCTTCCTAAATGACATTCCTGTGTCCATTTGTTGTACTTCGGCGTTAATTCATCAAGTTTCTGTGTATGTTTAACATGTTGAACTGTCGTAGGTTAAACAAATTACGATAATAACACTCTAGGCACGATGCCTGTGATCAGCCTTAGAAGGAGCCTGACTGATGTGAGTGTTATTTGCTACTCAATGTAGCTATCAGGTTTAGCACTATTTTGTAATGCTTTGTCGATCTGCACTAAGATAACCACTGCGTTGATGCAGCCTCAGCTAGGCGTTGATTATTCCGTACACCTGAATAGCACTGGAAAAGCCAAAATTCGATTTCTGTAGAACATATGTCCCTGTGACGAAATGTTGTTGGTATATTCGACACAATCAACCAGAGCAGGTGACCCAATGAAGATCCGATAATCACTGACTTTGCAGATCTTAATATCAATCAGTTATTAAAAATCCTCCGTATCAAGTGCGTCTCCTAAGTGCTCTTAGAATGAGTATAATACCCTGCGAGCAAATGTTCTCTATCTGGGCCAACAATCAGAGCGATAATGTCAATATGCGGCCTCAGATAATCGAGTATCACACAGATGTCCTCTCCAGCATCAAGAAAACGGTTTCCAACTGACACTGCCAGTGCGGTTAATCTGTGACACGATGACAAGACAATTGAACAAACGAGGATGCGCCATTTGATCACCAGCAATTGATCGGCATGATCCTTACATATACGGATAAGTTGCGTGTTCGTGAATGTGTTTCTTTATTAGGCTGAAAATATGCCCGCCCCAATGTCATTCACAGATTTGCAACCGTCGTCTCCCACCATTTTTATTCAGTCGAACAAGGTAAAATCCACTGATTGTGTCTCTGTACGGTATCTGTACTATCTATTATTGTCCTTGACTCACTGACCACTTCTTTGGTTCATATTTCATCAGATGATGTCTACATGTCAAAACCCATGGTTCAAATCTCTTCGGACGATGCTCCCATGTCAAGAGGTAGCGTTAGACTCTCTCCACAATATGACTTCATGCACTACAATGCATCAACGTTCACCTCAAGATCTATCTTGGCTCTAGGGTACCATGACAGTGGCTTGCGCCGACATTACTACACAGCATATATAACAGCTTCACCATGCATTCCAAGAACCAATCAACAAATGTGAGGTAGAGCGAACTATGGTATAATTACACATAGGTGACATCAGCTAACGGATCCGAATGAGTATGCGCATCTAGTCTTCAGACTTTCGCGCATTACAAGCACTCCCGTCCTTCCTTCACTAATCGTCTCCCCATCCCACTGTTAATGTTAGGAATCACGCTGGCTGTCTGCTATCATATTAATGTCTACATGATCATCTCCTACCTTACTCGTACCCGACTGGTAACCACTGTCGATTAGCCAACGTCTATGGCGCGATCATGATTCGGCCAGCACGCCTCAACATGCAACTCTAACGAACACCAGCGATCAGTCAAGCCCGGACGATCTCCGTTGAATGGCAATACACAACCCGATCTACTCCCTGCAAATATCGAAGACTGGCCGCCGCGTCCTGGCTGGACTTCTGTGACTGGGGGTAGAACACTTCCTCTCACTTCGCAAGCTGGACCCCAAACTAATGCTTAAGCCGTTATGGCGTTAGGTGACGTCCTCGCATGACGTCTCAATCGCGTTCAATGTTGGTGTCACAATGTTCACCATTTGTGACACCCGTTATCTTCTTCATTGATGCGCTAACTCATCCATTCCCTGCATCACTGTCATTTACTACATGACAATGACCAATCTTATGTAATGTGTCTCGCAGTGTGCTCTAAAAATCTTTAATTTTGTCCTAGTCTACTGTTGAAGTAGGTGTATATATCTGTATGAGAGCTGTGTTTTTGGACGGTCTTTAAGTCTGATAGTGAGGATTCTATCACTAACCGGGTTATATCCAATTAAAGCTTTTACATTTGTTTTATCTAAACAAAATGCCACTCCGTTCTGGCCTTCGACATCTCTATCAGATTATATGAAAAGACTTCCATTTTCAGTTGTTAAATGTCCCTTGCCTCTCCAGCTATGTTCACTAATTCCTAAAATTCGAATATTTAACCTCTCAGTCTCATCACATAAAATACACATTAAGCATTCCCTCATACATATGAAGCCAATTCGCGCGGCTCTAGGTGATGGTAGTATGACATATCCAATGATACGTTGATAAAACGCATAGGATGCTGGGATTTGTATGCTTTCTTCTCCTCTCGTTTTAATTAGTTCAGCTGGTATCTCATCACCATAACAGCAGGATGAAGTATAAGTATTTAACTTGAGAAATAAGAAAGAACACAAGAACGGATAACAACCAATATAAACAAGATTACTGTATCAGAATAGGGCACTATCATAAGAATGGAAGAGGTTACGAAAATCAACATACCAACACCAAGAAACAACAGGCACAGAAGATGTACAGCGTGGGAGCCGACAAGACCCTAAGAAGACGAGCGGCAGCAGATAACCTGAACCGACAGATACTATTGAAGCTACCACGAGGAAGATCAACAACAACTCACCACAGACAAGAGCCAAGACAGCCGAGAAGAAGGAGGAGAAAGACACCAGAGTCAGAAACACCGACCCACAGACGATCAAACGGGTTGTCAAGCGTATTGAAGTGGAGCTATCAGACGAACAAATCCTGAAGCAGCTACAAGAAGAGAATCTCCATATCCGAATCTTGAGGGCGGAGCGGATCCTGACATACTCCAAGATCCCTACCACGCTAGCGGCGGTGACGACTGAGGGCGGCGAGATACCACGCCAGGTATTAGTAGACAAGAAAGCACAAAAGCCTGAAGGATTCATTCTGAGAATCACTCAATGTTTAAGATGCCAGAGGGCCAACCACAGCAGGGCAACATGTCGCAGTAAGACAGAATTCTTCCGATACTGTGTCGATCACCACGCCTTCAAGGAGTGTCCACTGACCAAACAGGACACGGACTTCCGAGCACCCAACAACAAGAGAGAGTGCGCCAACTGCTTGGGCAAGCATGGAGCAAGATACTTGGGATGTCCGTACCTCCAAAAACACCGAGACGTTCTAAAGATCGCCATTACCACAAAGACGCCATACAAGGAAGCAATGCGGAGGTGTGAGACAGCCACGGGTATATCACAAGCTGAAAGAGATCAACTGCAAAACCAGATAGAAGAAGCAAGTCAAGGCACTGCTGACGCCGACTCCGACCAGCGACAACGAAAAAATGCTGGCGGAAATAAAGGAGATCCAGCGTAACATCAAACAAGAAGTGGAACATATGGCCGAGATGAAGAAGGAAAACGAAGAAATACTACTAACCATTAAAACAGAGAGATAACTGCTAAAAGCTGAAATCGAATTAATCCAAAACTAACCAACAGAAGACACGGGGGGAAAAAACAAAGAAACCGCAAGATGAAACCCAACAAAAGACCGAGCCGGAACGGCTAGCTAAAGCCAGCAGTCCAACCACGACGCCCAAGAAGGACAAGGGGAAACCAATATCCCGTCAGACTTCTGAAGAAAACCGAGATGAGTACCACAATGACAGCATAGAGTACTCCCCGCTTCCCCCATGCTTTACCGCAGAGATGAAAAGGATACATTAATTCAAATGCAAGGAATACAAAAGGCTCATGGAAGAAAAATAAAAGAGGTACAAGAAATGCTTTACCGCAGAGATGAAAAGGATACATTAATTCAAATGCAAGGAATACAAAAGGCTCATGGAAGAAAAATAAAAGAGGTACAAGAAATTCAAGGGCAAAACAATGCCTTGCCGCACCGCTAAAGAACACCCAATTATATGCGAGTATGACGAACACCCATGGCCATACTATATAGATGACGGAGAGATCGTCCCAAGGCTGATCGCGGAGGAAGAACGGGAAAGGCAACATAAACTCAACCTTGAATGAGAACAAAGGCGCAAGGAAGAAAATGAAAAAATCGAAAAGCTTATACAGGCAATACACAAAAAAGGAGGCAAAAAGACCAAATAATTCGTCCTTATAAGTACTGCAACCAGTCAAGCCAGGCGAGCCAGGAGCCTTCACCAACCAAATATACCACCAGAAGAGACGGGCAAATGGATCACCACCGACCAATCTCCCAGCTGACGTCATAGACACAAAACGCCAATGTAACCAGTCCGAGCCAGGACTCACTCGTAAGAGCGCACAGACAAAAACATGGTAAAAAACCCACATAAACGACGGATTTTAACTCTAACCACGGCTGAAAGAAGCAGGTTGAACGCGACCGAATTTGGAACTTTTTTTTACGAATCAAGCAAAGGATATTGTGTTGGCGTGCGTTTAAGACCCAGTCACGCCATGATTCCCGCCTCTTTGGCCTTAAAAACAACTGTGGCCGAAGAGATGCTCATGTCTAATTTTCAGCAGAGGGCTTGAACTCATCCCTCTGAGCCACCACCCAAAGCAGATGGACGAACGTTTCCCATACACGATCGAGCATGGCCTCTGTGTTTCCAGACCGCAGTTGAGAGGGCAGTCAGGTCCTGGCAAGATCCAAAAGATCCAAGAGGATGTTGATTGTCGATTGATGATTATCTGCTGTGGGAAAGTGGCCATTGGACACAGTTGTTAGATAGACCCAGACCTCGGCTTTGGTCAATGTCAATATTAGGTCACTCACACCTCTGTTTATGCTTCCATGGTTAGAGTCGTATTTCTGTTATATGCGAACCAAGCCCCTGTTCATGTTTTGTTGGGTTGAAGGATGTGGTATATGTCCGTGATGCTGGGTGCATCGGCGCAGTTTGTCTGGTCACAATGGTTCGAAAAAAGATAGGGGCAAATCTATCAATGATCTCAGATGTGAGCCGTCATCATTTGTACTGTTGTGTCCTGTGTTTCGATGATACGCGTGGCGCTCCTGAACCGTATAATTCATGCCTATGGTTAGGTTTATGTTCCTAGTGTTTATGTTTTTTCTTTTATGGCCATGGTCTTGTTGGCTCAAATTATTATAATCCAGCTACAGGTGGGGCCTAACCCACCATTATTGAATTGGTGTCATGTTGCAGTTGCCTTTGCCACTGTATGTTTTACTTGGTAAATAAAAGTTTCATTTTTGTTATTGATGTTTTGTTCAGCCTTTGTAGTTTAGTATCTGTTGTTCAGCTTGTGATAGTCCATTGCTTTTATTCATTAAGTCTGGTGCAACCCTACACTGCAATCTATTAAAAGGAAGCAGAAACAATATATTCTGATTCCCTGTACAATGACCTGAATTTCTTCTGATCTTTAAATCTTTTCTTTTTCTTGTTAACCGTCGAGATAGGATGAGATTCTCTTTGTCCTCTTATCCCTCTCTTCTCCTATGGCCCATGTGCAGTCAATGTTGTGCAATATCCATGTAGCGAGTGTTTGACTGGGTAAGGGTACCATATCATTAAGCTTCTACTCAGAATCATAATGGGAAGAACCAGAAAGAAAATAAACATGGAAATTAGTGAATAACGGTATGGATTTGTGGAGGGAAAGGGCACAAACAATGCAATATATACATTACGGACACTAATATTCTAATAATAGAAAGGTCAATAGAGAAACAGAAAGACATATATCTGTGCTTCATAAATTATACTAACGCATTTGATAAAGTAAAACATGATGAACTGATTAAAATGTGAGAAGATATTAACATTGATGGGCAAGATTTAAGAATAATAAAGAATATTGACTGGAACCAAGTAGCAGCAATTAAAATGGGAAATAAAGAGGGTAGTTACGAACAAATAAAGCTAGGAGTACGACAAGGGTGTGTCTTGTCACCAGATCTCTTCTCCCTATATAGCGAAGTAATAATGAGAGAGATCAAAGAGATGCCAGGAATACAAGATGGAGGTTATAATGTAAATAATATACGCTATGCAGATGATACAGTATTATTGGCGGATAATGCAACAGACCTACAACAACTGTTGGACATTATAGTAACAGAGAGAGCAAGGAAAGGACTCTCCTTGAATATCAAGAAAACAGTAACAATGGTGATATCAAAGAAAATGGTGACACCAAAATGTGACATAGAAATGGAACGGAAAATGTTTAACCAAGTGGATAATTTTAAATACCTAAGGGCATATATAACATCAGATGGAAGATGTACAGCAGAGATTAAGAGCAGAATAATGCAAGCAAAGGCCGCATTTCAGAACATGAAGAGTATCTTACGCAATATGTCATTATCACTGAATGTAAGAAAGAGATCGCTGAAATACTATGTAGAACCAGTTTTACTGTATGGCAGTGAATCTTGGAATATAAATGAACAAATTAAGAAGAAATTAGAAGCAACAGAGATGTGGTTCCAGAGACGAATGTTGCGAATTTTCTGGACTGCCAGAGTAACTAACAACGACTGCATGCATTCGTTTCTTTGATACGTTTAAATATTTTTTTTCTTCTTTTAAAATCCAGTGCACGATATTTGTGTTGCACGGACACTCGTGTTTCTTAGAAACTCGCCTGACCTCGTCTTATACCTGATACTACGTATCCTGCAATGCTAAATTAGTGCTGGGGGAAGGGGCGCGTTATTTTTCCTTCTAATTTCAGTAGTTTATATTCAGTTGCTTAAATGTTACTTTAATACAATAATGTGTTTCACGCCTTAACTGATTCAGTGCCATTTGTTGATTTGGTTTAAATAAAAATGGATGGCGAAAAATGGGAAGTATGGGAGTGTCACTGTTGTGACTTAAAAGTTGTTAATATGATAGCAGACATATTGTATAATAAAGCAATGACAATATTTCGGCGATATATAACCCCATGGCAGATACGAAATGTAGATTAAGACGATTAATCATCCCAGGGCACTGAATCAGTTAAAATTATTTTCACAATGACGTTTACTACTCTACATAACAAAGTATTTTTTAATGCGTGAATTACCTCCCTTAGTTTAGTTTAGTCGATGGGTCAACATCACGGCACACGGGCGTAACCCATAAGTGCTCCGTTCTCCTCCTAACCCAAACCTGAGACTGGAGAAACTCAGCTCAGTGCACGAACTCCGTAGCACCTGCGAGAATTCTGAAATACTTTGGGTAGATTTTTAACTCGAAATTTTGCCCGGGCAGCGCCGTTAGTCTACTCTTTTTCGATTTCCAACTGCCAAGGGATTTTTTACGTATTTTTTACAACAATACACACGCGTGTCCGATCTCACTACCCAGAGACCAGGGGAAATTTTATTACTAGAAGTCCACGTGAAATAAATCCCGGTCCTCACCGGGGCCTGAATCCGGGACCTCCAGCACTCGAGGCGGACACCATACCTCAAGACCACGCAGCCCCTGCAGGATTACGCAGGATTACCTCCCTTGATAGAAAATAATCAAGTCAGTGTATTTAAAAGTCCTAAAAGTTGAGAGGATCGACTTCATTGCCCCAGATTTTATCCCATATGGTTCGGTATCTTTCCGCAGGACGACCTGCTGAAAGCATCGCACAAAGCACGAACTCCGTAGCTCCGGCGACGAACCCCAAGAGTCTCAGAAAAAAATACAACAGTAAATCGAAAGACGTAGCCCGGAATGGAGCGCAAGGCACGGCTTGACCACTTGGCCACGGAGACTCCCTTACAATGTATTCCCTTAGTGAATTTAAACACAGAGGCCATAAACAAAATATTGCACTATTTCTAAAGCTGGACTCCCTAGCGAAGGGAGTAACGACTTTCTCTGTAATCATGTATATCCACGTGAGGAACACAGCTGCGCGAGATTCGGCAGCGGATCGCGTCGCGTTGGTTACTTAGGGGTATGTGAGCCGGTAGCTAAGAAAACAATGGCAAACTACTGATCGTACTCTTGCCAAAAACATCAACAACAGCTGAAAAGTGCTGGTGTTGACTACAACGTCCTGTAAGGGGTATGCAACTTAAAATAAAATACAAATATGTCGCTGCAACTCGTCAGGTACATACTGCAGAGTTATATGTCATGTGAAGTGGATACACAAATAATACTTTGACTGATATACTAACTATATGGTGGTTGATATGTGAATGTGCAGAAACGTAATCCACACGGAATTGGAGACACATATATGGGGGAGCTTCAAATGAAAACCTTAAATGTATGTTTTTATTTTGGGTGAATATATTCTGAAAAAGTAAAGAACAAATGTATCATGTTTCGATGTAGTCATCACTGCGTTCAATGCAAGTAATCCAGCGCCGATAAAGTGCTTGGATTCCTGCAGAAAAACAATTGTCTTAGCGAAACACAACTTGGATTTAGTAAAAACAAAGGATGCACAGATGCCAATTTTGCTCTTAGACAACTTACAGAAAAATCAGTCGAATTCAATGAAACACTCTACTTAGCCTTTGTCGACCAAGAAAAGGCATTTGATAGAGTAGATAGAAACAAGCTGTGGGAAATCCTTAAACAATACGGAGTGAGTACACATCTAACAAACCTATGTAGAAGCTTATACAACAAAAGTGAATGCATAGTGAGAGCAACTGGAGGATACTCAGAACCCTTGACCATAAGATCCGGAGTACAACAAGGTTGTGTTCTGTCCCCTCTCTTGTTTATAATATACTAGCTGACCCGGCCCGGCTTCGCCCAGACTCTGGTGGGGAGCATCTCATTTAATTCATATAAGTAGTCATATAAGCCGGTCT